>JAKFHU010001209.1:66132500-67332500 GCA_023783475.1 Daubentonia madagascariensis
GCCACATAAGGATGTAGTGAGAAGATGGCTGTCTATGAATCAGGACGTGATCTCTCGCCAGATACCTCACCTGCTAGTGCCTTGATTTTGCACTTCCCAGCTTCCAGAACTGTGAGAAATAACTTTCTGTTGTTTATAATCCTCCCAGTGTATGGTGTTCTGTTATAACAGCCTGAACGGATTGACACCATGCTCACTTAGATTTACCCACATGTTTAACAATTTCCTGTTTACCTCTTGTTTGTTGCATTCTTCTAAATTCAATTTCCTCCTTCATCAAGTATGAACTAACTTTCAGTGATGGTTTGTAAGGAATAAACTCAGTTTGTGTTTGGTAGAGAATGAATTTATTTCATCCTTACTTTTGAGAATATTTTCAGATAGTGCTTATTAATATTTTACCAGAACTTCAAAGATTACTCCACTGTTTCATGGCCTTATTGTTGTTGCTGAAAGTCAGCAATTATAGGTAATATATCTTTTCTCTTTGATTACACTTAATAATTTCTCCTTATCTTTGGTGTTCTGCAGTTTTTCTCTCATATATTGAGGTTTGGTGTTTTGTTTTGTTTTAATTCTGCTTAGGACTCATTGTGTTTTGTAAATTTCTTTTCTGGAGTGTTCTCAGCCATTATGCCTCAAATATTACCATTCCTTATCTCTTCTGTTCTATTTTGCTGGTATTACATTCATACATTTGAGAAAAGGACAACCATTTCCAAGAGATTCGTGGTATTTCAATACCTCTGTGTTTCTGACAATAGAGTACTTTTAGAAGGTCACATAGCCCTTAAAGAATGCTTATTTTATTTTCCTCAGTCACTTTTAGGTATTAGTAGTGGAAGAGTTTTAGTTCCACTAGCTGGAACCAGGGATTGGGAACTAACTTTCTTTTTTTTGTCACCTAGGCTGGAGTGCAGTGGCCCGATCATAGCTCATTGTAACCTTGAATTTTTGGGCTCAAGTGATCCTCTTGCCTCAAGCTTCCGAATAGCTGGGATTACAGGTGCACATCACCATGCTCAGCTAATTTTTAAATTTTTTGTAGAGACAGGAGCTGGCTCTGTTGCCCAGGCTAGTCTTGAACTCCTGGCCGCGAGCAATCCTCCTGCCTCAACCTTCCAAAGTGCTGGGATTATAGGCTTGAGCTGCTGTGCGTGGCAAGGGAACTAATTTTCAAACGTTTTTTGGTAAAAGAATATTTTCAAACATGAAATATTATTCAAAATAACAATGTATAAAGCAGAAAAACAGAGGAAATGCTCAGGTTAAAGTGGGTATGGAGTGTCACACCTTCCTTTTAACCTCCTGTGACCCCTGGGGTAGCTCCAAGGAGCATTTGAGTTCCAAGGAACACACTTTACAAATCTCTCTAATGGGATAAATTTATTTTCATAGCTTTTGACATAAGCCCGGTGCCACAAAAGATTCGATGGAATTTGAGTCAGGTGATCTGGATTATAGTCCCAATTTTGTTATGAATTAGCCATCTTAAAAAAATTTTTTTTAATTAAATTAAAATTAAATTTAAGGGAATTTAATTGAGCAAAGAACAATTTGCGAACTGGGGAGAACCCAGAACCAGAACAGATTCAGAACAGCTCTGCGGCTGCCACGTGGTCAGATAACATATATGGACAGAAAAAGGAAGTGACCTACAGAAAATGGAAGTGAGGTACAGAAACAGCTGGATTGGTTATGGCTCAGCGTTTGCCTTATTTCAACACAGTTTGAACAGCTGGCCACCTGTGATTGGCTGAAACTTGGCTGCTGCGATTGACTGAGACTCTGCCACTTGTCACAAGAGTAGGTTACAGTCTATTTATACATCCAATCAGGTTATAGTTCACTATGCTTGGAAAAACCTCTGGGTCGAACTTAAAATAGTAAAGAGGCAGCTTTAGGCTAACCTTAATTTAACAGCCATGTGACCTTGTGCAAAGCACTCAACATCTCTGGAACTTGGTTTCCTCGTTTTAAAAATCAAAGACTGTTGGACTCAATGATCTCTAATCTCCCTTCTCTGAAATGTTCTAGAATTGTTAATGCTCAACCAAAAACCCTTCTAGCATAATATTCTGCAGATACTAGGAATAAGAATGCCATTCTAGAGCTAAATTAATTAAACACAATTCCCTTTACCATTTATACTTGTAGGATTATTTAGCAATTCACTTATTTTATGTAGCTTGCCCACGAGACATATTTAAAATATGAGATTTTCAATCTAGACTTTGGCTGAACATTTAGAAAGTAAATTCAACCTATAGCTATATTTGAAGCTTTATAACTAAAATTAGCTTAAGTGATAAAAAATTCCGTACATAGCCAACTTTAAGTCTAATGTAGGTGGAAGAAATAATTAGTAATGACAGGTTTTGAAAAGATGTTTATAAAAGAAATTCTCATCCATCTTATTATTCTTCCAGCCAGCACCACAATTGGTCACAGTATTTAACCTCTAAGAAAAAGTTTTTAAAACGTAGTAAGTATGCCAACATTCAAAACAAAAAGAGTTTTAAGAGGACTTTATTTTTCTTCCTTTCCACCTTTTGGCAGTAATCATTTCTGCTTCTGAAACAAGTTCATCTAAATTTATTATACTGCTCTACGCAGAGATTAGTACATACCACAAATTAGCTCTGTTTTAGCTTATTTAGGATACAGCTAATAGCAGTAGAAAGAGAACTGAAAACACCGGTATGATACAGTGTTAAATTATACTTTACAATCTTTAGTTTCAAGCATCAGTTACATTATTATGTAGTTTTCTTTCCATTACTCTTTAAAACTTCATTTTAATGATCAAATGCAGGATAAAACATATCCTTTGCAAAATGGGTCCGAGTTGGACTTAAAGTTGATGATCTAATTATAAAAAAATTAAATGTGAAACATTGGTAATATGGTGGGTTATACTAGGGAGGTGCATGCTGAAAAAACACATATTTTTCTGAATTTTTTAGGTAATTTCTTACCTTTTCCTGTGATGATTTTCAAATTAAATTTAGATTTGCACATTTATAATTATGATATTTTATCCCATACCGAACTCCTACTTAGAAGCTACTCATTTGAGATGGTGTTTAGATTGAGTTAACTAATGATTAAGTGTTCATATTTTTATATTTTATTATATATTATATATATTATATATTTTATATATATATATTATTATATTTATATTCATCTGAAGTGAAATGACCCTATATTCATATGTAAAAATTGAAAATGGTGGGGGAGGCCTATTTTATAAATCAGGAAATAATGTTTGTTCTGTAGTCCACTGGATTCTCAGAGGAGCTAGAATAAACAGGTCCCTGTCAGGCAGAAAGGATAGATATTTAATAATTTCTCAGGTAGGTCAAATTTTCAGTCCCAGAGAATATTTAATCAGCAAGGAATAGGTACTTGTTTTCCATGTGTCTTGCCCCCACCCCCATTTTATGAACAACCCATAGGATAAAAACAACTAGAACTGTAATGAAGCACTTGGTAGTTTTGCTCATATTTGTTATAAAAATAAAGAAGATTGAATTAAAATTCTCATAACATTTCTTACATATGTAAGTAAGCAAATGTTAGCTGTTTTATATAATTCTTTGGGATACTCTAATTTGTAAATAGTTTTTTGAAGGAAAAATAACAGGAAGGCCTATGTGGCAATCTTTTTAACAAATTCTAAACCGCATTATAAGGATAAGCTGCTTTTCTTTCCCATGGGATTTTCCAGTTTTTACTGGCAGATAATTCTTATCATTAGGTGGTATTAAGTAGTTACATTTAGATACGAATCATCCTTCTGGTATTCAGTGAATATTAGGATCTTTTAAAATATTAGACAATAGAAAATACTTGGTAGTTAAGCCAATTAAATCTATTACAAATCAGAAATGTTTTATGAGTTTCTTTAAAAGTTATTCTTTCTGCCTACACCATTTTAATGGAAATGCCTGAGTGGTTAAATTAAACCCTCTCAGTTGTTGCGATGGCATAAATCTGCAGAGATCTCTTCAGTCAGCTTATCTTATATGCATTCTTTGCTATTGTTAAAGAACATAACTTTCCTTTTAGGGACAGAATTTTGTAAGAAATTCTACATGGTATTACTCAGAATAAATATATGTCATGTGAGTGAATAATGTTTAAAATCTGTCAAACACTACCAAGACTTTTTTTTTTAACCTAAGTCTCCAATGAGGCCAAAGAGAGGTACTTACATAAAAATGTAGGTTAAATTCTTGGTCTATAAGGTCACTTAGTTTCAAATATCCTTTTAATTAAAGGTAGTAGGCAGAGGTAAATGACTTTATTAAAATGTGGCATTATGTGTGCCCTTGCCGGGTTTCCTATCTTCCCTGGCTCATGTTTGTTTTACTCAGTCTGTGGGAAGGTTCTGACACAGTGACTGACTACACAGATGAGGCCTGGCCTTGCCAGGCTCTGCCACTTACCAAGATTTGACCATATGAAACTGCCATGTGTGTAGGTGAAAAATTGTGGAATGTCAACCATTTGATACTGCTCAACCTAATACCTTTTATTTATTTATTTGTTTATTTCAGAGTATTATGGGGGTACAGACGTTTAGGTTACATGTATTGCCTTTACTTTGCCCGAGTCAGAGCTTCAAGTGTGCGCATCTCCCAGACAGTGAGCTCTGCACGCCTTACGTGTGAATTTACCCATCCCCTCCTCCCCCCCATCCCCCGACACCTAATACTTATATGACCATGGGCAAGCCATTTAATTTCTTCACGGTTGAATAGCCTCGTGGATATAACATGAAGAAAATAGAGTTTACCTTGTAAAACTGTTACAAGAATTAAATGTAATGATAAAATAATTCGCATAGTGTTTAGCATACAGTAGGTTTTCCAATAATAGGTAACTATTGTTATAGCAACCCTACTGCTAACATGGCAGTAGTGTAGGGGGGTAAGGAACAGGGCGACCACAGATAAAATCAGTTTTAGTGAGAGTTCCCTTAGGAAACAACCAGCAGTACTCACGTTTCCTACGTGAGCGCATGAGGGCTGAGTTTCTAGGTCTTCATGAGAAGAGTATGGCGAAGTCACACACTGGCTGACGTAGCAGAATTGTTTCCCAGTTCCGTGCAGGGGCTTCTGCTGGGGCGACATTCGCTGTCTTTTACTGCAGGAATTCAAGATGTTGACAAGAAGAGATCTAACCTAGGAATCTTATTTTTTTTTTAATTCCTTCTTATCTTGCATTCACTTAATTCTTTTATTTTATAGAGTCCTGTGGAGACTCTCGATGCACCTGAAGTGGCCAGAGTAACACAGACTGGTGGTAGCTTCTGCATTTGGCAGAATGATTTGGTTACACATTTCTCAGCCTCACATGCCCTGGATGCCCTCCTAGTCCCTGCCCCATTTTTTCTCCACATGAGCTTCCATCAGGAACTTCCTTGATGTGCTCTTGGTATCACAGAATGACATCTTGTTAGTGACTAACAATTCTTGCCTCAGTTTCTCCACGTGGCATATAGGAATACCAGCACGTACCTCATAAAGTTAAGAAATGTAATAATCATTGGTAAGAACTTTTGACATAATGACCAGATACAGGCAGTTACTGGAGGGAAACAGAAGTGCCCAGCACATAATACAAATTTTAGCTATTTTAAAAATCATTTTTATTATAGTCTTCTTCCCCCTCTACCAGAAAGAAAACAAAGTTTGGAGAATTTAAATAATGTGCCCAATGTATCACAGATAAGACATGGGGAACTAGTTTTAGAACCCAAGTCTCTTCTTATATCAAAGCCTTGTTTGGGTTACATTTCTCTCCTGTGTTCATCCCTGAAACCCAGCATTTATCACTCTGTATCATAGTGATCCATGTACTTGGCTGCCTTTTTCCAAACTGAGAGCAACTTGAAGGTAGGGAACATATTTTTTTTTTCATCTTTTTAACTCCAACCCAAGCATATATTTGATGAATAACTAAAAGAGTTTACTCTCCCCATATTCCTGTCACTTGATGCCTTGAGCAAGCTTCAATTTCCCTGATTTTTGCTTTCTTCTGGCTACAGCTTTTGGCAACTCTTAATCAAAATGAATTAAAATCTCAGCACCTCCCAGAGATCTTGTATTACGGGATGCCCACTCCCAACCAGTGCTATTGTCTCTTAGGTGATAGCTAGAAGCAGCCCCTAGATTGGGGAGCCCCAAACTTTCATTTTTACTCCTGGATTGTACCAGGAGTAAAAAGGAGCAGAAAACGGGGAAAAAAACCCCACAAGCAATCTGCTTTAGCAGAGAAATACCAATAGGCACAGAGAAATACTGTAGTAACTGACATAAGAGGTTATGCCTGTAAAGCAGTGGCCTCCAAGCTTTTTGGCACCAGGGACTGGTTTCATGGCAGGGTGGGGCGGGGGCGGTAGAGCTCTGTGGCAGGGTTCCTAACAGCTGCTATCGGTTGGCAGCCCGGGCTGGGGACCGCAGCTGTAAAGGAAGAGTGAGCACTTATTGCCTCTTCAAAGCCTTTGAAGCATTTCACTCAGAGATGGGAGATAAGCGTCAGCCTGGTTCGCGTTTGCTCTGATGTTAAATATTTGTAGGATACATATAGATTTATTTCGGGTTCAAATTAATTTACCAAGTTTTTAGATCATTTGTGTTCCTTTAGGCTTAAAGTTCAACAAGTTTGTGCAATTTATTTTAGTTTTTGTTTTATGCTTCCGTTGAAGTCCTGGATCACTGTTGGGTGAGTGGCGTGGCTGTCGTGTATAAGATACTACATTTGCATCTTCCTATCTCTCTCACTACTGCTCTGCAGACCTTTATCATTATTATCAGCACTGTTTACTCCAGAAATGTTCATTGAGTGCCTGCTGTGGGCCACGTATTGGAGGAGACATAACAAGCAAGTAAATATGTCACAAGTCAAGGGGGTGGTAAGTGCTGGGGGGAAAGAAAAGCAGGGCAAGGAGGGAGGATGCAAGGTAGTAGGATGCTGCAGCTGTTTAAACAGGGTGGTGAGAATTGGCTTCTTTTGGTGAGATGGCATTTAAGAAGAGACCTGAAGGAAATGAGGAAGTAAGACCACGAGATCATCTGGAGGAAGAGCATTCCAGGTGCCAGAACAGCATGTGCAAAGGCCCTGGGCGAGAACGCTTGATGTGTTTGAGGAAAAGCAATGGGAGTTGAGAAGGAGCCAGAGAACAAGTGATAGGAGATAGTGTCAGCAGGGGACCATCTGAAACGCTTTGACTTTTACCCTTGGAATGGCAGAGGAATGACGTGACCTGCTCAATAGAGGAGTAGAGAGAGAAGAGATGCCAGCAGGAAGACCAGGTCGGAGAATGCTGAAAATAATCCAGCGTGTGGGAGACAGTGTGGCGTGGGCAGGGTGGGAGCAGCAGAGGTGGTGAGGAGTGGTCAGACTCTGGTCAAGCCAACAGGGTTGACTGATGTAATGACAAGGGGAATCAAAGACGATTCCGCGGCTTTGGGCCCGAGTAACTGGAAGAATAGAGTCACTGTTGACTGAAATGAGGGAACAGAGCGTATGAGAAAAAGGTTTCATGCTGAGTAGGGGCAGCAACAAAAAAGAGGCAATGCATTTTTCATTTTAAAATTTAAACAAATCTAGCTGGCTTTAATTTTGGCATGGAAAATCTTACATTAATCTGCTGAGAATTTCTTTTGGAAGACAGATCTTCTCTTTAAGGCAATGAGTATGATTTTGATTCATCATAACTCAGAGCAACAATAAATTGAAGTTGGTCATGATAAAAGACAAAATCTCTACAGTCAGTCTGTGTATACATCTGTCTCACGGATTTCACCTCCTTGAATAAGAGGGGTGATTCTGTGGTGTGTGAAGCCAGAGAGCAGATGGTTAATGTAAATAGTGAACTAGCTAGCTGGGCTTTTAAAAGTCTGGGCTTAGATTAAATTAACGGGAAGTATTTTCTGAGGACCCAAGTACTAACTTGTGGGTGATTTAGATCAGGGATTGAAGAGTGGCCTAGATGTCCCCTGAGAGAGGTCCTAGCTTCTGTGGTGGCTTGTGATATTTTGGTGGCTTTCCTGTGACACACACAGAGAAGGGCATGCACAGATAGTCGTGAAACTCCTTCTTCAACTGCACAGAGATGCTCACTAAGCATCCATGGTCATCTTTTCTTCTCCATGTGTGTAACTGAGAATTATTGAGTTTGGATTTACTTTTTCTATATTGACTTCTAGTCCACTTTCTTTAACAACTGTCCTCCTTATTCAATCAAGACCATCTGAAATTTGAATCTGTTGCAATGTTTAGTCAGAGTAGTTAGTAGGCAATAAAACCCTCACAATTAACCTCCTCCTAGGAAGTAGCCATAGCGACCTCCTCAGACACGGATGCTAATAAGGGTTCCTGTGTCCTCAGTCTGTGTCGAACAAATGCCTGTTCATCCACTAAACACCACAAAGGCCGAAATTAGGAAATAAGGTCTTAGGAATAACAGTCTTCTATAAAGAGGTGAGACTCTCTGACCAGCAGTCTCAGTAGAGTAATCTTATTTCTAAACATAGAAGCAATTTTAGGGCCTCTTTCAGGGCAGGGAGACAATTACTGCCAAAACAAATAAGGCAGTGTCTCTATACCTCAGGCACTGAGTGAATTCCGTCTGGCAAGGACTATAGCCAGAACAGCAGCACATCAGTTTAGCTGGACTGTCCTAGGCTAAGGACTTCTCTTGATTGTCTTTGTTTAAGTGTATCTCCTTAATTGATGGATTAGCTAGCTAAAACAGAATGTGAGACACATGCACATATTCTGTGCGCTTCACACCCATATGCCCAGCAACAGAAATGTACTGTACTCACTAGAGATGGGAGACTTTAATCGAGAATGTTAATAACATGTGCAACTTCAGGATATAATTTTCAAGTTGTCTCAAAATTCTGATTATGCCCTGAAACTATCACTGAATTTATCTGAGTGTCAGGTCAGGAAATGTGATGGATTAATGTTCTTCTCTCCAATTAAGTTAGAACACTACAAGCTGAATAAATGCAGTTTCCACAAATAGCTTCATGGAGCTTCCAGACGGTTGCTCATTAACGACCACTTCAGGGCATTCTTTTGGCCTCCGTGCCATCCACCTGCATCAAACTGCTTTTTCCAGGATTCCACACCCCATCTCGTAATTTAACTCCAGGATCTTGTTCTTCATCTCCACCCACCCACAGCCACTTCCACAAGCGAATCTTATGAAGATGTAGGGTTATCCTGGCCCCCAAATTCTTTTATCTTCTTGGCCCTTGCCCTTCTCATCTTGACATCCTTCAACTCTGGACAGCCTCAGTTTTCTTTCCTCTCTACTTTGGCTCCTGGGCTCCAAAGCAAACCACAATGATTGTTTCAGACTTTTATTTTTTTTTTGCGCATCTTCAAGGTCCTAGACTCACCTCCGCCTCACATGTAGCCACTGACTTCACTTTCTACTTTGATGAGATCAGTTCATGGAAATTCTCTCTCCTTCACTCCTCCTGTGTCCTTAATCACCCTGTCTTCTTTTGTTCCTTTTCTTTTTCCCCCGCCTGGCACAAAGTAAAAATTCAATAAATATTTGTTGAGTGAATAAATGATTGTCGTGTCATGATCTCAGTCCTTCAGACAAATGGTAGCACTTTGCCCTGCTTCCTCCTCCTCTGCTTAAAAATATGATTAATTTTCTCTGACTTAACTGTTTTCTCTTGTAAAAACACACTTTCTTTTGATTATGCTCGTTGTAGGAAAAAAATACAAAAAGCTTTTAAAAAATAAAATAAAAATTACTCCATACAGAGGAAATCACTAATAACATTTGGGTCTATTTACTTGTTTTTATGCTTTTATTTATTTTATTTTTGTGTATTTAAAAACATTCTTTTTCAGCCTCTGGTTTCTTCTACTTGTTGCAACACTTCTTCACGGAGTCACTTGGAGCAAGTCACTTAGTTTCTTTAAGCTGAAATTTATTCATCTATGAAACTAATACTAAGACCCACTTATGTGATTAGAGTGTGGAGATTAAAGGTAAGAATTTAGCACACAGCTGGCTATGTAGTAGGTGGTCAATAAACATTAACCCTTGTGATTTTTGCTCTCCTTTACTTTTAAACTTCTTTAAAATTTATCTTCTTTCACTACCTCTTCTTGAACAACCATTCATTCATTTCTTATGTACCATTTGACATATCAAAGAGAATATAAGTAACACAGATTTATGTCACAAAAGATAATAATAATATGAACACTGTGAATCCCTAAGCAGTTTAAGAACTACATCACCAATATCTTTACCTTTTATGCCTGATGCTCTTGCATATATTATTATCAGCTTCTGGAAAGACCTCTAATTCCACCTGCAGAAATTCTTCCCATTTTTCCGTGTCCAGACTAAACACTATGTGCTCCTTGACATTTTGCCTGATTGCCAGGCTGCACACTACCTCTCAGTTCTCTGAACTTGCACCATAACTTTTTCACAATATAACTTTCTGCTTTGTAATACAATTATTTGTGTTCAAATATATTCTATTAGATTGTATGAAAGTCTTGGTGGCATAAATTGTGCCATTCATTTTTATTGCCTTGGGCCCAGTAAATTCTCCATAAATATTTATTGATTGAAAAATTAGCACAACAAAAGACTCCATAATATCCTCATGAGAAAGGACATTAAACTATGATGCCTCTAAACTCTCCTTGGAAGTCAGGTTCTAACATAAAGAACATGATGACAGGAAGCAGTTAACTGATAGGACTTATTTTGAAATTAGAAAGTTTAGATGACTGTCTATGAGGAGTCATTTTAGGGATATTTAAAGCCCCCTTTTCTGTTTCCTGTCCATGACCTTGCTTCCGTCAGCCTGGCCTCCAAATTTAACATTCATCATATTCTTCAGAGGGGATTCAAATTCTATCATTAGAGCCATTCAGAAGTTCAAGAATTGCTATAGAAAACTATAATACAATGTATTCACATTAAATTAGGACAGATATAACATCAACAGGCAATAATACAAGTAGGGACATTTCTATCCCTACAAAGCAGGGTCTTAAGGGACAAGAGAGAAAAAAGGTAATATTTTGAGAAAGAAGAAACCATAAAAGAACTTAAATTGGTTTATCTGCAAGGTAATCAGAATGTAAACACCATTTGGGTAACCAAGGAGAAGGTAACTGCATGAAGGCCTTGAATTTCACCTTTGGATAAGAACTAAAAATGGAAAAACAGGATAACTACCAGTGAATTGTGATAGAGTTAAACCTTGGCCTACTTAACAGGATCCTTTCTTACCTCAGAAATTTTATAAAATATATTAGTTTTATCATCTGTATGTTCTATAAAACTCAGATAATGTTTTTAGGAATCTAAGAACTTGAGAAATGTATTATATAATCAATAACCCAAGGTAAAAATGAAGTCTCACATAATTTAGAGTTTTATGGTTTACGTGCTATTTTTACTGCATCAGAAGTTTTCCTGAGGCACTTTCTGGCCACAGTGGAGTAACTGGCCTGGATCAGTCCTCCTCCTGTAGGCATTTATTATACCAAACAAAATATTTTCAAGTATTGGACAACAGGGAGTGATTCTTAAGAGAATGGAAAGTCATAAGGCAAGGCTCATGGTTCCCAGTTTCTTTCTAGGAACAATTTCCAGATAATAGTATAGAGAGGTAGAATCTGAGCAGAGCACAGTGGGTCTGAGCTTAGGCGGCAGAGATCAGGTTTGGGGCAGGTGGACTGGCTAGAATCAGTGGTGTGGGTCATTGCAGAGAAGGCAGCTGTGTAGAGGAGGCACTATAGGGATATATACCAAGGTCCTATAAGCCTGTGGCTGAGGGCTGGGCTGCGCATGAACAAGGCAAGATCATCTGAGGCTTACTAGAGAATGGCTACTATGGGGCTGGAAGGAGAAGAGAGAAATGAAAAAATGCAGCAGTTCTATAGGAAGAGCAATACCGAGAACATCAGAGTTCTGGCCTTGCCAGAGTGGAAATATCTCATCAGTGCTTCCTCAACACCCCTGGCATCTGCTACAAGAAAGATCACACCTTAGAAGCAAGAACTATGACCTAGAGAAAGACGTACTCTAGACCTTCCCAAACAAAGCTTAAAATAAAGTCCAACAAGAACCACAGGGAAAGGGTTTGAAGGTTGAGTCCTGGCAAATTAGAAATACTTGGGAAATGCCTGAGTCTTTCCACAGTTCTATACTGATAAAACAATAAACCAAAGGCAACATAAATTCAAGGTGATATGTGAGAAATTAAACCATATGCTAAAACATGAGTCCAGATTCTTCAGAGGAAGATAACAGAATCCATAATCTCTTTAATGTATCATCTATGACATGAGACCTAAAAGAAAAAAAGAAAATGTGGTCCATAGTCGTGAAAAAACAAAAACAAAAATAAAATGTCTTATGTTTGTTCCTCTATAGGTAAGATATTTTTTCACTCTAGCTTCTTTCAGGATTTTTTTCTTAACCTTTGATTTTCTGTAGTTTGACAATGATATGCCTAGGTGTAGTTTTTTGTTTGTTTGTTTGTTTTTGGCATTATCCTGCTTGGTGTTCTCCAGACTTCCTTGATCTGTGATTTGATGTCTGACATTAGTTTAGGAAATTCTCCGTCATTATTGTCTCGAATATTTCTTCTGTTCCTTTCTTTCTTTCTTCTCCTTCTGGTATTCCCATTACATATAGTTATACATATTATAGTTGTCTCACAGTTCTTGAGTATTCTATTTTGTTTTTCCTTTTTTTTAGTCGCATATTAATCATAGTTGTTTCAAATTCCTGGCCTGATAATTCCAACATCCCTGCCATGTCTGGTTTGGATGTTTCTTTGTCTCTTCAGATTATGTTTTTTCCTTCTGGTATGCCTTGTAACTTTTTCTTGATAGCCAGACATGGTGTACCAGGTTAAAAGAAACTGCTATAAATAGGCTTTAATAATGTAGTGGTAAGGTGTGGGGGGCTGGGGGAGGGAAAACGTTCTATAGTCCTATGAATAGGTCTCAGTTTTTAGTGAGCCTGTGACTCTGGGCTGTGAACTTTACAAGTGTTTTTCAGTTATTTTTCTTCCCTCTTAGGTGGGACAGGATGGCTACAGTGGGCTGGAGTTGGGCATTTCTTTCCCCCAGGTCAGTTAGGCTCTGATAATACCCCAGCAGGCTAGGCTCTAGTTAGCCAGTTTGTCTTGAGGGCAGGCCTTGTTAAGAAGAACAAAGTTGCTCTGGTGTATTTCAAAATGATTCCTTTTCCTCTCCCCTTGCCAGAAGCATGAGGGGATTTTTTCCCCCAATATTTACTTTGAGAACCTAGTCACGCTGCTAAAGATAAAAGTCACAAAAATGTGAGCCCCACCAGGACTGGGTCCCCTAAAGTTTTTATCTCTCAAAGTTGTCCACACTGAACCTCCAGCATTTCATCAATTACAGTTCAGATTTTCCCAGCCTGGCACTTGCTACGGTGGTGGTTTCCACTCCTGAGTCTCTGCTTTGGTAACATGTGACTGCCTAGATTTTCTTGTCTGTCTCTGCAGTCTCAGGGGCAGCAGTTTACCTTGGGTTCTCACCTCTTTTATGGATTCAAGAAGAGTTGTAGATTTTTATGTCTGTTCAACTTTTTACTTGTTGTTAGGATGAAGTGGTGACTTCCAAGCTCCTTACATATGGAACTGAAAACCAGAAATCTAGGATCTTTAAAGTGTTGAAAGAAAGAAGAAACTGTCAAGCAGAATTCTATATGAAGTAAAATGTTCTCAAATATAAGTTTGATATTAAAAAAATTTTTGGATAAACAATAGCTGAGAGAATTTGTAATGAGCAGACTTGCACTATGAGAAATAATCAAGGATATCCTTTAGGCTAGAGCAAAATGATAATGGATGGCAAACTAAATCTACAAGAAGAAATGAAGAGTACAAGAAATGATAAATAAGTGGCTAAATGTAAAAGAAAATAGTTTCTTCTCAAAATTACTTACAATACCATGTGTATATGAAAAGTTTATCAAGATAGACTATATTCTGAACAATTAAATGAGTTTCAAAAGATTGAAATCCTACAGAATACATATTCTGTTTACAATGGCATTAAATTAGAAATCAATAAAAAAGATAACTGAAGAATGCACAATATTTGGAAATAAAACAACACACCCCTAACCCATAGGTTAAAGAAAAAATAAGAAAAGAAATGAGAAAGTATTTTCAACTGAATAATAATAAAAACACAACATGGTAGAATTTATGTGATTCAGCTAAAGCAGTGCTTAGAGACAATTATATAATTTGGAATACCTATCTTAGAAAAATGAAAGGCTGAAAAAAAACCTTAGGTAAAAAATTTTTACCTTAGGAAGACAGAAAAAGAGAAGCAAATTAAATTTAAAGTAAGGAGAAGTAATAAAATAATAAGGTGCAGAAATCAATGAGTTAGGAAAAAATACAAATAGAAGAAATTATATAAAAATAAAAATTGGCTTCTTAAAAAGATTAATAAAATTGGTAAACTTATAAAATAATAATCAAGAAAAAGGAAGAAAACACAAATTACCAATATCAGGAATGAAAGAGTAAAACACACAGATCCTACAGGAATAAGAGAAATAATAATTAATATTAAAAGCAACTTTTTAGCAATAAATTTAAGGACTTAAATGAAATGGAAAAATTCCATAAAAATTTCAAGTAATCAAAAATTACTCAAGAAGAAATAGAAAATCTGAGTATTTCTCCATTTATTAAGGACATTTAATTTATAATAAAAAATCTTTTCAGAAAGAAAACTTCACATCCAGATGGTTTCAATAGTGAATTCTATAGAGCATTCAAAGAAACATTAAATTTGAATTTTACACAAGCTCTTTCAGAAGGTAGAATAGGAGGAAATACTTCCAAATCATTCTCTATGGCCAAAATAACCCTAACAACACAACTCGCAAAGATGATTTTAAAAAGGACAATACAGTCCAATATAGTCCATAAATAAGAAAAAACATCTCTAAAATATTATTAATTTAGTCTAGCAAATGAGATCTCTCCTGGGAATTCAAGGTTGGTTCATCATTTGAAAATCAATCACTGTAATTTATCACATTGATAAAATAAAAAAGAAAAATCAAACAATCACCTTAAAAATGCAGAAAATGTATTTGACAAAACTTGTAACTCATTCACAATAAACATTCTAGAAAAGCTAGGAAAAGAAGACAACTTTTGCAATCTGACAAAAAGGCGTCTGTGAAAATCTATAGCTAACATCATTCTTAATGGTGGATGATTGCATACTTTCTCTCTGCCATCAAGTGTGAACTTAGTATGTCTACTCTCACAACTTCTAGTCAATATTATATTGGAAGATCAGGAGCTCAGAGAAAGTTGGGGTTACTGGGAGATGGGGAACTTGAGGATGGCTAGGATATCCTGAAACTGAAGTATGCATAGACAGGGAGGATGCAGTTTGAGCAAAGGTTTAAAGGTAGAATTAAACCTAGTTTAGTGGTAATAAATTGAAAAAATAACTTTGGTTTACGTAAAAATGTAACTTCCTGTTCTTCTTATAGTTTAAATCAAATTTTCCTTATGGGCCCTGTATTAGTTTTCTATGTTATATAACAAATCACAAATCTAGCGGTTTAAAATCACATGCATTTATTATTACACAGCTTCTCAGGAGTCTGGGAACAGGTTAACTAGGTCTTCCACAGGCTACAGTCAAGGTGTAGTCCATGACTGGTTTCTCATCTGGAGGCTCGACTGGGGAGGAATTGCTTCTAAGGTCACTCATGTTGTTGGCAGAATTTAGTTCCTGTGGCTATAGGATTCATGGTGTCTTGGTTCTTCAAAGCCAGCAACGGAAAGAGAACTACTAGAAAACACCTGCTAGCAAGTTAGTCATACAATATAACATAATCACAGGTGTGACACTCTCTCATCTTTGCCATATTCTTCTGGGTATGAGCAAGTCACAGGTACCACCCACACTCAAGGGGAGGGAATCACACAGGGATGTGAACAGCAGGAGGCAGGCATCATGAGGGTTGCCTTAAAGACTGTCCAGCACAAACCTCCATTTCTGCTCATCAGTTGAAATCATAAATATATGATTCTAATTACTTCTGATTTAAAATAATCTTCTTTGGAAGAACTATTCAGTCCAATTAGAATAATATTATATGTTCATAGTCCCTTACCTCTCTTATCACTAATTTAACAGGGTTCATGTGGGAATAATCCAGAAGTGACCCACAAGGGGAGAGAAGACAGGGATAAAGGTGAGGTGGACAAAACATGTGCCCACAAGGCCAGGTGCTGAGGAAAAGGCAAAGCTGTTCAATCCTAAAGTCACGCCTGTATCTCTGCTTGGTGTTGGTGCGAGAAAGCTCCTGTATCCACTTGGCTCCTTCTCTATAGATAATGTGTGATTGGAATTCATTTCATTTGTTGCATTAGATATTCTCAGGGCACCCAGATGGTCACCACTCCAACACCCCACTCCCATGGCTTCTGTAGTAGATGATCCTATAGGGTCAGGGCAGTTTTCTGTCCAATGAGGGGATCCATCCCACACCCCACAGGCTGTGCTGGTGGGGTAACTCTACCTTGCAGTATTACATTTTGGAGGAGTTGGGTGCTGGCAGGCTAGTTTATTCCTCCTACTACATACTGGCCTTCTCTAAGCCCACAAGAAACCTAGAAATTACCACCATGCCAAATAGTGCACCCTAGGAACCCAGGGTGAGCTGTACTCTCTCCCACCTTGCTGTGCCACAAGCTATCTCTCTGAAGTCTTTCTTCTACATGCTGGCAGTGCTGGCTAAGCTTGGCTTAACAAAAGAGACAAGAAGCGGTTTCACCCCCAAATATCCAGGTAGTTTCTCTTGGAGATCCTCTCCCCACATGGAGCCTATTGAAGGGATGGGAGGAACAGCACATATGATCCTTTCGTCTTAGTCTATTTGGTTTTACCATGACAGAATACCACAGACTGAGTAATGTATAAACAATAGCAGTTTATTTGGCTTATGGTTCTGGAGGCTGGGAAGTCCAAGACTGAGGGGCCGCATCTGGTGGGGGCCCTCTTGCTGTTATGGTGAAAGGGAACAAAAGCAGGCCAAACTTGCTTTTATAACAAACGCACTCTCACAATAACAAACCCACTCTTGTGAAAATGATACTAATCCATTCATGAGGGCAGAGTCCTCATGACCTAATCATGTCTTTAAAATCCCACCTCTTAACACTGTTGCATTGGGGATTAAGTTTCCAACACACAAACTTTGGGGGACACATTCAAATCATAGCACCTTTTCTTCCTTTTCAATCACCATCCTTCCCAATCCCTCTTACATTTCCAACTCCTTGAGTCTACATTAGTAACTTTCCTGAATGGAGGGCAAATTAGGTCTTTAGATTTGCATTTCCTCTGCAACAGCTTCTGCCTGGCTGGTTCTTTATTAAATCCAGTAGTTTGCAAACTTGTGGTGTCTTAGATGTATGTGTTGGGTGTGGGAGATGAACAGGCAGGTAGGGGTTGGGGCTAGATTGGAAACATGGGGGGAAGAGAAACAGAATGTGTGTATTAAGTTATTGCCATAAGTGAACATTCACATCTTAGCATTTGGAAAGGTAGACTTTGGGGGAGAATGAAGAAGCGTGTCTAAGGGAGGAAGCTGGGGCCATAAGACTGAACAGAATGCAACAAGGTGCCAGACTGGGCATTGCCTTGAAAGTCTGGCAGAAGAATGGATTAGATAACTTACTTGGTCTCTCCTGTTTAGTGACAGTCCTGCCCATCATTGCTTTCAATATTTTTAAATTTGTGATAGCTTAAGGATGGGGCTAAAATCATGTTAAAAAAATTGAGTGGAGAGTAAATTTTTCAGATTTAGGGGA
Source organism: Daubentonia madagascariensis (assembly GCA_023783475.1). Lineage (NCBI taxonomy): Eukaryota > Metazoa > Chordata > Mammalia > Primates > Daubentoniidae > Daubentonia > Daubentonia madagascariensis. The sequence goes on from JAKFHU010001209.1 coordinate 66,150,416, forward strand.
CTGATTTAGAAGGAAAAAAACATTAAGACCTAGAGCTCTGACACGGGCAGTACATGGACAATATTTACAGCCAAAGTGTTGTACCCCCATAATATTCTGGAATTAAAAAATAAATAAATAAATTAATTAATTAAAAAAAAAGGAAAAATGATAAATAAAAATGTAAACAAGGCAAGAAAAAAAAAGACCTAGAGCTCTAAGAGTTGATCATCTTTTTCCTTAGGCTTCTTTACTTTAAAAAAAATCTTTTTTTTTAACTTAGTCCTTTAGCATAATTTTTATCCATACTTTCCTCTTCTGGCTTATTTCTTATGGACTTCCTCATAGGAATTAGTGAAATTCATAGGCAAAAGTTTAGCTTCATGTGGGAAGCAAGGGCCACATGCTGATTTTGATACCGGCAAGTGTGTGGGAAGCAGCCATTTATCTGAGTACCTCAAACCCATTGGAGAGCTAGAATAAGGTTTCATCTTAAGGAAGTTCCTTCTGAAGATAATTGGAGGCCTCTGTTCATGGAGTAGCAATTTGGGGAATTTAGTGATCACGTGCACAGCAAATGGCTCAAACAAGGTCCTCAATAAATGACATCTATCACTTATTATTGAGTAGAGAATGGGAAAAAAATTTAAAACATGTTTTTTATGGGCATTTTTTTGTCTTAATGCTTTACCTAAAAGTCTGAAATTTTGAATGATATAAGGAAAATTAAAATCATTGCCCTCTATTTTCAATTAATGACTACTCTAACAATACCATAAAATATTTTTTTAAAATATGAAAAAATTAAAAACATCCTATATGTTCCAATTAGCCTATTGATTAAATATAATAAATTTTATATATATATGTGTGTGTGTGTATATATAGGTATCCATGTAAAGTATGTTGTCATTAAAAATAATAAATCTGAAAAATAATTGATATGTGAGAATACACTTATGATATGTTAAATTAGCATGTATAGTATGATTTAATTTTTCAGAAAAAATGTTAAAGCCTCTAGAAATATAATCCAATATGTTAATATCAGCTATTTTAGAGTGGTGGAATTATGGATCATTTTTATTTTATTATTTTTGCTCACTTATATTTTTAATATCTCTTATAATGAATATGTATTTTAAAAAATAGAGGTTTTTTATTAAATTTAACTTTTTAAAAATTTCTTTAACCAAAAGAAAAATGGTACAGTTGCTTCCAAATCCATGGTACTGGCAAAGACATCAATTGAAATACACTTTTCTTTCATAAGATCTTGCAACAATAAGCTATTGTCTTTGTATAAGGTGGAAGCATCTATATCAGTTTTTAAACCAGCATTCGTTCAGAAAAATTTTCGCTTTTATATAAAACTGGATTTTTTCCTTGACACAGATTAGTTTGTCTTGAATAAAATTAAATGTCATCACCGTAGGTTTTAACTTATCAATGCGTTTCTCTTCTGTGGCTGGATTTTGCCTAATCTTCAATCTGTAAATACATTTAAAAGACTTCTTGGAACCTGGTAACAAATTATTTTATCACCTTGTTGATGATATTGACAGTGGCTTCTGTTTAACGTTAAGAACAGAGCATTTATTCTTTTTTTAAAGAGGAGAAAGTGTTTATGATATTTAGAAACTGTATGTTGACTGTATAAGCCTAGGCTTAGCAAGGTTTTCACATGGGCAACTTCAGAATGTTTCATATGAAGATTTCAAAAATCTAAATTTTATGTGTAAAGTGAAGGATTCTAGGCTTCTGGTTTTGAAGCAGTAAAGAGATTTGGGTGTCCCTGAGTTACTGCACTGTAGCTAGTACCATTTGTTGTGATTAAGGAGGATATTGAATATGAGGTGGAAATTATTATGTAAAATTATGGATTAGCTACACTTATAATATTTATGTGTCTTTAAATCACTTAATATCAAGAAAAGGCCCAATGATGAGAAAGTTAACTAACAACAGGCTTGGAGTGACATCTGTATGGGGAGAGTTACCAAAATTTGGAAAAGTAAAAATGGATAGTACATATGATTGTAATATAAACGTAATAAAAAACAGCGTCCACTGATTAAACATTTACAAAGTGCTCAGTCCTGTCATAGGTGCTTTATACATGTCAATTTCATTCAGTCGTCACCAAAACAAAAGCACTTTACTGGTTAGTTATTATTATTCCTATTTTACAGAGAAGGAAAAATGGTATTCAAAGCTGAAGGTAGACTCACTTTGTAGCTCCTAAAGTATAACAATAATCTGATAAATTACATTTGGGGTAAAGAAAAGGAAGTACCATACCAACAGCAGTAATAAATTTATACAACTTGTTACCAGGAGGGCTGGTATTGGAAGGGACTGTACATTAATTTAAAAGTGTTTGGAACAATTTATGAATGAACTGTAAATAGTTCCTGAGAGAAACTGTGCATACTTAACCTCTAAGATTGATGTCAAAGAACATCTATATGTGGCACATCACTTGAGACTGGCAATAAAATATGGGCTGGATAGGATATGAGTCTAACATGGGTAATTCCTCTGTTTCATGTGCTAGTGCTTTATTGATTAAAATTAATTGACTATGTTAAATGAATTGAAATTTTCTTGATTACCTCATTGTCCATAAAAACAATTTTTTAATTTATTAATAATAACACCTTATAAAATGATATAACTTCACAAACATGTCAATAAAGAAGAGAAATTGTATTCCCATAATCTACCACCTCAACACATGCATATTAGTCTTTTATTGTATTTTCTTTCCTAGACTTATTTCTTCTTTACCTGTGTTCATTTTATTATGTATATATCTGTATATAGATATATACACACATTTGTATTTAGGGGGTACATGTGCAGATTTGTTACATGGATATATTGCATAGTGGTGAGTCTGGGTTTTTTGTGTAGCTCTCATCCAATTAGTGTACGTAGTACCCATTAGGTAATTTCTCATCCCACACGTCCCTCCCACCCTTCTGAATCTCCAGTGTCTCCAGTGTAGGTACGTGGTTTTATTTCTGGGTTCTCCATTTCTGGGTTCTCTACTCTTTATGTCCATGTGTACTCATTATTTAGTTCCCACTTATAAGTGAGAACATGCAGTATTTGCCTTTGTGTTTCTCAGTTATTTCACTGAAGATAATGGCCTTCAGTTCTATCATGCTTCTGAAAAAGACATGATTTCATTCTTTTTTATGGCTGAGTAGTATTCCATGCCATGGGGTGTGGGTGTGTGTGCGTGTGTGTATTTTCTTTTTTTGTTTATCCACTCATTGGTTGATGGGTTGATTCCATATCTTCGCTATTGTGATACAAGTACAGGTATTTTTTTGATAGAATGATTTCTTTTCCTTTGGGTAGATACCCAGTAGTGGGATTGCTGGATTGAATAGTAGTTTTGTTTTTAGTTCTTTGAGAAATCTCCATACTATTTTCCATAGAGGTTGTACTAATTTACAATCCCACCAACGGTGTATAAGCGTTCCCTTTTCTCCACATCCTCACCAACATCTATTGTTTTGGACTTTTTGATAATGGTCATTCTGACCGGTGTAAGATGGTTTCTCACTGTGGTTTTAATTTGCATTTCTCTGATGATTAGTGATGTTCAACATTTTCATATGTTTTTTGGCCATTTTTATGTCTTCTTTTGAAAAATGTCTGCTTATGTCCTTTGCCCACTATTGAATGGGGTTATTTGTTTTTTTCGTATTGACTTGTTTGAGTTCCTTGTAGATTCCTTGTAGATTCTAGATATTAGTCCTTTGTCAGATGCATAGTTTGCTAATATTTTCTCCCATTCTATAGGTTGTCTATTTACTCTCTTGATTATTTCTTTTGTTGTGCAGAAGCTATTTAGTTTAATTAGGTCCCATTTATCTATTTTTGTTTTTTTGTGTTTGCTTTTGGGGTTTTAGTCATAAATTCTTTGCCTAGGTCAATGTCCAGAAGTGTTTTTCCTAGGATTTCTTCTAGAATTTTTATAGTTTCAGTTCTTACACATAAGTCTGTAATCCATTATGGGTTAACTTTTGTATATAGTGAGAGATAGGGGTCCAGTTTCATTCTTTTGCATATGGTTATCCAAATTTCCCAGCATGAATTATTGAGTAGGGTGTCCTTTCCCCAGTGTATGTTTTTGTCTAATTTATTGAAGATTAGTTCATTGCAGGTACATGGTTTTATTTCTGGGTTCTCCATTCTGTTTCATAGATCTATGTGTCTCCTTGTATAGCAGTACCATGCTCTTTTAGTTACTGTAGCCTTGTAGTATACTTTGAAGTCAGGTAATGTGTTGCCTCCAGCTTTGTTCTTTTTGCTTAAGATTGCTTTGGCTATTTGGCCTCTTTTTTGGTTCCATATGAATTTTAGAATTTCAACTACTTTCTTTAATAAATAGTTTCTCATGGTATCTCATAGTTTTAAAAATCATGGTTTTTAATGGCTGTATATATTAATACCTCACCAAAAATGGAAATTTAACTCCCTGTTGTTGGATATCCAGATTGCATCAATTTGTATGTAATTATAAATAGTGCCATAATGAATATTTTCATATACACAGATTTGTATGTATTTTCTGTTATTTACTTTGTATAGATCCTTAAAAATGGAATTACTGTGGGAGTTTCTATCAATTTATACAACCAACAAAATGTATATCTACTATTTTAGTAAATCTTTACTTTTATTTTTTAATTTAACTATAGGCCTTTTAACATCTATAGATGCCTTATTCTTCCTTAAGGCTTTTATTAGTTTTTAATTTTATTGTAAATTCTCTTCTTCATTAAGCTCTAAATGTCTTGTGAGGTATAAAATGATTCTTACTACACTTTATGGGTATGCTATTTCAGATCACAAGTTCAGGTATACAAAAAATTAACTTTATTTTTCTACAACAGAACATCACACTCCATTTATTTTACTTCACACTAGAAATTAAATTGAGGTCAACTCAAAGTAAACTGAATGGATTCTGTCCCTATCCTAGCCCTACCTAGTAAGTTCAGAGTCTTGAGTTCAGTCTACCCTATTCTCCAAGGTTGTATCTGTAGAGCAGTGTCAAGTCTTCTTGTCCTAAGTATATCATGCCACCATTTTATTCCACTGCTTTCACCCTGTAAGAAGCATGGATTTGGGAATTCTTGCAACTTGAGCCATGCCCCTCTCTTGGCTCTTGGCTTCTCCTGTAAAGATAAGCATGGGTCTCCTCTGCTCTCCGATCTCTCAAACCCTTCTCAGGGTCACTTAGCAACATCTTACTACTTTATTTTCAACTGAACTTCTTATCATCTTCATCCAGGGAATTTACCTCTCCTAAGGCAGAGGAAAAACATTCAGCTTAGTAAACAAGCTTCTAAATCTCCAGGGTATCCACAAAGTCTAGAGACTTAGGCAACTCATGTATAATATCATCAAGAACATTTTCAATATGTAAAAATGTCATATAATATTATTTATATTTCCAGACATGTGGGTACCCTGTATTATGTACAAGACTTCAGCTTTTGAAGTTCAAAAGTCAAAAATCAACTGTTTGTTTTTTATATTCTATTGGCTTATTCTTAAGCTACCAACATTAAGCTAGCAACCACATTAAATCTTTACCCATGTTCTTGAGAAATGGTCAGCAAACCAATTTCAAAATATTCTTTTTCTATTGAAAACATAAGGTAGAAGCAGCTAATTAAGTCTAAGGTGCTGACAAGAAATCTGTAGGTAATTACTTTTAGTTCTTGCTCCAATTCCATAATCACTTTATTTTAAATACTACTTGGGTGTTTTTCTTTCTAGGACAATGCCTGCCACCTAATAAATGCTCAATAAATAAATATGTGATCAAGAAATAAATGGTAGGGTTGCCATTGGTGGGCACTATTAGACAGGTGGGGTCCCCAGGCAGAGGCAAATCTAAAGTCTATTTGCAGACATGATCTAGGTAAGCATAACTGTGACATAGCCCAGATTTATATTCCAAAGAGCCAAGATAATGGTTAGGGAAACTATGGCAAAGGTCAGACAGAATTGTGAGATGGCAGTAAAAATACAGGACTGACCAGAAGGCAGAACACAACCCAATCAGGTTCAAAACAAAGGCGGTGAGTGCTAAGTACACATATCCCTTTCTTGTGTTGAGGGCAGCTTAAAGGAGGCTACATCAGACCTGACCTGCTCTCTTATGTTTTCTGAGACTCTGTGTGCTATTTTTGGATCCACTACATAGCTATTATTCTCTCAAATTCACCACATCCTTTCTGCTATGTCCCTGTAGCTCATCTGACAATGAAGAATAATGAAGCAGCAATTAAGCAAATCTCCCATAATTTCTCACAAATGCAGTAATACCTGGAACAAACGGAAAGAAGTTGAGTTAAGAAATGAAAAATATGGCATCCTTGAAATTCTTTGAATCTTGAATTCTTTCAAGTCAAGTGGTAGTATATTCAACCCTTTTTCCGTCTCCTTTAGTAAGTGCTAAAAGTCAACTTCATTCCACATGTCAATTGTTATAAGTAAAATGCTACTGGGAAGGTGATTTTTGAAGTTAGAGGTTTGTTTGCTTTTATGCTAATATTGATTAAATATTCTCTTCCCAGTTTCATTTATTAGAAATTTACTTAGATAATTTCACTGTCCTGAAAGTTTCACAAGCTTTGGCTCAGCCTGTGAAAAAGATTCTGGTCTTTTTACTAAGGCTCATAAAAAATTATTTAAGTTTATAATTTGGGTCTCTACTTTCACTTTCCTGTCAGCTCTTGTCTACTTAAGTATGAAGGCATTTTGACTTTAGCACTGCAAAACCAATGTTTCAATATACACTAGTTCTACATTATAAAATACTCAGGAGTTTATTGTGTGAAACAATGTTTTTTCTTAAACTTGCATTTGTATTAATCACATTTCTTTCTTTTGTTTCATGCGAACTGAATGATCCTGTGTCAAAATGTATTTAAAAATCTTACTCAAAATATGTAATTCTTTAGAAGTTGTAGTCAGTTACTATAAATTAGAACATGCACAGATTTGACCTAGTCTGTTGTCTGCCTCCCTTATCACAAAATATACTAAATATAATGTTGAGATTTTTCTATTCAAGTGAGAAGGTAGTCAACGTCAAGGAAAAGTGGAAAACATAATCTCTAACCTTGTTAAGGGAGCCATTAAAAAAAGTGAAAAGAAACATGTATTGAGTGGTATTCTTGGAGAATCATCAGGCACATTTTTATCTTCACTTCAGAAATGACCTTTTTATAATTTAAAATTAGTTTTTCAAGTGAATATATTTAAATTAAAAACTACACACACACACACACACACACACACACACACCCAAAAATGAGTTCAATCTTCATCTCCTGTACTCACTGATGTAGATTATGGTTGAAAAATCCAGTTATAAGAAGACTGCTTAATTTTATCAATATAGACACCACTCTAATGCTATCAGCATTGACATTACATTCTGATGTAATAGCTGTTATGATTCTAATCAAATTATATACTACTGTTTAATTCCACAGTGTCATAAATTTGTGTATTTCAGCTAGTATGCAATAATAAATCTCTTTCCAGAGCTTTGTTTCTGTCTAGGGTCCTTTTCCAGGATTTTATTCTCTATAAAGTGTATGGAAATGTTTGGGATTTGGCTGCGGGAGAGATTTGGAGGAGATGTTTGCATTTTAGCTTCTGAATTCTTGATTACTAGGCTTGATACAATCCTGATTACCTTACTTGCATATCTGCTTTCTGGTTTAGAAAACTCATGTCTGTTTTTGGCACTGGCCTTTTGTCTTCCTTGGTTAATTTAATTTTAACAGTATCTGTAATTCCTCTTCTATCAATGGGTGAAACTTGTCATCTCTTAGAGAGCCTCTTGTCTGCTTCTGACCTTTGGTACTTGATGTCGTTGGAATATTTTTCATAATATTTTCTATGGGCTATTTACTCATCTATTCAATTTTTGCCTTTTTGGTGATGTTTATGTCAATTTCATTCTAATTAATGAATATTGATCTAATCTAATATTTTCCATTTTCCTTGTACTAGATTTCTTACGTATGTCTTGGCCACTTGTTTATTTCACTTAAAAATAAATTTAAAAAACATTTTATTTATTTTTTTGAATGTAGTAACACATGCAGGTAACAAAGTAAGTATACACGTGAGAAATGTGGTTTTGACTCAGTTTATCCACCTATTATAAAAAGAACATAAAAAATATCAGTGAGGAGGACAGTGGATGGCCATAAGCTGGGGGTAAAGTAGGAAGCAATATTAGTTTTTAGTACTGTATTGTAAACCTGGAGATTTTCTTTGACATTCCTTTCTCATCTTTATTCAGATTGATTTTGTTTTTTATCAAAAGTAAAACCAGAACAGGTAGGGACTAAATGCTTGAAGATACTAAAGGAACACAAATCTAAAGAATGTGTGTCCCTTCAGAGACAGAGAGCTGATTGCCAGGATTCTCTGGCGGGAATAGTCCCCCGGTCATAATAAGGGAAGAAACACAGGGTCAAGACAAACAAGGGTGGTTGATGTCTCCATGGAGCCAGGGTGTGTTCAGGATCATCAAAGAAAAGCTCTTCTTCTGGTCTTTCGTGGAGTCCCTCGTGGTACCTCATATTATGAAGCTAAGGAATTTTTTTAAAAATCCCTAAGCAGGGGAAAAAATTCACCGAGAGATAAACACCGTTAATGACAAATGAATTGACTCAAGCTTTTTGGAAACTCTTAATACTTATAAGGTGAGGTTTAGGTATTGTCTTTGGAGACTGTTAATTTATCCTTCAACAAGATGCTTTATTGAGCACCTATTATGCATCAGACATCGTGATAGTAGTTTACAAGGGCTTGTGATACTGTAATAGATCAGACAGGTAGATCCATGGTGAGAATGAAGAGGAGAAGCGGTAGGGTGGTGTTGCTTTACTCCTTGAAACCACAGTTTCTCCTGAAATGTCCAAAGAGTGCTTAATATATAAATGGTGATAAGCAAATACTTATTAAATGAATAAATCATTGCATATTTATCAGTAAGCATGATTCAGAGGATCTCTCTCTCTCCCCCCTTTCCTTTTGAAAAGTTTAACAGTGTTTTCTAGTGCCCTTAAGCCCTCGAATTTTTCCTTTTGGCTATTACTGAGTAGGAGTTTACCATGCACACACCTGGGATACTTATAAGATCTAGATGTAGAAGAATCTCCTCAGGTGGGTGTCCAGATTTCTGTGTCTTTGGTTTGAGGGCTTTTTGGCTTTATATTTTCATACTCTCTTAAATCATTTTCTAGAGTATGTAAGCTAACTTTAAATTTCATTCTTATTTATTCCTTTTTAATTTATTCAGTAAATAATTACTAGGTACCAACCATCAGGTAGACTTTGTACAAGATTCTGGGGAAAAAACAGTGAGAATAACACCAACGCTATCCTCTGCTGCTTGCCAAGGAACTTCCAGGCTAGGCAAGAAGGGGATGTGATTCAAACGAATGAAGGAAACCTTGAAGGCAGGAGCTCTCCTGTATTCTTCACTGTTACATTCTCAGTGCATAGAAGGGTATTGAGCAGCTAAGTAATTGCTGAACAGCACATGTTTGTTGAATGAATAAAGGAAAAGGATAGGGTTCTATTAGAAAACATTTATTAAAAAAACATAAAGAAGAAGGAAGAGGAAGATTAGGAGGAAGAGAAAGACAAGGAAGAGGGAGAAGGAGAAGACAACTTGACTTAGGAGTGTTGTTTATTTGTTTGTTTGTTTCCTGAGGGTTTACAAAAGGCTTCTTTGAACCAGTGACACTTGTGCTGAGATCTGAAAGACTGAGAGGGGATGGTGTAGGGAGCAGGGAGGAGTGTTCCCAACAGAATAGCATGTGTAAAGGCCCTGTGGCTAGAAGGGGCTTCCACCTGAGAGGAAGTTGATATGAGGGTGCTGCAAGGGGCTGGGGTGAGGAGGTGGTTGATGAGGCTGCAGAGACTAACAGGGGCCAGCTCACGTCAGACCTCACCAGTTGGACAGAGGAATTTTGTTTTTATCATAAAAGTAATGAGAACAAAACAAAGACTCCATTTCCTTTAGATATTCAACAATGTGGTTGCCAGTTGTTCGAGTTTAATATATTATTTATTTATTTACTAATTTATTCACACTTACTAAAAATGTGATGGCTATTATACATTGTGAACACTTCAACTCACAGAAAATTTTTTCAATTGTCAAATATTTGAAAGCAGAGACCATACGTAATAAAAGGAACTCATAAAAGACAGTGGAATCTAAATGCTTTTACTGCTAAAGTAATTTGCCTTTCAGACTACCATAAACAGTATTTATTAGCATCAAATAGAAAAACATAAGAAGCCTGAATTCCTCTTTTTACATATATTTTTAAATTACCATATGTATTACACAGAAAGGGACTCATTTACAATGATAAGTGTATGTTTTTGAAATGCTACAATTTTGGAAGAGAACTGCAGTTTTCAGATTCCACCTCTCCTTCACCAACATCCTAAGGGCTGTGATGAAAATGATCAGTCCTGTAGGTGACGGCTGCTTTCAGTGACAGTTCCCAAACCTGCTGTAACACAGCCTGTTACGTGCCAACTGTGCCTGTGTCTGTCCCTGGCACATCTCTCAGCCAACTCCCTCCCTTCCCTCCAGGCGGTTCCTGTTGAATCAGAAGCCCCTCTCCAGCTTCACTCTTCTGCAGGTTGTAATGTCCCTAAGTCCCACTCCCAAAGCAGTTAAAGTGGTGCACCCTTCCTTCTCTTCCTTGCCTTTCCTACTAATCTGGAGGCTCCTGAAGGACAGAGATGTCCAGATTCTGTCCTATCAATTAACTCTGTCATTTGGGACAAGTTTTTTTGTTTTTGTTTTTGTTTTGAGACAGGATCTTGCTCTGTTGCCCAGGCTGGAGTACAGTGACATGATCATAGCTCACTGCAGCCTCCAACTCCTGTGCTTAAACTATCCTGACTAAGCCTCCGGAGTAGGTGGGACTATAGGTGGGAACCACCATGCCTGGCTGATGTTTTTTTTCTTTTTTGTAGAGACAAGGTCTCGCTCTGTTGCCCAGGCTAGTCTCAAATTCCTGGCTTCAAGCGATCTTCCTGCCTGGGCCTCTGCAACCTCCCAACACATTGGGATTACAGGCATGAACCACCACGCTCGGACTGGGGGAAGTTTTAAAACCTCTTTCAGCCTCTGCCTCTGTCTCATTATCTGTAAAATAATATAACCAAAATGCATCTACAGAACATCTATATGCCAGCCTTTGTTTCTGTTTCTTAAAACATCCCTAGGAAGAGGGTGCTGACATCATTTGCATTTTAGAGATGGGAAACACTGACAGGCTGAGAGGTGAATTAATCTGTCCAAGGCTACATAGCTAACAGGAGGCAGTTGTAAGTGAGGTACCTGGCACCCAGACTGGACTCCCAACTCCTCCACTGTGCAAGTATTAGCTATTGTGTGGTCATAAGAATCCTTCCTTTTATTGGATTTTTCTGAGATGATTTTTGGGAAAACCTTCACACAGTGCCAGGCACAAAATTGACTCTCAATAACTATTATTTATATTTAATCTTCAATTAGATTTAATTTCTCCTATGTTTAGAAGAAAATAGAACATTTGTAAAAAGTTTTTTGTTTGATCTGTGCCTTTTGTTCTTGTTTCGGTATTTTAATCTTAATATAATTAAATAAATGAAATGCTATATCCAGAATTATTGTGTTGTGTTTTGTTTTTCTACACAACCCTGCGCTATTTCTATGACTGAAAACTACATTTTGTGTAAATCTAAGCTTCCTTTTGAATGGAGTACAAGTGGAACTGACTTTTCCAATTACCTACTCAATTGACCGGGTACAAAGAAGGTTAAAGTTCCCACCTAATATATGATCATTAAAGCTTTCATGTAGCTTTTCAGACAAGGCAGTCTGGGAAAACCCCTGAGACAACATCATTTTTGGTGCCAGACTGATAAAACATTTAGCATTTGTCAGTTACAGGAAAAAGAAACATGTTGATGTATTAATTAAATGTAATACCTCTTTTTGGAAAAAAAGGAAAGAATTAATTTTTAAAACCAATGTCAGATAATAAAAGGTAAATATAAACTTAGACAATCTAAAGAATCCTTTAAATAATACTAGAACTTTGAAATATATATTAGATATGCATATATATTTGGGAAACATGCACTGAAAAATATTTTACATCATCACATTGTTAATTTCATGGTTGATAATTTCACCAAGGATGATTTCCAATGCCTGGTATCAGTTAAGGTAAATTAAGAAAAGAAGTTTTTGAAAAAACATCACTTACCTAGAGTATCAACTCTTTAGCTGCCACACGCCTCTTGGACTTTGTAAACATTTTTTTTTTTTTGCAAATTTCCGAAATCTTGCAAAAATAAACAGTGAGTAAATCCAATAATTGTCCTCCAAGATTTTAGTCTTAGTTGAAATCAATCATGTAGGCCATTTATCTGCTTTTTCTCCTTCCCTCCCCCACTACCGGATCGGTGTGGGCTGGTTACTTGAATGGCCTTCGTCCACATGTGTTTCAGTTTGGGGAGCCTTAACCGTAATTGATGAAGGATTGTTTTTCTTTTTCTTTAAGAACAGATAAACAGCATGCTGTAGAAACTGGGGACCACAACAGTTTATGTGGAAAGAACTTTAAATTCCATCTTTTAAATATCTTACAAACTTTTAGAACATTGAGTTCTATGCGTCAGTGTTCAGAGACAGAAAATATCATTATTTCATCGTTCAGACACTTTACTATAGTATTGCAGTGCATTGATTCATTTTTATCAGGTTTAGAGAACCAGCTACTTATTATAAACATAATACATATATGACTTATATTATAGACTAAAATGCTTAGGAAACTTTTACATTCCTGTTAACTTACACTATAATGTAAACCAAATTTGTTTTCTTAATTTATTTCTTTTCATGGAAATAAAAAACAAATTCATGTTTTTGTTTGTGTGTCTGGTTTTTGCTATAGAGTATCTGATTTCCGTATATATCCATGGTGGAAATTTAGATTTAATTCCAACAATCCAAAGTAGCTATTATTAATCTCTCTCTGTCTCTCTGTCTCTTTCTCTCTGTCAAAGCAGCAACTGAGGCATAGAACATTTAGGAAAGCATCTAAGACTATATGTGTAGAACTGGTGGAGGCAGGATAAAACCTAAATTATCTACCTTTGATTAGTGCTCTGTTTTAATTATAAAAATAATTAAATATTTATTTAGTTATAATTAACTTAATAATTTGAACTCATGAGGAAAATACAGATTATAGCATTTCCTTGTATTTGAAGTTTTCATTTAAAACACATCATATTTGGTGCCTTCGTTAGTTAGAGAAGGTAGAGATATGTTCATATGGTAATTAGATATATTTAATTATATCACAGAATATATAATTATTTCCCTTCATTTTGAAGGGCACAATCTCTCTTTCTGACCTTAGAAATAGGGATTGGAAACGAGGGGCAAAATACCTTGGCATATTGTCTTTGACTTTCACCGAATTTTGCAGACCTCAGGATATTGCATGCCAAACTGCTGTGAAATATTTTGTGAAAAATAGTCACATAATATGCACGTGTTAATGGTAGCTCTGTATTCATTTGCTAGCATTATAGAGTGCAAATACTTGGAAAAACTGCCCACATGCAAAACTAGCTGTGAGTCATGAATCCTCCTAACTCTTGATCACATCTGGACTTGTCTTATCATAAACCAGTGGGAGCAGAGATTGTGTGGCCCCTCCCGAGCACATTCAGACACACAGGGCCAGCTTTCTTGGCACTGCTGATGCCTGAGATAAGCTTTGATGGTGAAAGCTTGTGGCTATACTGTGCTTTCTGGGGGAAAAACACTGTAATGCGTTACACCCAACATCGACTTCTAGCGACGTCAAGCTACTCAGCTTTTGGTTATCAACTAGTTGTTGCTAGTGTGGTTCAGATTTGGCCTAAAGGTTTGATCACATTATATTTCTCCTCTAATAAGAATATTTTAATTCTAATATTCTAATTCTCAGAACACTGGATCTTTAATGCTACAATGCTTCACATTTCCGATTGGTTCAGTGTTAGGAATTGATACTCAGCCTCAGGCTTGCGGATTGTTACCCAGAAATGTTAAATGATTAGCTCTTTGTAAATGATACTGAAAGAGGTCTTTAGCTTTACTGTACCTATTTACGATGTTTTTCTTTTGCCAATTGGAGGAGACACCAGAGCTTAGTATAGACTCATGCACAAGTTTTATAGGATGTCAGACAAAATGATTTTTTATTGAGGAAGGGTCAAACAAGTTGTGTTTTTCGTTGTGTCACACTATACAATATGAGGACCATGTTATAAAAATTCAGGGCTCCCACAAGAAGGCAAAGGCTAAGAATGGTGATTTAAGACTACATTATCCTGTTTCTAATTCCTTCTCTTTCTTCCTGCGGAAATGTAATTGCAGAAGCTGAGAGAAGGGATTGGAGCGTGGGCTTCTATATCTGTCCTGAAGTGAGTCGTAAAGTCTGTTTTATGAGTCTCTCTCTAGCCTCGTTCTACTTTTCCAAATTAAAGGAGACAATATGACAATCTCACCAAGCTCTGATCTTATATCTTAATTTGCAAACTCAGCGGCAATATCAGTCCCTGGTTTAAGAGGCTCATCGAAAACAGTGTTGAAATGGACTTACCCATAGAAATTGAGTAAAATGTCCTCTATGCTGAAGCCAAAGCCATTTTTTAAAAAAGTAAACTTTTAAACACAAAAATTGTTATTTCTTAAAATTGATGTACTCAATGTCAATTTCTTAGTTTTACACATGTACCATGGTAACGTAAGATGTTAACAATGGGAGCAACTGGGTGAAAAGAACTCTATGTGCCATCTTTACAACATTTCTGAAGTCTAAAATCAGTCTAAAATAAATTGATGTACTAACTACACAGACATTTTTCTTGTCCTGATAAAATTGTGATGTGATAACCTAAAGACTGGGAGGAAATTTGAAGCACTATTTCTGCTTAACATTTAACAGGGAGTTTTCAGGGTATGGGGTTTTGCTTCTTTCTGTGATTTTAAGAACTGAGGGCATTTTTGTTTCTTGGCATATGTCATGTAAATGAACTTTATGAACTTGTCTGAAGCATTTTCACCAACTGTTTGTTTACAGTCAGGCCAAACAACCCCTTCTCATATTATGTGAAGTCCCCTTCATCTGCATGGACTTTGTCAGAGAGCTGAGACTAAACCTTCACGAACAGTGTCCCTTGATTATGGCTTCAAAGGACCACCCACTTCTGGGGATGAGAGGCTAATTCTGCCTCCCTGTCAAGCCCATTTTAGACCTTAGGAAAACAAACCTTTCATTTAAGTCTTCCCAAACTGGACAACATTCGTTAGGAGCTACGGTTCTAGCATTTGGAACAGGGTCAAGATCAAACCTTAGTACCATTTAAACAGAAGAAAGATTAGAATTTACAGTTTATCTCACTTAAAAACCTTTCAGTAAGAAAAAAAAATGTGTATGTGAGCTTTAACTACAATGATTCTATGGCTAATGAGATGCCATTGATCATCTGGAGAAAAAAGTAATATCCTTTGACATAAATCTGTATACAGTGGTTATGGAATTTAAATCTATTCCTTTGCTATAGTGAAACGTTACTAATGAAAACCAAAAACTACATTAACCTGCAAAAAGAAACTAAATTTATTGACATGACTTTGCAAATCACAGTTAATTGAGTAACAGACAAAACTTCAAATATAGGAATTAATGTGGTAATTGGGCCCCTCATCTTATATAATATACTTGTTGGCATACATTATGGGTTTGCTATCTTTTAAGAGTATTAAATCATTGTATAAGAACATTGCCAAAAAAACTCTTCATTTCCTTTTAGTGACTTCTTACTGCCCTCAGTGGAAGTTTAATAGAAAAGGAAGGACATGATGTAGTTTTAATGACAGGAAACCCATGGCCTTCCAAATGAATAAATTCCATCACTGGCTGCCACAAAGTGTGCTAATTATTTCCTTTGATAAATTAAAAGCTGTAAAAGTCCAAAGTATATAAGCATGTGGTTTACAGTTTATAATCAACCTGTCTGCATTATTGAAAGTTCATATTATCTTCATTATTTAATAAGCATTACTTTTTTTTATCTGAGCAAATTGCATATAAAGCATGTGTTAAACTTTTACTGATCTACCAGATGATTAATAAATTAACCAATTTTTGTGTTTTGGACCTTTAGGATGCTAAAATCAAGTATTAATTTATTCCCCTAATGCCAAACCTTGAGGATGAGGTCAGTTTATATTTATGAAATAACAAAACAAAAAAAAAAATCATTTTCAAAATGTGTCGAGGAATTAGAATATAATACTTGATTTATATTATTTTATTTTAAATATCAGTTAAATCATTTGAGAGTGAAGTACAGCAATTCGATCATTCAACAAAATTTATGTAGCCCTATATGATCTGTATGAATTAATTTATTAATTCCACAATTATTTATTTAACACTTACCATGTGTTCTTGCGATACAGTAGTAGTAAAAACAGACTCCATCCTTGTCCTTATAGATCTTGCAATATAGCGGCAGAGCCATCAATCTGGTGACTGTACAATTATAAACCTAGAAATGTGGTAGGGAGGCATATGGTTTGATGAAAGCTTATTGACTCTAGAACTGTCCTGGTTAGTCACAGAGGTTAGAATTTCCTGGTAAAAGGGGGCTGTAACTGAAATATGAACAATGAGCTGAGGAGGGCAGTAAGAATTCCAGGCAGAGGTACGGCATATGGAAAAGGCTTTGAGGTGGGCCTGAGAGAAGGTCCACCTAGCATCAGGGTGGGAAGTGAAGCAAGTCAGAGCCCAGCTCACCCACCCAGTGTCTTTGCACACCTTTTCCTCAAGGAGGGTGCAGACTGCAGCAGGGCACATGGACTGTTGAATGGCGTGTGGGCTGCATTTCTGCCCCATCACCTCCTTGGCTGAGCGCCCTCTGCAGGGTATGTGGCAGCCCTGGGGAAAGTGGAGTCAGATAATATAATGGGGGGGTGAGTAAGAGGTCAGGTGATGCAAGATCTGCCACTTTGTAGCAAAGAAAACAGAATGGCTTCCACTAAGTTTACTCCTATTAAATAAACCAATTCTACAACTTCAATTTTGTGCATTTTTTAACATTTTGCAAGTTCCAACTCTGTGTAACTCCTCGACTGAGGTGAACAAAATGCCTCATTATAGTCATCTTGTTTTGTGCTTTGTCTTGTTTTGTGCCTTCAGGAATAGTATCTGTTGTGTTCTTGATCACTTATTCCAACTCTACTTGGACTGGTTAAAACGAAAAGACATTTAATGTAATTTATCAGATGTGTGTGTGTGCAGTTAAATCAAGTCTTCATAATACCTTACATAGAGGTAATGTTGTTCTGCTAGAATTTAAATTCTTTGGTAAGACATTGAAATAATGTCTTACAATAGAGCTGTGAGGTAAACAGATGATAGTTTCATTTGTTCATTCCTTCAATTTTTTTAATTCTTAAAAAAACTTATTCAGCATCCACTTTGCCAGGTGCTCTGTACGGGGCTTAGGAGAGCTGAAGAGGGCATGCTAGGCCCTGTCCTTGGGTGCTCACTCAAAAACAGGCAACAAAGAGACAGAGACCTATGAGCAGTAGAGCCCTGATACAGTTTCTTAACTCAGGGGACCAGGGGCGAAGTCCCAGGCAGAGACTGCCAGGAACCCTGGGAGCAAGCCTGCCAAAGGATGGAGGAAGAGCCTTTCGGATGGAGAGGACAACGGGAACAAAAGCGGGGCATGAGGAAAGCATGTTGCTTGAGCACATGTGTGAGGAAGAGAGAACTAAGAGCTGAGACCAGCTTGTTAGGAGGAGCCAGATCGAGGGGAAACTTGACTGTCAAGGAGCTTGGCTTTAATCATGTCAGTGATAAGAAGCTATGGAAGAATCTTGCTGCTTCTTTCGGGGTCCACCGAGGGAGTCCATATCTGGGTTTAAGGCCTCAAATCAGACCCGGTTCTTTACAACGGTACTGTGCATCCAGTAGGTGTTTCATAATGTTTTTCAGAATGACACAATCTGGAATATGGAGGGGAGACTGTTTAGTAACTGAGTTTAGTATCTTAGATTTACATTTTAGATATATCATTGGGATGTCTAGATGGAAGAAAAGTTTGAGACAGGGCCACAACTCCAGGCACGCTACCAATTAGGAAACGGTGACAATCGTTCGGGGGACAGTCAATAACAACCTCAATTAAGATTCTATCAGTGCTGAAGGAAAGAAGACAAAAGCTTAAGAGGAATTTAGGAGATAATCGAAAACAAGCTTCATGCTTAATTGAACGTTTAGAGAAAAACAGGAGAGAGAAATCAAGAATGACTCCTAGGCTTCTGGCTTGGATAATGGAACAGAGCGTGGAAAAATCAGAAGAGATAAAGACACTGAAAGCACCAAAGCATTCATTAATTGAATTGGGAAAAAATAGGGTGCAACATAAAATTGCAGTAACTGTATGCTTTATTGTTACCCACATGAAATGGCATTGACTGAACACATAATTGTCCAGGACACTTTTAACAAGAAGTCTTTCTTTGGCAAGATGCTGCTGCTCTAGCAATGCTCAGACAGGCGGCGGCTTGGTATTGTCCCAGACAAACTCCTCCTGTGGCAGATGCATGCACTTTCTCTTGTTCTATCTATACATTCTTTCTTGTAATGTTAGATACTTATTAATCTCACCCAACCTCCACATCCCTGCTTTCCCTTTCTCAATTCTAAATAAACCTAATCCTTTTAACTTCTACTCAGAGACCTTATTTCGCAAACTATGAATCATTTTACTTCTTCTCTTGGGATCACATCCAGAGAGTCCATACTTCATTTTTAAGGCCTCAGATCAGACACATTTCTCTGCAACTGTGCTTCGCATGCAGTAGGTGTTTGATAAGTTTTTTTCAAAATGATAAAATCCTAAGGATGGTGGGAAGACTGTCTAGTAACTCCCACATGCTAGAATCCTATTTATTTCACTTTATTATCAACACTGTTTTAAACATTAACATGGCACTGATGACTCATATATGATCCTCTATAATTGTGTTTTGTTTATGCTGTATTTGCCTGTAACCAGGCCTTTATCATCGTTTCTGTAGGGTTTACTTTTCCCTTTTGCTCGTTCTGATTAAATTTTTATTCTCATTATTCCTGTTATTTTTCAAGGTCATTTAAAAGTATAATTATCTTCTCCAGGTTGCTAAGCTTCCCACTTAGCTTGGTGCCACCAGTAACTTAATAAGCTCCTCCCAAATTCATCCATGTCATTAAAGATGTTATCAAACATTTCTAGCTCAGGATGATTCCTTTGAGAAAGCATTTATGTCCTCTAAGCTGATATTGCATTGTTGGTACCTGACTGTTCTTGAATATTTTTCTAACAAGTTTGTACTCTCACCTAGTAAGAAAGAGCTACTGTGAGACAGGGAGAGGGGTTATATTTATTTTTATTTCAAAGGTACGGAAGCTGAGACTCAGGTTAAGACACTGAACAAGGTCACTCAGACAGCAATGAGTAGAACCAGCTCCTAAGTATGTATCTTCTGACTTCAAGGCCACTGTCCTTGCTATTCTACCGTGTTGAACTGCTCTGTTTATATATTATTATGTGGCTTAAGACTAAATTGAAACCTTTATTAAAAATTTCTGACAACTCTATTCCAACGTTGTACTCATGACTCTTTTAATTCTTAATGCATAATTGGTCTGCACAACATAGTTCAAGTCAATGTGTGCTGGCTGTTTACACTGTATGTAAGGTACTGACCTAAACACTGATGGGTTTATACAATAATTGTGGCACAGTTCCTGAAGAAAGAACAATCTTAATTGATATGAGGGAGATACACATTCTAATACGAGACTAAGAACCACAAAGGTAGTAAAAAAAATTATATGGTTATATCTAGCTCCTATTTATGTGCTGGTTTGAATTTTCCTGTTCATCGCTTTAAGAAAAATAGCTCACTCCTTGAGGATAGATTTTATGTAGTCTACATTTGAATCCTCAATCACACCTAGCAAGTTCTGGACAAATAGCACAGATTTTTAAAATACTTGTCGACTTACCTTGCTGGTTGAACTTCAATTATTTATTGAATTCCTACTATGTGTCCCCTGCTGTACTAGGCATAATGTGGAATGCATACCTTTGTCTCTTGCAAAGGGAATGCTAATGAACAGTGTGGATTTAGCAGACACTTAGGACACTCCTTGACTAGACTAGACTCTTGACTCTTGACTAGAGTACCAGGCTTTAAAGGTGAACAGGAAAAGGGAATAAACTTGGAAAGATCAAGATGGTCCACACCATATGGTAGACCTTGAATGTCAAGCAAAAAAAGCTACACTTGATGAGGTAAACAGGAAGTCTGACTTCAACATCAAATAAAGCCATTATCAAGGATGAGAAAATTATACCATCAGTCCTAGATATTTTTTGCTTCTTTCTCTATACATTTATGCTTTCTGGAGCCAATAAACTGTTCTAGCCATCATCTGTGTTTGTAAATGGCTACTAAACCCATCATGTCTTCAGTCTAAATGATTTGAGTTCCATTTTCTACTTTGATCAGTTGATTCATCCATTCATTTGGCAAGAATATAGAGGAAAAATTACTTATTAGGAATCTGGGTTCTGTAGGCAATGCAAACAGCAAAAGAAGATAGTTGTGGGCCCTGAGAAGATTGCACACTGGTGATGCATCACAGTGTGATACCTGCCCAGTCTCATATATCCCAAATTTAAGAATACCGCTATGGCATATTGTTTACTCCATAAAATAAAGTAATATATAATCAGAAACATTTAATCATCTCATTATTCATGATTTTAGACAGAGTAAGAGTTACTTGTTTCATGATATTGAACAAAATATGGATGCCGGGCAGTTGGCTAGGTTCACTCAGTGGTAAGCATTTTGTTCTCCAATGGTTTGCTTGTTTTAAAGATTCTGACTCAACAACTTACAAATGACCATGTGCCATTCAGTGGAACTTTGTTATCACTGAGTATAGTAAAACCCATAAAGGTGAAAGTTGAGAACTTTTAGGTCTATCTAAGTGAAAAATAAGTGTACAGTGTGACACAATTATAAAGGGCTCTAAGATATAGTCCAAGAAATTTGGATATGATGGGTCAAGTAATGGGGGGAGCTGCTGTCTGAACAGAAGTAGAACATAATGTGTCTGGCAATTGTAGGATAAATATTATTGAAGTAAGAGATGGAGTGAGGAAGAGCAGGAGGAAGACTACCACAGTGGTTTAGGCATGATATGGTTAGTGTAGCTGCTAGAATGTTAGCTATAAAAACAGGAATGCAGAGTTGAAAAAATTGCACTGCTCACCTCCAGGGGTTTGCAGTCCAGTGGGAGAGACAGGCATGTAAATAAACTAGTACAACAAAAGAGATGATTGCACAGAGACATGAACCAGAGCCTATAGTATGACTGAGTCAGGAGAAAGGAGCTTACAAGGCATCAAAGCAGGGCGTGGTGCAGATATAGGAGGGAGAGCATTCTGAGTGAAAGATGCTAGTAGAATGATGGTAGACAAGGCCTGAGGCAGGCCCTGATAGGACTGCTTTCTGCTAAGGAGCTTGTCCTATAAATCAAACCATTTCAAAAATTAGAATGATGTGATTCTATTTGTACTTTAGAAAGGCCATGCTGGAAGTAGTTTGGAGCACAGATGGAGGAAAGAGTCAGCATGTCTAGAGGTAAGTAGACCATGGACAGAATTGCCTCGGTTACTGTTTGGTTTAAATAATTGTTACTATATGAAGAGCGCTGAGAAGAGTCTCTGGTATGTAGGAAGCGCTTAATGAATGTAGTTTCTAGAATTACTATTTCTAGTGTTATGTCACTCTATGTGTACTATTGCAATAGTCCCAGTGAGAAATAAGAAAATATTAGAACATGTGCTAATGTTCCAGAGGTGGTGATGGAGAGGAAACCCTAGATTCTAGAAGTATCAGGGGCTGGGGGGGGAGAAGCTAGGATCACAAAGATTCTGCTTAGATGATGTAGCAAGGTAGAACGCAGGCTCTGGAATGTGCTCTGAGACTTTGAATCATGGCCCATTAGTGGGTTGTGAAATCAATCAAGAGGGTTATGAGTAGCAATTAAAAAAATGGAACAGAATTTTTAAAAGTTCACATATTATTTTGCAAAACTTTCTTGTGAGTGGTGTATGCGAGAATATTTTTGGTGTGTCTATGTGTATCCAGGCACATCCAATAGGCACAGGTGTGAATCTGCCTGGATGGTTACCATCTTCTAACTTAAATGGCCCAGAGCAGCCCAGAGCTCATGATCCCAGCAGGCATGCTGATTCCAAAGTGGGAAATGAGGTTCAGGAGCTGAGAGAAAGCATCTTGTCCCTTTCTTTTAATCTGCATATTAGACAAGTCAATCTTCTTCATGGATTATAGATATGGAGAGAGGACAGAAGTTTTTCCCCCCTCTAGGAAATGTCATCCATACAGGAGTGGGAGGAACTAGGAGTATGTGTTCCTAATGAATAGATGACTTATATTCCCCAAATTTTTGATGGAGTTGTCATTATAATTTTTATTTTCATATAGATTGGCACTAAAATGGACTTAAAATGGCAGTTTTGTGAATTCAGAAATTCAATCCAATGTCACATTATAAAATGTCTGAAGAATTTTTGCTTTGGTGGTGCTATGGCTTGAATGTATTTGTCCCTCCAAAATTTATATGTTGGAACTTAAACCCTAAGGTGATGGATAGTATTAAGAGGTGGGGCCTTTGGGGAGTGATTAAGTCATAAGGGCTGTGACTTCAAGAATGGATTAGTGCTGTTATAAAAGAGGTTGAAGGTAGTGCCTGGGTGCCTTTTGCCCTTTTGCTTTTGACCATGTGAGGACACAGCATTTGCCTCTTCTTCCATGTGAGAACGCAGCAAGAAGGCACCATCTTGGAAGCAGAAAGAGCCCTCACTAGACACTGGATGTGTTGGCACCTTTCTCTTAGACTTCCTAGCCTCCAGAACTGTGTGAAAATAAAATTTATGTTCTTTATAAATTACCCAGTCTCAGGTATTTTGTTATAGCAGTACAAACAGACTAAGATACATAGGGAAGTAGTATTTTGTTTGAGTGTAAGAAAAATATAACATTTATATTGGCTTTCCTATTGCTAAAGATATTGGCCAGATCACCATTTTACTGTTCTGAGCCACAAACTATTGATAGCAGAATTTAATTTTATTTTAAAAATAATTTATAATTGTACATTGTGAATGCATTTCTATGTCAACAATACTGTTATAACATGAACCCAGGGTCTACCTGAGGAAAGTCCAAATCTCTAACGTGATGGGGCCACTAGGGTACTAGAGCAGGGAGAAGGAAGGAGAGAGTGTGAAACTTACTGGCTATACCATCAATTTCCAATTTTATAACCTGTGCATAGTTCCAGGATTCTTTTTTCTCTCCTTCCTCTTCTTAACCCCCAAATACAACCAGTTTCCTATTAATCCTTTCTTTCAAACATCTCTTGATTTTGTGTCATCCTTCCTATTCAAGCTTTCTCTTCCAAAGGCTTACTTCCAACCACTTTTTCTAAGATCCTCTTTACAGTCAAACTTATTGTCTCTCAAGTAAACCTTGTCTTTTCCTTCCTCCACGCTTTTAAAAACTGATATATATGCTGAAGCTCCTGGAATACCTCCCTAGTTGCAACCACGGACACGCCATAAATCCTGTCTGGTACAAGGGAGGACAAACATTCATTTGTTCATTTTAAAGTGACTCATGCTCCTTGTATTCTTCCTCCTCTACCTCATGCTCCTTGTATTTCTTCTTTCTCTGTTCATTATCTTTCTCTCAACCAGGCATTTAAACTCTTTGAGGTCAGACAGCATGTCTTCCTTCTTTTTAATTCTGTACATTTTTTCTAGGATGTGCTTTACGTAGATATTTTTGATTGATGATAGTGAAAAAAGAAAGTCTTTGCTGGATATTTTCTTGGTGTAAATGAGGTCATCCTAATAGCATCTGTAATCACTCTGAAGCATTGCCCTTCAGGCTATTTAGTTTGAAAAATGTTTTCCTGAAATAAAAGTTATTTCTTTCTCATTTTTTCCTTAGTTAATGCTATCTTCATCCATCTCCACTTTCTCTTCTGACATTGAAGTTTCCATACAATGAGCCCGTCTCCTATGTATTTCTCAGATCTGCCTTAGGTCTCAGATCCCATCTCTTCTCCATCCCCTTGGCCACTGGTGGGTTTGGGTCCTCATAAGTTCCACCTGGAACTTTCAATACAGTCTTTCTTAACGCGAAGATGTGTTCCACACAGTTATGGAAATGAGTTCTCACACACCCTTACTTTGAAGGCTTTGCTTCCGGGGGAAAAGCATAAAGTTCTCCAAGGAGGCAAGAGTACAGTGGTCCAGCTTTGCATACAGACCGTGCAGTATTTCAATCGTGCTATGCCACTCACACCTGAGTGGAAATGGGAAGAAAAGAAGACAAAGGATGAATGTAAGAAACTTCCCATGAAATGACAACATATGCATGGTAAGAGAGAAAGCATAATCAGTGATGAAAAAATAATCGATGATGGCTTTGGGCTTTTGAGTTTGAAAGCGGTGTGTATGGTGAAACAACAGTAGGAAATTTATAGTAAAGAGTGAACAAATAGTTCTAGTTGTTCAATGAATGTTAATCTGGTACATACATGTGATCCTTAGAATATTTTCGCCAGCCTAGTATCATTTTATCGAATTGTTTAATGTTATCCTGGGCACGTTCCTTACCCAATCTGTGCCTCAGTGCCTCATCTGCAATATGTGGATAATAGCACCTATCCCATAGAGTTATGATAAGGTTTAAATAACATGGGAAGTTAGAATATTACAAGAGCACCTGGCACATAGTTTGGGATAAGAAAAATGTTAGCTATTACGATGATAGTGGTGGTGGCTTACAAGACCTTTGACCATCTGCCTCCCCTCTCCAACCATCCCAAATCAATCACACCCCTCAAACACATCTTCTGACCAGGGGTGTTCTCACCATGCTCTTTCTGCAAACAAAAAGCAAGTACTCTTCTCACTGTTTCAGGAGAATCCTGGGTTGATATGGAAAAACTGCCATCCAAACTGAGACGGAGCTGAGAGACCAAGGAAAGACTCAGACAAGTCCGGCTTGATGAGTTAGATGAGTTTAATAGAGGTTACTTACACAGCACACTCACTCCTGGGCGGCACAGGAGTTCTCCGAGATTAAGATTCCCACCGCCTATCTGTGGTGTTGCTTCAATCCCTTCCCAGTGAGTGACACCGAGCTCTTTAGTTGTGTTCACATTGAAACAAATCAAGCATGCGCATTACCATCACCAGGCGCCCTCATGCAACCCATGTTATGTTAATGACATTATAATTCTTCACTAGGCGGAGATTTTAGTATTACAATTAGCCAAGGGGTATCATAGGACAGCTAAAGCAGTTCTAAAGCAGTCAAGGCTGGTTTAAGCCAGTTGCCTCAAGAAAGTGCTCAGGCACATCTTTTGTGCCTTATAGTTCTCTTTGCTATTTTGTAACAATTTTGTTGTGCGCTCCAAGCTAGCACGGTGTTGCTCTTTGTCTATTTTTCCCTCACTGGTCCTTTAGAATCAATTCTAAATTCCTCCTCCTATGAGTATTTCCTTATTATTCCAGGCAATATGAATGATTCCTACTTCCAGGGCCCCTAAGATTTTAATATCATTTCTGGAGCACCTGTAATGATATTGGAACAATTGTATTATTATTATGCTCTTATATGTTATGGTATTCAACACAAGGAACTTCTTGAGTGCAGGAAAAAATGTCCATTAGAAAATGAAACTTAATATTTTTTCCTGACTGTAGAAATGTTCATTATAAAAAAAAGTTGAAGAAAAAGCTAAAAATTGAAGGAAAAATGAAATAAAATAAACTGTAATGTGATGACCTAAAGCTACCCATCGTGTATAATAGATGTATTTACCTAGGGTACCAAGCATTTTTAAACCATGTTGGTATTGTCTTACATGTACAGTTTTGATTTGTAGGCTTTTTTTTTTTTTTGTCTTAAGATCATATCATATCTTAACCATTTGGGGTTAGTCGCACTATCAAAGCTTTTCTCAGTGACAAAATCCCAAGTGCTCTCCTCTTATCCCCATTCCTTCCTTCCTTCCTTTAAAGAGGGATTTGAGGATGTTATATTAAATAAATATTTGTTTTGTGAATTAAAATTTATCTGACCATGAAGGTGTCAGATGCTACATTTTCATTTCTAAGACACGAAGCAATTCACTGTTCTCACCTAATTGACATTTCACATTTTACCTTGATATCATGTATAAGTTTTGCTTCAAAGTTTTGACAATACTGGAAAATTATTAATATTATTAATAACATTAATGTAGGCGTCTGGTGACGCCTACATGTTCCAGCTTCCAATCATCATTCTTTGTTGGTAAGAATAATTAGAGTATTAATAGAGATGAAAAAAATGGAGCACGTTTGTTTGTGGGCATAGGACAAATATGTCTGTCAATTGCCCATTTAATGTCAATTATGTCCTTAGAAGAGCTGAATTCAAAGGGAATCTCACATTTTTTGTTTCCTTTAACTGTTATCTCTGCTCAGGAGGTTAGCTGTATCTCTGGCGTGTGCTGTGATAAGCATATTCCCATTCTTTCTTCCAGATGGTAAAAAAAGAGCATCAAGATATTTTTAATATTCATAAAAGTAAGGGTATTATTCTTGCTTGAACCTAACAAGTTTGTTTCTAGGCATCTGGTTAGTGAAAGAAAGATCTAGGGACATAAAAGAAATCATGGCGGTAGATTTTCTGAAAAATCCTTTAGAAAAAAGAAAAAATACTAATATTATTTTCAGTAAATTATGAGGTGTACTCTTTCTTTTGTTGTTGTTGTTTATGTGTTTTAGTAACCCACATGTATAAGTTGGGTTTTTTTAATTGTGCAGGAATATTTTACTTTTGGCTAGCTGAATGGCAAGAACAATTGATGTAACATTTTCTAATTTCCTACTTTCACAGCTGAGATAAATATAAGAGCTGATGAAAGAATATCCCCTATGTAAGATCTGCTGGGTTAGAGAGGTCTCCCTGGGACAAAACAATTATCCGCACTTATCTGAAAGTTGCCACTATCATGAATGGGAGGCATAATAATATTATGTTAAGATACATTTCCTTTTTCAGTCAATGTGGGAACAAAGGAACGGAACAGAGATGAAACAGTTTCCCTGTGGCCCTTGGAATTAACTAAAAGATAGCACTTAAATGATTGCTTATTGCAGTGATGTTGTTCATGCTACTTGGTTAAGGATCTGACATTTTTACAGTCAAATTTCTTTCCAAAGGCTTGTAACATTTTTAGAAAAATTAACTCTTGTCTGAAAATTGACGAATTGTACCTCAGAATGAAAATAGACAATTTCACAGGAGGAAGGAAAGAACCAGGTATGTGTGGGTCTATAAAGGAATTAATTATTTTTTAAGAACTATCTTTCTTTGGTCAAGGAGAATTTCTCCATTAAAACAAAATAGAGCTAAGTGTTAGAACTTCAGACTTAAGTATACTAACCATCAGACAATGTGAACACAATAAAATGTAACCAGTGTTATCGGGCATGGGCCAAATAACATTAGTTCATTTGAGGAAAATACTTTTATAGTGATTTTACAAACTTCCTTTTAATTCTTTGTGAAAAGGATGTACCTAGAGAAATTTTAAAAGACCAGAGGAAATGCAAACAAATGATAAATTCAGGGCAAGACCTTTGCTCTGGACACCTTGTTTTGTTGCGGCTATGTTTCATCTCTTTTTACTGCATTTTTAAGAGAAGAGTGTTTGGCTGCTAGTTAGTGGGTTATACTCCCCCTCTTTTTCAGGGAGAACCAGGGCAAAGGAATTATGATGTGTGCCATATTGTAAAAGGAAACATTTGCTTAGAAACCTGTAGCTGACATTTTTATGCAGGATCTTGTGCTTTCAAGGCAAGGAAAAGCTGGACAATGTTTTCCTTTTAGGGTGAAAGGAGAATTTCAAATTAAAATGGACCATACTTACTGGTTTCTGATTAAAAATGGCATGTTGGGGTTCTTTTTCCCACTAGATGCTGGTTGGCCACAATTGTATGATTAACATTGCTATAGACCTGGAATTCACCCTGAACTCTACATTGTAAGGGTTGGATACATAGGTTTTTTCCTTTTTTTCTAGAATTTTTGTAAAATGTTTCTGACAGCATTTTAGTAAAATATGAAGAAGCGGTAAGTTCTTAGAGAATTTTATTAATTTATTTCCATGAGGTCATCACTTACTTAAAATTGACATTATCTAGTCTTTAATTTACATATTTAAAAATTTTCTTGCTTGCTTTTTTCCTCACTAAAGAATCATATTTTTCTTGACAAATCTAACACTTCACTCGAGTACCTTGTGGAACCGTCCTCATGTGTTCCACTATCAACTTTCGCCCTTGCCCGCAAAGGGCTCCATATGTACATAGATGTACACTACTGTCTCTGCTTCTCCTCACCCTGGCTCATTGGTGGATGGGTGAGAAAAGGGCGTGGGGTCTTCAGCTGTGGCTCATTCTTGTGCATTCAAAGAATATCTTTGGATGTTGGGATCATTCATCTGTCCAGAGCAATTGGGGACAAAATTCAAAATTCTACTTTTTATACAAACTATTTAGAAATTTTAATCCAGTTATAAAGTTAAAATTGTCAAAATAGCACAGATACTGCCATAATTAGTAATTAGCATTAATATAATGAACAAATGAATGTTATAAAATAAGTTTTGATGTCATTTGACTTTTTTTAATTAAAAAAGCTTCCGTTTTCTTATTCACAAACGTATCAAGTGCCCCGGGTGAGAATAGCTTCCTCATTGAATGTTAACTCCACATAAGCAGGTATTGTTTTCTGTTTTGTTCCCTGATGTGGCTTCAGTGCCTAACATTCATTTATTTATTTAAAAGACATTTATAGAAAACCTAGCATGCACCAAATCTTCCAAGCACCGGGAGGAAAGTGTTCAGTAAAACATGAATGATCCCTGCTTTCAAGGGTGTAGAGTTTAGTGGGATAGACAGGCACTAAACATATTACCAAAAATAGTAATGACAAACATGTAAGTGCTATGAAGGAACAACTTGTACAAGAGACTCTGAGAGACATTGTAATTTAGTTTGAGGGGGTGGTGGTCAGGGAGGGCTTCTCTGTGGCAATGACATTTAAGTGAGAGCTGGGTGATTGCCAGAGATTAGCCAGAGAGAGGAAGCCAGGAGTGCAGTGAGTAGGAGAGTAGTACAAGATGTGACTGGAGGGGTAAATGGGGTAACTCATGCAAGACTGGGTAAGAATTGGAATTTATCCTAAGTACTAAGAAATTTCATTAAAGATTTTTGAGCAAGGAGTGATCCAAGTTACATTTTAAGACAGTCATCCAGCTGCTGCATGGAGAATGAATAGGTAGGAAGCAAGAGCAGAAAGGGGGACAGAAATCAAGGGGCTATCACAGTCCTGGCAAGGAAATTGTTGACTCATTTTCAGGGGCACTGAAAATGTAAAAGATGTGAGTGGATGGGTGCAATATGTTTTGGAGGCCTGATTCACAGATCTTGGTGGTGGTTTGGTTGTAGGAGGTAAGGATGAGAGAGGCGTCAGTGATTGCTACCAGGTTTTTAGGTAACTAGGTGGATTATAACGTCATTTTTAGAAAGAAGAGTAAATACAGGGTAGATGATCCCAAGATCAGCTTTAGATATGTTAAGTTTAGGATGCCTGTACGACATCCCGGTGGTGATGTCCAATACAGAGATGTATAAGAGCTGTCTGGATAGGATCCACAAATTTAGACATCACCAGCATGTGCATAGTTTCTAAAACCAGAGGGATGAGTAAGATGGCCTAGTGCAGTACTTTCCAAACTTCCTGGATCATAGGGATCCCTGGGCAATTATTTAAAATACATATTCCTGGGCTCCACCCCAGACCTACTGAGTAAAAATTTCCAGGATTGAGAAGTGGTAATCTGTGCTTTTAATAAGTGCTTTAATTACTTCTTATGAGCAGATAAATTTCGAAAACACTGAGCAAGACAAGAATATAGGCCAAATTTGGAAGGATTCCAGCATTTAAAGGTGTGGGGAGAAGGGATGGTGTAGGTGTGGTAAATGGGAGAGCAAAGAGAACAGTAGACATCGTGGGGTCTGAATCAAAACTGATGCTCTCAGCCCCTCTGCTGCAGATTTAGACAGCCCCGTGCAACAGCTTTACTTTATATTCCCACATTTCATATTACTTTTGAGGAGACATCAGTGTCTTTATTCCATATGAATTTATACACACAAGACTTTCCCATTTATTCACCAAATCATAAGGCATTAGACAATCAGAATTGCTTTTGCTCTTTCTGCATTTAAAATACTGTCTCCCTGCAGTAAAACAACACCCTGTGAACCAAACAGATACATTTTAACCAGTTTGAGAGGCTAGAGATTAAAATCCCAGCTTCATAAGTGGAATCAGCCCCAGAACTCTTTTTGCTGATATGGAATTTGATCACTAGAGTGAGACAATTTAAAATTATTAACAGCAAGTAAAATGAAGTTATGGAGGTTGCATTTGAGTGGGTTGCAACATTCTTTTCTGAATTTCAGTACTGTGTTTTGATTTTGTTGTGGTTTACTTCATTCGCAACAGTGCTGTTAGGAAAAACTGAAAGAGTCTGATTTAAAGCTCTTGTTCCCAGCCGAGCTCAAGCCACTGCAAGAGAGAAGAAAACGCTTCTTTATATTTCAGTGTCACAGCCTTAGACCCCAAGTTCAAGTCCGATTAGATTTGTCAAGATCAAAAGCAATTTCTGTAGTTATTTGTTTGCAGATTTAAAGTTTAAAGGAAAGAATTAAATAGTATGAACATATACACTGCACTTCCCATCTCTACATGTTTGTTTGAAATGGCCTGAGTTTATTCTGTAAGGTTTGATGGTTCTATTTTCTGCCTTCACTATCTAGTGTTTGTTAAGCGAAGGTGGGTTTAGCCGATCTGTGTTATGTCTCTGTGACATGCATCCTCCCTCTTTTTTGGCTCTACTCTCCCTTTTGGGTCTTGACTTCTGTCGCTATTTTGGAAAGTCAGGATGTCAGCCAGAATAAAATAAAGTCCAGGAGATTTTTAAAATAGCATTTATTTAGGGTGGTAATTCCAGTGGCAGCAAGTCCACCATTAGCAAGGATATATTGGCTACCTTTATTATGCAGGTCTGAATTCCTTGTCTTTCATGCCACACATAAACCCAGAAGAAAAGAATTAGCAGATTTATGGTTTGCACTGTCTCTGAGATGTTATTTTAAATACCTGATTCATAATTCTCTGGAGGGAAATGTCACCTACTGGGAGATCAAGGGATGACAATTAGAAGCAGAGTGGGCTTCTGTGCATTGCAAAACTCATTTCTCCAGCTAAGGATGGAGTTTTAAGTTTCAAAAATATAGTCAAGAACCCTGTCTTCTTCCTTTTGCTTACTTCTAATTGTCAATCAAGGCAATGATTTCAAAAAATTGAAATTTGGACTCAAAAATGTATTGAAAATACACCTTTGAGCGATTGATTCGTGGTATAGATATGGACTACCTGACTCAGGCACAAGTTGATGAGGTTTACACTGACTGATAAAATCTGAATATAATGAAATATGGGGACATATCATCATAAGCTTTGGGGAAGAGCTAGTTATCAAAAGGCATCTGGATTTCATGGTAACAGCTGTCCCTATTTAACCTTCAGCATTAATGACTAACGCTTCGCATAATGGCCTTTATACCCCCAGGCATTTCATTTATATTGTTCACTTTAAGAAGAACATTATGTTCTTTCTAAAACTCAAACTGCATTTGTTTGATGGGTGGGATAGCCAAAGAGGTAAAGGGGAATACTAAGAGGATAGAAAGAGAGGTCCTGCATCCTAATATTGCCCTTGTTTGGCTTCCTTTGACATTCCTGTCCTTAGGATGTGGTGCAATGGATGGATGGAAGTGATGACGGAAGGGGGCTAAAGTAAGTCGCAAAAATATAGGGTCCAGTCCTGCCACGTCTCATCCTGAAACTTAGTTTCTGCATCTATACAGCTAAGACAGTAATACCTCCCCTGCTCATTACACAGGCTTTTTGTAAAGATCAAGTGGGATATTTGAGGAAAGGATTGTAAGATCCTAAGATCTTCTACAAATTTAAAAATATTTGTATAGAGATAGACAAGTGAAGAACATTTCAAAGAAATTAAGAACTTGAAATATAAATAGTAGTATTAGTAGTAGTGATATTGTAGTAGAAATTGTAGTAGTAGAAGTAGCAGTAGGAGGCATCATTTATTGAGCATCTATCTAATATATAGCAAAAACTGTTCTAAGTGTCAGGTTCCTTATATACATTTCTTTAACATTTATAATAACTTTGTAAAATAGATTTTAAAAAACCCAACACCATAAAAGTTTCAGAGAAAAGAAACCATTTGCCAAGGTCCCTCAGCAAATAAATACAGAATAGTGTCAAATCCCAGTAGATGAATATTACATCTATTTGAACAGAAAAAAAGAACATAGATTTTACCCATTTCCAGTACTTTGTTTTTCTTCCTACATGAAGGTGTTATTATTACATTCCTAATTTTATGTTTCTACCTTTTGCATTAGGATCCAAGAGAATATAGACCAACAGGGCCCTAATTTCTCTTTGATTTATTATTTCCCCCCACTGGCATGACTGAGAGAGACTTTGAAATTGCCAAGATGCTAATGACCAGTTCAACTTATAAAGTATACAGAGTACTAGTAATAAGCATAGGTGTATGTTATGTGCTTCTGTAAGTGTCCCACATAACCTGATGGAAGATATGAAAATGCTTCTCCCCATGTAGATGCATTAATGAGGCTAATGTCAAAGAAAAACAAGAAGGTGACTATGTAAAATGTTACCAATTGAGAAATACCAGTGAACTTATGAGATCTTTCTCTCCAGATGAATGTGACTGAAATAAATCCTAAAATGACTAAGATTTGGAAAGATCAAGCTAGATAGTTATTAAAAATATAACAAAATAATACAATAAGCATACTTAAGTAATAATGCAGCATTTTTCAGAACATTAAAACTATATTCTCAAAAAGCTATATACAACATGGAAAAATACCCTATATAATCAATTCTGGCGTCTGTTGTAGGATATTACTAAGAGAAAAAAATTACTATAATATCAGTCAGCAAAGAGTAAGTTTAAAGAAATTACTCATCTCAATAAAAGTGAAGATCACTAATGGGCAAGTCATAGAAAAACTTCTAACAGCCAATAAACATATGAAAAAATCTTACAACTTGTTATCAAAACCTTCAAATTAATAGGAGATAAAATATTTCACCTATCAAAAAGCCAAAAGCTCAAAAAATTTAAACTTGGTAAGGCTATCTGTGACTGGCAGTCATACTGGCTGCTGGTGGAAAGGAAGGGGATATAATTTTTATGAAAAGAAATTTGAATTTTTTTTTTTTTTTGAGATAGGATCTTGTTCTGTTTCCCAGGCTAGAGTGCAATGATATCATCATAGCTCACTGCAACATCAAACACCTGGGTTCAAGCTATCCTCCTGCCTCAACTTCTTGAGTAGCTGGTACTACAAGCATGAGTCACCACACCCGGCTAATTTTTCTATTTTTTGTAGAGATGTGGTCTTGCTATGTTGCCCAGGCTGGTCTTGAACTCCTGGCCTCAAGCGATCCCCCTGCCTTGGCTTCCCAAAGTACTATCATTATAAGTGTGGGCCACGATGCTCTGCGAGATATTTGGAAATATCATCAAGTAACTTCAAAACTTTCAGATTTTTGATCCAGTAATTCTGTTTCTAAGCAAATAGAGTTGAAACATAGATTAGGTATAAATACAGTCATTTTGTTGTTTTTCATACTCAAAAGTTAGAAAAACACTATGTTCAAAAATAAATATTTTAGTGAGTATATTTTCATAGGGTGAAATATATTTTTAATATTATCTAACATAATGGCTTATAATTAGGTAGGAAAAGCAAACAAAAATATATACAGAGCATACACATACTTTTGTTTGAAAATATAGCAGAGAAAAAAATACTAGAAAAATCTACACCAAATTTGAGTGGAGATATAAAATTTAGTTTTTCTTTACAAGAGTTTGCATTTCTCACTTTTATACAATGAGCATTTAATAAAAAGCTCATAAAATTATTCATAAGCATATTATATAAAGTTTAAATAAATTTAGTAATAACCCTACTTTGACTGCTAATTAGTAAAGTAATTAATTCCAATAGGCCATCATTTCATTTATAAGAATAAGGTATTATCTCTAAAAAGAATTTTGCATGACATTTGGTTTGGTTTTAGGTAGATTGTTAGACACTAAATTGTTCAGTTGCTCAAAACGAATGTATTATTACAACTGCTTTCTTTTCCTGGATGTGGAATTTATACTTTTTCTTAATTATATTGTTATATTTTCTTAGTTGCACAAACAATATATGCTCAAAGAGATAATATTTTGGCAATCTACACTGGTTGTTTCTTTCTTCATAGTCACTCTGAAAGTAAATCCTTCAGGAGAACATTTCTCTAGCTTACTTTTTCATTATTTCCAGAGGCAAAAACTGGCAGGGCAATTTATAATTCAATTTTTGCTAAATCCATGACACCCAATATATATGTCAGGCATTTCAACGGCAGGGTACTTTGGGGATAGGTGATAAATTGTACTGATTATAAGCACAAGCTGTTCTTCTAAAACATCATATCAAAAAGAAGGTAAGTATTATTAGGAAAATGTAATGCATCTTTAGATTGTCTAGAACCATCACAGATAATCGCTTCATGTAAATATATTCCCGTTAGTGCTATACAGCAAAATCTTAAGGTTCTTACTGTGTTTTTGATAGCACTCATCTGGAGAAAGGGAAAAAAGGACACTATCAGTTCACAAACCTATCATGGGCTGGTAGTCTTTCAGCAGCCACAGAGCTCTTAGTGCTGCAATAACTCACACCTGCCAGAAATGCCTCGCTCTAAAACCCGAAACATGGCCCTAATCATTTTAGGACTGTGTTGGTATATGTGAGTAGTATAAATATTATTTTATAATATAATCTCCTCTGATCTTTTTAAACATCCTTTCAGTGTTCCAGGTCTTTCCTTATGTGATATGTGTGGCTTAAGCAAAGCCACAGAATCCCCTAGGTTATCTCCAAAAGATGCTGAAAAAAGCGGACAATTGAAATATAAAACACACACGCATATGCTGCAGTTTAGTTTGGCATTCCATTAATGAGTGAAGTAATTAAGCAAAGCAAACTGGTAGGTTACTCCAGATCTAAGAATAGGGAATGGGGTATTGGAGCCTTTCACCTCCAGGTCAATGGTTTCTGTTTAATCGGGCTGTTAATGACTAAAAGTCATTGTTTCCATCTGAGAGCTGTTTGGTCTCAATGTGAAGTAAGTTGGTGGTCTGCTATCAGTTTCTTATGTGCAAATGTATGGATCAGGAAGTCCCCTGATGCTTTTTGCTACCCTGGTGGACAACTCAGTAAAAGCCATGCCATTTGAAGGTAATGACAAAGCAACTCTGTCTCAGAGTGTCCCTCAAAAAGGAAATGTATTCCTAAATGGGAAAAGTTATATTAAAATAGTTGACTTGAAATAATAGAGGATTCATGAATTTGCTTTTACTACTTATAGTAGGCTTTTTATTTGCCTAGTTACTTTTACATACATTAATTTATTTGAACCTCAGAGTTAATGTATGTGATATAGGCCATGATGATAATAATATTTTAAAGTTTCAGAAACCAAAGCTCAAAGAAGTCGGGGCTTGCCTAAAATCACACAAGTAGTAAGTTCCCATATGGGTTCTAGAACAATATGAAAATCCTCTTGGAAGAACGGGACTTGAGTAGGGCTTCCAAGCACCAGGAGAATTCAGGTAGAGCAGAAAAGTAAATGATAATCCATGAAGGCTGTCAGTGTGAGGAAAATCAAAAGGTAGATATTATCACCATGTGCCCATAATAGAACGTATATGTGTTCACACAAGAATGCACATGAAAAATCTTAAAATAGATTTTAACATGCACACACGACTACATCCATGAACACCTGCATATTCACACCGAGTAAGGTTATGTTAAAACTAAAGAGTTGTTAGTGGTGTTCTTGCAACAGGAAAAGTGGCATTAAAGATCTGTTAAGAACAAAACATGTAAATATTTATGAGGAAGCAGATGTGAAACTGCTGCTGGAAATAAACAAGAAGTCTGAGAACCTTTGTGTGTGTGTGGTGTGTGTGTGTGTGAGAGAGAGAGAGAAGTGAGCACTGGCTGAAAGATAAAGGCTATTATTATTAATAGTAAGTGAATAATATGTCTTGAGTAGGGAAGAAAGGTTTCTGATAACCTCCACAGCTAAACGACTTATTGTGGGACTTTTCAGTCAAGAAAACTCCAAAAGTCCTTCCAGCGTCCTGCTACAGTTGTTACAGCAAACCCAGGTGTCAGCGCTTCTCAGCTGGGAGAAGTACCCTCCCACGTGCAGCGTTTAGAAAACAATGGGGATAATTTTGGTTTTCACCATGACTAGGGCCACTAATGGCCAAGGTCAAAGATGCTGAGTGTCAGTCCCTCCCTGTGAACCCCGTCCCATCTCCAGTGCTAGTAGCACCCCACTGAGGAACATTTAACATTTTCCTCATCATAGTTTTTCCATAACCCAAGACTATAATTCCAAGACTGACAACTCCTAGATGCAAGAAAATCAATACTATCTCAACATTTTTATCTTTACTCTTCAACTAAAAATTTGCCTCCACTTTTAAGAATGATATTCCTACCAAGATTATAACTGAGCTGAATGCCTAATCTAATGGATACTTTTCACTTATCATTTTTATTAGACACTTCCTTTTTCTGGAAACTCTCTTTGGTCTTGACGTCCTCAACATCATTCTCCCAGAGCTTTCAGAGCCCTCCTCAGTCATCTCTATAACTTTCTCTGACTTCCCCAGTCCTTAAATGCCAATGTTCTCTAGGGTCCAATTCTTAGCTCCCTTTTCTTTTCTTACTGTTTTCTCCCCACACCCACGGCCTCGGCTATCACCATGGATGATTTCCACATCTCTACCTCCAGCGCTAATCAACCTCTTGATTGCAAGCTTCGATTGTCCACTGCGCTCTCTCTCCCTTCGTATTGCACGGGCACCTCAGATCCAGTCTTGCGTTTGCAGAAGGTTCAAAATTATACCACTGCGCTCTCTCTCCCTTCTGCCTTCATTCCAGTGACAAGCTTTTATTAAGTGAAGCTAAAAATAACACAGCATGGAATCTGCCTTCTAGGTCAGTTGAAGAGATGAAAATAAGTAATTACAGAAGGATGTATTCATGGTTCTGCGGGAAACAGAAGAGGAAGGGCTCGATTCTGAAAAGAGAGATGGAGAGAGGGCGAGTAGTAGAGTCCAGGAAACATGTTAGGATATGTGACATTTATGCTAGGAGTTCCCCACATGATCAGAGGCATTCTGAACACAAGAAGTAATGTGTGCATGTAGTTCAGAAAAATTATGGCGTATTCTTGCACCTCTTGGTAATTTGGTGTGACTTTGAAGTGCACAGGAAGAGGGCAGGAGAAGTGCAGAGAAAAAGAGGCAGCAGCCACATCATAAAGGTGTTTTATTTCTGTGCAAAATAATTTAGACCTTATCCTGCAGGCAACTGAACAATTAAATAAGTTTAACTAGAGGTTGTGTGACATCAGTTTTGTTTTTCAGATGATTATTCTCAAGTACGGTAAAGAGGAAGATGGGGGAGATGGAGTATTGCACTATGAAGACAGGGACGACATAGGAGGATTTATTAGCAGCCAGCTTAGAAATCAAGAGATCCTGATTTAGGATGCCAGAAGTGGAACACAGAAAAGTCCGTATGTACCATCCTTTGAAAGTAAAATCAACAGGCTGTGATAACCACTGAACTTGGAAAGTGAAGGAAGGGGTACAGAATTGAGGATGGTAGAATAGGTACAATAAAGAAAGACAAAGTGCTGGAAAATATTTCAAAAATACTATTCTTAACTTCAAATGCAATGTTTAATCTTGGATATGTTACTTTAATTGCCTTATGTGCTATGAGGGCAAAAAAACCCCCTACCTCACAGTGATGCCCAGAAGGTAAAATAAGAGGGAGCATTTTAAATCACCTACGCAAATTCTTTGCACTTAGAAGTCTCTCTAGAGATTAGATCTACCTTTCCCTTCTCATATTGTGATTTTCAAATAGCTTTTAAAATGTTAGTGTTTCCCAGATATTCTTCCTATTTTTAAAATAAAATTATGCTCCTTATAACTCCTATATTTAGCAAGTCTTACAGAGACTAAATAATTTACTGGCATTTTAGTTCTAAGCCTGCTTGATGTATTCATAGATTCAGCAGTCAAGACTTAACTAATTGTGATGATTTGTGTCAATTATATCTTTTAAAAAGATAGTGCTTAGAAGAAACTAACCACCCTATAAAGAACAGGCTTTATGAGTCTAAACCATTTTAATAGAAGTTACCACACATAAGAGGTGAATGACAATAGCAGCTGGAATTTGAAAATGGAACTCTCCTCGCTGCAGGGGTGGAGTGGTGATGGGTGGGATGCGTGGGCAAATCTTGACTTCAGATTGGGTGGGTCCAACGGACAAAACACTTTAGAATTGATGGCTAGGAGTAGAATTTTATGCAATACAGTCCCAGGAAACCTGATAACAAAGAATTTATCATTTATAAAAGCAAGATTGAGGGAAACTTTCAGTACTAGGTAAACCAGATCTAATGAGCTAAATTGTTCTGGAATTATTCCAGCCATTGGGCCTATTATTATAATCCACACAATTTGGTTTAGTTGATGTGGTTGTTTGAGTGATTTATGCTACTGATAATAGAAGCTTATAAATTTCTTGAAGGGAAGTATAGATCTTCGTAATAGGCTGTGTTTTAATGCACTTACACAGTGAGTTTCCACTAGCAGCAGCTTAAGTCTTTTATATAAATTAGAAGTGTCCGCCCTTTCCAAATGCTCGCATATACACTTGAATAGCCATTGAAAACACGCCAGGATGGAACACAATTGACAGAACCTTGGATCTAATCCCCTGTCCCCCTGTCTAAAGCTATCTAATGTGCTCATAGAGCCACAGAGAAGATGGATGAAGCATTTTAATTTTTCAGCAGTTGTTTTCAACTAAATGTTTATAGCATGGTAAAATAAAAAAGAAGATAAAAAATCATGTGCATGTATAAAATGAAATACAGCAGAGAAATAAGTGTTAGTGAGCTTTTTATATAGGCATAAAAATGGGTGAACTGATTGACAGGGAAGAAAGAACGAGACAAGAAGTCCTAGAACTGGGCTTGAGCGACTGCAAACATTCACAAACAGCGTAGAGGATGATGAGTTGTCAGAGTGAATGGAGCATGAGGGGCCACTGAAGAAGGACAATTATGATAGTTTGTTTTCTCTGAGAAACCAAGAGAGGAGAATCTTTGGTTTTGAAGAGAAGGTGAAAAGCTGTGTCTGGAAGTGAGAAAAGGGTATTTTAGGACTCGAGCATGTATAAATGTGGATAGGAAGGATGCAGTAGACATGACATGGAAAAGGAAAGGAGGAGAAGGGAGATCCCAGAGTGGTCTGCTTCCTGTGGGTTATATATGTCAAAACTTACTATATAAGAGATCAAAACTGAGAA
Organism: Daubentonia madagascariensis; assembly: GCA_023783475.1. Lineage (NCBI taxonomy): Eukaryota > Metazoa > Chordata > Mammalia > Primates > Daubentoniidae > Daubentonia > Daubentonia madagascariensis. The sequence goes on from JAKFHU010001209.1 coordinate 66,190,367, forward strand.
ATTATTAAAATTTTCATTTGCTATTCATTTAAAATTAGCTATAACAAACCCATTACACAATTATGGTAAATTACATAATTATGGTAAATTAATATAAATACCATATTTTTATTTTAAAAATGATATTTTCCAAAATAAAAATAAATTAGTGATAAGTATGGCACTGCTTTACATTTTTTCAAATCTCTTTAATGTTGTGCTTAATAAAAGACAGCTGGATTAGCGTCTCTGCCTCTGCATTCAATCTGTTGTCATATGTTGTTATGGTTAATGTACATAAAGAGAATCTGGCCTCACAGATATATCATGGGATAAGGGCGGAAGTGTTAGTGTGCTTCTTTGATACTACACTAAAACTCACATGTGGGAGTTTCTTAAAGATTACCTGCAATGCAGACTCTGAAACCATATCAATGAACTTTTCATATTCTAAAATCCATCTGTCTTTTACTTTGAATTAAGTTATGCAGATCTTCTAAATGTGGACAGATTTTATTATACAATGTCAAAAAATTACACTTAATATTATCACTGATCTCATCAGAAACACCTTTAAGTATTGGAAAGCTATCAAGTTTAGGATGGTAGAGGCAGGTTTCCCAAAATTCTAATATTTACTTGAAAGCTTGAATTTTGTCACTGGCAAAAATTAGTCTCAGTTGATTTCCTTGCAGTGACAGTTTCACTTAGTTCATTTTCAAGAAAATGTCTGCCAGATACCTAAGTCTGAATAACTACAGTTTATCAGTCATATTTTTTTCAAGTAAAGTGATGTTTCATAAAAAAAGCTCTCAATTCAGTCACAGACATGTTTTTTCTCAAGACAACTACCATTCTCCAATATGTAGTAGAAGTATTTAAGTGTACTTCCTATTATGTCACAGAGAATATTAAAAAGATGTGTGCTCAAGGTTTGAGGTTTAACAAAATTAATAATCTTTACTGCCTTATCAACATCACTCTTAAGTGAAACAAGCACTTTTTTTAAGTGCAAGTATGTGGGGATAAAGAACACAATGACCACTACTGCCTTGATTTGTGCTTAGGCACCCACAGTTCTACCCACGATTGATTTTACTCCATGAGTGCAAATGTCAAGACAGTGAAAAAATCAAACAACATTTTAATATTATTATGAAAATGTTTTTAACCTTGTGGACCCCATGAAAAATTTCTTAGAAACCCCTAGGGTCCATGGAACATACTTTAAGAATTGCTGCTCCAAGAATTTACTATGTAATAAAGGCAGAATTTAAGTCAGTCTGGAAAATGCTATTAAATAAATATTTCTAGGACCATCAGCAATCTATTTGCAGGAAAAAAGTCATTTGCACCTTATATTATGCAAATAAATTTTAATAGACTAAATAGTTACATGTTTATGGTTTTATTATCTAAAACTATTAGAAAATATAGGTGGATGTGTATCAAATTTAGAGATGAGGAAGATTTTTCTCTGCATAAGCACAAAAGAAGAAACCATAAAAGGAAACACGAATAGATTTTTCTACAACAAATTGAAAGCCTTTTTTATCAAGCAAATTCAGTGTCTAGAGAAATATAACCAAAATGGGAACCCGAGAAAACAATATTTACAACATATATAATGGATAGAGTTGTATCTTTCATACATAATGAGCTCTTGTGAATTAATAAGAAAAAAGGAAAACATGATGGCAGAATCTCAACAAAAGAATGACCAATGAACAAATGAACAAATGAAAAACAACATTCAACCTTTCTATTAAGTAAAGGCATTCAAAGGAAAAGTGGTGAGGATGGGAAAAATGATTGTTAGTTACATATTAATATTTGTTTAACACCTTACCCCCAAATTTAGCAGCTTAAGACAACAAACTTTCTCACAGCTGATGTGCATCAAGAATCGGGGGCAGCGTTGCTGGGTGGTTCTGGCTCAAGGTTTCTCAAGAAGTTGTGGTCATCTGAAGATTGTCCTGGGGCTGAAGGATCCTCTTTCCAGCACACGCACATGGTTATTGACAAGCTTTGTTTCCTCTTGGACTGTTAGACTGAGGACTTCAGCGCCTGGTCGTGCCGTGTCCACCTTTCCATGGCAGCGTGCTTCCCTCAGTGCATGTGGTCTGAGAGAGACAGACAGACAGCACAGGAGAGGAGCAGGCTTTTTATAACTCAATCTCAAGTGATAGCCCATCACTTCTGCCATATTCTATTCATTAGAAGCAAGTCACTGTGTGCAGTTCACGTTGAAGGGGAATGAATCGTTGGGGACTATTTTAAAGTCTGACTAACACAATGATAATCTCCAACATGGCCAGACAGCAATAGAACAGGTGGGGGAAGGAATTGTTTCCATCAATCTGCAGGGCAATTTGGCAATATATATGAAACTTTTAACATCATCATGGTCCTCATGACATGGCAATTTTACCTCTAAAAAATAATGAATTCAAAAGCTAAATTCACAGTAGCATAAATTACATCATGCAAGATTGGAAGAAACCTAAATGCCTAATGATATAAGATAGTTAAGTTATTACACATTCCAGGAGTATAAAATTTGCAACTGTTAAAAATATTTTTGAAAAACTTATAACAAGGGCAATTGCTTATAACTGGCAGGGGCAATTGCTTATAACTGGTAGCTTTTTGGACGTTTATATGCTGTAGGATGATACTTTTTGTAATACTTAATGCATGCTTATATGCAGAGTCCTAAATGTTAACAGTGATTTCTTTTGTGTGGCAGGGCTATGGAAACTTCTTGTTTTCATCTCTGTTTTTTTCTGTATTCTCTAATTTTTCTATACTGAGTCTATATTACACAGGCAGTCAAAAATATACCCTAGAGAAGAACTATGAAAAATATAGAAATAGTCAATTAATTTGTTAAAAAATTGACAGAAAAGGATCTTTGATAGAAATGATTTTGAGACCAGCTGCTAAAACACTATATGGAAGTATAATAATGTTTTAAGCTATAATAATTATGATTCTTTTTCCATGCTCAGTATGATAACACATGAGCTGAATAGAGTCATTATTTTAAATATGCGGTTAGAAATGAAATTTGGGCTAATGAGAGTGGGAGGTGGATGTAAGAAATGTTGTCAATAGTCTAAAAGTTTATTATTGAAAAGTAAATTATCATTTCTTCTTGGATTCCTAAAAAAGCGTACAAGTCATAAGTTCTTCATCAAAGGACTGTTCTTTTCGGTAGGACATGAATTAAGTGACTTAAGAGCTAATTCAAGTCTCAATATGGTGGTTTTGACCAATCTGATTGGAATTCTATGCAATAGTTCTGTTTGTAAGAATGTTAGCTCAAGATACATGGACATTATTTAAATTCAATTTCCCGAGCCACCCCAAGTGTCTTTCCTTGTGCCAGTGGCAGTGCTACCCTGGGCCCAAGTGCAGCGTGCCCCTTGGTGACACTCACAATACTTCCTAAAGGCTCTTTAAATCATCTTATTACTGAGTACATACCATTTATAAGTGAGGAATTTTGAAACAGAAGGCATTTTTGAGACCATCTAATATCACACAAGAATAAGTTAATTCACATTTGAACTGAGTAGCTTCAAGCAAGCAAGGAAAGAAAGAAAGAAAGAGTGAAAGAGAGAAAAGCATACGAATACATTCCTTAGTAGGTATTGTAAAAAATCCCCTTAAGAAGTTCCCTTCTATATCTTTCTCTCATATGATGCATTCAAAGTTTAAATTTCATCTGGTGTTTCACAATTGCCCTGTTATGATGGTTTTTAGTAGCTGGTCCATTGTAATATATCTTTTGAGAATGTTTATCATATTTTAAAATTTGGATCTGAATCCATCCCCAAACTTAATGCTGACATTCACAAGGGCTTTATTGGCCTTCTCTCAGGCCAGAGAAAGCTCTTATTGTGGTCAACTCAACTGAGCCAACTATTAATAATGTCAAATACCATTCTGCAAGGCAGGGCAATACTTAGTCAAAGTGATTCATGTTAGCTGAGCATGAGCAAAGAAATCTGAACAGGCTATTTCAGAATCCTGGACTGCCATTGAATCCATTGCTCTTGTGAACACAGTGGAAAAAAAATTAGGGTTCATGCTTCTGGCTGTTCAGACTTCTTAGTAAATGTTTCACTGTGTCCCAAGGAGAAGACAGAGTGTTTTAATGTGGGAAATGGAACCTTCTGTGCTGTCTGTTCTGGAGAAAAGAATGTAGTTTCTAAAATATTACTTTTTGAACTTCCTGTACTGTATTTATTCAATTCTGACTCTTTAAAAGGCTAAATTGTGTTATGACTAAACCAGTCTCTGATAGACCGAATTTGCTCTGTGAGGGAAGTGTTCTTCACCACCTATGTGCTGTTTCCTTGGTGCGGTGCATTCCTTCCCATCTGTATGACTCAATACTCAGCAAACCTTTGACAGTGAAGCATTCACCATGAGACCCATTTCTCCACTTACCATGCCACACAATTATATTCCACCTGAGGACGTGTTTATGGGTTAGTGGTGAAAAGCCAGGGCATGGAGTGAGACCAAACTGGAATCCAACCTTGGCTTTGAGTTCCCCTCTCTGAGCCTCAGTTTCCTTTATTGCAAAATAAGAGACAACAATCAATACCTTATGAGGCAGGTTTGAAGATTAGAGTGTGCCTATAGCGTAGTGCCTTATAATTAGTAATTGTTTAAGAAATTATGATACTTGGCAATCAGAACATTTTCTTTTATTTGGATGTGGAAAATATGTTCAGTTGATGGATATACATTAGCGAATTTTTGAACATTGACATACGCTCAAGGCCATCTTTATAGATACTTTGTGAACTCAAAAATAGAAAAAAAGCGAGAATAGGAAGAATAGATAAAGTAATGTTTTTCATTTTTTAAAAACTGCAACTTCTAGTAAGAAATACATTTTACATTCTGACCCAGTCTACAATACATATACATGCTGTACATATAACTGAAATGAAACTTTAATGAAACAATACTCCTCTGTGTGAAATACTCTGATATTTTATCTTCTCTTCGCTTCTGGTCAGAGCCAACTAAATTGATTTCACACTTACTAATGGTGTATAAACAACAACTGGAAAAACATGAATTCAAAGGAGAGTAAACAAATTTATTACACAATTTGTTTTATATTGGCTATTAAGTATCATTTTATTTTACCTGTATTTTATAATTTTAGATTACATTAATGGATATTTGCCTCTAGGAAAGAAAAGGGAAGGAAATTAACAATTCCCAAGTATGTACTGTGTGCCAGATTATCTCCTCTTTTAACAGTCACAAAAATCCTACTATTATCCCCATTTTACAGATAAAGAAACCAAAGATGCAAGAGATAAAGTTTCCTACCCAAGAATTCAAACCCATCGATTTTCCATTGTCCCTAAATGCAACAGGTAACCGTAGACACCTGTAAGAGTGACACATTTGTAAGCTTTTATCTCTGAGCTGCTGTACTGTATACTCTTCCCTCTAAATTAAATTATTCATACTTGACCACTTAAGAATAGAATTTGGGTCTAAATTATAACACAAATCTATGGGGAAAAAGATCACGTATTAATTCTATTTTGTATGATCTCAGTAAAGAGTGGCCCTCACCAAGAAGTACTGAAATGCCAGAATAATTAGGTTAATTCTGTGTGAAACAGCACTCCCTAGCATGTGACTATTTTGTTCTGTAATTCTAAATACAACTGTTTTTTAAAAAATAATTTACCCTTAAAAATGTTTAGAAAAGACAATACAGGAACCTGTATTCTTTTTTAGTTAAAAATATAACCAACTTTGATAGTACAATCATAAACCTAGAATTTTAGTTTGATTCCAGTGTTTGAAAGGATTATCAAACTACAAGTTTATTTTTTCATAGTTTTTTTTTTCTCCTACAGATTCTTCTCCGCAATGGATTAACCACAGACATTTGAAGTTGTACTGTTTAAATATCTTTGAGTTATTTTTGTTTAAAAATGTCAATGGGTATGATAGGAAAAGTACATTTTTTTCCCTGTAACTTCAAAACAACTGAACAGAACCTTTGGACTGAAACCAAGAATTGAATGTTTTAGCTTTAAGGAGATTTTCTTCTCTGAAAAGTAATGAATGAGTCTCTTTGCAAGTTTAACTATTTCAAGTTTCAATTCTCTGACTTCCAGCATTCTATGGTATTAAAAAAAGTCATGAATAAAAAAGCATAGTTTCTCTTTGTCAGTTATCTCTCAAATCTGGAATTATATAAACTTCAGATACAAAGAAAACTTCTATACAGATAAAAAGCATAATGTTTTTAATTGTTTAAAAAGTAGTATTCCATTTTGTTAATGGCTCCTTCTTTCAAGTTTGCATTAGTGAATGACAACCCTTGAGAATAGCCTGCAATGGTCAGTGGATTGGGAATTGAGAAAAGGCCCATTATTATGATGTCTCTTGAGGGAGCACAAAAATGTTCACTAACTTTTACTGTAGTAGATTACCAAAAATTCACATAAAGGCTTGTGGGAAACATTGGAGGCTGACCGAGAGCCATAATTTCTGAACTTTGTGTTGGGGCAGTTGACTCCTGGGGTCTGCTTTCAGACACAGAGAGGGGTACAAAGTATCAGAGCTCATAGAGATGTCTTGGGGACTCAGCCATGACTTCCAGGACAACAGTCCTTCCAGGGACATTGAGGCTTGCACCTGCTACAGAGTAGCACAAGTTGCAAAAGCACACACATTCCTTGACTCACAGAGCCTGAGCTGAAGCCTTCTCAAATCTCCATTTGTGGAAAAGATGAATGAACCATGGGAGGATGTAAAATTTGCAAAGGCAGATTTTAAATAGAAATGACTTTATAAAACCATTCTCAAAATTTTTAAATGTATACAGATTCATTTTTTCCAAACAGTCTCTTTATTGTCAATATTTATAGATATTATGTAAGAACACAATACATTCCTTTCATATTTCCATTCAAAACTAGTTGTATCTATAAGGCAAATGGACTTCTTTTTTGTGAAGGAAATTTGTAGAGATAAGATGAATGGTAACTATCATTGAGAGTTAAATGGTGACTCAGTTGATAGGTGAAGGTTATCAGAAGGAAAATATGGAATGATAGATTAGTGAGCCTATTGAGAGACTCACTTTGTTTTCTTATTTTTGGAAGCATTCTTTGTACTCTCTGATAAAACCAAATTTGTGACAAAGTGCTGTAATCCAAAAAATATATAATATCAACTGGGTGGGAAAGAAAATGCATTCTACTTATTTATTTTATAGTCTCCTAAGTGATTCTACTGAATATGTATAATATATAAAGTAAGATGAAAAATTAGACTCTTTCAATATAGGAATTTGTTATTTTTATTGATCATAATTGAATATCATATGATTACATAGAAATAAAGAAGTGATGTGTTTAGAATTGTACTTTAGGAACATTAATCTGTCATCACCTATGCTAAGAAGGGAGACAGACTGGGAGTAGAAAATATCATTTCATTTTTAGTGATAAATATTATTTTAAGAATAAGTATTAAGCATTAAATTTATTATAATAAGATAGTCCTATGGTAAAGTGAAAAGACAATAGGAGTAAGAAAAGACACCAGGGTTCTAGCTAGAATTTGCTCTTCTAACTAATGAGTTTGGGCAAGTCGCTTTATCATGCTGAAATTTCTCTTTCTGATCTATAAAATAAGAATTAATCCATCTATATTTTTTTAAGTTCTAAAATAAAAATTGGGGGGAAAAATCATTATTTCACCAAAAACAAAGAACTTGGGAACTTAACAGATGATGTCACCTTTTCTGTTTCTCAGTGCCAGGCCTCGTCCACCACCTGAAATGTGGTAGAGGAGGAGTGTGAAGTTGGAGTGAGCCTACCTAGCTCCTCAACTCTCCCTTCCTACCCTCTCTCTCTGAATTCTGTGCTTCATTCTATACTGATGACTATTCCATGAAAATACCTTGCTCCCTTCCTTCTCTGGGTCATTTTCTCTTTCCACACCAATATTCTCTCTATTTCTACCATGGTTTAATCTTGAGATGGTGCTATAAATCAGCTGGAGTCAAAGTTCCTAGGTTCAAATTCTGAGTAACCTCAGGCAAGCTACTAAACCTGTTTTTTCATCTGTAAAATGGGAACAAGGACCTACTCCTTAGGGTTGTTTTGAAGTTTAAATGAGATATTACATGTAAAATTCTGGCTCTGTCCCTGCCACATAGCAAATACTCTTGAAGTATTGAACAATATTATGAATTCCAGAGCTGTCTGTGTTTCCCTGCATGATAGCATTTGTCTCCTTGTTTTGGAATTGCCTCTTTAGTCAGTTGTCTTTTTACATACACACCCACTGCTGCCTCCATGTCTCAATTAGACCATACGGTTCCTGAGAGGAGAAACTGGGGCTGGACACTGCTGTATGCTGAATGCCTAAAATTAGGCTATTTTATGGTGGAGGCCAAATGAATCATGAATGAATTCATGGTTATTCACACTTTACACTCTAATAGGTAAAGGAATCAGACAGCAATTCTAATCCAGGGATATACTCTGTAGTCAATTGGAATGATTTAGGAATTAGTTTTTTTGCAACCTAGAACTTTTGGAACATTTAATGTTTTGGTCATTTTAAGGCAGAATACTAAGCAGGTTTGGCTTCTCTCACCAGGCAACCCTACTCTTTGATGATTTGTTCTTTGGAGGCCAAATTCTATTCAGCTGTACATTGATAAAACAAGCTCACAATATGTCCAGGTTTTCTTTATTTTGAATCTCATTGATGAAAGCAACATACATTGATAATCAGATTTTCCTTTGGCCAAAGTAGCCAAGAAAATCCCCTGTTACTTATTTTCTAAGATCTCATAAGTAATTCAGGAGCAAGAAGGTTACCTGTGGGAAATTCCATAATGAAACATGTAATTTTTTTTCATTACAAAAATAACAGAAGTTTATACAGATTTGCATCTGGGGCACCATGGTTTCCAACTGAATATAATCATTCTCATTTTATGAAGAACTAAGAGGAAAAAAAGAAGTGACTTATTTGCTCATTAAGGGTTTAATCCCAGGTTTCTTGTCTTCCGTTACCTTCTTTACAAAGTAAACTTTTGCCCAAACCTGCTCTCCCTACCATTGACCACCTAATTAATATTGTCACATCCCCCAAGTCATGAGAGATTTTGGAGCCATTCTCAGTCTTTCATCTTCTGTCCCCTCTCCACCTTCTTCTGGACCATAGTATTGATCATCAAGTATCTTATTCTTAAAGAATCCCTTCTCCTCAACTCAAGGGTCATTACCAAAAAGCAGCAACTTGGGGGCCATTTATGGATGGGTGTGACTGAAGTTAGGACCAGTCTGCAGTCAGTTCATTTCCTCTAAGGTGTCTACCCTGAAGAACACCTCAATTGTACACAGACTCAATTGGATGCATATGGTCATAACTTTATAAATAGTTATTCTGGGTGTGTGTGCAAAACAACATAGAACTTGTCATGAGGATAAAGCATCCTATAAAATGTAGGACTTAAGACAGTATTAGGAAAAAGAAAAGAAAATATAAATGTATACTTTTATTTTTAAAATGATTATTAGAGTGTACAGAGTTTTTTGAATAAGTTGGTGAAAAATAATTGTAAATCTATAAAATGTTTGAAGGCATTTTATAATTAAAAACAATGTTTATATATAATGATTTAAAAATAGAGGAGAACAACACCTACTCTGATTATTTAAACAAACATTCACTTGCTTCAATGAGTGTGGCTTAGCTAGATGCTCTTGGAGTTCTTTCTATGATTTAGTCAGTGATATTGAACAGGCTCTAAAGCAAGAAAAGAAGGGAAACTGTATAAAGTAAATAAACTTAACAAAGCAGAAGATACATATACCCAGAGAGTTCAACAATTTAGAATATTTGTCTGATTTTTTTTAAGTTCAAAAGTAATATGTATTGATTATAACAGGAAGCTAGTCTCCCAACTTAGAGTATGTACATGTGTGTGGTCAAAGCTCTCTTTAAAAATATGCGTTGAAAAATTTAAATAGTCCTTTGAGGAAATCACAACTTCCTATATTGTCTGTCTTCATTAAGTACCTAAAAATATTTTAGTCAATTCATACATGTAAGTGTATGTACTGACCCAACTACAAAATTATTTTGTATACAGCAAAATAGTGTACATGATCACCATTGATGAAACATGCTAACAATTTTATTTTATTTATTTTTGTTAATTGTTACCTTATTAATGATTTTAATTAATTTATTTTTATTATTAATATATCTTCTTTGATCAAGAAAACATAAATTAATATTCAGTTCTTCATTTGGTCAAAGTGTCCAAGAAAATACCCTGTTCTCCCTTTTCTAAATGCTAACAAAGTCACAAAGTTAAAAGACCTCAATATGATGACAGCACCATCATCCTTCAGGTCAACATTTCAGTGATGCCAAGTGTATTGTGACAGCCTGCAGAAGACACAAAAACAATCTATATTATCATGGAATCTTATATCCTACACTTATAATAATAATTTTTCACTAAATGTAGCAAACCAAATTTTTTTTGGCTGGGGTTGGGTGGGAACAGGAGTGATGTTAAAGGACAGAAAAGGGAGGAAAAAGGATGCAAACTGGCGACTAGATAATTAAAATAATAATGATGTCTGTCTTTTTCCATTGGAAATGTGCACTCCATCATGCTCAAATGGTGGGGTGTAGATCTATGATAAGACTAAGGGAATGTGGTCGAGGTGGGATGAATGCTTACCATGTGCGACCAAGTGGGAGGAAACTGTGGTGAGACAGGGAGAGAGAGAAATAACTCACTTAGTGTCTGGCATGATGCTGTTGAATCTCTTCAGTAACAATTTCTGTGTTGTGTGTGGGTTATGGGAGTTTGGTCTTGCTTTATGCTTGCTGCAAAGAAATGCCTTTGGGCTCAGGTTAAGTTGTGATCACTTCAATTTGGCACCTATTCACTGGAGTCAGCTTTTACAGAGCATTCCCAGCCACGGCTGCGGTAATTCTTTAAGATCTCCAAAACTATAAAATACAAACCCATGTTGAATTCTGGCATTCAGGGAACATGCCAAATTCCATAAGGTAATGACAGCTAAGTGTCATAGGGTGGCACTTGACTGTACCTAGGACCCATTTTATTACACTTGTTAATAGTGGTTTTTACCAGTTAATTTGGTTCATTACAGCTGAAAATAAATCAGGAAGATAAAATAGGAAAAAAATGCTTCCACCAAAATTTTATAAGGTATTTAAATCAGGGGGGGTGGTTCTTGGCTTTCTCCCAGACACTAAAGAGAAAGAAAGGAAACAGACAGTTGAGGTAGGAATTCTCATACACTATGCAGATTATTATGATTAAAACCTCCTAAGTAAACTGTGCTGCTGAGTATCCTTTACATTTTGTTTTTGTGAAATCCCAATGCTTTTAAAATGTGAAAACTCACACTACTGGCCTATGAAACCCTAGAGAACCAGCAGGCCAGAAAAGGAAACCTGGCGTAATAAGAATAAACAGTGATTCTGCTTCAGATGGATGTGAATTGTCAAAAGAAAGGTCTAAAGCAGACAAATTTCAATCTCTCCAGACCCTTTTCAGACCTTTTCTTCTGCTTTTCTTTTTTTTCTGTGACAGCTCCCTAGAGCTTTCTGATGTCTTTCTGGAACAGGTCTGGTAGCTTAGCCCCCTTCATGTGGAACTTCACAGTAGTTCTCAATGTCCCCCAGTCTGCCTTTGGCTTCCCAAGGGGTTTCATAGCATCTCTACCCATGGTACGAACAACTAGACTTTCTTTAAGACCTGTACAAGTCCAAACTGCGTGTCTTTTTAAAAAGTTTTGGCGTTGCTTTCTTTTATTTTATTTCTTTGTTCTCATTTTTAAGAAAAGCAAAATATCGCATATTGTATCACCTTCCCCTGACCTCATAGTTTCCAAAAGCAGTGACACAGGCATGGGCTTCAAAGGCAGACAGGGCTGATGTTACCAGCTCTATGGCCTGAAGTGAGTAATTTAATCTCTCTGGGTTTCCATTTTCTCATTTGAAAGATAGGAATATTCTTATTGCATGGTTATGGAATGATTGAACTATATGATGTCTAATATATATTCACTATTAAAACATTTTTAAGACAATTTTTTTTCTTGGAAAGAAGGCAGAAACTGAGGAAAATGATTTAAAAAAAACAGAATTCTCTTCACCAAGCTGTAGTTGTCACCAATATGACAATTTTAAGACTAGGTATAAAAGATACTTTTAATCTAGGTCTTCCCTTCAGCCTACACCACATAACTTAGAATCCCCCAGCTTTAGCCATTCCCCAGGTGGCACTTGCAGTTCACATTTCAGTTCTGAATCTATAGGTAAAAGATATGAATTATGTAAATAAAATAATCACTTTATTATCCTTCCTGCCTTATATTAACACTACCTACTGTTTCCATTTCTCCAAAGGAGGTATTTCTCCAGGCCAAAATGTGCCTCTTCTTTAAGGCCTGGCCCTGCTTAATATCCTTTCTAAATGACATCTGTCATTCACTAAATCCAAATTAATCTCTTCATTCACAACCCACAGTTTGTGATTATTTGCAGTACTGTGTTATTCAATCTTTTGTATTATTCACTAATCATTTTATGTTTTCAAGTCTGACCTGTGAGCTCTAAGACTTCAGCCAAGGGCTTGATGAAAGCTTGTTCTAAAACCAAAACTTTGCTACAGGGGTAATTGTTTGTTTTCCTGGCCTAAAATGGAGCACCTGATCACTAGGAAAGGTATAAAAATAGTATTTTAAATATTAATTAAAGAAAACTTTACTACCATGATTACTTGGTTCTTTGAAAGGAACATGGCTCAAATCTCTTAGAATAGTTATTTTAATTCCAATTCCCTACTACAGTGGTCTCCAAAGTGGTACACAAAACAATCCATTGGGGTGCAATAAAAATATTAGAACTCCTCTTCATAGTTATTTTTCAATGTAAAAAAGAAAAAAAACTTAGCTTTACTGTACTTAGTAAATGAATTGTCATTAGTTCCTCTCTCACCCCACCATAGGTCCTGTTGCATGTCATGCTTCTATGCAGGGTAAACTGAGGTAAGAGTGCTAGCTTTACTGTGAGGAGGTGTTGACAGAAGTGTCTTCATTAGATCATTTGATCATGTCTGCATACTGCAATATAATACAGTTTTTGTGTGTTTCTGGTTTTGTGGCTTTATGGCTATCACTAAAACACCCCCCACATAATGAACACTATGCTTAAAAATTCTTTCTGATAAATTGTTGCTCAAAACAATATTAATACTGTAAGCCTAAGGGACCAAAAAGAAAATAGCATAATCAATACATTTTCTGCTATTAAGAAAGCCCCTGGTTAGCCACAACACATGATAAAAACATTAACAGTATGATACACTCTTTCAAGTGGTGAGCCAAAAGATAAACATCAAGAAGGCTGCATGAAATGGATTACATTCACCAGCTTTAACTCAAACCTTGCACGAAGTACACATGGTGTGGCAAGACATTATCTAATGGAGCCATCATGTTTAACCATTTCAAAATATGATTTCTTTTTTATCTATCATTATCTACCAATTTATACTTTTGTGTTTTTTCTAAGGTATATAATTAGCATGGGAGTGCACATATATCATTTATAGGTAAGTAAAAATTAAGGATGTAAACACAAATTTAGTTACAGATAGGTGTGAGAGATCAAAGTCTGGACACCAATGACCCACAGAATGTAAATTCCTTGTTGGACTGTAAGAAAGCGGGGGTCGTAAGTCGTCTAGTCTGGAGTGTCTTCAAGGAGTGAATGAATAAGTGAAGTTTCCAACGATCCGCATTCCTCGGCTCTGGGGCACTTCAGCCTCTGCAGTTTTCACGGCAGCATTCACTATAAAGAATGTGATTCTTGAATGTACTCTGCCCTGCAATTGTGGTGGCAATGTGTCTGGCAAAAATAATGATATCAGCTTTGACATCATCACGTAATGAAAAGATAGTGTCTTCTTTTTGATAAAATTTCTATCTCTGTCCTTATATTATGCTGCTTTTTTGACTGATAGAAATAATTTATAAAAAGACAAAGTATCTTAGTTTGTTTTTGAAATTATCTCTATATCAGTGGTTACTTCTAGATTTGTATACTTCACCTATTTTCTATGACTCATAGTTCTTCACTGAGTAATCACACTATAGAAAGAGGTGTACATAGGGTAGGTAATTTATGGCCAAACTTCCATGACATTAGAGATATGTGCTCAATTAAATTCAATTCCATATTTTTTCAGTTCTACCTACTTTGAGTCTAAATCATGATACTTGTGAGATACACAAAAAAGTTCTCGTCTTCAAAGAATCTGTAGTTAGTATAAGTTGGTAAGCTATAAATTATGTGTGTGTGTGTTTTGGTATGAGGTTTATTTCTGGAGATAGATATAAAATAATACAATTAAAACTCAGGTTTGTGAGTCTAGAGATATCCTTCCAAAACCACAGACATATTTTTCTAATGAAAATATGATATAGATACAAGTAAAGGATGAAGACGTGTAGACTTGGAGACATGTGGCCCCACCATGTACTTTGTCCACAGGGAGAGCCCATTTCATAACAGCTGGATCAGAGGCATGCAATGAACACAGAGTGTCTGAAGATGATGAGAAGACATGGCTGGCAGAGACGAATTAGGGAGCTAATGTAATTCATGTATTATAACTCCATGGTGCCAGTGTTGGACCAAACTTTAGAAACTATCTCCTGTCTCCTGGTTAAGAGATTGTTCCCCTAATTGCAAAGACATAATACTTCCTAAGAGAAACTGCTGTTACCACTGACACCCCAGTCTTTCTCAGGCAGTTTAATTTTCTTCACCTTTCTCTTTACCCTCCACCCCCAAACACACACACACACACACACACACACACACCACTCCACTGAAGCATCTGGCACAACTTTTCCTCTTAAATTCCTTTTGATTCACAAAAGGAACTGAGAAATTACTGAAGCCTGTACTGGATTGTGTTTTGTATGGAACACAGAAACATTCAATTGTTCATTTAATTATTCATCCATTAATTCGGTAATGAACATTGACTAAGCACTTACTGTGTCAGACACTGCTTAATCGTCCCACAGTATCCGATCTCCCCTTCTTCTTATCAGTGATAGAACTCTTTGGACTTTCTGTAGGATACAAACCTCCCCCCGGCCCCGCAGCCAGATGCTTGCTGTTGGGTATTCTGTGCAACACCTGGGTCACTTCCTCAGAAAGAAAGCTTCTTGCCCTCCACATTCTGTCTCCTTATCCAGGTATAGGAATGCAATGTGATTCCAGTGAGCTATCTTCAACCTTACGGATGAGGGTAATCCTGAGGCTAGCAGAACAATAGCATAGAAGGAGACTGGGTCCCTGTATGACCTTGTGGAGCACAGATACCTACCTGCCCTGGCCTTCTAACTCTCATTGAGCCTGCTCCATGAGAGAGAACAAAACTTTTGTTTTCTGAGAGCAACTGTAACTTTTGGAATCTCTTGGTCTGTATCCTGATGAGCAGGCCAACATGGATGGATATTAAAGTATGGTGATTTGTGTAAATGATTGAATAAAACATTATCTTAGGTATGAAATAATTCTGCCCTGTACCTTTACAGCATCAGGTTTTATTCATGCCCTTTCCTCTGCCTGTAATGTACCTTACCCATGGGTAGAAATCCTATTTTTCCATCAAGAGTACACTCAAATACTATCTACTTAGTAGCTCTTATCAATTTTGCCTCTCTTATGCCTTCTATGCTGTGCCAGGCTAGATTAATCCTTTCCTTTGTGCACCTCTCACAGCATATATTTTTTTGCCTAATATAATAACTATGAATATGTCTACATATTCCACTAGGGACTTCAGAACAGGGACTGTCTCATACTAATTTTTCTATCTCCCTGATATCTAGAACAATGTTTTGCACATAGTAGGCCCTCAGTAATCCAACAAACGTTTGTGGGATAGTCAGTGACTATAAGCCTTACTCTTTGTGTATTTATTAGGCTAAAATAGATGTCTTTCATATTTAACCCACATAAAATGCTCATATTTACTCCTCTCCTATTTATCAAATGAAAGATTAATTGTTATTGCACAGATTGTGTGAGAAGGGTGTCTTCTATCTTTTCTCACCAAGCCGAGCCTGAACACATATGCTAGGAAAGCTGACAATCGTTAGGATGAGATAATTATGATTGTAATAACTAGTTTCAAAGAAATGTCAGCTGCTCATGTTTTATTTTTCACATAATAGAGCTGTGGCCTATTTCAGTATGATGTTTTCAGGACCTGGTATATATTTTTATTTTCCTACATGAATCTTTCATCCTTTTACTGACATTTATTCGTTTTATGTAATTATCCTAAAAGGAAAGCTCTGGCCAGGCAAACTGGTTGTTGTCTGCCTCTAAAGAGACATTCATATCTCATCACTTAGCTTTCAAGTTCTGTGATCAGGAACCCTCAGGCCCATTTTTAAGGAGGTTTCAGGCTGGTTGAGCTTCACTGTCTCCCAAAATGTCCAAAATGAGATTACATGTCAAGCAAGATCAATTTACTGGAAGATATTTAAGCAATAAATCTGGAGCTTTTTGTCCAGTCACTATTTCTTTCAAGCTTTGTGACAGAAAATTAAGCCACAAGAGCTTTGACAAATTAGATATTACTACCTCTAATTGTGTATGTTTAAGCTTATCACACTGAATCGCAGTATTGTAACTGGCTATTATGCCAACAAGGCCCTCGTTTAATCAGCACAGTGCCATTTAATAGCGATTAATCACCCAACTAAAATGTCATATTAAGGTCACAGAAACTTGAAGGCTAAAAAAGAGAGAACATGAAAGTCAGCTGATAAATACAGGAAAAGAGCACGTTGTGCCAAGGGAAGTTCTGAGCGCTTTGTTTTGTTAGAAGCTGGTAGAACATTCAATGAGACTTCAGTCTTAACTGCCAAGTGAGATCAGAAACAACTTAATTCACTTGCTTCAGAAGGAAAAGGATAGTCTTTCAGTTCTTTAGTGGGCTTCTGCCTGTAAATAGGAAACTCCTGCCCACAGAATACTTGAAATTTTACAGATTCATGATTTTTATTTGAATTATCCTTTAGTCTTCTGGCATTTTTCCCTTGGCTGTTACTTTTAAGAAGGAAAGAAATCAGATATGTTACAGTACTCAAGACAAGATGAAATAAATAGCACCATTTTGCACAGTCACAGAATATTTATAAAAAGGAACAAATTGATTCACTTGTTTGCAAGGGAGGTTTTTGTTTGTGGTTTGTTTGTTTTCTTCGACTAAGATAACCAAGCAGAGATGCAAGGGAGTTTTTATTTCCTAGAAAACTTGCCAAATTTGAATGTTAATGGGACAAAAAGAAAATGACTGAAGACATTTTTGTTTCTATTTTTATTACCCAAAGGGGTACTGTGCCAGTCTGTAAAGTCCAGGTTAGCCCCTCACATGAAAAAACTTGTGAGAAGTGCAGATAATTTTACCTGAGTGGACTCTAGGGTAGATCCCCCTTGAGGACCTGGGTCACTCGTGGCTTGTCCCTAACACTTTAACCATGGCTGGCCCTAATAAATACCACTCTACTGGCTGATAGACTCTGAAAACAGAGCTCTAGTAAAGAGTATACAGAAAAAGCCAACTAAGGTGTCTTCATTAAGGAGTCCTAGATAACTACCATTAAGCATGTAGACCTAAGGTAGAATTTGAATATTTTGTAATGTGATAAAACTGACTATTCAGACTTGGAATAAATAGCAGGGACACTGGGAACAATGACCACCTCTAATAGGGAAAATGAATTTCAGTTCTCACACCTACTGAGCCTACGAAACTCAGTAGGGAGGATGTCCATGTTTTGAGCAAGGCTCGCTGCCTCTGTCATCTAGTTTTATGTAGACCTGCAGGGCCAATGCAGTACCTACTAGCCACATGTGGCCACCGAACTCTTGAAAGGTTACTAGCCTTAATTGAGATGTGCTGCAAAGGTAAAATACACACCAGATTTCAAAGACTAAGTATAAAAATGACTATAGTTTGTCTATAGTCTTATCATCTAATCTATTGCATATTTCAAACTAGCTACAAGAGAATAATTTGAATGTTTCTGGCATAAAGAAAAGACAAATATTTAAGATGATAGATATCACAATTACACTGATTTGATTTTTAAAAATCATATGAGTGTATTAAATTACCACATGTATCCCAAAAATATGCACATATATTATGTACCAATAAAAAATAAAATTTAAATTTAGAAAAAGAAGAAAAAAGAATGTAATTTCTCTCATTAATAATTTTATTTGTTGATTACATGATGAAATGCTGATTTGGGGATATACTGAGTTAAATAAAATGTATTATTAAAATTAACTTCACCCGTTTCTTTTCATGCTTTTTAATGTGGCCACTAGGAAATTTAAAATTACGTGTATAGCTCACATTATATTTCTATTAGACAGTGTTGGTGTAGACCAAGGAAGAGTCACCTAAGTTGGTATCATCACTGACCTAGACCAGATGTGATCCTGTAAACCAGAAGAGAGACACTTCCTGACCTATTCTAATCCCCTAAACCAGGCAGGCTCTTAATCAAAGAGCTAGAGTTGTTACAATACCAAATGGAAAATAAGTATAATAACCTCAATAGTACACTTGAAAATTAAAGGATTGCTTCTGGAAAGACAGGAATTGGCATTATTCACTTTGAAGGAAAGAATTACAAGACAAAATTTAATAAGCATCTTCTGGGAACATAATGAGACAAGCTAAGATTGCAGCATGAAGGTTGGAGGTTAACTTAAATGATGTTTTAGGAGTCAGAGTTGTTTAACACTTGCAACAGGTTGTGACTCTTCTTTTCCTGAAGGGCAATGATAGTAAGGTAGGGCCTCCTCTGAAGTCCTAGATAAGTATTAGATTGGAAAAGACAATTTAAGATAGCGATGCCAATATCAGTACTTTTCAGATACTTTGAGTGCCTCTGAAAGTTGGTGACAAGACAGGACTAGATTACCAGCCCTTTCAAACACAGTCAGCTTCTAATTGGAGCCCTCTTTAATTTCTCCCCTCAGGTGTTAATAACTTTCATCTTAAAATTTATCACTTTGTGACATGTCATTATTCACTTACAAAACTTGTATTTTAAAATTCATCAAAATTTTATATCTGGCACTTGATCAAAAGTACCTCAAGAGCTGGAAGAGTATATTATATTACCTTTTAATTATTATATGCCCTGTGTGCATGTAATTATATTTTTTATACAATTAAATGTGCATATACACTATAGGACATAGTAGCCATTCAAAAACACTTGATGAATGAATATATGTTGAAATATAATTAAAAAATCAAACGTCTGTGCTTCCACAGCTGAGGTAGAAAAAACAGTTAAAGTATGGCAGGAAGCCCCACCTCTGTAATTCTGGTCCAATGCATTTATACAGCAAAACCTTGATAAGCAAATGTGCACTTAAGTGTAATGAAGTTCGGATGTTTTACCAACGAGATATAGTGTTAGAACAATTTTGTTTTAGTAAGCTATTAATAATAACTCTAAAATATTGATCTTTTAAAATCTTTTACAAGATAAGTTCCTCTGATAGCCTGCTTTAAATTACTAGCTGAAGGAATAGTCGCTATATATATCAATATAAGAAAAGCAAACAAAAGCACAAAGCTCTAAAAAAAGAAAAACCATTCTATTTAAATAAAAGTTCCTAATCAAGTTAAAAACATCGTTATAACCCATGATGCACTGCCTGATATACATCCAAAGTAACTTCTTGAGTGGAAGCCTTTAGAGTTTTTTTTTAGACAAAATTTTTGGCCTCCATTTTTATAAAGCTTAGTTAACGCATATGCTGTTATCGCTGGTGGATCACAGGTGTAGTTTCTCTATATTTATATAAATACATCAATTTTTAAACAGAAACATCTGAGTTTTCAGTGGCTATGAGCCAATCTTGAGTGGGGAAGTAGTATTCACACAACACATGGTATAATATCCAGGTGTAGCCAAAATAATGCATACCCATATGCATCTCGAGTTGCTGCCACATAAGGAATTTACAGTAAAGTCATCACTTATCAGAATGAATTTGAGCTTATACTTACTCTGTTAACGAGGAAAAGTACTTTTAAACTAGGTGTTCCTATAAGGAATCTATTGTTTCTTCTTCTTCCTAAACTGTCAACTTCATGTCCAAACATTTTAAATG
Source organism: Daubentonia madagascariensis (assembly GCA_023783475.1). Taxonomy (NCBI): domain Eukaryota; kingdom Metazoa; phylum Chordata; class Mammalia; order Primates; family Daubentoniidae; genus Daubentonia; species Daubentonia madagascariensis. The sequence continues at coordinate 66,210,653 of JAKFHU010001209.1, forward strand.
CCCAAAATGGTTAATTTCCAGCCATTTACTCTACTTTTGGCTGGACACATTCTTTTAATTTCAATGCCAGCACACAACTATTTGGCCTTTTATAAAGGTCACATATTTTCCTTCTAAGTAGAGTTGCCCTAGCTATGTCAGAAAACATGTGTATTGATTCTTCCAAATGAGGGCCTTATATCCTCACTGATGGGGATCCTAGAGTGAGCCACTCAGGCTGTCGATAGCTGGTTTTTTGAAAAAACAAAACACTACTGGTACCTGTATGGAAGATAACTTAACTCTTTCCAGGTATCAGCAAATTACTTTGCTCATCAGAGTAGCAATGCTAGATGGGGTTGCGAGGTTTATGCCCATGTCTATAAAACCATGTCAATGGTGCAAGCAAACTGTATGAAAAGATGAAAAAAATAATATATTTTTAAACATCTTTCCAACAGGTTAGTAGAATTGTTCCTTTAAATATTAGGAAAACACTCCAGCTACTATAGTACCTGGTAAAAATTAAAGTAATTACCACATGCTTTTTTTTTTTGAGGACCCCAGTGATATTTCCAAATATAGTTTAAAAAAAATTCCTCCTCCCCATCCTCCTTTGAGTGGGCAGCCATTGTTCGAGTCAGGCAATTTAATTCTTAGTACTTTTATCAACATGAGAGGTCCAAGCCTAAACCAGGGAACTTGGTTTTTTCCTTTTTATTTGTTTTCTTTTCAAGATATAGATGATATGCCCCTATCAGATGTACAGTTTAGTGAGATGGATGACACTTACTAACTGGCAGTTCAAGGAAGTCATAGCCTAGCTTGTTTACGTGAACACATTTTAAACAGCCATTTAGCTTCCAGCCAGCTCTGTGCTGCTGCCCAGCATTAAGGGGAAACGCAGTCAGTGGGCCTATAGGTCGCTGATAAACTAACGCCCCATTTGGCAAGCAAGGAAGGGGAGTGATAAGGGCTCTGATTTATGTTTTATCTGTCACTAAGTCTTCAGTTTGCCTGAAATGACTCAGTTCTGTTATCACCTCAGATGCCTCAGGTTTCTTAAGTGAGGCAGATTCTTTAGCGACTTTTAAAAAGAACTTCATTTCACCTCTTGGAGAAGGTTAGCTTAACCATACTGCTTTAAAACATTCGGAATCTGGTTCAATTAAACTTTGAGGCTGTAAATGAGCCTGTGGGCCTCCATTCCATGGTTAATTCTTAACCGCCTGTCTCACCTGCATGTGACCATGCTACTCTTTTGGAAACATACTCTCGCTGCATTAATGGCAGGAATGCTTGAATTTAAAAAAAAAAATTTACAGACTAAAAATAATGTGTTAAAATGAAAATTGCACGCACCATTTTATCTAAATTTACTTAAAAAGAAAACTTTCTACAAATACAATAGCATTAATTCAGATTCTGAATCAAATATAGGTTGACATCAGATAATGAAAAAAAACTCTCAGAAGAAGATAATCTATCTTCAGGGAGAAAAAAAGTGTCAGTGGATACAATTAGAAAGCAAAAAAAAAAAAAACCTTCTGTTTACTCTGTGATGGATGCTACAGGCCCACTATGGGGGTCAATGAGAGATTAGCCAACATGAAAGCAAAGGGGTATGTCCTTATCTAGTAAATAACACAAGTCAGTAAATGAAAGCCCTCGGTACCCTTCCCCAACCTATTTCAAGTTGTTTCCCCCTAAGTTTAAATTGGCTTGTCGTTTTACAAGGATGGATGGGTGTTATTGTTAAGCCTTTATTTTACAATGGAAGAATATGAATGTTTCACACGTGAAATTTTCTCATGGAGGAAAGGCTAGCAATGAATCATAAACAGTGTAAACACTCCCAAGCTGCTTCTATATGGAAGGTTATATTCTAATACCTTCTCTCACACTAGTGTTTTCTTTCCAAACATCATAAGAAGAGAAGTGGGGGCAGGGGAGGAGGCCATTGGCGCTATCTTTTGAAAACAGCGGGGGTCCATCACCTATATTCTCAACTGTGTAATCTTTTTGTTATCTGACACAGACTCATAGAAACTGACTTATTTCCCCTAAGTAATATCTTTCTGTGACTCCCCACCATCCACCTTCCTTCAGGATAAAACCTAAACCTCTTAGGAAACTAAGACCTTCCTAAACAATACCTTTAGGATCTGCCACTGTTTACCCATCTGGCCTCATCCATTGTTACTCTCCCATGGGCACTTTTTACACAGGTCACACGAAGGTACCTGAAGTACCTTGACTATTCAGTGCTTTTCCACCTTATTGATTTTACCCCTGTCCAGGAGAACAAGGATTTTTAAAATATCAGTTGATCACTACTGTAACCCCAAAGCCTAGAACTGTTCCTAGAACTTACTAAGTGTCAAATAAGGATTTATTAACTGGATAATGTGTACACGCTCCTCCCTTGGTTTGGAAAATCTTTCTCCTTTCTTCCCCTGCCCAAATTTTTGGTTAGATTTCAAAATTGTGTCATTTTGGGGAAGTCTTCTACCTCCCCTCTCCAGAACTGGAAAAAACATGATCCTCTCAGGGTCTTACAGCACCCACTGAATCCCTCCGACATTTTCTACACTGCATTTTAGCTGTTTGCATCCACTAGCAGACAGGGACAGACAGGGAGCTCCTTAGGGGTGGGGGCTGTTTTCCAGTCCCGTATGCCCTGTGTCTAGGTGAGCATATAATGAAATGAATTAATGTCCAAGTCCTCTCCAAGAGCAAAAGCCTAGCTGATCTGCTCCAATTATTCCTTAAGACCTCTTGCACTTCTCCCCGCTCTCCCTCCCTTAATCTAGTCACACGGGCTTCCTTGCCATTCCTTCGCACACAATGTGAGCCTTAATCCCTTTGTGCTATGGTCCTTCTGTCTGGATTGCTCCTCCTCTAGATATTGTTCTGCCTATAATTCTTCCACTGTCTTTGCACAAATGGTCACTTGCTTAATAAGGTCTTCCCTGAACACTCTCCTTAAACTGCAATCATACCTGCCCCCAGTCCTGACCCCCTTTACCCTTCTTACCTTCTAACATACAATATAATATAGTGATTTGTAGGCTTTTTTTATGTGTGTCTCCCTACTTGATCTCAAGTTTCAGGAAAACAAGATTCTTTGTTTTATTCACTGATGTATCTTAAGCTCTTAGAACAACACCTGGAACACAGTCAACAATCAATAAATATTTGTTGAATAAATAAATGTTTCTTGTATGCATATACATATGTATACTTATATATGCATATAAATATATATTTACTGTTTTAACATATATACACACACACACACAAAAAAAGTCAATTACGTAGTTGAATAGGCTCATTATCTACCTTAACACATGTCCTTTCTTTCCCTTAATAAAAGCTATAAAGTTTTTCAATGCTTCTTCTGAGAGTCCAATATACAACCTAATTGAATTCACAGTCCATTTCTTAATGCATCATTTAAATTTTCCTTTTAAATTGAATTATTTGCCTTTATAAAGACTACTTTCTTTGGCTCAAACTTTTCACAAACTTACAATCTTGCCTCATAAGTCACAGTTTTTAGCTGCTGTTTAAAATCATGGTTGATTTTAAATCAGCCTTCTCCACTTTTGATGACTTCAATAAAAATCAGTTTGTAAGCTCTTAAATTCCTTAGTATATTCACTCCACACATTGGGCAATGGAGACAAATAGGCCAGAAGCGGGACTGTGGCTCCTGAACCTCGGCTTCTGAAGCTTCCTGTTGCTGTACAATTGAGTATAAAAGAGTTCATATTCTCTATAAAAATATTTTCACTTTATTTATGTACCCACTTTTTTACCACAGATTTTTTTAAACCACTAACAAGCACAATATGAAAATATTTATACTTGTTTTCCCATCACCATGCTGGCACATGACCCCTGGCACGAGGCACGGAAAAGAGATGTCACTGGAAGTCCTGTGTACATTTTATTATTCTCTCTTCTGTACTCTCATTAAAGAACAGGGAGCTCTGAACTTTACCAAAACGTGGTCATTTAATATTTCTCTTGAATTTGTATATGGCTAGTAGAACATAGGATTTAGGAAATAAGATCATTATATTGTTTTCATTGTTTTTGGTTTTCCCTTTTCCTTATGTCTTGCTGTGCCTTTTCTAATTTTATTTCTTTCTTTTTACTTTTCTTCTGTTTTTTTTGCAGTTATTTAATGAGATTATCTCAGATTACAATCCTCATTTTTTATTTACTTTATATCTGTTTATATTTGTATTAGTATCATTAGATAATCCTGTTACACAGTTCCTTTTTCCTTGTTCAAGGTCATCATATCCCCATGGAATTGTCTTAAGTATAAATGTGGTCTTCTGGCTTCATGTCTATTGGATAACAAACAAGTCAGTTGGCATGGACTAACTTCATGTTCATTATAACATAACAATTTTGTACAAATGGCATATACAATTAATACCCTGAAATCATTGTTTATGATTTATAATAAAAGTTTTTCATGTACTCTGTTAAGAGAGTTTATCAAAAAGGATCTTAATTATTTTGAAAATGTTTTCCATATCTTAAAAGTACTGTGCTGAGAAACAGGATATCTGGGCCTTATATACAATAAAACAATAGTTCATTTGGGTAAGATATGGTCAAACACAGGCTCAACCAAATGTTAATAGAACCTTTTTTTGACATTTACTGAGTAATCTTCTGTCCATATTAGGCAAAGGGCCTGGGACTGACTTTTTATTTGAACAACATTTATAAAGTCCTATCCATTAAATTTAATCTCTACAACTTTCTGAGGTAAGATATCTTTTAAAAAATAACTCCTTAAAGTAACTTTATTCAAAGTCACCCATTTTGTAAAATGGAAGAGCTTTATTACTCTACATTAATACATTGGTTTATGGATTGAGTAATGAACTATATTTTACCCAGCTAATAATAACGTGTTCCTGGAGGCAAGACTGGTACATTTTTAGAGGGATGAAGGGCAGGTTATTGAAAACCTTATAGTACACCCCAAGCCCAATAGATTGCTGCAGTGGAAGACTGTGGGTAAGCTGGGAAGGCATAGGGACCTGAGGACTAGGTAGAGTCTGAAGAATAAGGGAGTACAAAAGGCTAAAAAAAAAAAAAAATAAAAATAAAATAAAATAAAGAATCTCTACTTCACAGGGTGCAGTTGTAACATTCCAAAAATTTTATGGTAGAAAGTATTCTATTTTTATCACAAAATGTATGGTGGGATATATGGTGGGTAATATGTTAAGGTAATAATTGTTTCACTGTCTCTGAGATTGACCTTCAAAGTACATAGACCTTGGGGCTCTTTTCTCCATTTATCTTGGCTTAACTGTCACCCAATAACTCAACAGAAGAATAAAAGAAGACCAAGCCTTGGTCCACATGTGAGAGAGCAAGGATTTGGGAGAAATGGTTAGGGTTTTTTATGCTACCAGACTCCTTGGCTTGGGAAGAAATTTGGAGAGGTACCAGGTGGATGGGATCCAGACTGGACCTCAGCAGGCAATTGGGCACTTTTTGTCACCAGCACCCAGAAGCTCCAGGTGAGGCCAGAGACCATCCGAGCTCCCTTTATGTACACAGTGGACATCACCTGTCTCTCTTGGGGCTCGTAGGAATGACATCTCTCCTTCTCTCTATTTATTACTTCTCTTTGAACTTTAAATAGATGGTTTAGCTCATACGCTACAAGGAAAAAGTGACCCATCACAGACGCAGAAACTTTCTGTTCTCCTAAAAAACGCATTCCCTCTGACAGTTTATGCCTACACTAGAGGCTATGAAAGGCATAAAGTGAACCAGAGGTTGAAAATAATCCTATATCTTCAAGAGCGTTAGATAGCCTAGCAGATACATATAGTGAAAGATACATTCATTTTCATTTATTCTTGAATTGCTTTGGACTTTAACAGAAAAACATTTTTTTGTTCCAGCTATTTGGATAAACGAAAGCCAGATAATTCTAGTGTAATTCCTGAATATAAATTATGAAGGTTCTAAATGGAGTCTATGAGTTTATAGAAAGTAATGTTAAATGGACTGTACTATGTTCCCTGCTCTACATATGTGTGTTTGTGTATAGATATAGGTAGATGTGGAGATATGGATATATTTATTGGGAGGTAATCCCAGAAAGAAAAACAAAAAAGAAAAGAAGACAGATATGGATAGATTTAGTTTGTTTCAGGTGTACACTAATAAACTCCAGAATATTGCAGTAAAACATTTGTTCACTTTTAGGATTTGAGGCATAAAGCAGCCAGATAAAGATATATCCTAAAACAAGTGTCAAAGTGATGAATGATATCAGTATTGTAATATGTGCAGATACCAGACCTTACTGGTGTTGACAAGCTTGTGACTATTTCACTAACAGACTGTGTCTTTCAGAAAATGCAGATTGATACCGGGAGCTGGTCCTTCCTCGGATTACAAATTTTCCATCTGTCACCTAGGAGAATCCCAGAGCATCAAACAGCTGCTGTTTTAGTAGAAAATGTAACAGTTCCTCCTATGGTATTTATGAACCTGAAGTGAGAAGTTATGTTCTCACATCCTCGTTTCTGAGTTTTGCTTAAGGATGTCACTGCTTTGGACCCTGGATTTGGGAGAGAGATTTTGAAGTGTGTTATATATTTATATGCTGCCCCAGAATGCCTCATCAAGAGCTTGATACTTTTCCCATCAACTTTCTTTTTAAAGGGGACTGTTTAGAACATGTGTTCAGTTGCTGCCAAGGATATTAGTGAGCAAACACCTAAAATATATATAGCTTATGTCATGCCATTGCCTAATAAATTAGTACTAAAAAAGCAAAAAAACACCAAAATAGTTAATAATGACCCCGTGTTTTATCACATTGTAGCAGTATAAAAATAGCGTGGAAATCTTTCTAGAAATTCATCAGTCCATTTCGCATGCTTTGTGGTACTATGAGCATCCAGATGCAGAAAACCTATTCTGATGTCCAGACTCAGACACTCAAGATCATCACTGCAACCCTGTCTACCAATTAAAAAAATTTTTTTTTCAAGTATACACAAAGGTAGAGACAATCCTACAATGTACCCATATACCCCTCACTGAGTTTCAATAGTGATCAATATTTTGCAAAACTTTTCTTTTCTTTAGGCACCTCCCTCAACATTTTTTTCAGGGGTATTAAAAGAAATCTCAGACATCATGTCATTTCACCTGTAAATATTTTCAGCACACACTCTAAATGCTAAGACATTTTAAAATTAACCATCATGTCCCCATGGCAACAAAATTAATAGTTACTAAATAGCATTAGCATTCATATTTTAAATCTGCATTCAAATTACCCTGATTGTCTAAAAAAAGTGTTTCTGGTTTGTTTTGATAAGGATTCAAATAATTCAATACACTGTACTTTTTTGCTAGTCTCTTAATTCTCTTCACCCTACTGGCTCTGCACCATTGCTTTGATAGATCTGAACCCCACTGGCTTTGCACCATTGCTTTGATAGATCCTGCATTCTGGATTTGGCCAATTGCTTCCTCTTGTTGTCGTTTTTATTTTTTAGATTTTTTTCTATAAACTGGTATTTAGATCCAGAGGCTTGATTACACTCAGGTTCAGTTATTCAACGATGGTGCTGAGTACTTACTGTAATACGTCACGGGGCACCTACGTGTTCACCCTGCTCTTGGGATTGCTAAGATTGATCAGTGGGCTCCGATGAGGTCAGCCTGGTTCTACACTATAGTGATCTCCATCACACTTCCACATATATTTTTTAGCATCTATTGTCTACAGTTGCACAGATCCATTATTTCACTGGAGTTCACAAAATAATGATTTCCTAATTCTGTCATTTCTGGAATTTGTTATAGAAGGAATGCTACTTTGTGAATTATTTAGTCACCCTGAAATATAGTTCATATGAGATGTCAAGACTCTTTCCATTTAATTATTGATAATCAGGATAATGTTTTATTTTGTACCAGCAATTCCAATCCCAAAGGTGCCCAAAGTGGGATATTTTTGTTTTGTGTCTTTTTTTTTTTTTGGTATCATAATGAATACATAGAGCTTTATATATGTGATGTGTTTTAATCCATTGCAGTTATTATTTTTATACTAAAATTGTCCCATCTTAGGTCAATGGAAGCCTCTTCAAGTTGTCTGTAATGTCCCTTTGACATGATCCAATTCCTTTTGATAGATTTCTTGGTTTCTGGCACACCAAGACCTCCAAGGCTCACCTTATACATTTCCTGGGCCTAATAGAAACCATTTCTCTAAGAATCCCTAATTCTTGTTAGTGGGAAATCAGACCACTACAATTTGATTTGTCTAAAAAGCATCACTCTTAGGTCATGGGCATAAATATTGCACGTAGTCTCTTTCATTTGTTTTCATATTTTCAAAAGTATTTGAAAAAGCTCAACATTATAGAACCTTAAAATGGACCTTTCAAGGTTTAGCAAGCCAATTTTTTACTTCTACAACAACTTAAAATCTTTACATAAATGTAGATAGCTTGTGTATTTTCATCTTATACCTTCATAAATTTTATTTTAAAAAATAGTTCAATTTTCTGAAACAAAACATTTATACCACTGCTCATCCACCAATCTCAAAATGTAAGCAAAATATAGTTTAAGGATGATTTTTTTAAATTTCAAAATATTACAGGGGTACAAATGTTTCGGTTACATGGATTGTTTTTGCAATGCTTGAGTCAGGGTTATAAGTGTGCCCATCACCCAGATAGTTTTCATTGTGCCTGTTAGGTAGGTAGGTTTTCACCCATCATCTCCTCCCCCCTCCTGCCTGCTTGATTTTCAGTGAGTTTTACTTGCCTCTGTGCACATGTGTGCTCATCAGTTAATTCCAATTTAGTAGCAAATACATGTGGCGTTTGTTTTTCCATTCTTTAGATACTTCACTCAGGATAATGGTCTCCAGTTCCATCCAAATTGTTGCAAAAAGCATTAATTCATCCTTTTTTATGGCTGAGTAGTACTCCATGGTATATGTATACCACATTTTGTTAATCCACTCATGAATTGATGGGAGTTTGGGTTGATTCCACATCTTTGCAATTATGAATTGTGCTGCTATAAACATTCAAGTGCAGGTGTCTCTTTGATAAAATGACTTGTTTTCCTTTGGGTAAATAGTCAGTAGTGGGATTGCTGGATAGAATGGTAGGTCTACTTTTAGTTCTTTGAGGAACCTCCATACTGTTTTACATAGAGATTGTACTAATTTGCAGTCCCCAAAACAGTGCATAAGTGTTTCTTTCTCTCTGCATCCATGCCAGCATCTATTGTTTTCCCAACTTTTTAATAAAAGCCATTCTAACTGGGGTAAGGTTATATCACATTGTGTGGGGTAAAGTTTTAATTTGCATTTCCTTGATGATTAGTGACTTTGAGCATTTTTTCATATGTTTATTGGCCATTTGTCTATCTTCTTTTGAAAAGCTTCAGTTCATGTCTTTTGCCCACATTTTAATGTTTTTTTTTTCTTGTTGATTTGCTTGAATTCTTTGTAGATTCTGGTTATTAGCTCTTTATTTGATGTATAACATGCAAATATTTTCTCCCATTCTGTAGGTTGTCTATTTGCTCTGTTGATTATTTCTTTAGCTGTGCAGACACTTTTTAATTTAATCAAGTCCAATTTATTTATTTTTGTTGTTGCTGTGATTGCCATTGGGGTCTTCATAAGTTCTTTGCCTAGGCCGATATCTTAGAAGAGTTTTTCCTACATTTTATACTTGAGTTCTCATGCTTTCATGGCTTACATTTAAGTCTTTTATCCATCTTGAATTAATTTTTGTGAGTGGTGAGAGATATGGATCCTGTTTCATTCTTCTGCATGTGGCTATCCAATTTTCCTAGCACCACTTATTGAATAGGGCTTCTTTTCCCCAATGTGTATTGTTGTCTGCTTTGTCAAAGATAAGTTGGCTGTATGTAGATGGTTTTATATCTAAGTTCTCTGTTCTATTCCATTGGTCTGTGTCTCTATTTTTGTGCCAACACCATGCTGTTTTGGTTACTCTAGTCTTGTAGTATAGTTTGAAGTCTGGTTATGTGATGCCTCAAGCATCCTTTTGCTTAAGATTGCTTTGGCTATTCAGGCTTTTTCTGTTTCCAAATGAAACGTAGCATTATTTTTTCTAGATCTGTGAAATATGACATTGGTATTTTGATGGGGATTGCATTGAATCTGTAAATCACTTTGGGTAGAATGGACATTTTAACAATGTTGGTTCTTCTGATCCACAAGCGTGATATATTTCTCCATTTGTTTGTGCCATCTGCAATTTCTTTTCTCAGTGTTTCATAGTTCTCCTTAACCTCCTAGAGATCTTTCACCTCCTTGGTTAAGTATATTCCTAGGTATTTTATTTTCTTTGTAGCTATTGTGAATGGTATTGAGTCTTTGATTTTACTCTCAGCTTGACTGTTATTGATATATAGAAATGCTACCGATTTGTGTAATTGATATTGTAACCTGAGACTTTGCCAAAGTTATTTATCAATTAGAGGAGTCTCTTGGTAGAGTCTTTGGGATTTTCTAGATATAAGATCATTTTGTCAGCAAAAAGCAATAGTTTGACCTCCTCTTTTTCCAATATGGATACCCTTTTTTCCTTTCTCTTGCCTGATTACTCTGGCTAGGACTTCCAGCACTATGTTGAATAGAATTGGTGACAGTGGGCACCCTTGTCTTGTTCCAGTTCTTAGTGGGAATGCTTTCAACTTTTCCCCATTCATTATGATGTTGGCTGTGGGTTTGTTATATATGGCTTTTATAATTTTGAGATATGTTCCTTCTATGCCGAGTTTGTTGAGGGTTTTTATCATGAAAAGGTGCTGAATTTTGTTGATGTTTTTCCTACATCTATTAAGATGATCATATCATCTTTGTTTTGCTTCTGTTTATGTGGTGAACCACATTTATTGATTTCTGTATGTTGAACCATCCTTGCATCCCTGGGATGAAGCCCACTTGGTCATGGTGGATTATTATTTTTTGATGTGCTGTTGAATTCAGTTTGCTAGTATTTTATTGAGGATTTTTGTATCTATATTCATAAGGGATATTGGCCTGTAGTTTTCTTTTTTTTGTGGTGTCCTTTTCTGGCTTTGGTATCAAGGTGATACTGGCTTCATAGGATGAGTTGGGGTGGATTACCTCCTTCCTGATGGGAAGGAATAATTTCTGCAGTATGGGTACCAGCTCTTCTTTGCAGATCTGGTAATATTTGGCTGTGAAAAGCCCTGTAGTCCAGGGCTTTTTATTTTTTGGGAGATTTTTTATTACTGCTTCAATCCTGCTGCTGGTTATTGGTCTGTTCAGGAGTTCTATTTCTTCCTGAATGAGTCTTGGGAGGTTGTGTGTTTCCAGGAATTTGCCCATTTCCTCTACATTTTCAAGTTTATGTGCATAGAAATATTCACAGTATTCACAGATGATATGTTGTATTTTTGTGGGATCAGTTGGAATATCTCCTTTTTCATTTCTGATTGAGCTTATTTGGGTCCTTTCTCTTCTATTCCTGGTAAATCTACCAAGAGGCCTATCAATTTTGTTTATCTTTTCAAAGAACCAACTTTTTGTTTCATTGATCCTTTGTGGTTTTTTTGTTTGTTTTGTTTTCCATTTTGTTTAGTTTTGCTCTGACCTTAGTTATTTCTTTTCTTCTGCTGAGTTTTGGTTTGGTTTTCTCTTCCTTTTCTAGTACCTTGAGATGTGTCATTACACTGTTAATTTGTGATCTTTCTATCTTTTTGATGTAGGCATTTAAAGCTATGAATTTTCCCCTTAGGACTGCTTTTGCTGAATCCCACAGATTTTGATAGCTTGTGTCCCCTTTGTCATTCAGTTTGAGAAATCGTTTGATTTCCATCTTAATTTCATTAGTGACCCAATAATCATTCAGCAGCGGGTTGTTTAATTTCCATGGCTTTGTGTAGAATTGAGTGTTTGTCTTGGAGTTGATTGCTAGTTTTATTCCACTGTGGTCTGAGAAAATACATGGTATGAATTTAATTTTTTTGAATTTGTTGAGACATATTTTGTGGCCTAAGATATGATCAATCTTGGAGAATGTTCCATGTGGTGGTGAGAAGAATGTATATTCAATAGTTTTTTGGTAAAATGTTCTGCACGTGTCTGTTAGGTCCATTTGTTCTAGAGTCCCATTTAAATTCAGTGTTTATTTATTTTCTCCTTGGATGAGCTGTTCAGTTCTGTCAGTGGGGTGTTGAAGTCTCCAGCAATTTCAATGCTGCTGTTTATTTTGCTTAGATCTAGTAGAATTTGCTTTATGAACCCAGGCACTTCTGTGTTAGGTGGATGAATAGTTAGGATTGTTATATCTTCTTGCTGAATTGCTCCCTTTACCATTATATAATGACCATCTTTGTCTTTCTTTACTATTGTTGATTTAAAGTCAATTTTATCCTATATGAGAATGGCAACACCCACTTTATTTTGGTTTCCGTTTGCATGGAATATTTTTTACCATCCCTTCACCTTGGGTCTGCATGAGTCCTTGTGGGTTAGATGTGTTTCTTGGTGACTGCAGTTACTTAGATTGTATTTTTTTCATACATTCAGCCAGCCTATGTCTCTTGAGCGTGATGTTCAGACTGTTCATGTTGATTGATAGAATTGATATGTGGGGTGTTGTTCTCTTCATCCTGTTGGATATACCTTATTGCTTTGTTTTACCTCTTGTGCTATTGTTTTATATGAGCTCTGAGCTTTAGCTTTTGGGTGGTTTTACACTGGTGGGTGTTTATCGTGCCGATCCATGTATAATGCAGGTTTGAGTATTTCCTGCAGGGTAGGTCTGGTTTTGACAAATTCCCTCAGTGTTGCTTGTCTGGAAAAGTCTTTATTTCTCCCTCATATGTGAAACTTAACTTTGCAGGATACAAAATTCTAGGCTGGCAGTTGTTCTGTTTGAGAAGACTGAAGATGGGGCCTCAATCCCTTCTGGCTTGTAAGGTCTCCATTTAGGAGTCTGCTGTTAGCCTGATGGGTTTTCCTTTGTAAGTTACTTGATGTTTTCACCTCACAGCTTGCAGGAGTTCCTCCTTCATGTTGACTTTGGCCAGTCTGATGACTATGTGTCATGGTGATTGCCTTTTGGCAATGAATCTCCCAGGTCTTTGTTGAACTTCTTGTAACTTGATGTCTAAATCTATAGCAAAACCAGGGGAGTTTTCCTCAATTAGTCCCTTAAATAGGTTTTCTAGCCCATGTGCATTTTCTTCTTCACCCTCCGGGATGCCTATGATTCTTATATCTGGCCATTTTACACAATCCATATTTCTTGTAGACTTTGTTCATTCTTCTTAATTCTTTGCTCTTTATTTTTGACTAACTGATTTAATTCAAAAGAATTGTCTTCAAGCTGTGAGATTCTTTCTTCTACCTGGTCTAGTCTATTCTTTAAGCTTTCCACTGTGTTTTCTATTTCCTTAAATGAATTTTTCATTTCTGGAAGTTCTAGTTTTTTTTTAATATGTTGATCTTTTCAGTGAATTTTTCATTTGTTTCCTGAATTGTTTTTCTGGTTTGTTTGAGTTGGTTTTCCATTTTCTCTTGGATTTCATTGAGCTTCCTTCCAAGCCATATTTGGCATTCTTTATCTGTTATATCAATATTTCAATTTTGGTTGGTGTCCATTGCTAAAGAGCTGGTGCTCTCCTTTGGGGGTGTCCTTTCACTCTGATTTTTTGTATTTCTGGAGTTCTTTCACCGATTCCTTCTCATCTGTAGCAGCTGTTGCTTCTTATTTTTGGATTTTCTTTTGTTTAGATGCCCCCCTCAATCACTCTTAAGGGTGTGCCTGTAGCATATTTTAGGTAAGAAACTTTGGCTTTGCTTGTGGATGCTTTGATGGTGGTCTAGGTTTTGGATGGGAGCCTTGGTTATAGATATCCTTAATGTGGTGGTTTTACAGTTGCTAGTTGTTTGTAGGCTGTAGCAGTCATGAGTTATGTGTGTGGGCAGATTCCCTGTCTCTCACTGATGAGGGAGGATGGAGGCCTTTGAAATCCTTTCTCTTTCCCAAGCCCTATGGTCTTCTTAACTGTCATGCCCAGTTTAATCTCTGAGACAGTAAGTGGTACTTGTGGGGTTGGGGCTTAGAACTTCCAGGTGAGTGCTTATTCTGCACCACAGCAGAGGTGGGTGTGGGAGTGAAGTTGGGCAGCACTGGGTTGGGTGAGCTTTCCCTCAGGCTCCACAATAGCTGGCAAGGTAGCTATTTCTGTGGGGATCAAAGGTCTACTCCAGGCTTCTGGGGAAAGCTGCCAGAGAGGGGCAGAAGTGGCCCCAACCAGCCAGAAAGTCTGCTTGTTGGAGAGGGGCCATGTAAGATTCACAATCTGGCTGTCAGGAGTAGGTTTTACTCTTTTCCCCACTCCCCAGCTCTGTGGTATCCCTCTGGTGTCTGCCAGCAGGCAGAAGCTCAAACTAGCTGCACTACCCCATGATGGTGCTGCAGGCTGGGAGCTTTCCTGTCCAGGATCCTGCCCTGGGCTAAGAGCACAGCCTTCCTATGGAGGTAGGGGTGCTCTACCAGTGTAAGGCAGCTAGGACCCACACTGCACTCTCTTTTCAGTTCTACCCTCATCAGCTCCCTTGCCTCCCAAGATTAGTTCACAAATCTCCCCTCCATGCCCCCGAGCAACACGATTGAGTCCTGAAGGTGCAAGATCTGGCCTGCAGGCCCGTCCCCAGGTCCGTGAAGATCAATCCCTGACTATGCCAGGGAGAAGCGTGCTAGTTCCAACTTGCTTATGGGGTGCTGAAGCAGGTTTGATGTACCTCTGCTTTGGGGTGTGCCCTGCCCTGATGGAGCAGCCAGGAAAGCAGTACCAGGGATGGCCGGTGAGCAGAGAGCTCACAGTCTGAACACCCCTTAGTCCTCTGTGGGTCTTTAAGAGGAAAAGTTTGAGCCCCACTCTCTGTGGAAGCTTTGGTGTAGTGGATGCACCAACAGAGGGGAAACAACCACTCCTGAAAGCCCTGGCTCAATGGTCTCTCTCAGCAGCTTCTGGTGGGGGAAGGGAAGGGAAGGAAAATAGTCTGAATAGAGGAAAGCTAGCACTTTGGTTGTCTCTGTCTCTTTCTCTCTCTCTCTCTCTCTATCTCGAAGACAGCCTGCCTGGAATGTCCAGCTCTGGGGTCATGCAGGTCCCCAGGGACCCACTGGTCCCCTGTGGCTCCCTCAGTCTGGGCCAGAGGTGGGAAATATTTTTGTGGTAATGAGTGAGAAGAAAACTGAGGGGCTGAAGCCCCTGGGGAGGACAAAAGTGCAAGGTGGGTGGAAAAGCAATATGGTGCCTGCTGTCTTGGCTCAGTTCTGTGGTGATGGGATGCGGCCCCAAGGGAGCTGGTAGGCTGGTGCTTTGTCCTCAAGAAGCTCCCAGTTCACTGGCAGTAGCAGCTTTTGGGCTTATGAGGGTAAAAAGGCTCTCCAGCAGCTCAGGCACTTGCTGACTGCAAGAGATGTGAGGGAGGGAGAAACAAACTACTCCATCTACACCTTTCACTAGACTCCAAGCCTCTCAGGGTTTGATCTCTGCTGATACCTTGCTCTTTCTTGTTCTGCTCCACAACTTCTTCCTGTGGAATCTCTGGTAGCTTCTGGCACTTTTCCCTCAGAATTACATACAATCTATGATTGTTTGTTTGTTTGTTTTTTCTTTTTCATCTAAAACTTTTCCTGCTTTCTGAGATAATCTGGCAGCTAGTGCCTGTGGTCAGCCATCTTGTCCTTCATCTTGAATGATATTTTTCATTGTACACACCTTTTCTTATTCTTAATGTTCTTTTAAAAAAATTATTTGTGAATACGCTTTTCTTATGCTAGAGTTTCTATAATGGAACATTCAGCACTCAGATCTGAGATGTAAGTTTGAAATTGGTTTTTAGCTAAAATTTAGATGAATCAAATCCATTTCTGTAAAATGGAATTGAAATCCAGGTTTACTGCTTGCAATCAGAAACGCAGTATATAGGGCACAGCTCGCACTCCTCTGTTGCTTATGTGTGTTCTCCGTTCACTTGGAAGAGGCCTCAGGGGGTGCAGAAAGGAGAATGGCACAGAGGAAGGACTCTGTTTCATCTGTTGGCTGGACTTCTTTGTGGTTCTGTGCCGCTGCTGACACATGAAAGATAAAGCTTTTGTGCCAAAGAAGGAGTTTCTCAGCTCAGTTGTCTTTGGAAAATCCCTTGGGCCTGGAATACAAAGAGCTCTGCCCCATCCAGATGTCTTTCAAAACACTGTAATCCCCTAGTCAAAAGCACTGGAAACTTCATTATGATTAGAATCTTCCTTAATTCCCAAGTTCCATTCACTGCCTAGGGTGTAGACTTCACGTAACTCACACAACTAAGCCTTTTTGTTGTTATTGTTGTTGATATTTTGATAACTTGAACCCCCAGTAGGTACATTCCAAGAGTTAGTGTTACTTAGGTCCTTAGGAGTTTGGGGAATATTATTTTGGAATAAAAGTGCCAAAGAATCTCATGAGCACACTCAGCATTAGAAGATTCAGACGGGTGAAAATTGACGTGGAAAGAGGAAGAGGCAGTGGTCTGTGGTCCTCTCTGCAATTAATTTCTGCTCTAAGGTACTGGCTGGTCCAGCCAAGACGTCCTGAAACTGGCCTCACTGCATGTGGTGTTCTCTTGTTCTCTCTTGTTCTCTCTCTCTGTCTCACTGCCCTTTGAAAATGATTCATATAGGTCATTAATTTTTAGATTTTTAAGTGCAAAACTATTCATTATCAAATAGAGTCTCTTAAGGCCTACTGGAAAGACTTATCAAATTAGAGGAAGTTTGTTGTTGTTTTTCTTTTATGAAACAATAGCAAGCCCTTATATGACATTTATTCTATGTGACAGAAACAGTCCTAAGCACTTTACATAGATCAATTCACAACAGCCCTGTGACAAGGATATTGTTATCAGTCCCATTTTATAGATAAGAAAATTGAGCTACCTAGAGGTTAAGTAACTTGTCCAGCATCACACAAACACTTAGGGGAAGGGCTGTGATTTGAACCCAAGCAATGTGGCTCCAGGGAGCCTCAAAGCCACTGAAAGCTAGTTTGATATCTAATTAGCTTCTGTGAACTGGAGCTGGGAGAGGTCAGAAAGACCTAGGTCTTTGTCTTCTGATGGTCTGCAGTATAATTTTGGAACTGTGCTAATAGTAGAAAGCCATTTGCAGTTACCATAATGAAGTGAACTTCTTTCTGAAGTAAATAAAGCAACACATATGTGGGTCTTTGATAAATAAAATTGATACTGTACATTGTCCTTCAAGGAAAATAAGGTGGAAAATTATGTTAGAGCACCATTGTAGCAACTATATTCTGCATCAATTAAAGTTTCTGGGATATAATTTGAAAGAATATCAAAATAAGGATTTGGAGGTATGAATCAAAGAAATGATATTCATACTAGAAAGCATGGACTAGAATCTGTATGAAGAAATATGAAGAATCACAATATATGAAGAAATATTCTAAACCAAGGCCATGAATCTGAGACTACCATGAGCTACATAAAAAATTTGATCTACTATCCCCACCAGCACCCAGCCCTCTACAAATTATTTTCTGCAAAACTGGAAGTCGCTGAAGTCAAAATAGAAAGTCAACTGGATCTGAAACAATGGTGATACAAGAAAATGATGATAGTTCCCCCATTGTCCTGTGCCTACATCTCTTGCTGCGTCTTCTTGAGATCAAGGTAACATTGCTCCCAAATGCCATACAATTCTGTGGCATCAAAACATACCTGCTGTTCACTAGGCAGAGACCACCAACCTCTGGATAGGCTTGGAACCCAGGTCTCTAAAGGTGAAAAGTCACAGCCTAACCTCACAATACTGCCTTGGGTCTGTTTCTTATTACCAAATAATTTCCAGAAGGAGACCAGGCTTAGGCTTGACTTTTCAGTAGCAGTACAGAGGAAAAGGAGAGTTTGAGAAAGAGGAGTGAACTTCCCTGGGCAGTAGCTCTTCGGTGACCAGTAGTGAGAACACCACCAGTGTCAGGAACAAAGGTGCCTCTTCCTTAGTCTTAATCACAGAATAAATTGTAGTGCTTGCTGCTCAGAGGACAGAGACTTATGGAGAGGAGATAGAGGAAAATGAGGATCTGCCAACAGGAGGGCCAGCAAATTCTCAGAACCCCATTTAATAGAGCCTTCGACAGGTACAGTCCCCAAAGAGGAGAGGTGAAAACCACATTCGTGCACCTGAGGTGAAGGACCACCATTAAAAATAAATAAGAACCTCTAAATGTGTAAATCCAATATAAGCCAAACCATATGGTATGAAATGAAAACATTTTCTCTCTATACCTTTGGTAAAATTGTTTCTTACTAGATTTTATATACAGGAAAGTATTAACACACCTTTTGCCATGTAGTTTCTCCCCTGATATATGGCATTGATAATATAAGTAGTTCAATGATACTTCCACTGTTTGTGCAGCTATGTGTATAAAAAGAATGTTGTGCATATAGTAGAAGTGCTAAAATCCTAGGCTAACACCTCATACATTAGTGGCCTTCCATGGTGAACAAAGTCATTTTTCAGTCAAGTCATAAAGTAGCCTAAAAAACAAGTGTTTCAGTGTTTGCTCCAAATGAGGCAGTGGTCCAGGGCCTGCCGTTCATCTGACATCATTTCTGACACAGTCAGTGCTGGTTTGGTATCTGGTTAGGGCTCCCCGCCACAGTGGTGCCAGACTTACTACTTTAAGTGAGGTGGCTGAGGGAAATTAATGTGTCAGAGTTACCAGAAGGTGAGAGTGTCTGCTTTGAGTTTCCTTGGGAGAGCTTCAGCAGGAATTGCCTTTGATTCTTTCCAAGAGAATCTTTTGAAGCTATTTATAGAGCTGGGTAATAGGTAAAGATGAGCTCCCAAAAGGAAACTCAGCTGGCATCAAAAGTGAAGGTGCCCTGAAGTATGCAGATGTGGAACAACATTTCTATACATATGTGGTAAAAGAGCTGATTTGTGTGAAGGATGCATTGGGGGTTTCCTGGGAAGCCAAAGCAGCGTATCTTTAAAGGCTACATTTTCAACTTGGCCTTGACATTGACCCTCTGCCTTGTTCTGGAGAATCATATAAACTCTTTCGGTGTCAATTTATTTCCCTTAAAAAATAAAGGAAATGCTATGTACTTCATTGATGCAGGGGAGAATTGGGTAGAAAATATCTATAATGTGCTTTGAGACTTTTTGACGAGAGGACGATTATATGTGTAAAGGTATTATTTCTGTAACGTGTTTTTTTCTCTCCCTTCTCCTACTCCTGTCCTATCTACATCCATAGAACTTATTCCCAGCCCTCTTCATTTCTACTTTCTGAGAAAACTATGGGAACTGTAGAGAGAAGATTCTGTGGTTCACATTTTCTCTTTCCTTTTTTTTTTTTTTTTTTTTTTTTTTTGCGACAGGGTCTGGCTCTGTCACCCAGTCTGCAGTGCAGTGGCATTATCATACCTCATTGTAACCTCAAACTCTCGGGCTGAAGTAATTCTCCTGTCCCAGCCTCCTGAGTAACTAAGACTACAGGCACACACTGTCATGCCTGGCCAATTTATTTATTTACTTATTTATTTTTACTTTTTTGTAGAGATAGGGTCTTGCTGTGTTCCCCAGGCTGGTCTGGAACTCCTGGCCCCAAGCAATCCCCCTGCCTTGGCCTCCCAAAGTCCTGGGATTACAGGTGTGAGCCACCGCACCCAGACTTGCACATTTTCTTTATTCAATTGAAGCAACATACACAAAAGAACTCTGTAGATCTTAAAGTCAAACAGAAATATCAGCTACTATTTTTTTGTTGTTGTTGGAGAAAATATAGCATAAAATACATTCCGTGCATCAGACAGATCTGGTCTTGAATCCTGGCAGAGGCCACTTACTCACAGATATGTACAGCTCAAGCACACATGTATGCATTCACATATGCACACATTCATGTGTGTGTGTGAATACACAGTTGCATGGTACTCATGTACATAGACACATTCACATGCACTCACGTGCACATAGACAAACTCACGGGTGCTCATTGTGTACCTGAAGCTCATACACACTAAACTTATTCTTTGCAGAAGTTCTGGGAGAAGCAGTTATATATGATTGTTACTTGTTAGTGCTCTATTTCCCTCATACCAAAAATGCTTATGTAGCTGCATCATTTTTTTTTTTTATAATTAGAGTTGCTTTGAGTTCATAAGAACTATTTAAAAATATTTATTTCCTCTCAGGTTCTTTTTCTACAACTATGATGTACTTTGGGCAGATAAATAATGCCTTGATTTTGGACTTTTGGGCTGAAAAATTAGCCTTACGGAGATGTTGAAAGAAAAGTGAGGCATGAGTATTAAGCAGTGTAACCAAGCAAGATTTAAAGAAATACTAACTCCCAAATTAGCATTCTTGGCTATTAATTCTGAATTATTCTTTATCATGGCCTATTTTAACCTTGACTTCCAGTAGGCTTGAAGAGAGATATTCCATCAACTCACAGTGAAACTTCTTATTTGTAAAACATGCCATTCTGACTTAAGTAACTTTGGGTCTACATGGTAGTTTAATATGTAAGTCCTTGCAGCTTTTAATCTTAAATAGAAAATTAGTTCTGTATCTTCCCTCTTCTAAAACCTGCTACTGAAGGTTTTAGAATAAACCTTAAGAGTTTGTATCCCTTCACTTTGACTTACAGAGACGTGGTGAGCCTACACCTGAGGTGCCTGCCTTGCTTACAGCCCTTGGCTGTAAGTTTTCCATCATATTATCAACCCATCACCTGCTTCCTGTTTTTATTAAGGAGTATGAGCGCCTGAGGTTTTTAGATAAGTATAATAATGCTTATATGTACCCGATTAACCATTTCCTTTCTTTGAGATACTCCCCCTACCACCACCACCAAAACATTTGATACAAATTTCTGTAGGAAAAGGCTTAGAGTTATGCTAAATTATAATTTAAACATTTATATTCAAACAAGATTTAACAAAGTATATAAATAGAAATAAATTACAAGAAGGGAAATAATTTTTAATAACTTACTATATATCAGGTGCCATTCTTTATTTGAATTATTTTAGTTAATCTCTATAACAAGCCTGTAAGTGAGTTATTAAGTTGTAAAGATAAGGAAACCAAGGAATTATTTAAGGTCACTCATTATAAGTGCAAAAGATGATATTTTATCCTGGATATAAGTAACTAAATATTCTGCTTTTCTAATATAGAAATGCTTTATGAATATTTCAAGCATCTTATTTTTAGTATAATTATTTTTTTAATCAAGATTTATTGAGGGCTTATTATGTACAATGTATTGGGATAGGAGCTAAAAAAATGAAAAATCTGATTCCCATCTTCAAAGATTTCATAATTTAGTTGGAGAGAGAAGACATACAACCCACACCCTCAATAAGCATGTCTCTCTATAGACCAGAATGTGATTAGATGCCAAAATAAGTGGGGCAAATAGGAGTAAAGAAAATGAGGTTAGTATGCATTTATGGAAAACCTCTTGGAGGAAGGCACAACCAAACCAAGCCCTCAAGGATGGGCAGGAATGTACTGCAAGAAGGCAGAAGCTATCACTGACTTGGGGTTGGAGTTCAGTACAGTGCATTCAGGTGATGATAACGAAGCTCCCCAACACTACAAATGTGCTCAAATCAGAGGGTGGTGAGAAGGTAGAGGATGGTCAGATTGACCAGGATTGAAATGGTAGCTGGAGAGTCTGGACTTAATGATATAAGCAAAAGGGACCAAAAGGGACTACAATTGGTGATACAGTCTGGAGGATAATTCGGGCAATGTAGGCTTGAGGTGATGAAGTCTGATCCAAGAAGATGATAGTGCACACAGAAAAGGGAAAAAATAGAATCTAGGAACTCATTAGATTTGTAAAATCTATTTAAAGTTTTGGTGATAATTGTTTGATTTGAAAAAAATGGTTTTGTGATGTATTTGATTTTACGGGGGAAGCTGTCTTATCTGATACCATTGGTAGTGGTGTTTGGTTGTAGAAGTGAGCCAGCTAAGGAGGTGAATCATTAGAAAAATAATATATACATGTAGTTTAAACATTTTTAGTTATATTGCAAATAATATATGCTCATGCATTCACCAATATTTGATGCAATTCCAAGCCTTTTCTTTGATGGATATGTTTATTGGAGTTCTAAATCATGTTTCTTCTATAAATCACACACTGAAGGTATTATTTACAATATCAGTGCTTTTTAAAAGTGAATTAAAAACTTTAAAACAATTAAAAAACAATATGATCAAAAAAAAATCCATCTAGATTTTGATTTTTTCCCCAACCTTCCAAAATTGTACCACCTATACCCCATTCAATAGCAATCAATGCAGTGACTTGCTTTATTAAATCTTTCCAAAGCATTCCCTTTAGTTTGCACAGAAAAATGTCTTTGTTTTTGCACTAATATTTTATTAATTTGTATAATATCTAATTAAATAAGATACACATAATAACAAGTACAACAGGCATAAATGGTTTAGAAAAAACAGCTGACTCTTGCTTGGAAGATGATTCAAATGGTAACCACGAGAGTGCATGGGACCCTGAAGCAAAAGCTCCCACGTGGGGTGGGAGCACTCAGTGGGCTCCAGGCAGCAGTCACTGTGTTGTATTCACAGAATGGAAGCATTAGTTACCCAGCAAGTCGGCAAAATAGAGATTGGTGAAGAGCTTATATTGTTCTATACAGAATACATTCCTCTAAAAGCTAAACAGTAACTGATATTTATCACAGTTACTCTGTGCGTTAAAATGGAACTTGACACAAATTGTTCCTCATTTTATAGTAAGAGGATAGCTTGACTTTAAACACATAAACCCTTCATATTTGCTTTCGGGGAATTGTCAGTCCAAAACAGAATAAAAAACAAGTCTAACAATTTTTAAATTTGCAGCAGAATCAAGGCAGCAGAAGATAAGAAATGATTAGAGCTTGATATTATAAGCCAAAACGTTTAAGAAGTCTATTTAAGCCACAATTTTATTCATTTCTTAAATGCTTTAAAGGTTTCTCCAAGTGAGCACCTACTCGTTTTTTAAAAACTAAATTTTTTTCAGTGTTTATAAAATTATAAAATAATTATTTGCAAAAACCAGCTTGGAATTTTTTTACAACCTTCAAAAACACAAAATCAGTGGATAATTCTAGTTTCCAAAATAAGTGAATTGAGACAAAAAGTTATCATGTACTGTATTTCCTCAGTCACCCTGAAGGTCAGCAAAAGCAAAGACTATAAGGCGTAATTCCCCAAAGTTTATCCTTTGACTTGGTGCTCCTATATCTGTCATTCCATGTCACTCTCTTTTAAATCTAAGTCTTTCATGGGTCTATCTGAAGGCAGAACCTTGGTCACATGCTGGCTCCCTAGCTGCACGGAAGATTGGTTAAGTTAATTTCTTGCTCTACCTTAGCATTCCAGGACACATAAATTACAAGTCCCAAAGCATAAAGTATTAAAACTATAGATTATGATAATTGTACACGACAGCCAGTTATCAAATCATGTTATCACATGTCAAAACAAATCTTTTTTTTTTTTTTAGATGGGGTCTGTCTATGTTGCCCAGGCTGGAATGCAGTGCCTAGTCACAGACACGGTCATAGCACTCTGCAGCCTGGAACTCCTGGGCTCAAGTGATGCTCCCACCTCAGCATCCCAAGTAGCTAGGACTACAGGCATATGCCCCTGTGCCCAGCTCCAAAATGAATCATTTTTAAGGGCAAAGGATATGTGTAAATATCTCAGTTCTTTATTTAAAATATAATCAAATTTAACAAAGATTAGATTATTTAAAATAAAAAAAAAACAGAAGAAAACTCAAATGCATTTAATCATTGAAGATTATTTCTATATGTGATAACCGTGCCACATTTGGTGTTTTGAGTAAGTCTCAAAAATCCATTTTAGTGGATATGTTTCATTTAGTGAGCATTTGAATGACCATTAACAGCTTTTAGGTTTCTCAGAGATTTTTAATTATGACAGGATGGGTAGGCACCAAAAAACAGCAATACATTACTTCCATGACACTGTACTTAAGAAGCAAGGGAGTTTGTTGCTGAGTACTTTAGCCGATAAAACACTCATTTTTCACCTCTCAGATCTCAGTTCCAGTTGTCTCTGATTCCTTAAGTAAAATTAATTTTGCTATGTCAACTATGCTACCATTAGTTGATAATCCAGGAGGCAACAGATGCCATGCATATTTCATCCTTCATTCGCTTCATGGTGATTCTGAACGTGGGATGAATACAAACAGGAGACATTTCAGGAGTGCTTAGAGACCGCTAACTTTAGCTTTAGCTCAGAAATTGTAAAAGTTTGTTAAATTATTAGCAGTTTTGAGCAGAACCAGTGGGACACTTGGGGTAATTATTATTCCATTTTCTGTAGGGGAAAAAAATATTGGCAGAATTAACTAAAGATGTCCTATATTCACTGGATTCAGAATTCATTTGTGTTCCTTACATTAACTTTGTGGGCTTACAAAGTACTTTGAGATTTTCAGTGTTCTGTGTTTACCTCCCATTCAGGCCTCTGAAGTCCTTCAGGTTAAGGATGAAATCCCAAATGTCCAGTCCAGTGCTTTGCATAGAGCATGTCCTTAAAACATGGGAGAAGAAACAGGGTTTCATTTGCCTTATTACCAAATAAGCCCACTGGGAACATTATCAAAGAGGATTTTGGAAAGAAGGATCAGACCCCAGAATACAGGAATGAAGACTGAAAAGATTGTAGAAGTAGAAGGAGCTTTCCAGGTGTGCATACCTCCGATAGACAGGAAACTGAGGTAGAAATAAGAAATAATCAGATGTCTGAGCTTTCTCCTGGGCTGCTGATTGAGTTGAAGGCAGAGAGTACACTACACTTTTAGGTGAGTGCTTTTAGGTTCTATTCAAATGTCCTCCAACTCAGCCTTGGGAAAGCTTGTGACAAGTTCCTTGAGTGAGGGGCATTAGGAAACCAAAGAAATGAGATCATCCTTCCTGGAGTCTTGAAGAACCAGGGAGGGAAACTTCAACTGTGGAGCACTTTGGGACTTTAGCAACAAGCTGCAGTGCAGAAGGAAGCCTGTTTATCTACCCTAGCTGCACACCCCAACTACATGGCCTGCTTTGAGGGTTGGGTATGGCATTTCCAGTCATCATTTCCACACCTGGCCTTGATATGAGAAAATGTCACTAACCAAGAGGGTCCAGAGTGGTTGATTGGTAACATGAGCTGCCTGTCAGGGCTGACAAGTGGCTGAGTGAGGAGGAGTACCGTGGGCAGGAGCAGAAAGAAGTCAGTTCCCCCAGGGAGATTGTGCGAGCCACCTGGAGCCATCTGGGAATGGCGGTAGCCTTTAGAGGAAAAGCCCAATGTGTTTCTGGGCTCAGACTCAAAGACTAACTATATTCCCATTATTGTGGATTTACTCACACAATTTTACACAGGTTTAACCCACACTACAACTTAGACAGAGAGAAAAAAAATGTAGTTAATCTATTCTGTCTATAACTGGTCTCTCAAGAGTCCTTAATAGGAATCGAGGCAAAGAGAAAAGGTAGTTTTTCCTGTTTCCCATTCAAATTTCTGGAGAAAGATTGCCTTTTAGATTGTGCTGTACCACTCTGAAACATGACCACGTCAAAATAAATTTGGTGGCTCCTTGTAGTCAGACAGAGGAAAGCCTTGATGTTCAGCTTTCTTGGGCTGCTCGGGGTTCCACCTCAGAAACCACCTGGGTGGCACTCGGAAGTCCCTGCGGGCCCTGGGTGGGGCTGGGAAAGAGGATGAATTGCCAACTAATGGACCTGTCATTAGACCTGCTTTGGGTAAAGGTGAGGTGATTCCACAGAAGAAGTCAGGAGAGAAACCTCTAGAAGGAGCTACATGGAGAATGCAGACTGGCTTTTTGATGTGCTGCCCTGAATTTTCTTGGTCTCTGCCATCTTTTTGCCTTTTTGTTTTTCACTGACAGACGGCACTAGGTGCTTTCACCTTACACCATAGCTGCTGCATCTTACATGTCGTTAGAAAGGAGATAGAATTGCCTTTCAGTGTGCTTCAGCAACATGTAAACAATCTTACTATGATAACGTATAATAAACATAATGAATATTATTTCTGAATGGCCCCCAAAACAAGATACCTCTTTAATAATTGAAATTTTGATGTAAGAAAATTGTACTTGCATTGGGGCCATAACATGATCTTTTCTTTTTCTTCTCTATATATGAATGGTATCTCAGTCTACTTGTAATAGGAGCATTTGCATTGTGAAAGTTGCTCTTTAAATAGGATTCAAGTAGTAAAGAACTATATTAAGCATATAATGTGAGCCATTTCATTTAAACTAAGTTTCGTAAAAATTGTAGGTGATAGGCTTTGCTAAAATGTTACATTTTACTTTTTTCATCTTATCTGATTAAAAGAGAAGAGGTATCATTGGGGATAATATTATGATACAATAGTGTTTTAGAGTTTAGAGATCTAATTAATCACATAACTCCAGTGAGATTGGCTTATATCAAAAAGTCCCAAAACAACAAATGTTGGCAGGGATGAGGATAGATAGGAACACTCATACACTGCTGGTGAGACTGCAAATTAGTACAACCTCTATGGAAAGTAATATGGAGATACCTCAAAGAACTAAAAGTAGAACTACCATTTGATCCAGCAATCCCACTACTGGGTATTTACCCAAAGGAAAAAAAGACATTCTATAATAAAGACATTTGCACTCAAATGTTTATAGCAGCACAATTCACAATTGCAAAGATGTGGAAACAACCCAGGTGCCCATCAATACACGAGTGGATTAATAAAATTTGGTATATGTATACCATGGAGTATTACTCAGCCATAAAAAACAACAGTGAATTAACACATCTGGTATTATCCTGGATGGAGCTAGAGCCCATTCTTCGAAGCGAAGTATCATAAGAATGAAAAAACAAGCACCACTGTACTCACCATCAAATTGGTACTAACTGATCAATACTTATGTGCACACATGGAAATAATATTCATCAGGGGTCGGGCAGGTGGGAGGGGGGGTGGAGGGGATGGGAAAACTCACACCTAATGGGTGTGGGGTGCACAGTTTGGGGGATGTCCGTGATTGTAGCTCTGACTTGGGCAGTGCATAGGCAATATATATAACCAAAGTGCTGTACCCCCATGATATTCTGAAATAAAAATAAATAAAAAAAGTAAAAATCTAATCATTAGTATTCTCATCACTTTGTCTTTTAACATAAGCACAGTTTTACTGTCTAGGGATATAATTAGCACCTGGTTATCAGCAGAGCAGGGAATAAGGTGACGTGATTGAGGCACCATTGTCCTGGCCCTGCTTACCAAGAAGTTAGACAAGTTAGGAACAGCCTCATTGCTCCTAAACTTCTCAGGCAATTATTGTAAAATCTAGTTAACTGAAAAATATGAAGACAAAAGAGAGAGATTTTAGACAGAATAATGATGTGACCAAAATAGAGAACATTATGTTTTGAGTTGACTGTGAGAGGTAACTTCTTGGAAATCAGAGAGAAGAAATAAAAAAGTGATGTTTAATTCTTGAAAGGTTTTCTCTGCCATGTTTGAGACCATGAATATTTTCCTATCAAAAGAGAAGACTAGGAACACCACTCTGCTAAAGAGGGAAATTCTTCTAAATCACAGCATCCATATTTTGAACTTTTTAGCACATTGTTCGCAAAAATAGTTAATAACCTGGAAACTCTGACAGATTGTGGACTCTGAAAACAGAAAAACCCTACAATAAATTCTTGAGTGTTTCCCTTTATATTGTTTACATTATGTTTTCTTATTTATCCAGTCCCCTGTTGATTTGAATTAGGTGGTAAAAGGATATTTGATTATGTTAGATTTCTGCCCTAAGTTTAATGAGTAATGTTTGTGATCTGAAACAGGGATATTACATTGATAGTGTCAGGAATGCCCCCCACTGTGCAAAAAAGGTGTCAAAATGCCAATAACCAAGTGTGTGGTGAAGGTCATAGAGACTATATCTGGCCACTTGGTGGGCAGATCATAAACTCTTAATCAGAGGTACTTGGGCTGGGAAAGCCTCATAATTTATCCACACATGTCTTTTCTTCTGTACCACCACACCCCATCAATTCACAGCCTAGGGCTTTAAACATTTTCATGAGCAAATCTGAAAGTATTTCTTTCTAACTTCCCTGTGAATAGGTGGCAAAAAGAGGCATCTTCTTTGCTTTCAAAAGTCTAATTATTTTAGACCTCCGATGCAGCTCATTTATTTCATCTTTTTAAAAATAAATTACACTTACAAATTGAACAGCTTTAAAATGATGTGCCCTTCAAATCATCTGAAATCACAAGGTTATATTTAAATCTCATAACTGTCACAGGAAGAGGCTCTGCATCATCATGGACTTTAGAACCAGTTTACAGAATTTCTAATCCATTTAATCTGTTGGCAGATATAAAGACTTCTCCAATTCCCCACTTGTCTGGTTTTAAAGTGGATTTAAACATTTTGCATCTGTTTTATCCAACTTAATTTTCCATGACCATTTGCAAGGATATTTCTTTCTTTCCCTCATTCAACATTTATGGAACGCCCACTCTGTGCCAGGCAGAATTCTGAGATGTGGCTTATTAGTGGAGAGAACAGACATGTTTGTGAACTCTGTTTTTATATAATTCTCTATTGGATTTTGGCTAGTTTTATATGTGGACTATTTACATATCACTGGTATTCACTGAGATCAGAAGCATGTACAGTTACACACTGGTCTTTGCATAAGAGGTGAGCCTGACATTTTATTGCGTTTTTCTTGTACAGTTATCCGGTATGTTGTTTCTCTATGCATCCGAAGTTGAAGGGAAGAGTTCTTTTTTCCTTTTCAAATTTATTTAGTTCCACTCTATCACCTACCAGTCAAATAATTAATCTTCCTATCAAGTCTTAAATAACTGTGATTCAAATCCTCTGCAACTCACATTTGGGACAATGTTGGGGGTGGAAAACCAGATCAAAAAAAGGTAAATTTCTGTGACCTCCAGTGGTTCACTTGTTCTGTCTCTGGCATCCTTTTTCACTTCCAGCAACTCCATCATTAGTCTGACTTTTAATTCATTGAGGAGAAAATTAAAAGAGATAGGAAAAGCCGTGTGTGTTGTGGCATATGGCACTTACATTTTTAGATGGAGAATTTTCCAGTTGCCCTGTTGAACTCATGCTGCAACTGGCTCCTACTGGTAGCAGAATACAGCTGTGGAATGTGTTAGGTTTCCATGCTGGATGCTTTGCAGTCCTATCAATATTCCATACTGTTGCAATTATGTTCGTATCATAAGACATCAGAGGCTTGGGTCAGAGGTTAGAAGGCATTTATACTCAACCAGCCATGGCCCAAGTATTCTTATTTTTACATTTATAAGTTTCAACAAATAATAATGGTCTTCCTTTAGAAATATGGTGTTATATCTTAAGTTTAAATTATCCCACACACTGTCCAAAAGAATTTGAATCCTATTCCTGCCCTCCCCTTGAGAGCTTTTCTCTGCCGTTGGTTATGTGCAGTGCCCAGGGAATTGTTAATCTTTTCATGTTGAATGCACAGGAAATGGAGATACCGTAAATGTGATCAAATTATGAGAAATGTAGTTTGACTTTTTTAAAAGGAAATTTAAATAGTTGCATTTCTAAATAATAATTCTTCATCTTTGTTCAGAAATGCTTAATTTTTCTTCAAAAAAGAACATGGACAATACAAACAAAAACATTATTAGTTGGAAAAATAAACTCTGATGAATGATTTTTTGACAGCATTACCATCTCTTTGTATAGTTTTGGTAAAACATAATAGAAATAAAACTTAATTTCAAGCAAAGTAATATGTGTGCAACTTAGCATCTGATAACATTAGGTACTGAAACCACGTAATCAGAGAGGCGTATTTAATGAGTGAATATTTTATTTGGGGGTGTCTGGAGCTTATCAAAGAGATTTAGTAGCTTTCGTGGCTTTTTCACATACATATAAATCTATAATAAAACATGTATAAAACTTTCTCTCAAATGATGCAGGTGTTCATAGAAGTAACTGCTATAATTTGTCTTTATTCTTATTTCTGGTTTTTACTCTTTAGATTTCATCTTGGCTACAATTTCAAATTAGCTATCAGTGAAAAAATCTAATCTCAGTTAAGATTTGTGTACTCACAACATAGGAAGCTGTGACACAGATACATCTAAAAATGGGTTACGTCGTTTAAAAAAATTGTGGCACATCATTTATTTCCCCATTATAGTTTCTGTCTCTCAGAGAAATGATGACTCAACGTTGTGGTTTTGTTAACTAAAACAGATTACTAAGTTAGAGTAAACTCAATCAGTGGGAAACCTGGCAGCTAACACAGTTATTTATGATGTGCCAAATGGAAAATCATGCTCCTACTTTGAAGTTTTGCTAACAAGGCACATTGCTAATTCCTGGGAGAGAAAAAAAACTATTCCAAAATATGTGTACATGAAAATAATTTTATAATATTATTTATGAAAAGGTTTCATGGCTTGTATAAGATATTATTTGGCAAATAATTTATAAAATTAAATAATTATATATTATAACTGAAAAACAAAGCAACTGAAAAACAGCAATCATTGAATTACAAGAGACTTTTAAATATTATTTTTAAGATATTTCAAAATAAACAGATTCTTATTTAACTTTTTTGATTTATCCATAGTTATCTTAAAGTTGCCTCCCTTTCTATTTTACACTTTGTACTTATTTTAATTATTTTCTCATCATTAAATCATGGAAATATTTTTATAACCCTGCCAAATTAATGAGACCACTGGGCTACTGTGTATAGGTAAACTGTTAAAATTAATATAATTAATTTCGTAACAGTGGAAAAATGGAAAATATGAATCTATATTGCCTTTGGTGCATTTAAAGTAGGACAGAAACTTTGTAAACATATCTATATAGTCATAAAAATATTTTATCATAATATTATCTTGTTCAGATGGTATCTATGCCTAAGTTGCATCATTATAGCAATGATATTTATTTCCAACAAAAACATAAACTGGTTTTAACAGTTATAATTCAGGACTTTAATTTATAAATTAGAAACACTATAAAATATATCTACGAATATTATTCCCGCACTAAATATGTATAGGCACTACAATTGGGTATAGAAAAGGTAGCAGAGACAAAGTATACTTTCAATTCAATTCAACAAGTATTTATAATAGTAAGTGTCTACCATGCACCAAGAACTGTTCCAAATGTAGAATGCAAAAAAAGTATTACAAGTGGCACCCATTATCAAGAACCTTACAATTTGGTAAAATAGATGTTATGCTTCCATGAATAATGTTTATTTATAACAATACAAATTTGAATGCAGTTGTTGAGAGGTTGGTGTATTGAGGTTGGTGTATAAGAAGAGAGAATATAACGTAGGCTCCAGTGTTTAGGAAAGTCTTCATGGATAAGGAGAGATTTAATCTGAAAGAAGTATGGACATTTCAGTCAGTGGAATGAGAAAAGACACCAAGACCAGACTAAGAAGAAATTGTTTAGAACGTTAATGAGAAGAGCTAACTTGCTTGAATAAGGAAGAAGTATAAGGAAATAATGAGGGATAAGCATGGAAAGGAAATCTAGTTTTGATCAGATTAGGAGGACTTTAAATAAATACTTTTATAATATGATAATGTCTGTGTTCTAGACTTAGCTAGTGAAATTGGTATCAATCCCATAAGCTTTGGAGATACTAACAGATCTGAGGGAGGGTGTGTTTTGGAAAGATTAATCCAACAGTAATATTTAGGATGTATTGGTGGGAAGGAGAATAGAGTCAAGAAAACTAAAATAATAGAAACATGTAGTTACTATCGGGACATACCTGGAAAGAAGTAGAAGTGGTGAAAAGAAGTGGGTGTCAGAGAAGTGCTCAAGGAATTTTTATCCTCCATTCAGCAAGACAATTTTCTTTAAGTCCTCATCTAAAATATTCTTTTATGTTCTGCAGTTGTGATAGATTAAGGTTGTCTGCAAAATCTTTGCTCCATCTCTCATTGAAAAGTGTTTAGTTTTCTTCTTTTTGAGTTTTAGCTGGATTTAGAGACTTGCTTAAAAAATAGAATGCAGCACAAGTGATCTTCTGAGACTTCTGGGATTATAGATCATAGGTCAAAAAAGACCTACAGTCTGCCCAGTCTGCTTGGAACACTTGTTCCAGAAACCTGGTTGCCATGACAGAGGCCAAGATAGAGAGGAACCAAGGCCCCAGACAATAGCCTCAGCTGGGCTCCCAACCAACAGCAAGCACCAACCTGCAAGCCACGGAAGGGAGCCCACTTGGCGTGAATCTCCAGCCCTGGAGAGCTATCCCAGCTCATTCTATGAGAAGCGAAAATGAGCCGCCCAGCTGGTCCTTCCCAAATTATGGCACACAAAATTGTAAATAAAATAAAACTATTTTAAGTCCCCAAGTTTGAATGTAGTTTGTTATGCAGTATTAGATAATCAGGATAGGAGTAAATAACAGTATTTAAAGTCAACATAGAACTAATCAAGAAGATCAAATTATAGGTGATAATTTTTGTTTCCAATTATTACTATATGGGAACATTAAATCCTTCCTGAGTAAGGGATCTGAACGAAATGGAAGTGATAGGAAAAGTCTTGACTGTGTTATGAGGCCTTGGAGATAATAAAATCCCATTACAAGATTCCAGAAACACAAAATAAAAATGTGTTCAAAATTCCATGACAATGAAATCTGTGAGTGTTCTTTCTTTCCTCTCTCACTAAAATTTATTAGAAGATAATAATTTGTGTATTCTCTATTGATGTTATTTAAGGGCTGTTTTCTCCTCCTTTTATATGTATGAGTTTATTTTTGTAGTGAGAACACTTAAGATCTACTCTTTTAAACAAATCTTGAGTATACAATACGTTATTATTAACTATAGTTACCATGCTGTAAATTAGATCTCTAGAATTTATTGATCTTATGGCTGAAAAGTTTTACCTTTTGACCAATATATCCCCATCTCTCGCCCAGACCCTGGCAAGAGATTATAATCTCTGTTTCTCTAAATTCAACTTTCTTTAGACTCCACATAGAAATGATATGCAATATTTGTCATTCTCTGTCTGGCTAATTTCAGTTAGCATAATGTCCTCCAAGTTCATCCACCTTGTAGCAAATGGCAGAATCTTCTTTTTTTAAAGGCTGAATAGTATTCCATTGTGTGTGTGTGTGTGTGTGTGTGTGTGTATACACATTTCCCACATCACTTTCTTTGTTCGTTCATCTGTCGATAAACATTTAAGTTGTTCCCATATCTTGGCTATGTGAATAATGCTGCAGTGAACATGAGAGTGCAGATATCTCTCCAGCACTCTGATTTCATTTCTTTTGGATATATGTCCAGAAGTGAGACTGCTGGATCACATGGTAGTTCTATTTTTAATTTTTTGAGGAACTCACAATACCTATGCCATCTTCCATAACGTCTATACCAATTTACATTCACACCAGTAGTGTGCAAGAATTCCCTTTTCCCCACACCCTAACCAACACTTATCTCTTGTCTTTTTGATAGTGGCCACCCTAAGAGGTATGAGATGACATCTCACTGTGGTTTTGATTTGTATTTCCCATATGATTAGTAATGTTGAACACCTTTTCATATACCTGTTGGCCATTTATCAATATATGTTTTCTTTGGGAAAATGTCTATGCAGGTCCTTTGCGTATTTTTAAATCGAGTTATTTATTTATTTATTATTTATGTATTTATTTTGCTATTGAGTTTTGTGAGTTTCTTATATATTTTGGATATTAACCCATTATCAGAGATGTGCTTTGCAAATATTTTCTCCCAATCTATAGGTTGCTTTTCATACTTTGTTGACTGTTTCGTTTTCTGTGCAGAAACTTTTTAGCTTAATGTAATCCCACTTGTTTATATGTGCTTTTGGTATCATATTTAAATAGTTATTTGCAAGACCAATGTCAAGGAACTTGTTTTCTTCTCGGAATTTTACAATTTCAGGTCTTACATCTAAGACTTTAATCCATTTTGAGTTGGTTTTTGTGTGTGGTTTAAGACAAGAGTCCAAACTCATTCTTTTGTATGTGGATATCCAGTTTTTCCAACCTCATCCATTGAAGAGACTATCCCATCCCCATTGTGTATTCTTGGCATCCTCATCAAGGATTAGTTGACTGGATATGTGTGGGTTTTTTTCTGGGCTCTCTATTCTGTTCTATTGGCCTATATGTCTTTTTTTATGCCAGTATCATACTGTTTTGATTACTGTAGTTTTGTAATATGCAGTTTACTCTTGAACAGCACAGGTTTGAACTGCGCTGGTCCACTTATATGTGGATTTTTTTCAATAAAAGTTACATCAAGTGTGCCTGCCTCTCCTGCCTCCCCTTCTACCTCCTTCACTTCTCCCATCTCTGCCACCCCTGGGACAGCAAGACCAATCTGTCCTCTTCCTTCTCCTCCTCAGCTGACTCAACATGAAGATGATGCAAAAGGATGAAGACCCTTATGATAATCCACTTCCATTTAATGAGTAGTAAATATATTTTTCTCTCCTTTATGATTTTCTTAGTAACATTTTCTTTTCTCTAGCTTACTTTATTGTAAGAATACAGTATATAATACATATAACTTACAAAATATGTGTTGATCAACTGTTTGTTATTGGCAAGGCTTCTGGTCAACAGTAGGCTATTAGTAGTTAGGTTTTGGAGGAGTCAAAAAATACACATGGACTTTTGACTGTGTGCGGGGCTGGCACCCCTAACCCTTGTGTACTGTAGTACACAAACTGTAGTTTGAAATACAGAGGTCTGATGCCTCCAGTTCTGTTTTTCTTTCTCAAGATTGCTTTAACTATATGAGGTCTTTTGTGGTTCCATACAAATTTTAGGATTATTTTTTCTATTTCTGTGAAAAGTGCCATTGGAATTTTGATAGTGATTGGATTAAATCTATAGATCACTTTAAGTAGGATAAGCATTTTGATAATATTAATTCTTTCAATACATGAACATGGGATGTCTTTCCACTTACTTGTATCTTCTTCAATGTTTTTCATCAATGTTTTAGTTTTCAGTGTACAGATCTTTCACCTTCTTGGTTAAATCGATGTCTATTTTATTCTTTTTGATGGTATTGTAAAAAGGATTGTTTTCTTATTTTCATTTTCAAGTAATTTGTTGTTAGTTTATAAAAAATACAACTAATTTGTATATCCTATCCCTTTACTGAATTTTTTTATTAGTTCTAACAGTTTTTTGGTAGAGTCTTTTGGGTTTTCTCTATATAAGATCTTGTCATCTGCAGACAGAGACAATTTTATTTCTTCCTTTCCAGTTTGTATGCCTTTTCTTTCTTTCTTTTTACCTGATTGCTCTGGTAGGACTCTCAGAACTATGTTGAATAGAAGTGGCAAGAGTGTGCACCTTTGTTCCTGATCCTAAAGGAAAAGCTTTCAGTTTTTTACTGTTGAGTATGGTGTTAGCTGTAGGCTTGTTATGTATGAACTTTATTATGTTGCAGTACATTCTTTCCATATCTAATTTACTAAGAGTTTTTAATCATGAAGTGATGTTAAATTTTGTCAAATGTTTTCTCTGCATCTATTGAGATGATCATGTCATTTTTATCCTTCATTCTGTTAATGAGGTATATCACATTTACTGATTTGCATATATTGAACCATCCTTGTATCCCAGGGTTAAATCCCATTTGACCATGGTGTATGATCCTTTTAATGTGATGTTGAATTCACTTTGCTAGTATTTTGCTGAGGATTTTTGTATCTATATTCATCAGGGATATTGACCTGTAATTTTCTTTACTTGTAGTGTCCTTATCTGGCTTTGGTATCAGGATAATGATGGTCCCATAAAATAATTTGGATGTGTTCCTTCCTCTTCAAATTTTTTGAAGAGTTTTGGAAGGGTTGATATTAACTCTTTTTTAAATTTTTGAGAGATTTCACCAGTGAAACCATTTGGTCCTGGGCTTTTCTCTGTGGGAAGGTTTTTGATTCCTGATTCAGTCACCTTACATGTCATAGATCTGTTCAGATTTTCTATTTCTTCGTGATTCAGTCTTGGTAAGTTGTATGTTTTTATCCATTTCTTCTAGGTTATATAAATCATTGTCATAAAATTATTCATAGTAGTCTCTTATAATCCTTTGTATTTTTATGTTATCAGTTGTAAGGTATCCTCTTTCATTTATAAACTATTTATTCAGTCAACTCTCTTTTTTCTTGGTTAGTCTAGCTAAAGTTTTGTCTATTTTGTTTATCTGCTCAAACAACCAATTTGTAGTTTTGTTGATATTTTGTATTATTCCCTCTTTTTAGACTTCCCTCTTGGCCTGCTTTTGCTGTGTCTCAGTTTTGGTATGTTGTGTTGCCATTTTTGTTTGTCTCAAGATACTTTTTGATTTGTTTTCTGATTTCTTCCTTGACCCATTGGTTGTTCATGAGGCTGTTGTATAATTTCCATATATTTGTAAATTTTACAATTTTCCTAATGTTATTGATTTCTAGTTTCATATCACTCTGATCATAAAAGGTACTTGATATGATTAAAATCTTCTTAAATTTTGTAAGACTTGTTTTTATGGCCTAATATATGATTTATCCTGGAGAATATTTCATGTGCACTTGAGAAGAATGTGTATTCTGCTGTTGTTGGATGAAATGTTTTTATATGTCTGTTAGGTCCACCTGGTCTAAAGTATAGTTCAAGGGTAATGTTTCCTTTTTTGTTTTCTGTCTGCGTGGTCTATCCGTTGTTCCATGCAGTGTGTTGAAGTCCCCTACTATAATTGTATTATTATTGCCTATTTCTCCCTTCAGCTCTATTAACTTGCTTTATATATTTAGGTGCTCCAATGTTGGGTGTGTATTTATTTACAATTGTTCTATCTTCTTTATGGATCAACACATCTATAATTATATAATGAGCTTTTTTGTCTCTTGTGACAGATTTTGACTTAAAGTATAAGTCTATATCTATATTCAATATATCAATATCCCTGATGAATACAGATATCTTTTATCAGTCTATTGGGGCTGATATAAACACAGCTATCTCTGCTCCCTTTGGGATTCCATTTACACGGAATATCTTTTTCCTTTCCTTCATTTTTACCTACAGTGTCCTTAAAGCTAAAGTGAGTCTTTTGTAGGCAGCATATAGAGTTGAGTCTTTTTTTTTTTTAATTTATTTAACCACTCTATGTCTTTTGATTGGAGAATTTAATCCATACACATTTAAAGTAATTATTGATAAGTTAGGACTTATTATTATTTGTTAATTGTTTTCTGATTGTTTTACAGTTCTTTTATTCCTTTCTTCATTTCTTGCTGTCTTCCTTTGTAAATTGATGATTTTTTTTTGTAGTGGTATGCTTTATTTTGTCTTTGTGTTTTTTGTATCTACTATAGGTTTTTGTTATAGATTTTTCCTGAGGTTGTCGCATTGCCTGTGTTCTCTTTTATCTTGTTGAGCTTTCTTAAACTAATTATTTTGAATTCTTTTTCAGGTAACTTATCCATTTGAATTCATTTCAGGTAACTTAAGATCTCCATTTCTTTGATGTCAGTGACTGGAAAATTGTTGTATTTCTTTGATAGTGTCATGTTTTCTTGTTTTTTCATGCTTTTAGAGGCCTTGTGTTGATGTCTGCACACTTGAGGGAGAAGACACCTCTTCAAGCCTTTGTGCTTCAGTGGGGAAAAGCTTTCACCTACAGGTGGCTCCAAGGGTGCTGGTTGGATGAGTGGCACCATCTCTGTTTTTGGTGCATAGTCTCCTTGGAGTGCCATCAGCTGAGTTCGATGTCAGTGAAAACTGTGGGGGTCCTTGGCCACTAAAGCTGCAGGTGTCTGTAGCAGTTGGGGCAGCTAGAGCTGTTGGGGTTCTCAGTGGCAAAGGCTGCTGGGCTCCTCCTGTTCTCATTTTCCCCCATGGGGGGGAATTCTAGCTAAAAGGTCTCTCTGGGTACTGGGTCTGGCATGCTGGCATGCATGCAGCTGTGGTGATGCTGGAATCTAGGGCACAGATGTACTAATGGCAGCAATGGTGCCTGTGTGTTGAGGGTACAGATGCTCAGGGTAGAAATAGAGGCAGGATCCTAAGCTCAGGGGCATTCACTGTGGTGTGGTACCTGTGTTTAGGGTGTAGATGCTCAGAGTGGCAATAGAGCCGGGGGCCGGGGCTCAGGGACATGAGGAACTACCATGTCATCTGGGGCTGGGGACACAGATTAACTTGCTGCAGTGATGGTGCTGGTGTCTGTGGCATGGCTGTGTGCAGATTGTCCATGGTGCTGGGGTTTGGGTCGCTGGTATGACTCAGGCCCCAAGGGTCAGCAACACAGGCCTAGTGATGACAGAACACAGTAGTGGCCTGGGTCCCAGAGAAAGGGTGCAGTGGCAGCATGGCCGATGAGATGGTGGGTCGCAACTGCAACTCAGGCTCCAGGGGTCAGGGCAAAGAGCAGTGGCCATGAAACCTTGGTGATGCCACACTTAGGCCTCAGGTTGGCAGCATGACCTCAGTGACAGCTTGTCACAATCAAGACTCAGGCCCCTGAAGTCAGAGCTCAGTGCAACAGCAAGAGATGCTGCAGTGGCTCTTTCTCTGGGGTAGCACTGCAATGTGGACTCTGGGAAGCTCTATTAGCTGGGTTCAACCTTGGTGGAGACTGTGGAGGTTCTTGGTGACAAAGGCTACAAATTACTATGGTGGTGACATGGATTACTGGGGCTCTCCTGCTCTCTTCTTCCCTATAGGGAGCAATTCCTCTGAAAGTTTTCCTCTTGGTGCTGAGCTGCTCCAGCAAGCTGGGGGAATGGAGTGAGGCAGGTAAAATGCTTCCTGCACTTCCCTATGCAGCTAACCTCAGTTTTTGTGCTCTACTGGGTTTCTGCTGCTCCTTTCTTGGCAGCTAGGCTGTGGAAGCAACATAAGCAAAAACATGGAGGTTTGAAAATATATGATGGATTCAAAAAATTATAAACATTCTGATATTTTGATATGACTGCAGTGCATGGTGATCATTACCTTTGGAAGCAATTGATAAATACCCTAAATCCCATACTAATAATGAGTTTGGACTTTTACCCAGTGGGCAATGGAAAGTAATAGAAGAATTTAAGCAAGGTCTTGGCATAATCAGATCTGTGTTTGAGAAAAAGTAAACTTCACTCTCCAGTGTGGTAGTGACAAGCCACATGTGGTTATTTAAAGTTAAATGTAAGTTTATTAAATTTAAATAAAATTAAAAATTCAGTTCCAGAGTTGCAGTAGCCATAAGTCAAGTGTTCATTGCAGATATAGAACATTTTCGTCATTGTGGATGGTTTTACTGGATAGTGCTGGCATAGAGGATAGACCCAGTGACATCAGGCATTAGAGGGAGGGAAACTAATTAAGTTTTCACAGTCCCCTGAAGGGCCTGATATAGGGGGAGTGATACTGGGAATAGAAATGGAATGGATGGAGGCAAAATCAAGATATGTCTTAAAGGTGATTGGGGGCTAGTTGTGAAAGTTAATTCATGTGCCCATCCTCTTTGAGAAGAACTATTTAAGAAACAGATACAAGAATCAGATCTAAAATATTAGGTAAATTACTAACATAGGGGAATTGGAAAATGTGGCTTGAATCCAGATCACAACAATATTTTTTAATACTTTTACACTAAGTCTAGGTTTTGGAAGCTCCATTCAAAGAAGAATTGGCCAAGCTAGGGAAGATGTTTTGCAAGTATTATTCTAAAAGAAACCTCTTATGGAAGCATGAGAACAACTTTCCAAACATTGGTGAATGGTTGTAAAACATAAGGCAAAACAATGAGTCTAAGATGACTTTAGACACAGCCTATATTGAGACAGAGGTAGGGTTTACAATAGAATTCTTCTGGATTCTGCTTTGTCACATTCAAGGAAAGAGTGTGAAAGAAGTATGGTGGACAATTTAGGAACTTTGCTTTACAAGTAGGCTGGCCTTTTGATGGAGAATACTTCTGCTTGTGTATTTGGTCATTAATATTTCATATTTCTGCCCAGAGTATCTTCTACAGACATATTATTTTCATTAATTCATTCAAAACATTTTAATTTCATGTTAGAAATGCTTGAGAAATATTGTCACAATTTTGCTTCCTCTTACCATAACAGATACTTGAATTCCTTTTTACTTTGATTGTATAAATCTAATGCTGAAATCACATAGCAGTTGATGTACATCATTACATAGAATATACATTCTAGTAATAAAAAGTAATAAAAATAATTTAAAAATCACATCATAAAAATTTCAAGTGAAGTATTATGAACAAAGACTTTTAATAGCTATAATTCATTGAGCCCCTTTGTTAGATTTTTTCCATTAAACTAGCATCATTGAATTCTCTCAAAGAAAATTTAATTTTGTGTTTCTGTTACAATGATAATCTAGAAAATTAATATATACATACACAGAATCATGTGGATGACCATGGTAGCCTGAGTATGGCCACTTGTGTTCAGTCCCCATGTTTGTGCATGTGTCTACAATCCCATTTAAACTAACTTAAAGCCAAATAATGTTACAATGTGCTGAATGAATAAAAACCTAACAGTATTTTGAACATAGAAAAGAGGTGGGAAAATTGCATAATTATGGAATAATTAGGTATTACTAAATAATTATAATTGTAGAATAGACAGCAAAATTGACAAGTCATACCTTAACAAATAAACAAAAACCCTCTATTAGAGCATTAGGTACCACATTTGAACTATGAATGGACATACTGGGAAGATCCTGTTTGCTCAATTTGTAATGATTCATTGGTAGTAAGTATAGCGGTAATCAAGGGTGAAAAAGGTTTCTGCCTACAGTCCAGAAATAATTGGTTTAGGTATCAATTTAATGTTGATTTCAGTAGCACTTAATTTCAACCCCAACCGCAAGTAAACAATATAGTTTTACAGAGTTGTCAAGAACTACTGTGTTAAAATTGACATGTGAGACTAAAACTGGGTCTCTACCTTTCACTTTATGGCTGTTTTTTCATTTGTAAAGGACTAATAGAATAACTGTTATTTTATACAGGAAATAACATACCTCTAGAACTGGCTTCTCTAGAGAATTAAGTAGTGGTATGCTCAAAACAGTAGAAAAAGGTAAGAAAACACAATTGATTATTTGTTAAGTCATATAAATTATTTGCTATATGTAATTTTTCAGATTAACAAAACTTTTACTTTAGTAATTCTAATTTTTTTCCTTATTTCTTAAGCTTTCCACTTTTTTTCCTTTAAAAAAATCACACCCTGCTGGGGTAAATTCTCTAAGCACAAACTTTCTAATCGTGGGAAAGGTGCGTATGTCACATAATATGTTTGTTTATGGCACAATATATCATTTCAATTTTTTGTGTTTCTCCTGACATCTATACCAGTACAGAAAAGATGCAATTGAGTCATCAGCAAAAACACAGCTTTATACCAAATGAAGTCACATTAGGGAAGAGAAGAGACTCCAAGGCAACAGATTTCCTATAGCAGTCCTTTCCTATGAGTATTAAGGTAATTAGCCTCAACAGGAGATAATTTCAGTTCACAGGGGTTGCTGTTGTTTTAAGTCTTTCTGGGAAATTTGGATTTTCCATTGATAGCAGTTTTAACATGTCACACTGGAGCCAGAGTGAATTAAAGTGAAGAGCTACACAGTCTAAACAAACATTCCTTCCCATTATCAGAAGGCTGACAACATAATAGCATAAACTATAGTCATGTGGTCACATTCACAAGTAATGCAGGAACAATTAAAAATCAAAGAAATGCTACATTTCCTAAACTAGACTTGAGTTGGGGTAAGCATGTTTAAAATCACTACTTCTCTCCCCTCCCCTACAAGTTTTATATTGTGTTTTAAGTTGAAAAAAATATATAGCAATGTTTGTTTGAATCATGATTAGTCTACCTCTAGCCTGTGTTTTGTAAAATTAAGGTAGACTGTGGTAGCATTGCAGTATAATTCAGGTATTTAAACCTTGAAAACACTATTTGATTTGGCATGCTTAGTTTTTTATATTTTTCTGTTTTACCAAAATTGCGTGATTACTAAAACAAATTTGGAACTGTAATTCCACTATATTTTACATTTTATTCAAGGATGTTAATAGAATTTGGTTACATTTAATGAAGACTTTTTATACATGTAATGGGTGATATGATTTACATGTTAAAAGTGAAGTATACTTGTATATAAATTTTTTTATTTTTATAGCTAGGAGCTTTTTTAAATCTCATAAAAATTTGATAGAATTATACATAAATGGGCTCTGAAATGAAAACATTTTGTCAATAATTTTGGAATTCTAAAATTACTTTACTATGTTCAGATGAGAATTATGCAAATAAAAATTTATCAAAATGCTTTTAGCTACAGAATGTTTGTGTCATAAATCAGCAACAGATTTTTGCTGTTGTTTAAGGGAGGTTGTACTAGTTACCTTTCAGAAAATCTTTGAGGCTTAGACTTTGTGTGTGTGGGGTGTGTGTGTGTATGATAGAAAGAAGAATTTGCCTTCGCATGCTTTGAACTTAGTGACCATACATACAACACTTCCCAAAACCCTCATTTTCAAATACTCTGTTCCCATAAATACATTCAGATTTGTCCAACCCTGTTGTTTTTGTTTAGGAAAAGAAAAAAATCGATTACCATGACATTAAAACATCTTCAAGTGAGGCTTTGTTTATTCTTCTGTATTGATTCTCTAAGCAGTGGTCTGGCAAACAACTCATTTTACTCTTAACTTCATTCTAGTTTGATGTCCTTTTTCAACAACTGAATATTCTTCTGAATTC
Organism: Daubentonia madagascariensis; assembly: GCA_023783475.1. NCBI lineage: Eukaryota > Metazoa > Chordata > Mammalia > Primates > Daubentoniidae > Daubentonia > Daubentonia madagascariensis. The sequence goes on from JAKFHU010001209.1 coordinate 66,253,673, forward strand.
AGAGATTGGGGTCAAGTGATAAGTGAGCAGGGAATACCAAGATGTGGCAAAATGAATAGTGGTAGGAATTCAATTCAACTTATTTTAAAAATACTCATTGTACACTAAAAACTGCTAGGCACACTAGGGGATACAATAATTAGAAATATTCACTCTATCTTTAGGTAACATACAAGTAGTGGGGAGATAAACAATAGAAAAAATTAATTACTACACAAGGGACATTATGAAAATACTTTTAAAAAAATAAAGCAAAGTGCCAGAAGAACAATAAAAAAGATACAAGTTCTGAAAGTATTCCCAGTTCAGTGATTCCCAAGCCAGGAGATACATGAGAAACACCTAGGAAAATCTTTAAAAAAATCAAGATTAGTACTTTCCCTGACTCACTGATTAAGGATTTCTGAGGAATAAACACTGGGAATGCATATATTAAAAAATCTCTCCTGATAATTTCAAAGTACAATCAGATTTGAAACACTGATCCACACTGTCTAGGTATAGGATAGTTACAGAAATTTGTGTAACTTTATCTGTAGCCCTCCTAATTATTTTCTATTTGGAGCTCACTCACATGGAACTAACGCTTCCAAACTAAGTTTCATTTGCAAAATTCAAAACATCCCCCAAGTAGTTCCACCTAGTTCCAGTCACTTCATTTTCTCAGACCACATTCACAATTTTACACAAATATTTGTGGATATATACTTCCATTTTTTAATGCATTCTTAGTTATTCATTCACATGATTTTATCCTGACTACACCATGATTTAAGATTATTGATTATATAAATTTTTTGTAGTTAGAAAAAACATAAAAATATATACATGTATACAAATCCATACATGTATACTGTGTATAAATGTACATTTATACATTTGCCAACATTAGCCCAGTCTTGTGTTTTGTCTATGGTGGTGTTTAGTGATTTACTGACAGAGCACACTGGTAAACATTAGCAAAGTACTCTTCACAGGTATGCTTCTGAACATTTCGGTAATACTATAGTTGACCTTCAAACAATGTGAGGGTTAGGGGCATTGACCCCCCGAACAGTCAAAAATCCATGTATAATTTTTACTCCCTAAAAATGTAGCTACTAATAGCCTACCATTGACCGGAAGCCCTACCAATAACATAAACAATTACCACATATTTTGTACATTATATGTATTATAGACTGTATTCTTATAACAAAGTAAGCTAGAGAAAAGGAAATGTTATTAAAAAAATTATAAGGAAGAGAAATATGTTTACTATTCATTAAGTGGAAGTGGCTCATCATAAAGGTCTTCATTCTTGTCATCCTCACATTGAGTAGGTTGAGGGGGAGGAGGAAAAGGAGGGGTTGGTCTTGCTGTCTCAGGGGTGGCAGAGGCAGAAGAAAATCCATGTATAAATGGACCCACTTAGTTCAGACCTGTGTTGTTCAGAGTCAACTGTACTCCCTCCCCCCACCCCGTCCAAAAGCAATTCTGAATACAAATGATTTACTTTACTTATACTTGTTAAGCTTTAGGGCTATTTCAACCAGACTCCCGGAAATGTTAATGGTGAGGGGTGGTGAAGTCAGTTCCCAACATTTAGTACTACCTCTGGGGGATGAGCGAGGTGGGAAACACACTGATTGGCGAGAGGACAACAAACTGGAAGAGAGAGGGGTGGGGGTTGCAGGGATTGAGCAGAAGGGAAGAGGAAGGTGGCTGCATTTATGGATTCAGCATCTTTCTCCCCCCGTGAGCAGGCTATAGCCCTAACTTTTGAATTCTGTTTTTCCTATTTATTTTATTATGACAATTTTTGAATCTGCTATTTTAGCTCAAGTTTATTTTCTTCCACTATAATGTTTGTTAAAATGAAAGCTTTATTATTTTAATTTGCTCAGAATACACTATTTTTGCTAAACTGAGTAACCTTTTATAGTAATAATAAAGCAAGAAAGCAAAGTTTCTAGGGAATTGTAAGTATGATAAACTTTTTCATTAATGCATATGTAGGGCCGAACCCCAATGCCAGTTCATGCCAATATTTCATGTCTTTAAAGTCATTAGACCAATGGATATAAAATGTTTCTGACAGTGTCACTGAGTTCAACCAGCTGGAAAGGAACGAGATAGAGAAACTTTAACCAAGAGCTCCCTATGGGAAATAACAAATTTATCTCCTTCTTGGGTTAAAAACAACAACAACTAGCCTTATGAGGCAGAAGAATGGGGTAAGGGAAGAATACAGCAGAATTCTGGCACTGTGTTCCTTTCATTGGGAGCCATTATGCCAAGGCTATTAAATTCTTCCTAAAGAGAGCCTTCTGCCTGGCTAAACTCAAGTTTAATCATGCCATGCTTCCAGACCATGCAGATTTCTGATCCAAAACAATTTTATTCCTAGCCCATTACACAATTAAAAATCCCTCTGGATCAAGGCACAGAAAAAAAAAGTACCTACGATGGAACAGGGATTACATTCTGTGAAACTTCACCAGCCAAGACAGGAAAGTGCCAGTGGAAAGTTTGAGCATTAAAATAGTTCAAAAGATGCATTGGGTGTTACTGGAATATACCGTATAGCTCTCAGTTTCTAATAGTAATCCCTGGAGAAATGACATTAATAACTGAGTTGACAATAGTCTCAAGCTGATTTAATGTTATTTTAGCACTTATTTTGGGTTTTACCCTGCATGCTGAGTGTACAGGAAGAATTGTGTTACTTTATGTTGTGAGTGACTTTGGAAAGCATTTCCTTTTTTCTGCTTTAGCACATCATGTGAAATTAAAAAAAAAAAAGTCGATCCCCTCAGGAAAAGTATTTACAGATTTAGTGGTCATTCAATGAACATTCAGCCAACAAGTATTTACTGAGCATTAGCTATGTCTAACCCTGCTGTAAGGGTTACAAAATAAAGCAAATCTAGAAGACATGGTCCCTGTTTTTAAGGAGTTTTCAATGCCACCAAGAAGGTATATGGCATGAAAAAAATGTACGTGATAAAAGATTTCCTGAGGGATAGGACAAGTTAGCTGCTCCCTGCCCACTATGTTTTAGTGGGTACTGTGGAATAACACATTTCTACCAGTTAGTGTTGATGAAAGGAGAAGCTTTCATCATTAGGAGAAGCTAAAACTCCATTTAGCTGAAATCTCCATTTAACACTGTTTGTCTTCATGCAAATCACTTAGTATTCTCTTGGTGTCTATTTCCTCAGCAACAAAATGGAAATAATACCTTCTCTCTCATTCATAAAAATTGTGGTGGGATTAAAAGGTGAGACAACACGTGTAAAAGTTATTTTTGCTTTTACTTATGTAGCTTAATTTGGAGCTCACTGAGGTTCATCTACTATGTACAAGACTCTGTGCTAAGTGCCTAGTAGGTGTTATGTCATTCACACTCAAGAGAATCTTTCAAATCTTATATTTGGTGCATGAATTCCATTATTTTTCCTGTCCAAAAGATAAGGAAACTGAGACTTAAGGAAATTTAGTGAAATGTGTGCTAAGATCACATTGTAGTAAGTGAAAATGTTCAAAATCTAGGTTTTTCTGAATCCATGGAGCACACTTTTAACCAATATGCTCTATTGCCATCCTTTTAGTGCAAAAGAAGCAATTAAATTCTAAAGTATTTATTAATTCCTTCTCTGAAACTCCTACATTTATTCTTAGTCATCAATATTGTGGTGTCTCTAAAATATCACTATTAAAATGCTCAAGCTAAATGGTAAGGAGACTAGGGTGGGTGTTCTAGACTTCTGTTAGGAGGTTAGTTTATCAAATTGATTGACTTTGAAACAAACAGAAAACATGGTACTGAGGAGATGAAGCATGTGACCTAAGTGTCCATGAGAAAGATATAGAAAAAGAGTTGGCACCCACAAGCCCCAGAGACAGGCCCCAAACAAGATTCACTGGACGAGGGAGCAGGCCGTGGACGGTGGTCTTGGACTCTGAGAGAAACCTGTTCAGAGATGGAATGCAAAGGATGCACCTGAAGAAGATTGATAAACATACAAAGGAAGTGATGCTAAAGTGGTCAGAAACATCTTCCTTTGCTGTCCCTTTATTGCCTCGTAATGCCTGGCCTTGACTTTGTTATTAATTGGGTGAAGTGGATTATAGAGAAGACAATAATAAGAAAAGTAGCAAAACAACAATATAACTTATTTGGACTAAATTGAAGCTAACCAAAATCATTTTTGATTAATAAACACCTTCTATGCTTAATTATAAAAAGGTAAGATTATATGGTCATATAAAATTGGCTTGCATATAAAGAAAAAGATATTGGGTATGATATTTGTATACATTAGATAAATACTTATCTTTTGAGATCATTATAATCATAAAGAGATTCTAGTAGAATGATTCCTATGAAGTAGTTTAACGAAGTCAATTTTGATTAAAACTTGAATGGGTTTCTCTCTAGAGATTCCTAATATGGGGTGTAATTTTGATCTGACACCCTGTCCATTATATGATTTACACTACACTATTAACTTTTTGAGAGAAAAGAGTATTTCCTTTTGGTTTTGTGCTTAGCACACCTAGAGAGCTTAGTTTCTCAAAAAAGCATTAGGCGAATGAAAAATTATTTTCAAAAGATATGTCTACCAGACATCTCCAACATACCATGCCCCAAATTATATTTTTGATCTTGCCCAACATGTTCTTCCCCTAGGCTTCTACATCTCAGTAAATAGCACTTTTACTAAGTAAATGACACATTTTGCTCAGGCCAAAATCCTCAGAACTATGACTCCTCTCTTTGTCTCACACCCACACCTCTATCAGTAAATGCTACGAACTTTTCTATTAGTTAGGGTAGAGGCTCAGCTCCTATAATAAGGAGGCCACAAAACAAAGGCTAAAAACCTTAGAAGTTAGTTCTTTTGCATTTAAGAGTTCAGAGAAGGTAGTAGTTATTCAGGGTTCCAGGACAGTGGGGCAGATTTGCCCTCGTCAATACATTCCCAGGTGCCCCAGACATCACCATTTCTAGAAAGAAGGAAAAAGGTGGAGCAAATGCAGGGCAGTCATCCTTAGGAGGTGGGCTAGGAGCTGTCATGCATCACTTGCACTCAGGCCCCATTGGTAAGAGCCTGGTCACACGGATACTCTCTACTGCAAAGGATGCTGGGCATTGTAGTTTCTAGCTGGACATCCATATGCCCAAGAGCACAGGGAGAACAGATTTGGGAGGACAGCCAGTGATCTCTGTCACAAGTTTGTATTTCTAAAATATACCCAGTCCTTGATTACTGATAACCTCCATTATTGTGCTCCTAGAAGCCCCATCATCGATCACCTGCAATATTCTCCTCACTGGTGTTTCTGCTTCTGCTCTTGCCTCCCTAAATTTATTCACAACCTAATTTTCAGAGAGGATGTTAAAACATACATTAGAACATAGTATTTTTCTACCTTTAATCCTGCTCACGGCCGGCCGTTGTTACTTCCTGACCTCAACTCTCATCACACAGTGAGCTGCCTGGCTCCAACATGCCCTGCGTGCTTCTGCCTCAAGGAACTTATGTCCACACAGCTGAGGGTTCTCTGCTGCCAGTTCTCCTCAAGGCTCACACCTCAGCTTGAGGTCTTCATTCAGATGGTCCCTTTCTGGCAGGCCTTGCCTGGCTACCTACTTAAAATTGCATCTCTTTAACCACCCTGGTGATACTTTTTATCCTCAGCACCTCATATCATAGTGTTTTCTTATTTATCTTGTCTCTTCTTACCTGCTATAGCCCCTTCACGCTGACCCCAGAAGGTACTGTCCAAGACAGTAGATGTTTTTGTCTGTTTTGTTCTCAGCAACTTGTACAGCACCTGATCCCCATAGTAGTTGCTCAATAAATACATTGACTAAATTAAAGAGAGAATAAATGTATCAGTAGATCTCAGGCATCTGACTTTCCATTTAAAGCACACCTGGGTGTGAATACTTATGAAATAAGGAATCAATACAATAGTAATAACTAATGCAAAGCTATCAGACCAGGAACTGAAGAAACTATGGAAGGAACCTGAGACTTGAAATTGGGAGATTTTAGTTTAATTGCCATTTTGAGACTAACCTCTTCATGAAATCGAACAATTAATTTCCTCCCTCTTGGCTTCAGTCTTCTCAGCTAAGTAAAACATAAATACCTACTTCAGGTCTATAGGGATTTGGAAGTCTAAATATATGAAAAACACAGTGCAATATCTGAAAGTAGTTGTATATAATTTAAGTTTACAACATTTATTGAAAGAATAGCACAGAATTTGTTAATTTCAAGTAGTTTATCTGGGTCATTTGTATAAAACAGTCCTTTTCTATTTAATGTTTCAGTTTCTATCCCTACGGTTGTGGTGAACCCCAAAGATGGCTTGAATATGTTTAATATAATAATCATAGGAATAGTAATTGAGAACTTCTGGTATGTAACTTAAATATACTCATATAAGTTATTGCATTAAATCTTCATAAAAGCCCTAGGTAGGTAGGTACCTGTAGAGACATACAGGATATGAGTGTAGCAGGCTTTTTTAATTAAAATGATAATAAAACAAATATAATTTAATAATTTAGAAATACTTCAAATTAACACTAAGGTATAATAAACAAAATATTGTATAAACGCAGAATAAGTATTTCTTCCTGAAATGAGTGGTTACGTACATGGTGTACTATTTCACTTTTCTCTCATGATGAACTTGATTATTGCCTCAAGTTCAACCAACAAAGAATGTCATAAATAGATGTAAAACGTAAAAAGCACTAGCCTTCAAAGTATTTTCCTTTTTTACACTATGATAGGGGTACATGGGAAACATCACTAATTCAAAATTAATTGCTCCAGTTTTTTTGCCTAAATTAGAAAGAAAAAAAGAACATGTATATCTCTACATGTTAACCACATATAGCCCTATAAATTTTTTGTATATAATTTAAAACTCTGACAAACTTAGTAAAAGCAGCAAATTGTGGGTAAAATGGTAGAATTTGGAAATAGCAAGGAAACAGCCCAGATTCCCTGATAATTAAGTTTCAGGAGATGACAATAGTGCTTATTTATCTCAAACTTGGCTCAAGCTTGGGGAAAAATATTTCCCCAAGAAATCTTAGTCCAGCTGAAGCGATTGATTTTTATTGACTGTATCCAGTGTCCTTGTTTCTCAATTTTTGCTACTCGATGCATGACCGCTCAGTCATACACATTTGGATGGTTATTCAGAATTGAATCAACAACTTCTACAGAGTTAATATCTCTGCTGGCCTTTAACAGAATGGCCTTGTTACTCCACAAGATGGACAAGAACCAGAACAGACATCCCAGTTTCCTAGCTACAGAAATTTAGACAATCAAAAACAGTGTTTGAGTATCCAATGTTTCTTAAGATACCATGGAGGGAGTGTGTATTTCAAAAAGGACATGGTACAATTCTTTAAGAGGATAGAATTTATCATACTTTTAAAAAATTTAAAAATTGACATCTCAAACCTCCTATTATTTTATGGATGAGTCTGGACACACTCTGGACACAAAACTTATTTCTGTGATATTCTCCATAGTAGTGGAGATAATAAAATTCTTGACAGTATTACTTTGAACACAAACAACAGATAACTTCAATTCATTGAAGTAAAAATGTAAAAGCCCTCTGAATGTTAAAAGAATAATTTAATGGCTCTTCGCAAATCTTCTACCTAGATAAATTTTATACTGATTGTGGAAGTTTTAGTATCACCATTACTTTCATTAAGTTTTATAATGGTAGCTAAGATAAGTATAGTTTAAAAAAAAATTCCAGCATGTTCTTAGGTTGAAAGGGTCACTTCCTTAATAGATTGGGACTGTGTCAGATCTACTTTAAAATGAGATAGTACATATAAAAATACTTTGAAAAGTTAAAAGCATCATATAAACGCAGGACCTTTCTTAGCTGGAGACCCTGTTTTGGAAGCACTTAACTATAATTACAAATGCTGATAAATGAAAAAATAAGGCACCAAAAATGCTTTCATAGCCTTTTTGTCCCCAGTGCAAGTGCGTTCACTGATGAGAAGAAATCCATGCTCTGCATTATTAACATGGCAAGACCATTTAAATACCAATTATGTAACAAGTAATCAAATCTGAGGGCTCCTTTGAGTTCAGCCCAAGGATGAATGTTTCCCTCACGCCTTTTGGCCCTGTGTAAATGTTAAGTTTGTTTTCATAATATTTTTAAATTATGGTAGTCTAATGAACATAATTTTAAAAATTATTTGTCTTTTGAAAAGGACTCATTTTTCCAAGACTCCTTTGAAAACCAAGAAGTTTCTCTTGACTTGTTCTTCCCAAAGAGTCCGGATGGCTTCGTTCAGTTCTTCACCTTTATAGGAAAAACAATGTACAAAAATCTGTTATCGATGGAGCATTAAAAAGCAACTTCATGCAAAATATGAGTATGGCTTTAGGTTGTGCCCTATAAAGCTGTTAGATAGCTCTATCTCCCTCTACTGGCTAAATTATCATCCCAGTTTCTGAGTTCTGTTGACCCAAAGACTGTCACCCCCAGAAACAAGGAAGAAAACAAAGGAGAGCTACTCTCAGAGCCAGCCCTGTACCGAACAAGGCTGGGAATTTTCTTTCCATCTGAAAAAAAAAAAAAATTATTACCATGAATAAAGAGTGCTAATGGAAAAAAAAAAAAGAAATATCCTTCTTAAAAATAAAAAAAAAACTACCAAAAAGATCCTTGAAGATTATAATGCAAGTGCACACTGATCTGTGTGCCTAGAGTGTGACTTTTCCCAGGATAAATAAAAAAAAGAACTAAACAATTTGTAAAATGCAGCCACACCAAATCTCATGGTTGAGAATGTGTGTACAATTTAAAAAATCTAATATTTTACCTCCTTGATAAATGGCTCATTAGGGGACCACTACCAGGAGTCAGTGAAGACAGAACCCGAGTTGAGGTCTTTTAAGTGGCATTACATGTTTTCTTCAAGTTCAGAGGGTTAAACAGGTAAGTGGTTTCACATGTGGGTCCTTCCTAAAAAATGAGGACAATGATGATGAGCTAGCCACTTTTTTAGAGGTGGAAAAAAACTAGTTAGAGTACGAGCTCTCTGGAGACAGAGTTCTGCAGTAAGTGGAACCTTCTGACAACCGGGGGTCTTCGAGTCAGCAGCTGGGCTCTGTCACCCTGCCTGGGGCGGCCTTGTTAGTGTAGCGTGACCCCTGGCGCCCTCGCACAGATAATACCGGCACCTCTTTTCGCTCTAATCTCCTACCCGTCTGAGCAATTCAGGAGGAGATAGGGGCATTAAGGCCATATTATTCCAAACAACATTTAGCTGAATGGTAGCTGAAGATTGTGACAGCAAAAGACAAATTCTCCCGGTCGAATACTTTCCTTCTCAGAAAAGTTTCCTGTTTTAGTACTTTTGAGACGCAAAGATGTCATTAAAATGGAACCAAAATGGAAATCCCACACCATCTTTAGCTGAACCTAGGCAAACTTATACATTTCAGGTAGAATTTTTGGAGCTTCTTATGCCACGATGGGCTGGGATTAACACCACCAAATAGCGCAAATTTTGTGGACATTATGCCATGTCTCCAGATAGGTTGTTTGTGCAGTGTGTCTCTGAATACTTGGTGGCATGTAGCCTTTCTTCCTGGAATGAGACAGTGTTATAAGCACATAACCTAGGTCAAAACTCTAAAGGCCAGTGGCAAAGTGTGACTTTGTGTGTTAGTGATACAACATCTCCTTCATTTAGACACTAGTGAATGTGTTTTCTCACAGCCCAAGGAAGCAAAAGCAAAAACTTTCCTAAATTCTTACAGATAAATTTTATTGCTTTGATTGTAGCCTAACATTATTTTGTTTTTCAAAGTAGGAATCTGAATACATTGATATTTAATGTATGTTAAAAGAATTAAGAGCACTCCTCCTGGTTGCATTTTCTTTATCTGTTGTTTTTCCTTTCAATATACACAGCAACAGGATTTTTCTGTGATGTTCTAATAATTCAATTTGGATTTTAAATTCTGGCAATGGGACTTATGGGAAAAAATAAACTCTCTCTCCGGTAATCGGCAATGCCTGGTGCTCAGAAATAAAATCAGACAGTGATCAGAGATGATTCTTTCCTGTGACAGGGCACTGTATTTTGCCAAAGGCTGGTTATTCTTTTAGTTTTGGCTGCACAGAACAAGAACTGGCTTATATGCTATAAGTTGATTGAATGCTACAGCCAGGGTCTCTCACACCTTTGAGATTCACAATTGTTAATTAAGAATAATACTAATACTTTAAAAAATCTCATTTCAGAAAAATGTGCATATTACATACTTCAGAGGAAGTGAATACAGCAATAAATAGTTGTTTACTATATCATTCTTTTAAACAATACTTACAAACTTGTTTAATAATAAGAAGTAGAGTTCATTCATTGAATAGCATAATGTATAGCACTACAATTTCTAATTCATCTGAGAAAAATATATTTCCTGCGTGTTAACCAAAATAGGTTCATTTGATGTTGTTCTATTGGTCAAAGCATGTAAACTCACTCTGTGTGCATGTGTGAACATCACTCTATGGTTAAAATATATCCAAAAAAGATTACAGGAAGAGCCAGATTCAAAAATAGGCAAATGAAGCAATCTGTCCAGGACACTGAGCTATATAAATCACTGGACTAAATCATAAATATGATGCAGAGAACTGGGTTTTCTGTGGAGCACTTTTTACATAACTGATAAACTGTAACTTGGCCCTGCTGTTGGTGAAAATAGAAAACATTCCTTGCCCTTGCCCACACCAATCTATTTCTTGATAAGTATTTTATTTTGGCTGTGATTAACAAGTCAGCATAGAGTTCAGGGACAGTTAGCTAAAATTCAGAAACAAATAATAAAAGGCTTTATTGGAAGGGTGATTTATTATATTATTGGGATAATTATTTAAAGTTTAAATTATTTAATATATTCCTTGAGAAACTGTTTATCCCAGAAATTTGCAAATGCAAATTGAAGAATGAAGAAATGCAGATAAATAAGATAATTTTACAGACATGAAAGCCCAGGAAAAAACAAACATTTACGTTATTTTGAACTAAACTTTGTAATTATATCTACGCAAGCTATAGCTTCCTATAACGAATGATGGAGAAATATAAATAAAAAACAATATCCAAACTGTTAAAATGATATCTTTTTAAGGGATAAGAAAACCCAATTACAACAAAAGCAAAAAAAAAAAAAAAATCCATAGGAATAACTTTAACAAGAAATATTCAAAGAAGAAAATTATACTGTTGAAAGCAAAAGTATTCTTGATGGTATGAAAAACATTCCTTATTCTAGGAATGGACGTCTCAATATGAAGATGCCACTTCCCCATTAATTAAGTTATAAATTTAATGTGATCTCAATAAAAATACCAATAAATTCTTTTTAACAGAGCTAGACAAATTTGTACTGAAGTTCATGTGAAACAATAAACACAGAACACTAGCTGGAAAAACACTGAGAAGGAAGAACAACGAGGGGGGACTAGGCCCACAGGAAGAGAGAATGTACTACAAAGAATTTAACTAAAACAGGTGATGATGGTGCATGAATAGATAAAAGACTAATGCAATAGAATACAAATCCAGAAATAATCCTGCTACATACAGAGATCCAGTGTATGATAAAGCTGGTTCTCAAATCACTGGACAAAGGTTTTTTTGTTGCATGTTGTTTTTAATAAATGTCTTGGGACAATTGGATAGCCACTTGAGACAAGATAAAATTAGATGCGTTTCTTGTATCATATAGATCAGAGATCTAGAAATAAACATGAATTATACAAGCACCAGAAGAGAGCATCAGTAAATTATTCTCTATCTGGGTGAAGAAAAACTTTCTAACTATGAATGGAAATCCAGATTCAATAAAAGAAAAAACGTTAAGTTGGACTACATAAATTTAAAAGTTGCATGGCAAAAAATAAGAAACCCAAACACCTAAACAAATTCAAAAGACAAATGACAAACTGAGAAAACTATTTGCAGTATATAACACAGAGAAGGCTAATATCCCTAATGTACAAAGAACTTACAAAAATTGAAGAACAACAAAAATCCTATAGGAAAAAAGAAAAGTTAGATGTCACGAGCAGAGAAGGTACAGAAAGAGATATGAAAATAACCCTTAAACATACAAAAAGATGTTCAACTTCATTCATGTTAGAGAAATTCAAAGTAAACTACATTGAAATACTAGTTCTCACCTGTTAGATTGGCAAAAACTCAAAGTCTGACAGTACACTCTTTTGAGGATGACATTGGAAAACTGAAGTTCTCATACATTGCTGCTGGGAACACAAAATGGTGCAATCTCTATAGGGTGGAACTTGCAAAATTACTTATTCATTTAACATTCTAGGAATTTAATGTAACTCTAATTATATGAAATATGTACTTGCATATATATAATTATTCATTGCAGCAATTGTAATTGTAAAACACCAGAAATTACCTAAATGTACAAGCATAGGAGTTGGTTCAATTAACCATATTACAAACACTGAAAGAAGTATTGTACAGTTATAAAAAGAAAGATCATTGTGAACTTACGTGTAGTGATTTCTAGGAGACACTGTGAAGTGCAAAATGCAAAGTGCAAAAGAGCATATGTAGTATACTATCTTTTCTGTAAGACAGAAAAGAAAGAAAGAAAACATATACTATTTATCTTTAAAAACAACACACACACAGGAAGGGTAAACCAACAAACAAAGTTTATTACCTATAAGGTGTGGGGGGAAAAGAGATTGAGGGGCGACAGGAAGGAGAGGAGTGATATTTCTCCAGGTATGCTTTTTTTTTGTATAATTTTGAATTTTTTGAAGCACGTTAATGTTCTTCAAAATAAAAAAGTAAAATTAAATCAGCAAGAATGAGAAGAAAATTCCTAGTATTAAAGCAAATAGAAAGAAATGAACTAGGTTGTATTTCAAATGAATGACATAATCACATGGAAGGGGGTAGAGAAATAATTCAAGTAGTAATAATTAATGGTATTTGACTATACATCCTCAGTCTTGGGCAGAGTGGAGGTAGGAGGGAGAACTACAAACAGACTCTGCAATCCTTTTAGCAGGTGTGTTTGTTTGTAGTGATATAAAAGGAGCCATTCTGAAACTCTACCAGATATGTTATGGATTCCAGCAAATAGGCAAATGTGTTTATACTGGGAGCCAGAGATCTCAAATGGAAAATGGGATGTAAAACAAGAAATAGGGGATGGCAAGAACCTTGTGGGGACTCATGAATTCTAAAACATGTATATGTGCATATAAGTATTTTATATATTTACACACGTAACACATACATATCAACACCTGTGGACATATGTATGTGGGTACATAGGAACAACTATGTATGTGTATATATATTTGTAAATAAATATATGTCTCTTAGTTTTCCTGGAAGCAAAGACACCCCAGAAGCAGTGGGCCAACTTAGTCTCTAAGGCCACTGCTCCCTGAAAGGCACCATGGCTCTCCTGAGAAATGTCTGACTCCAGGACTGAGGTAGGGTGGGAAAAACATTATTTTGTAGCCAATATAGTAAAGACTAGGTCAGGTAAAACTCATCAATGGGAGCTACACCAAGAGGTGGAGGTTTGATAAGGGACAGAATATTTGCATGGACTTGAAAGTGTGTCTCACAGATTGCTATTTCTTGAAAGGAAAAAAAAGCAGTAACTACACAATGGAGAAATCAAGATAATCAAAGTTAACAACATCAACGAGGAGCAGATGGATGTGATGCCCGGAGAAGGATAGAGCTTCTTCTGTGTAGTATTCTGGCTGAGACTGCATAACTTCAATTTAATCATCAAGAATCATTAGACAAATACAACATGAGGAGTGTTCAATTAAAAAACAAAAACAAAAATGGAGGACAAGTCTTCAAAACTGTCAACGTCTAAAAGACCAACAGAAGCTGTGGAAATGGTCCAGATTTTAAGAAGTTAAACAATCATGACAGCTAAATGGCATAGTAGGTCCTAGAATGGATCCTATGCTGAAGGGAAGATAATGTTGTACAGAACATTATTATTATTATAGGTTATTAAGTATGAAACATCCGATTTCCTTAAGTACTAAGCTTGATAGTTGTTCTCTCTGACATTTCACTTTGACACTTCTTGTTTTACGTTTATTGTGAAGGTACATCTTCAGTCTTTCAAATGCACATTTTGGCTTGTGATTATCTTTCACATTTTTTTTAGAGCAATTTTTGTGAAACCATGGATGACTCAAAAAATTCGTGTTATTTTTTAATATGAGTTCTGTCGTGGAACCAATGCTGTGCAGACAGCTCGAAATATCAGTGAAGCATTTGGGAAGGACATGACTAATGAATGCACAGTATGTCGATGGTTTGAGAAGTTCTGTTCTGGTGATTTTAATCTTGAAAATGAGCCACATGGACAACCTGACACCAAGGTGGATAATGATGAGCTGAAAGCTGTAGTGGAAATAAATCCATCTCAACCTACACATGAATTAGCAGCAAGGTTTGAAGTTACTATCGCAACATTTGAAACAAATGGGCAAGATAAAGAAGCTGGATAGATGGGTATTGCATGAATTAAAGGAGCGTCAGAAGAGAAATCGTCTTGAAGCTTGCCTTTCTTTGCTGTCACTACGATACAGGTGAACCATTTCTACACTGTATTGTTACATGTGATGAAATGGATTCTTTTTGACAATCACAAGCATTCAGCACAATGGTTGGATAAAGATGAAGTGCCGAAACACAGTCCAAAACCAAATATTCATCAAAAAGAAGATAATGGTGCTTGTTTGGTAGTCCAGCGCTGGTTTATCCACTACAGCTTCATGAAACCTGGTCAGTCAATTACAGTGGATGTCTCCTGCAACCAGTTGGACGAAATAATGAGGATGCTAGCGATTAAGCAGCCGAGATCGGTCAATAGGGACAGGCCAATCCTCTTGCAAGAAAACCCTCAGCCCCACGTCACACAAACAATGTTGCTCAAACTACAGCAGCTGGACTTGGAAACTCTGTCATCCACCATATTCACCAGAACTTGCACCAACTGACTACCACTTCTTCCAGGCTTTGGATCAATTCTTGCAAGGAAAAATATTCAGTTCTCAACAAGCTGTGGGAAACGCCTTTCGTGATTTCAAGGCCACTCGCTCTCCAGGCTTCTTCACAAACTACCATTAAGATGGCAAAACTGTGCCAATAGTTTAGGCGCATACTTTGATTAATTGTTTGTTTGACATATAATAAACCATACTTTTGATTCGAAATCGGATATTTCATACTTAATTAAATGACCCAATAGGTAAATTGACAGAATTGGAATACAGATAAGAGATTAAAGTTAAATGTACTGAAGTTGATCAATGTAAGTGGATACAAAAATAAATATTCTTATCCTTAAAAAATAAACTGAAATATTAGGGGTAAAGGGTCATAATGTATGAAATTTACTCTAAATGGTTCAGAAAAACATATTATGTAAATGGATGAATAGATTAGATAGGTGGGTAGGTATTTAGGTAGGTAGGTAGATTTATATTATAGATAGATAGATAGACAGATAGATACAGACAGATAGCAAATGATGAAGCAAAAGCCAAAGGGGCTAAATGTTAAGAATGAGTGAATCTGGGTGAAGGCTATACAGGCATTCTATATATGATTCTTTCTTTTGTAACTTTTCTTGAAGTTTGAATTATTTCCAAATTAAAAGTTTTTAAAAAACAAAGTATCTTATAGATAGCTCATGTAATAAATGTTATTTTGAATATAAAGACCCACATATTTTAATTACTATAAAATCAGTTTACTTCTCTTCCACTAAACAAATATTGGACAAATATTCAGCAAATGTTAATTTGAGGCTGGGCATGGTGGCTCATGGCTGTAATCCTAGCACTTTGGGAGGTTCAGGCATGAGGATAGCTTGAGGTCAGGAGTTTGAGACCAGCCTGGGCAACATAGCAAGACCCTGTCGCTACAAAAAATAGAAAAATTAGCCAGGTGTGGTGGCATGCACCTGTAGTCCCAGCTACTTGGGACTACAGGATTATCCTAAGGAGGATTGCTTGAGCCTAGGAATTTGAGGTTGCAGTGAGCTATGATGATGCCACTGCCTTCATGCCTAGGGAACAGAGCAAGACACTGTCTCAAAAAATAATGTTAATTTGAGGCCTACTAAATATTGACCAGCCTGGAGTCCACATGTCTCAGTGTAGCTGTGGATATGGGTCAAATTGTGAAATAAGCTAAGTTTCTCTTGACATCAATTTTATCTCTAGGAGACTAGAACACAAAACCAACAGAAACATACTTCTAGACTAATTCTTACCAGCAAGAAAAACTTCCTTGGTTATCAAAATGAAAATGTTATAATAAAATCCCTGTGATAACTAGCACTAATGTCATCTTAGAGTCTTCAATAGCCAGTAAGTGAAAGTGTGGAGACAGTAAGACTTGGTATGTGCTATGGACTTAATGTTTGTGTCTCCCCAAAATTCATATGTCAAAGTCCTAATCCCCAAGTTGATGGCATTAGGAGGTGGGGCCTTTGGGAGGTGATTAGGTCATGAGGGCAGAGCCTCATGAATGGGATTAGGGCCCTTATAGAAGAGACCCTAGAGAGCTAGTTCATCTCTTCTACGACATGAGGGCACAGCTAGAAGGCACCATCTATGAACAAGGAAAAAGGCCCTCATGACATACCAAGATCCATTGGTCCTGACTTCCCAGCCTCCAGAACTGTGAGAACTAAATTTCTGTTGTTTATAAGCTACCCGGTCATGGTATTTTGTTATAGCAACCTGAACAGACTTAGTATCCAAAGTTTTGGGAGAGCAGAGTTAAAAAAAAAAATCAGAGAAAAAATAGACCTGATACCAAAACATTAATTTCTAGAAGAGAATCTAAAACATTTGAGAAGCTACAAAGACCTCATCAATGCAATTCTAGCTGATGCGGAATAAAAAGGCAAGTAGAAATAGGATAGGATTATAATGCATGATAATTTATGACCTCAAAATTTTTGCATATAAACACAAAAGTAATGAGGCATACAGCAAAGGATGAATGAAACAGGGTGGTGGGGACATGTAAAAATAATGTCAGGAAGACTGATGGTCCCATTGAGGTTTGCCCACCCAACCCCACAATGATGCTAAAGAAAACAAAATGTTTTCTGCTATTATATTTGAAGCAAAGAATAAAAGAACAGAGAACACTTTCCTCAGTCTCGAGGATCATTGATGAGACATTGCCTGGGCTGAGTTTTACAAGAAAAGTTTAAGAAATAAGAAGGTTAAGAGGGCTTTCTATGTAGAGGGACTGCCACAGGCATGCTGCAAATGCCTGCAGATGAAAAGGAGCCATGAGGACTCCTGCAGGGAGGAGCAGAGATGTGGTCAGAACATCTGAGACAGGGCCAGGGCATGAGGGCCTCATGTACCAGACTGTGGGTCTTGAATTTTATTCTGTAACTATGGGAGATGGGGACCATTGAAAATTTCTAATATTAGCATTTACAATTACAATATATATTTCTGCTTTAGCCACATCCCATAAACTTCGATATGTTACATTTTTATTATCATTTTGTTCAAAATATTTTGTACTTTGTGATTTCTCCTTGGACACATGAATTATTTAGAAGGGAGTCACTTAAGCTGTAAATATTTCGGATCTTTCTAGATATTGTATTGTTATTGATGTCTGGTTTAATTCTGTTGTGGCCAGAGAATATTCTCTGCAAATTTCAATCTTTTAAAATCAATTTGAGAACTATTTTATTGCTCAGGGTGTGATTTAACTTGGTGAATGTTCCATGTTCATGTGAAAAAAAAGGATTTATTCTTTAGTTGTTAGGTGTAATGTTCTATCACTATCAGTTTGGTTAAGGTGATTGATAGGGTTGTTTAGGTCTCCTGTATCCTTACTGATTTTTTATATGGTTGTCCTATCAACTACTAAGAGAAGGGTATTCAAATCTCCAATTACAATTGTGGACTATTTCTCCCTTTATTTCTATGAGTTTCTGCTTCATGTATTTGAAGCTCTGTTATATAATCGCGATATTTAAGTGATAGATTGACACAAGTAATCATTATGAAATGTCTCCCTTTGTGTCTACTAATACTTGTTCTTGAAGTCTAAAAGAACAGCAAACTCGCAGAATGAGCCAGCATAGTTTGTCCTTCAAAGGTAGATTCCTGTCTCTCTTCTGCCTGCTAGTTCACCCAAACCCCTCTAGTCATCCCCATACATGCATAGTTGCAATTATCCAAGAATTTGGACAGAGTTTATATTTAGATCCTGGGAATTATCTTTTCTGCAACTTTCTCATTTCAAGGATTTCTCCCCTAAATTTCTAGCTGCTTTGTCAGCCCTGAATTCTGTCCTCTGCCAGTTAGGTGCTAGGATATGACCTAGAAGGTCATAATTAAGACTTTGGATATTGTTCTAAATGTGATTAAACGCACTGGAGATTTTGAAAGAGGGATGTGATGTGATGTGAGTTTTGTGGTAATAAAATTACTTGCATTGCTCTAGGGACAATATGTTGTAGAGTAGCAAGAATGAAAGTTGGGAAACTGCTTAGGGTGTGCTTACAGGTAGTCTAGACATGTACTCTAAGCTTCACTGTCTACGGGTTATCTATAGAAAAAAACACACGCTCTGGGAAATTGAAAGTATCATTTTTCACAAGGAATCAATCTTGGTAAATAACTACATTTCCAGGTATGTCAGGGCCCGATTCACTACATGTTTTCTTATGAATAGTAAGCAAATGAATAGTCCCTTTAATGAAGAAAGAAGCAGCTGACATCATCATATTTCATTTAACAAATACTAACTGAGGGACTTCAAAGTAACAGACAACCTCTGACCTAAAGCTGGGGACATATTAGCCTTCAGAGAGGTTATAGTCTCAAGGGAGAAATGACAATAAAGAAATATACTAATAGACATGGCTTTGGCAGGAAGTGATAAGTATGCCGAAAAATAATAATGCAGGAAGGATTAGAGCAACTGTACATTACTTTAGAGTATTCAAGTAAGTCTGCCCCAAGGAGGTCACATTTGAGCAGCATCTTGAGTGAAGAGGGAGCCCTGTACATACCCAGCAAAAGCATATGTGAAGAAGTAAAAGTGCTGTGGTGTTCAAGAACTGCAGGGAGACCAGTGTGCTGACATTTAGAAAGATGGTGTCTGAGAAATCACCACGGCCAGGTAATGTCAGGCCTCATGGGCCACAGAAAGGAGTTAGGATTTTATTCCAAGTGTGATAGGTAGTTGTTGGATCAGGGAAGTGACTTACATTTAAAAAAAAAAAACCCACATAGTGTTTGTTATTACAATCCTTCTCAATTAATTCCTTTCTGGGAGAAAATTTACTGTGGCTGTCTTGCATTTCTGCACACCTTACAAGCAAAAGGACTTGCTGTTTTTGTTGCAGATCAGCTTTTCTAAGGGTGTGTGTATAGTAAATAGCATTAGGTGATAGAGGTAGGTAGAGGTAGTGTCTTTCTCTGGAGCAAGTGTTCCGTAAAGCACACATTGTTCTCTTATAACATAACCCACTGCATGTACAGGCATAACCTGATCCTCTTCTAGTCACCTTGTGGGACTTGGGGCTCAGGAAACCTGAGCAAACATTGGTTTTCTGACTACTGCTATAGCTCTAATAAAGTCCTGTGTTCCCAACCCCCCAAATTGTATATGCTTCCAAAAACTGTGACAGGTAATCTTGTTAGCTTACAAGTAAAGTCTCATATCCTTCACAGTTCTTGATAGCTTGGGCAATGACAATGAGATGGTGACAGACCTAAGGCTTTCTGGAAATGGAAGGATGAGTGTTTCTCAGGCCAATTAACAGGAATGAGGGAAGTCCGTGGGAATCAGTAGTGAACATGTTGACCACATCATATGGTAGACTTGGCAATATATATTGTCCTGCTCTTCATTGCTTGCTAATGAGGAGGAACTGGGGAGGTGGCTGCAGATCAAGGACAGGGAAGTAGGTTTAAAGACAGTATCAAATGATGCCCGGGTTGTTGTTAATGCTCCTTCATGGGGGTGGGGTAGCAGGGAAGGCAGGACCTCCCCAGCAACCTAGCTGTCTGCCACAAGTTTGCCCTATTGAAACCTATTGAAAAGACCAGTACTAAGATTCATCTTAGGTGGGTAGAAGTGTTCACTTGCCATCAGACAACAGTTACAGATATTGGCACTTACATTTAGTGTAAAAAGAGGAAAATTCACAGTCTCTAAGGGCAGAAGTCTCTAGGACTCTAGGGTGAGTCCTAGAACGTTGGCAGATGCACCACTTAAGGAAACTCCACTGCTTTTGTCGTCTATCATGCCAGCCTCACATCATTTCAGAAAAGACAGTGAGAGATCCCAGAGTTTTTGTTTCTTTGTTTGCTGTTGCAGTGCATCCTAGCTGTAATAAGGGAGCTTTGGCCCCCTGATGGAGATTTTCTGGAGACAGCCAAACTCCAGTTGGAAGTCATAGATGAGGCATTAATTAGCCTTTGGCCTCAGTGTGCCTATAGAATTTTTTTTCAGTAAGATATCCATAGAGCCTCTATTGAAGTATAACTTTATGATAAACCCTTCAAGATAAAGTGGTTGTAAAAGACACCTCTAGATAACCAAATGAACCTTTAAATTACATATTCCCTGTTATGTAGCCCATGAGGACTTCATCTTCCTTTTCCCAAAAGCCGTGTCTCTGTCAGCAAATCATCTGATTTGCCAAAATCATCAAGACCATGTGCTAAATAGTTTCTTAGAGATACTATTAATAGACAGTTAAATGTTGGGGGCATCTGAGAAAAATTATGACTCTGGTTTTGAAAGAGTTGATCCCGAGGTTTTCTTTCATAGAGAAATTTGCTATTAGGGCCAGTAGTCTTCGTTTATCATAATGCAACCATGTCATCCTTAGAGATTTTCAGTGCCCTAAGAGAGGCATGGGAGGAAACAGGAATTAATACAGTGTGTGTTCTTAATTTCTTCTCCCCTTAACCCTCCACTGAGGGATGCATCTGTTTGTCTAATGGTTAATGTAAAAGAAAAAGTTTGACCTAATGCTGGAGCCTGTAGATTTTGGTTTCTGTGATATGGACCAGGTGGGAGTGCATCAGATTCACCTGCTGCACACCAGTTTGTAGAGTGGTCCATCGTGAGGTAGTGGTCTGCCTCTTTAGTAAAGCCTGGCAGGAAAACAAGCAACCCAATGGATTCTGGAGGAATGACAGATATTTTGAGCAATTCTTAATAAATATGACTCTTGGTGTCTTGCTCACTTGTGCCAAATGAAAAGAAACTTTTTCATGCTACTGATGCTGGCTGCTTTTGAATAACTCTTCCACATTGAGCTGAACTATTGTGCTTTTGTAAAACCAGGAAGAGGACAATCACCCTCTAAGATTGACATTTCCAGAGAACTGCCTGAACCCATAGGCCCCCTATATGCTGCCCTCCTATTAGGAAACAGATTTGTAACTGACATTCCCCACCTACTCACCCTCCACTACCAGACAGTGCTAAATGGGTTCAGAGGAAATAAGGAACCGTGATGTTCCTCACAGTTCCAATGATAGTCGGAAAATGAAAATCACTAAACACTTAAGACTGATCCATAGTTTTAAGAATGGAGATGCAGTTGAAAGAATTAGAACTAAGATCCCATTGAAATGGGAAAAATTATATGGAATGTAACGAAGGAAACAGGAAAGAACTAACATAATTCAATGAGATCTGAAGGAAAAATACCACAGAAAAGAGAAGTCCAATGATAATTAAGAATTCTTGCTAATAAAAATTAAGATGTATTTAATTTTAAAATTCAATAGAGCCAGTAAAAAAAAATAGAATGGATACTGATGAAAACTTCATTAATCATGTGGAAAATGAACTGGAAATCACTAAAAAAATAGAGTAAAAAAGATAGAATGGTAGTTAGGGAAAAAAAGAGAAGTGTAATAGAAGATAGACACAGGAGATCAAATATTCCAATCATGAGAGTTTTAGAAACAGATAAAGAAAAACAGATAGATAAAAAGAAATAATCAAAGAAATAATAAGAGAATATTTCACCGAGTTGAGTTTTCAGATCAAAGGCTCTTGATTGACAGGCTAGATTAACAACAACAAAAGACATAATATTTAACCTGAAAAAATTTCTGAACTCCAAGGAAAAAGAGCAAATCTTACAAGCTTCCAAATAGAGAGAAGGGTTTACTAATAACAAATCAGAATAGGGAGAGCTTTTCCCTCTGCAACTCAGGAAGCTGGAACAAAGTAAAATAATATTTACAGTTTTCTAAGGAAAAAAGACTAGAATCCAAGGATCCTACAGATAGCCAAGATATAATCCAGGGGTGAGGGAGAGAATTTAAAATTTACCTCATATAAATTGAGTAATTAGGTAGAAAAAATATAAAAACATATAAAGAATTTAAAGAATATAAATTGATGTATGAACTGTGTGCTGAGTAAAAACTGAGAATAGCTAATTTTTTTCTTATATCCATGGAATATTTTTTTTAAATGATATGTACTTGGTCACAGAGAAAATCTTACTGGGTTCCAACAATGCATATTTTATGGCCACATCCTTGAATTAAAATAAAATACAACTAAAAATTTCTAAATTATTTAGAGGTTAATAAAAACAAGAATATTCCATACCAAAGCCTAGAGAATACAGATATAGGAAAATTCACAGCTTTAAAATATTTCACTATTTAATAAGAAAGATTTAAATAAATGGACTATCCATTCAATTTAAGAAAGAGAAAAAATGCAGGAGAAGGAAATTAATAAAGATAAAAGCAGAAATTACTGATTTAGGAAACAATAGTAATATTTAACATTTACAGAGCATTTACCATATACCAATTACTGAATAAGTGCTTTGCAAGCATTGTCATATTTAATCTTCATAATAACTCTATGAGATAATATTCACCATGAAAAATAACAGTCATGGACCTTTATGAGCCACATAATTGCATCAGACTCTATAGAGAAAAATAGAATTGCAATTGTTATAGATGTCTTTTAAAGAACTCTTTCAGCCTTTGATGAGTTTAGAAAATAAAAGACCAATACTTCCCGTAAAACTAAACGAAACAAAAGCAAAGCTCAGAGAATTTAAACAATCAGACAAGGTGGAATATATATACTTTTTTACATTTTTGTCATACAAACATAGCATATGCTTGGAATTAATAAAATATAGTTCATATATTAAGACCCAAATGAAAATGAAATCCCAAAAGCAGAATTTTGTATAAGTCTTCCTATCTATTAACCCTGTTTTTGGCTGCTCGGAACCAAAGATTCCTTACTTAACACATAGTCCTATCTGTCTTTGTCTAGAATGTAATGTATTAAGCAATTAAGTATTTTCAAATAGAAAAATCTTGGAATTGGAAATATATTCTCATCTGAAATTACATAATAATAGGAAAATACCAGATGACAATATTGTTTATCAAAATTTATGGAAAGAGTCCACATTTATATGTAAAAGCAAATTAACAGCCTGAAATACTTTGAATATTAAACAAGAAAGAATAGAAATAAATGAACTAATTATTCAACTCAAGAAGTCCTAATGCATAAAAACTAAATGGAAACTAGTAAAGAAGGACTTACGAAAACATGTAGGTATAACTTAATTATCTTAAAGTGGGTAAAAAGAATTGTTAAAACTTTTTTACTCTTACCTTTTATTCCTTTTTTCTATTCTAATTCACTCCGAGTGAATTCAAATATGTGTCATAACTTGTGTCACTGTTGATTCGATTCTGAACTGTCTCTAAAATTGATTTCCATGATGGAATCTCTTCAATGTTCTTTCCTAATCTCATTCGCTATCTTTTCAGGTATGTCTGCCGCCCATTTCAGCGTTCTTTCCTACGACCTAGAGTGGACACTGGTGTATCGTAGGCCTCGCATTCTTTGCCATGAATTGCCTACTCCTTCCTGAGATCGCACTGGGAGTTGGTTGGGTTGTACCAGATCGGAAATGGGAAAGAACGGTTCCTTTTCTCAGTAGGAGACAGCAGACAGGTTCCTCCTGGGTATGTGGACCTGAAATGCAAAGCCTGATGCTTCTGGTAGCTTTTTTAATGCCATACAGACTGGTCTGTAATGAGAATGGAGAATGGAGAAGAGGCACCCAGGAGGGCAGACTCAAGAGAGAAGAAAGCGCCTCCATTGTGTTCAGCCAGGTCATCTGGCTGCTCAGCGCCTTCCCAGCCCTTGCGTCAATGAGCTATCCCAACGTTCTTCCTATCCATTAACCCTATTTTTGGCTACTTGGAACCCAAAGATTCCTTTCTTAACACATTGTCTTACCTTGCAATTTTTATTTTATATTTTAGTAATTATTTTTCACTGATTATTGAGAATACAATCCAGATTCTTTATTTAGTTCTGCTTCCTTTAGTCAATCCTTTCTACAAGTGTGCTATTCCTCTGTGCCTTGAGTACCATGTTCTTTATCTTTTTATTACAGAGATGTTTAATAATCTCCATGGAGGTGTTTTTCTTTTTTCTTTTGCCATAATACATTTTTGAAGAAGGATAAGTCTATCCAGTTGTGGGTGGATTCTGTGATTCTCTCTGATTCCTTTTACCTCAGTGCTGTTTGATGTTTACATCCCTTAATCAATTATCTGAAGGTTTATAGCTCTTTCTCCATGTGACTCTGCTGGCCTGTGGAGGAATCTCCTGGTCACCTCACTGTGAGTGGTAGAGTTCGTCCTGGCTGTTCTGAAGCAGCCCTACATCTTCTCTCACCAGAATCAGCAAATCAGAAAATCCATAATCCCTGCATGAGCCGCTTTCAGCTCTCCCCGGCTCAGCGGTTCCTGCAACTGATTTCATATCTTGGAATGCTGAGAGCCACTCCCTACCCAGGCTGCCTCCTGCCTCAGTGCATTGCTGGCGATCCCAGCCCTGAGGGTAAAGTTCACGTCAGGGTGTGCTTGTTTGCAACACACTGATATAGCTTGCAAAAACCACTGGCTCCTTGTGTCAGAGACCACAGACATCAAAATAAGCTGTTGGAAATAGAAAGATTAGATAGTATGGAAAATATATAGCATTAGAAAAGTGTAGAACTTGCATAAAGAAAATAAATAAATTGCCTTGTGGAGCATTACCTTGCGGGTCCCTGAGTATTCCATGGTTCTAGAGAAATGATTTTAAAAGTGATTATAGATTGATTGAGGAAACTGCATAGGAGGTTAAGGGGAGAACTAAGGAAAAGGTTCTTCAACCTCCTGTTTGTGATGTGGGCTCTCTCTACTGCTGGCATCCTCTGTTATCAAACAGTGTTGCCAGAATGGACAAGGGCTTCAGCCATGGAACAAGGGCTGCCAAGGGGAACGCCAACCTCAGGTAAAGGAACAACATGGTGAGGCACAGAGGGGGCCTCTCTCCCTGACCCCTCCTCACTACCCCCTCTACCCCTCCTCCAGTGCCTCTTGGGGTAGAAAAGGGACAGAAAAGACCAGAGAATGAATCTGGAGAGGCAAACAGAGAAAGAAAAGGGAGTTTAAGGCCAGAAAATGAAAACAAAAATAAAATCACAAAGGCATTGAGAGAAGGGGCTGGAAATATTGATAAATTTACAATATTAAATAAAAACTAAAAAAGTGTAGTACTAGTAGGATTATAGATTAAGAACAAAAGTTAGGGGGCTAAAATTCTACGTAAAAATATGAAACACTAATCAAGTGAGTAAGATTCTGAACAAAATAATTTATTCTAGAAAATGAATGTGAGAAAGGAAGTCAAACATTAGAAAGAGATGATAAAATTAGAATGCAGCTGTAAAAAGAAAAACAGTATAAGTCAAGGCAATATTATGCACAAAAAAATCTACCTATGAATAGTAGTAGAATTAATTTTATTTTTATCTTTATGTTTTATGTAGTTTCAGATTTTTCGAAATAATTATGCCTTATCTTTACAATCAAAAAGGAAAATAATTTAAAAATAAGAAACACACACACACACAGAGTTCAGTTAGCCAGTTGATATTCAGAGAAATACACCAATTAAAATATTAATTATGTTTTCCTCAAGATTTTCTAGGCTCTCTTCCTATAAAGTGTTATAAGAAAACAATGTACTCAAGCACTTCTACTTCATCTCCTTGCTAAGTTGATTTTCAAAATGCTCTTATAAAGATAATTTTTATATACATTTTGAAAAGCTGCTATTCATAATACTATTCATCACATTACTGTGTTTTTTAAAAAAGATCTACACAATAAATTCCTCTCAAAGTTTAGTACTAATTAAAAGTACATTTTTTAAATAATCTGGCATACTTCCTATAATTGGAAAATGAAAATGAAGTAATTTGCCCTATTCTCATTGTCTGTCTTGGCATCAAAGAAATTAGATACAGTAAAAATGATAGTTATCATTGCTGGGATGCTTGTTATATGCAATTATTAAGTAAAGCATTTTATTTTACTTTACATCCATGACAATTCTGTAAAGTAGGTCTTATTTTCTCCTCTTTACAGATGAGGAAACTGTTCATAATGATTAAGTCATTTGCCTAAAACCACATCAGTAGTTAGTGAGGAAATCAAATTTTTCTTCTATGCTGTACTCGCTCCTTCTCAGCTACATTTGAAACTCAGTCACAATAGCTCCTGTTTCTCAACCTTTCTGCCACATTATTTTTTAATCTCCTCCCCTCTCAATTAGAGAAAAATCAAATAGCCTCTTGTTTTATCCTTCTTGTACCACATGCCATTTCAAACCATTTGGGGAAGGAGACACAGTATGTTTGGTATCCAAACCTCTAATGTGGCTATTCCAACATTCAAAACCACACATAAGAACATCATTGTATCACCTCCCCAAGGCAACGAATTGTGTGATATAAGAATAAAAAAGGAAAGGAGGGATATAATAGAGATCTTGCATGTTCTCTCTTCACCACTGGACCTACAACAGCGTTTCGGGCCTGGCAGGTGCCCCCACCTCCTACTGTGTAGGGATTCCAGTGTTTCTCCCACAGCCTCCCTCACCTCTACTCCCCACTATAGGAGACATGTCTTTGTTGAGAATCACTGCATTTTGTGTATTTTTCAATCCAGAACAATTTTTTTCAAATTTTACTTTCTATAGCTTATATTATGAAAAAAGGTTTCTTCTCCCAAGATAATCAACATTGATTCAATATTTTTAGAAACACACCACCCCCAAGGATGGTCCTAAGGTACAGTAAAGTTCTCTTAGATGCTTGTACCCTTTCTTCCCAGCCTTTCCCTGGGTGGTCACAGCCACCATCACCAAGCTGAGAAATACAGTCTTAGAAAATACCATAAAGGCTTTGTATAGACCTCAAAGTACTTTGTCCCTTTAAGAAAGAGGGAAAAATTGCTTCCTGGCCCTTACTTCTTCTCCTTTGTTTAATAAGGTCACGTCTCCAAACGTGTGTCTTTGTTACATGCTCTGGATTTTCAAGGATTTAAATTACCAGATGGGGCCGGGTGCCAGGCCTTATGCCATTAAGCCTAGCTCTTTGGGAGGCCGAGGTGGGAGGATTGCTGGAGGCCAGGAGTTCAAGACAAGCCTGAGCAAGAGCAAGCGAGACCCTGTCTCTACCAAAAGTAGAAAAATTAGCTGGCATCGTGCTGTGCCCTGTAGTCTCAGCTGCTTAGGAGGCTGAGGCAGGAGGATCGCTTGAGCCCAGAAGTTGGAGGTTGCAGTGAGTTATGATGATGCCACTGCACTCTACCCAGGGCGACAGAGTGAGACTCTGTCAAAAAAAAAAAAAAAAAAAATATTACCAGGTGTAAACGCAGCCTGGTCACCGTACCTTAGGTTAGGTCAGCTCATGTTCAGAAAAAACTACTCCCTGGTTAAAGGGACATTGCAAGGAGAAAAGGAAAGCTCTGCTGGTACCAAACTTCCCTGTCACTGTCATGTCCATCAAAGCACCCCGGAGAATCCAAAGTCAGAAACTTTTTGTGTATGGAGATAAAGGCTACTTCCACTGCCCTGTGATTCTGCTCATGACATTTTACATTAGGAGAAAGTCCAGACACCAAACAGAATGTAAGGAGGATCTGAAAACTGAATATGGATAAATAAAGTAAGGCCTGAATAATAGTTGTTGATGGTTCTATAATCGGTCCTTGCAACTTTATGGAGCAGATGGGATTCCTAAGTGATCTTAAGAACGATAACTAAAGGGTGGCATATATTATATAACTGTTGTATTCTGATCTGAAGGAGAGATCTGGGGGGGAATAACTAAATTAGAAGCATATAAAATGAATGTGTTTGTTGTTATCTATTATTTACGGCCTTCTGGATAGCTGGTAGTTCATTTGACTATACTTCTGCCTAAACCAATTTAAATTAATTTAGCTGGTAAATTGAATAATGTTATATCAACTGCTTTGCTGCAATCAAGATATATTGCATATATTCAACTCTCTTAATCTACTAACCATATTTTCCAATGTTGATGGATAATTGCCTTTAAGTGCATCCTTGCCCTCTCTGCTTTTAGGTCTGGTTGATAGTACCATTACTGGAAGTGGTATGTTCCCAGAACCATTTTGAGAATGCAATTTGGCTTAACTCTCCCATCAGTAGTTATCAGTATAATCTGAGGGCTGTGAGGGCTATTAGCTTTCTCTAATGGTCTTTGCCTCCCTTAAATAATGACAAAAAAGGGCTCATCGGACAAGAGGAAAACAAACTTCAACTTTCAACTCCCTAATATTTTGCCCACTTCAGTATGAATGTTCACTATAGTTCATAAAGCACATAGTCCTGAAGGAAAATAATGCCTCTGTCAAGCTTTGTGTGCTATATCAATGAATGCAGAGAATGCAGCATAATCAGACCTGTAATTTCCAAAAATAAATTTGTAACTGGAGTGAAAGCATCTGTTTCCACTTATACTTTGCTTGACCATTTGTATTATGGCATATCAGGAAGCTATAAAGAAATAGAGTGTTGGTAAAAAGTCTTGCCTTACAGACCTGCATGAACAACTAAGCTAGAACACATTTCAATAATGCATGAAATTCCAGGTCTCCTTCACCAGTATGAGAGACTCAGAATTATGAATTGTTTGCACTTCCTGTTTCTTTTTAAACAGTTTACTAGATATCATGAGTAGCTTTAAAATCTTAGCTTGTATATGCCACTATTCAGTCCAGGAAATGTTTTCTTTTAATTTTTATCACTGATTGTTCATTTCCTCAATGTTTGATGTTAGGGTTTTAGCACTGATTGTCTATGCTTTTAATATTTGATGTTACAGTTTGAATGTCTGAAATCACAGTGTAGTTTTATGAAGTTGGCTTAGAGGTCTGTTTCACTTTTTCTCATTAGTTTTCTGAAAACTAAGGTGATGATGATTATTGATAACTATAGGGTAGATGTGATCATCTCCTCATAGGAGGACGTGCACTGGAAGGGGTTTTCCAGATATGGTTACGGATAAATGAGCATCCACCTTTGTCTGCTGCTTGCTCTGGTGCTCAGCAAACCCAAATGTTGATGTAGCATTTAGGTCAGACGGATAAAAGTCATTCTAGATAAGAGCGGTCATTCTTGTTTTAGACCATAAAGACAATCAAATATTTCTAAAAATTGTAGTTCTTTTCAGCTGAAAAATACAGGAGATCCATAAGACCTCAGAGATGCATTAAACATTTTAAAGGGAATCTCTAAATTATGATATCGCAAACCTCTAATGACAAGGGAAAAACAAAACAAAACAAAACAAATATGCTTCTGTTTGTTGTATCTTATCAAACGGGACTGTTGATATATGAGTGTTTTGTTTTATCTTGAGTTGACATGAATGTGTAAGTTTAGTATATACATTTATAATAGAAATATATTTATATGTATTTGGACAAAAATCAAAATGAGATCATATATGAGAAGTTACTTTATGCTTTGCAATACATTCAAAAATATAAGATTTATTATGTATCTATAGATTTAAGTAAACCTAAAAAGCAAGATGTTCCTTTTGCACTAGCACATTGAATTATCCAATTCAATGTTATCTGATTCTTCATTGACATTTTGAAATAGTCATTTGATTGTCATATAGTTTCCCAGCCCAAATCTTTCCATAAATGGAAAATTGTAAATCATAAAATATTTACCAGAAGAACCAAAATGACTGTCTCAAATCTTCTCTGGTTTTCAGATACATGTGTTAGGCAATATTTCAAAAGGCATAAATATGTATAACAGCTCTATGAAAATCCATGTGAGTTATTATCAGATGTTAGGTAATTCTCTATACAGACAGACACACACACACAAACACACACACATGCATATCTACACATACATATGAAATTTTAAAAGATAAAATTAGGTACCAGCTTTGTACAGTGGCCAGTTTTTTTATCCTGCCAAAAAGTTATTGTTTTAAGGAAAAAAGATGTTTGCATTAACTGCTTCAAAAAGAGCTTTAACTCAAAACCATATTTTTTTCAACACATAAAATGCAAATAAAGTTAACTGTATGCTCTTTGAGGGGAGAGATTATGGTGTTGTTCCTTGCATTATTTTACCACAGATCTTAGGACACTGCTAAACCCAAAGTGGATATTTAATAAACCTTTCCATTGAATGTTTGGCTGAAAAATGTTTCAAATATATTCCAAAAATAGAATTCTATGCTTGACTTGGAGGTGTTCAGTTACTGCTAATGATCATGAGGAATATAGCCTTATAGCATGCAGAACATTGGTCCAGAAAGAGCTTAATAAACAGTTAAACCAGCAATAACCATCTGAACAAATTGGTACAATGGAGCATTATCTCCTCTTTTACAAAGAAAGACTTAGTTTACAAAGTGATGCCTGTTTATCCAGGTCATCCTTGTTTATTTCAAACAAGTGTTCAGGGTCATTTATTCTTCTGTACTACTGCCAGACTGTGAACAGTGTGTGATA
The DNA here is from genome assembly GCA_023783475.1 of Daubentonia madagascariensis. Taxonomy (NCBI): domain Eukaryota; kingdom Metazoa; phylum Chordata; class Mammalia; order Primates; family Daubentoniidae; genus Daubentonia; species Daubentonia madagascariensis. The sequence continues at coordinate 66,284,708 of JAKFHU010001209.1, forward strand.
ATGACAAATCAGTTACAGCAGGGTTTGAAGTAACAAGACACTTTTGTCAAGTAGATCTTATGAGTTTGGAATGTTCCAAATATTGAGTCATGATATTAATCCAGTAAATGCTCTAGTTAGACTCAAGTCAGCAGATTTTTATAAAGTGACTCCTATGTACTTAGCATTTTGATAAGGACTCCTCAGGAGTTCCTATCCCCGGGGATTTCCTCTCATTAGGGAGGACAGATTTATGTATTTTTTAAAAACCCTAGAGAACAAAACAATTCTGAGACCCAGTAATAAAATGTATGCTGCAGAGTATAAATGTTTGAAGAATAAGGAAATTTGTGTGAACGGGCACATTCACATTTGAGTTTATGAGGGAAGTGGGTCTTGGAAAATTAGCAGGATTTTTCGTTGGTAGGAAGGATGGCAAAGACTTGAGAGGGAGGTATGGCTCAAACAAATGCAGAAATATTGGAGCACACATATCTGAGAATTGGTACTGCATAGTGATGAGAACCAGGACACTGGAGTCAGATTTCCTGGGTTCAAAGCCTACCCTTCTGTTACCTCAACTGGCTTTAACTCAATTTTCTCATCTGCAAAATGAGCGAAATAATAGTACCTAGTACTGCTGTAATGTTTCAATAAATTCATATATGTAAAGCATATATGCTAATATATGTAAATTAGTACATGCAAAGCACTTATAATCATGTTCTAGACAAGTAAGTGCTATATAAATGCTGACTTGTCAGCTGGTAAAGATATCTGGAGGGTGAGTATGAGCATAGCCTAACTAGAGCAGGAATTTGGGGGAGTAATGGGACTATAAAGCAGTTTAGTATCTTATATTTCATATTTGCACTTTAAGTAAATGGCAAAGCCTATGTAGAATCCTGGGTTCCTGCCTCCCAGGTTACTCTTTCTACTATATCATACTATTTTCCTATGTCTCCAGTTTTTTCATCTTTAAATTTTGGGAAATATAAACCTCATAGAATTTTTGTTAGGATTGAATGAGTTAATACAGGTCAATTGCTTTAAGACCGTGCCTGGCATATTGTTAATATGCAGTAAATGTTAAGAAAACAAATGCTAGCCATTTATGGTAGTTGTATTGGTTAGCTTTCACTGCATAATAAACCATCTCTTACTCATGATTCTACAACTTGGCACTATGGGCTGCGCTCAGTTGTGTGCAGTTCTCATCTGGTCCAGCAAAGCTCAATTCATCTGAGCTCACTCCTGAGTCTACAATCAGGTAGTAGGTTGGGTGGGTAGGAACTGGTACTTTATAAATGGCCTCCACTAGGGACAGCTGCGATGACTGGACTCTCTCTCCATGTGGTCTCTCTTCCTAAAGAAAACTAGCCCAGGCTTATTCACAAAGTAGAGTGTTCCAAGCAAGTCTCAACTCTCTGTCACTTGTTTGTAATTGCTCTACTGGATAAACAAGTCACATAGCCATGCCCACAGTCAGTGTAGGAGTGAACTACTGAAGGGCACGAATACAAGAAGGAGGGAACAAATTTGGAGTCTTTACTGCAGCACTCTACAATTACATATAGTAGTAAGTATAGTAGTATGTTAAACTCAAGAAACAAACCTTCCAGTTAAAAATGGTGATTTAACCAAATGTGCATATCTCCCTCTTCCTCCTGAAACCCCATTAAAATGACAATTTAAAATGAGTAAATAAACCTACAAGGAAAAGAGATGGGGAAGAGAAAATATCAGAGGGAAGATTTCAACAATGGTTTTGTTAATTGACTTAGCAAAGCAGAGGAATCTACTCACTGAAAAAGCAAGCAATGAGAAGTAATGTAAATTCAACCACTTAACACCCCCTTCCCCGCCCCAAGAAGCTCTGGACTGCCCTTCAAGGACTGAGAAGGGTGAGGGGTTAAAGGGAAGTTCTGAGAACTGGAAGATTGGTTTGACATGCATGCACACGAGGTCAAGCAGACCCGAGCTCACCTGCTCCACCCCAGCAAACAGGAACTACTTGTTCTCAGACAGGAAACAGGAGATTTTTGTCTGGAAAAATTGAGAGGATGACGTTTAGGATCTGGAAACAACAGGTAGAATGCGTTGGAGGTAAAAGCTGGGATCAGAAGACAGTCTGCTTATTGAAAAGCCGTGCTCCCCAATCCCAACACCCTGCCTCACTTCTAGAATGAAAGCAACCACACGTTCATCACCCAGGAAGGAGATTGGTGGGTTCTGTAAACATTGTTTGGCCTCAGAAGGAAAACATTGACACTTAAAGGTGCAGAGGTTTTCAATTATTCCTCATCTAAGCACACAATTCCCAGTCAGTTCACTGAAGTAATTTTAGTTCCTAGAATAGTGCCTGAGATGTGGTAAGCATTCATTAAATATTCAATATTTATTGAATATCAAGCAAATGAGTTCATTTTTGCTCATTTTAAATATCGAGCAAATGAGTTCATTTTGTCAGGTCTGGCCTCTTGGCAGACTGTTGTCCTGGTTCTTCGGCTCCTTGCTTGGAAGAATCACAAGCAGGCCTGGTGTGACAGAGTGATCTCAGACAGGAAGCAGTTCCACAAAAGCAGCTTTTACTGCAGAAAAGAAGAAAGCTATACAAAGCAAGAATATGTTCTACAGAAAGGGATGGTTCAGCCTCCACGAGTGGAGAAAGACATTAACGACTTCTGCGTGGTTTCCTTTTATTGGCCTGGTCCAGGGGAGGGCTTATGGGGAGCATGGGATGTTACCAGATGATTGATACACATGATTGTCAGGTGTTCTGCATTTTCCTGCAGTCCCTTCCCCTGACTGGTCCCCAGCTTCTCCACCCCTAGGAACTGCCCTTATGGTCTGTATCTGCCACCTGCAGATTTGGTCCCTGCCTAACAATATAGACAGCACAGGATTACCAGATATTTGAGGAAAGTCTCTAACATGAAAGTGAAAGACCTAAAGAAATAGATACCAAACAGATGAAAGAAGTCCAGAGGAAAGAGCTATAATGGAAGGAAGAGAAGAAAGTATTGTAAAAAATACACTGAATTAATACCCTCAGAGAAATAAAAAGATCTAGGACCCATAAAATCAGATCCAAATTCTATTTTTAAAAAAGAGAGAACAAAAACTAAATTTGGGATATTAAAAATGTTGAAGTTGAAATTAAAAATACAATGGAAGCTTAAAAGATAAAGAAAATCTCCTTAGAAGTAGAACAAAATACAAAGAGAAGATACTAGAAGATGAAAAATGAGAGATTTAGAACATTAATTTAGTAGTCCAACATACAACAAATAGGAGTTCCAGAAAGAGAAAATGAAGAGTCAAAGACAATTACAAGAACATTTTCCCAAACTGAAGAAAACTAGCCTCCATGCGGAAAGATCTTACCTAGTGTTTGTACAATGAATAAATAAAGACTCAGACAAAGACACATTATTGTAAAATTTAAGCACATCAAGGTAAAAAGAGGAAAATAACAACTTTCACAGAGGAAAAACCAGGTATTTGTAAAGAAATGAGAAGTAAATTGACATTAGACTTTTTACCAGCAATACTTTTTATCAGAAGACAGTTGAGAAATGCCTTCAATAATTCTGAGGAAAACCTATTTTCAAAGAGGTATCAACCAAACTGTCACTCAATTTGGAGAATCAAAAATATTGCCTCCCCTGCATTTATTCTAAGGTTGTGCTCCAAACAAATGATGGAGTAATCAAGAAAGAGAAAGCCTTGATATCAAAAATCAGAGAATTCAGTTTGGGAGGGTAGTGGTTCAGCAGCCTAGAAAGCAGCAGTGGCTCCAGAAAAACCATTTCCAGGAAAAGTAAAGAAGTGGTAGATTTGCTGATGTGGTAGAGCTTTGGGGGAAATAAAACTTGTAGCTATGTGGAGAGTTGATGAAGCACTTGGCAGCAAAAACTAGGGAAAAGAATATAAGAAATGACACAAATGGAAAATGAGAAGTTCATTGACCAAGAAAAAACAAAAAGTTAAGTGAAATATCACAAGAATGGAAGAACAAACACCACATGTACTCACCGTTAAATTGGAACTAATCGATCAACACTTACGTGCACATGTGGAAATAACATTCATCTGGGATCAGGCAGGTGGGAGGGGTGAGGAGGGGATGGGTAAATTCACATCTAACAGGTACAGGGCACACTATCTGGGGGATGGGCACAATTATAACCTTGACAAAAGCAATTTATGTAACTGAAACGTTTGTACCCCCATAATATTCCAAAATAAAAAAAGAAAAAAGAAAAAAAGAAACAAAAGAAAAAACAAAAAGTTGTACCAAGAAAAAGAAATATAATCATAATACACTCCCTGCCTCTCCAAGGAACAACATTTAATGATTAAACCAGTGAAAGCACTGATTACTTATTTAACAACAAATACGTAATTTACTATATTGAGAGAATGAATAGAGCAAGGAAACGGATAGTGGAAAAAGAGTTAAATTTTCATCCACAATAAGAGAATGTCCAACAATAATATCCAAAATATTTCTTTAAAAAACCAGAAGCATATAATTTAGAAATGTAAAGATAAGTGCCAGAAAAAATAGCTAAAAGCGTCATTTTTAAGTAATTAACTTTGGGGTATAGGACTGTAGGTAAGAAGGAAGGTAGAACAGGATTCTGACATGTTTTCAATATAAAAATTTATTCTTTATGCTATGTGCTTGTATGATTTTGATAAATATTAAATAAAAATAGGAGGAAACATGAATACAGATTTATCTTATTGTTGGTCATATGTCAAAAAAATAGGGCTGGGACCAGGATGTACCAATCCTTACCTGGTGTGGACTGAGACTCACTACAGCCAGCGCTGCTGGGTTCCAGGGTTGGTTTGGAGAGCGTGTGTGTGTGTGTGTGTGTGTGTGTGTGTGTGTGTGCAGCTATCTAGAAGAATGCTCACCCTTTATCCCTAGCCAAGGCTTCGTGCACATCGGTTGCTGATCGCTCACCCTGGCCTCTTGGCCTAGAGCATGCGTGAGACCCTAGAACCTCTCTTTCCCCTCCAGCACAGCCTTTTCTTTGGCTTCACCCAGTCTCCCTCTTGGCCTTCCTAGCTGGAGGCCGGTACAGCCCCCTGACCCCTTCTTCAGTCACAGCGTGAGACAAAAAAAGAGAGAAGAAAGTAACGAAAGTGTGAAAATACCCTCATTTAGTATTATTTCTAATCTCTACTTCCATTTAAAGCAAATAAAGCAGTGCCTAACTGGATATCCCTGAGGAGTCCATTTTGCCCTTGACTCCCATCAGACCTCATTGTCCTAGGGGACGAGGAAGAGACGGAGCCGACAGGAATAGAGCAGGTGAACATGGAATGCCTTGTAGGGCTTATGGTGCATAATTATCATTTCCCATGTGCCAGGCCTTCTGCTGTGTTCTGTGGGAGACATAAAAAATGAGAAACAATTGTGGTCCCAGAAGCCTTACAAATGTATCTTTGTCCTACAAGCCTATATTCCTTTGGGAATTGCAAGTTTCCCTTCAAAATTCAAACAACCCGAGGATATGTTATACCTAGTTTAAGATGGGTTCTTAAACTATTACCAGCTAACAGCCCTCACGGCTGGACTTCCTATGGGAATGAGACCCAGCCAGCTATCTCTAGAGGGCAGATGAGAAGACTGAGAAAGGACGTTGAAAAGGAAAGTGAAAGGATGAAAGAGAGAAAATTCTTACTTCCCTGTTTTGCAAAATGCTTGTATTGAATACTGTGCCTTTCTCACCCAACGGGGAGAACCCGCCTCAGTAAATTTTTCTTGGCCTTTCTGTTAAAGTGGATAAATTAAACCTCCCTGGTTGCTATTGCCATTCAATCTTTTACTCATGAGAGATAATAAAGAGTTTACTCTTTTTTCATAATCCTAATATGTGCTTCTAGTTTATGACTAATTAAAGAATTATTTTTTCCATTCTCTAAATTCATATTTTTACCTCCTTGCACAGTATGGTGTTTCTTCCTATTTTGCAAAATATTTGCTGAGTAACTAAAATGTGCAAGGCACCCGTTTCACCAATGTGTAAAATAGAAACAAGTATCTCAAACAGTAACAACAAACACGACTTATCTCCTAGAGGAGAGGAGGCAACATTATGATTGGGAACATGGGGCAGAGAAGAATACTTAACAGCATAGTATGACGGAAATGGCGTGGGAATTACTATAGGGCAGCACATGAGATGGGCCGTAAGCTGAACGGGGGATAAGGGTTTGGCAATCTAAATCTATACAGCGTCGTAATTAAATCCTCTGTCCATGGAGTCCGAAAGAGCTGGATCCTGACTCCACAACTTACTAGATGAGCAACCTTGGGTAAGTTACTAAAACCACACAAGCTCCAAGTACCTCATCCTTAAAATAGGTACGTATCAGAACATCATCTAGTTTGTTTTGTAATGTTTGAGTGTCTACCATATACCAGGCTCTAGGGATACAATAATGATTAAGACAGTTATGGTTTCAGCCCTTATTAAACAATGAGCAAAGAATCAAAATTGGGATACGTATTCTGAAAGGAAACACAGAAACACCAAACCAAAAAGCAAAACCCTTCTGAAGCCAAGGATTTGGCCAGTGGATGCAGAGGACCAGCTAAACTACATTAAAGATTTTAGACTTTAGCTTAAGCATGAGTAGAGTTGGTTGAAGTGTTTTAAGTATACCTCATTTAAAGAAGTTTTGCAAAGTTTACGTGAGAAATCTTATGTAAAATTTTTAGTGCAATGCCTACCTGATAAAGCTTTTGCGTCTCTAAATGGAGTGTAACTCACTGTATAAGGAATACAGCTAAACCAGAGTTATTTGGACACCACAAATCTTTTCCTTAATATTTTTGTTTAACATCTTTAACATTCATTTAGTGAGGAAGTAGAGAAACTAATTTTCTATTAATAAAACTAATATACTTCTTTATATTCCAAACAAAGGCTGCATCACTTACATTGAACATAGCATTCTAATTTATTTGGAATTAACAATTAATTATTTTCCTCATTCATGATTGGATATTGTCAGCACTCAAACTCATTATACCTGGGGCTAAATTATGCAGCTGTGGCACAAACCATTGCTTTAAATGAGGGTTTTTTCCCCTGATTTTATATTCACAAAAAAGTTTTGTACATTTTTTAATTCTCTTTTTTTCTGCATTTTCATTTGTGAGCTTTTACACTAATTACTTTCTAGAGTAGCATATAACTGGGGGACACCAAATTTAGATTTTAAAAATTGCATTTGTTTCAGGTAAAAAAAGTACTATTTCATGTGTTATTCATTTTCATAATTTCAGCTTCCTGTGACTGCCAACTTCAGGCAGTTGTCAGATCTTAGGGTTGATGGAAGTCTTGCAGTTGCATTGGGGAAATCGTCAGAAAATGCTCCTCAACAGAGCGACTGGGGCTGGTGAAAATAGCCCACCCCTCTTTCCTTCCTTTGTTCCTTCCTTCTTTCCTTGTTTTCTTCTTTTCTTCCTTCCTTATTACCTTTTTCCCTCTGTCCTTTTTCTTTCCTTTTCTTCTTTCAAATCAGGGGCTCATTCTTCTTCAGGGGAAGTGGTACGAATGCACATGTCACTCACCACGTAAGGAGTTGTGTGTGGAAACTGTAGTTATCTAGCAGCATATTTCTGATTCCTTGTATGGATGCTTAGCGTGCTTTATAGCTGTGTTTCCCAGACAGGCGCCTGATTGACCCACCCCTGGATTTAACTCTGAAGGGAATAAATTTAAAACATTATTTTAACATATACATGTAATTTTTAAGAAATATGTAAGATACCCCCTCCCTCCTACCCATCTTTGAAACAGTATCCATTCTTCTTCCACCTTAGTAGAAAAGTTTAACAAGTTCTGATGATACAAGCACTTAATAAATGGCAATATCATTATTATTCCAAGGAAAGAAAGAGAGGAGATTGAGAGAGGCCCTGAGGCTCAGGGCAGGGGAGAGAAACATTTTCATGTTGGAAGGCCACATTTATTTAGCTGTAATCAAATAAGGTTGCACTCAAGAAATTTCAATTAGATATACTTAAAGATGTTCATTATTTTGTAAAAACCTAACTGGTATGTACTTAATAATTTCAAAAAATGAAAACTATTTGCTAATTTTAAAGTTAACTAACCTTTTAATGACTTTGTTGTGTCTGCTTTTTGTTGGAAAGCATTTGAATATTTGGTTGCAGAATGGAGGTCCTCAGTTTCCGTTGATTCTCTAGATGGGTATCAGTCATTTGTGACCTTAAAGGTGTCTTGATTTGGAATAGGTAGGAGAATGTAGATGCACAGCAATAAGTGGTTGAAAAGCAAGAAAGCATTTTTCGGGCATGTTGCCAAAGGGATGGGGTATTCTATTGCATTTTTCCATATTTCAATTGGATCTTTCTCAGCATCAAACCATGAGTTTAAAATGTCATCTACTGAGAGCTCAATCAATTCCATCTGTAGTTCATTAGGTGCCTTGGTGATATCAACTAGGAGAGGCTGAAATGCTAATTGGACTGTGATGTCCTGATTCTCAAAGTCAGTGAAACTTTCGTTGTATTCTCCAATTAATAGGTCTATAACAGCTGAGTATTCTTCAAGAGATTCGCACATATCATACTGTTCATCAGTGACCTTTACTAACTGGGGAAAATGTTCAACCGAAATTTCCTTTTGAAGAAAAAGTGCTTTGAAAAAAAATAGCTTTTTACAAAATGCTTGGATTTTTTGTCATGTATCATGTATAGACTTAGTTTTACCTTGCAAAGAAATATTCAAGTCGTTTTGGTTTGACATGAGGTCACATAGAAATGCTGCATTCCTATAGAAATCTTCTTTCAATAATTCACATTGCTGATTCTATTCTTCATAACATTTAACTATCTGTTCTCACAGATAAAATTTTGGCTAACACCTGTCCCTGTGATAGCCAACTCACTTTAGAATGGTACAGTAAATCCAGACTGAATACCTCATGGTTCAACTTTAGCATGTTAAGAAGCTGATGATGCCTGTTGCATTGCATAAGTATAGTTAATAATACTTAAAATTTGTTGCAAAGTGTCACTTAAAACAGTAGCTTTAGCACAGAGATTTTGCTGATGCAAGATACAATGAAAAGAAATGAGAACATCTGGATCTGTTAATACTTTTTTTTTAACCTGTGCAATAAACCCTTCATGTTTTCCTGTCATGGAAGGTGCACTGTCTGTACATACACTCACTAAATTTACCAAATTCAGTCCAACTTCATGACATTTATCTTGAAAGCTGTTGAAGAAATCCATTCCCTGTGTTCTGTTCACAATAGTGCCCAAAGCGAGTAACCCTTTGTAGCAAAGAAAATCTTGTTATGACCTGAATGAAGTATACAACCTGTGCCATCAGTAGTATTAGTTGATTCGTCCAAAGAGATTGAATAATATGTATTTTCCTTTTGAAGTATTGCATGAAGTTTTTCTGTTAAGTTGAAGGCTAATTCATGCTGCTGATCAGTTATGGTTCTCCTTGAAAGAGGCAGCTGTTTGTACTTTGAAATGTTATTGGGGTCTAAGCATCCTACAACTTCCACAATGCATTCTTTCACAATTTCTACATCACTGAATGGCTTCCCTTTTTTCCCCAAGTATATAAGCTACTTTATAACTTGCTTCAGTGGCATTTTTTCCAGTCTCATTTTATTATTTCCAGGTCTCATTACTCCTTGAAAGAACTGTCTTTGCTTTTGCTTTTCATCTTTTAATTTCTGCAATACAACCTTTCATGCCTCTCCCTCTAATTTAAAATATTGGTGGTCCTTATGAGTGTTATAGTGCTGATGAGCATTGAATTTCTTTAATGTTGATATTGCAGTATCACAAAGCAAGCAAATCATCTTGTCTTTAGCAGAAACAAGATAATATTGCAATTCCCAATCCTCATTAAAAAATCTGTTTTCTTCCTTCAGCAGTCTCTTGTTCTTCTTTGACATCATGGGCTCTTAAGCAGACAGAATTAAAAAATACTGTCAATCTGTGCAACTATTCACAAATTCCACTTCAAACAGAAACACAGTGCACCGTTGTCAAAAGCTGACAACAGACTGGCATACCTGACCCCCATAAACTATCAAACCAGCCTCGTGCAGTAGTGGCACCAGTCAGGCGGGGGAAGTTAGAACCGAGTCATAAGTGTAGCAGCCCTCTATTTAGCCCTTATGGCTTACTAATGTTCTAATTGTGCTGGTCAATCTAGGAGAATTATTTCATTAAAACTTATTTTATTCTTTGGTATTTTAAATACATTCATTAAATAGAATACAATTCTATTAATATTTAGAAATTTTCCCCTATTTTTGATCAATGTACCGGATTTTTGTATGTGAAATTTCAATATAAAGCATTCTTCTTACACTCTTCTTAATTTATACATCTTTGGGAAAGCCAGTCAAAAGAAAGACATGAGAGCTATTTTGTGGAGCTTTTCTTACATTTTTATTGCCTTTTAATGAAAAAGATCTTTTCGTTCTTGAGGAGGGGATGATAAATAGTAGGGAGTGTGAAGTTTAAAAGAACATATATCTTGGCTATAAATTCCATAATATGGATATAATCCCCTTTGTTTAGATATCTTAATTTTTCTCCAAGCAATGTACAGTCTATTTGGGAATCAGTCACATATTTAAGCTGTATTTACATATCAGAATCATGTTTTGGTTAAATAGGTAGTAAAGACATGGGAATCTCCCAGAATGTAGAGAGAAAAAATAATCAAATAATTAGAAGTAAAACACCCAAACTTAATAATCATTTACTCATATTCAGATTGAGAGAGCACACAAAATGCTGAGCACATCCATCCATTTATTCAGAGTTCCAAAGAAACATTCTGAATCTAGAATTTTAAAATTATATATAACATGTACATATACATACACACATGAATGTAATTTTGTTTTTGAAAATTCGTGCTCACATGGTTCAAAAATTAAAACAATATAAACATATACAGAGAAAAGACTCTTACTCCCTATCCTCTCCCTTGTAGATAAGCAGTTTTATTAGTTTTTTGTGTGTATTATTTTAATATTTCTTTATAAATATATAAGCAAATATGAATATATATTATCCACTCCCATTCTTACACAAAAGATAGCTTACTATAAATATTGTATTATTGGTTTTTTAAAAAATCACTTAACAAAAAATGTTGGAGACCTCACCATTCCAGTGTCAAAAGATCTTTGTGATTCTTTTTATAGCTTCCTAGGATTGTATAGTGTGGATATGCCAGAATTCTTGTGACAGTTGCCTAATGTTAGATACTTGAGCAGTTTCCATTCTTGTAGCGTTATCCAGCAGTCCCCAACATTTTTGGCACCAAGGACCGGTTTCATGGAAGACAATTCTTCCCTGGAGGGAAGGGGGTGTGGGGAGGGGGGCGGGGGTGGAGCTCTGAGGCCTGGTCCCTAACAGGCCGAGGACGGGTACCGGTCTGCACCCGGGGGTTGGCGACCGCAGTTATAAACAAACCTGCAATTAATAATATTGAATATGAGTTGTCCCATTTTGGAGTCCTAAAAACAATGCATGAGGGTATTGGCTTCCCCACAGTCTTACCAGAAGAATATGTCAACCTTTGGATTTTTGCTAATAAAATATGTAAAAAATAGTATCTCAGTTTAGGTTAAATTTACACGTCTCACATTACTGTTAAGGTAATTGCTTCTTTTGTTGTGCCTGTGGGCAATTTATGTATTTATCTGTGAATAATCTTACCTGTGTTTTTTGGGGGGGAGTTGTTTTTTTAATCTCAATTTCTAAAAGCTATTTGTACATTAGAGAATTAGCCTTTGCCGATGATATGAGTTACAATCCCCCCTCCTCCACCCCCACTGATTTTTCATTTATCTTTTGAGTTTGGTTATGGTATAATTTTCCATACAGGAGTTCTTGATTTTTATGTAGTCAAAATTATCATTCTTATCTTTAATGACTTCTGGATTTTGCATTATATTAAGAAAGGCCTCCCCCATTCCAAGGATATAAAAGAATTTAATGATATTTTCTTGTAATAATTATGATCTTACTTTTAAAAATTTAAACTTGGTCCATTTGGGATTTGTCCTGGTGTAAAATGTGCAACATTAACTTACTCCAGATGGCTAGCTAATTGTTCTAGCACCAATAATCTAAAGTTCATTTTTTTAATAAACTGACAGAAACCCTGCGTTAGTTTTTTTTTTTACTATTTCAGATTGCGGAAGACATTTTAAATATAATACATAATCCAGTAGCCATGAAAAGTTAACACTGATAATTTTGACCATATAAAAATTAAAAACTTCATTTTTACTCACTGATTTATGACGATACCTTTATCATATACTAAATTTCTATGTATATTTTTGTTTATGGATTTTCTATTATGCTTTACATTTTCATGTACAAGTACCACACTATTTAACCTTTTGAGATTTATGAATATCGGCCATCCCTATTACCAACTGCCTGTTTGCTTAAATTTCTGTTCATGCTGCTAGTGTTCTGTTCTGTTCATCATTGAAGAGGCTATCCTACAACTCATGGAGTGTGCTGACATGTACATCTGGTCTCCGGCACCCAGCCCCTGACGTTTGATTCAAATGAGGGTCCTGAGTGCAATTATGCTAGCCTAACAAGACAGAAAATAGCACAGACCTTGGGAAGGGACTCTATTGACTCGTACCTAGAGCCTCCGAGCATTAGCAAATCTCGCTGACCTATAAACAGAGAGAATCATCTGCAAAAAGAAGCACTTTTTTCCTTTTTTATATATTCTCCCTTGGCATGAAACTTGCCCTTTGGCTTTGGCTAAGAGCCCTAAAGCCAGTTCATACATACTTTATTCTGTAATTAAATGCTACTATCATTTACCAACATGCCTTCCCTAAAGTTGGCATTGACCACAAATTTCCTTGAACTTAACCTTGAAGATCAGCTGCACAGGTTTGCCTGTTTAGTATGACAGGCTGTTAAACAAGGCCTTTTCTGTTTCAGTTTTTCTGGAGACTCCAAGGTCTGAGAGTGATGGAGGCCAAGTACCTCTGCATCCTAAAGCAAAGAAAGAGGCCATATAAGCTACACTTGCAAAGGAGATGATTCTACACTAATTCTTCCAAGCCTTTGCCGCATTATTCAACTTCAGAGTATAAAATTTTAAGGTTGAAAATTCTTCTAGTATGAAATGTTTTGGAGAAGGGTGTAAATACTCTAAACTTCCCAGGAGGGAAGCCAGCTAAGACAGAGGGCTTCAAGACAATCATTCTGGTCTTGAGTAGTGTAGGACTCTCACCAGGAGAAACGCATAGGTGAGAGCCTGGCTGAAGTTGGCAGCACCAAATTACCAAAGGACGGTGCTGGGAAGTAACTGCTTTCAAACTACAGTGGAACAAAAGTGTTTATGGACCAGGTGTGGATCTTACAGCAATAAATTAGCATGGAATGCATTAAGAATGATTCCACCTAAGATCACTTTGGAAGACCAGTGTGATCTAATAAATGGGTGAGCCACAGGAAACCAAGAGGTGGAATGGGGCCTCTTAAATAGCTAGCCAGAGAAGAGACTTTAGGCATAAGGAGAGCTGCAGTAAGAGATTTCCAGAGCAGACACCTGAAGAGAACCAGTTCTAGGTATTCCCTACCAGCGCAGGGCACCCGTGCCTAATTACACTTGCATAAAGAGCAGTGAGCAAGTGGGTGAGAAAGAGGAGCAAACAACCACATCCTTACTGTAGACTTCCCAGCTGAGTCAGACCCAGCTGCCAGAAAGGAGAATTTTAAATTGGGTAAGAGTTTGGAATTTTGATATTGTCCTGGACTGGACCAGTCTTTTTATTTTTGAAGAGAGTCCAGAATTTAAGGACTCAAGCCTGAGAGCCATCTCAGGTATGGGGAAAAATGAGTTGTGAAACTGATTTGAAAGAGCATGGGGAGAAAATAAATACAATTGGTTTCCAGTTGTCCCTCCCAGATCCAATGTGTTCAATTATTCAGTAACAAATATACACCCCTTCTCACAGCACTTTTCTATATCTAATTTCAGCAACACTGGAACAAAGCTCCTCAGTATTTAATAAAGACCCTTTGGCATCTTATTCAGATAAATTCATCATTTGTATGATTGGCCTATGTATTGCAAGACTTTTAGCATCCTACTTTCTTACCCTTTAAATGTCAATCAAGCTCTCCAGTAATTTTTAGGAACGTTTCCTAAGAGCAATACCTCCACAAATTGAGAAATGGTAACTCAGGGTAAATGAGTTAATGCTGACAATCTGGGTGTCTTCAGATGACATGGTAGTCCCCAGTAACATATTGCAAAAGATGAACCTGAAATGGGAAACTCTAGATTATCTCTCCAATTAAGATCTTATGCATTTAATAACTTATATCTCAGTAGGAATAAAAGAAGAATCCATTGAACCTGATCAATTTCCTTGGGATGCACAGTAGCCCTTAAGATGGAACCTAAAAGTCAACTAAGAACCTAGAATAAATGCCCCGTTGGAAAAATAATGGCTCTCTCTCAAGTTCTACCCAAATATGATATATAAATTTATGATCTCAAAGTGTCATTTGCAATAATATTGGTGAAAATGAAAGTCAAGATAGTTATAGACTGAGAACAACTGGCAAGTAATGATTCATCAGAGATCATATTTTCTGAAATAAAAGACTTTTAAATCTATAAATAGGAGATGGCGTCTAAAACACAGCTCTGTATGACATTAAGGGTTTATGATCAGACTTCTTGCAAGTGGCACCTGAAAGGATATAGCATGGCCAAAAAGTGGGATTAAAACATAAGAATTAAATAAAAAAATGAAAATAAAGGACCCTGCACTATGTCAGAAACATAGATGTTTAAACAAACCACAGAACAAAGCCAAAATACAACTACTGGAGAAAGGAAAGGTAAAGGAGGAGGAACAGGTGATGGAAAAGGAAGAGGAGAAAAAGGAAAAAGGCGGAGGTTGAATTAAAGGAGCAAAAGAGGAGAGGCCGTCCTAGGACTTACACACCTGGGAATTCGTTGTCTCTTGTCCAGGGACTTGAGAGATGAACTGCCAGTAGTTACCAAGGAATAAGAATCTGCAAATAAAGGAATACGATGAACACTGTCTATATTAGCAATTAAAACGTTAGCCCGGCATGGCGGTGGCACCTGTAGTCCCAGCTATTCGGGAGGCTGAGGCAGGAGGATCACTGGAGCCCAGGAGTTGGAGGCTGCAGTGAGCTGCGATGACGCCACTACACTCTGGCCAGGGCCACAGACAGAGACCCTGTCTCAAATTTTAAAGAACTGAAAAAAGAAAACAAACAAACAAACGTGAAAATGGATGCAGCCTGGAAGGAGTACAGCTACAGGCAAAAGTATCCTCTGCAAGAGGCTCTTGATCCAAATCACTCAAAGGTAAAGAGACGTTGCAAAGGACACATTAGCTTCCAAGGTTCTGCTAAACTGGCAGGTTTATGACAGTCACCAGAATAAATAAATGAATGCAATAGAGACTGTAAAATAAGTGGTCCAAGGTGAATAGTCCTGTAAACTGGAATTTGTCTATAATAAACACACTATGGTTAAATGTATAGAGATTCATTTTGCAAAGTAGAAGGATGAACTAATTACACTGGATACAATATTTAAACTACTGTTACACACATAATAAAGAAATAAGAAAATTTAAATAAACTATGCCTTAGAAGTTTCCGTGGTTTATGGCTTGGTAGAAGAACATAATGAAACAATCCTCACAACATTTGCATAGCTTACTCCTCTCCCTTTATGAAAAACAACTCGGGAAAAATAACGATTAAAATATGATTTTAAGTTAAAATTTTAAATTATGAAATGAGCCTCCACTTTCACTCCATAACTGAGAGAGTAAGACTCAGCAGACTGGTTAAACCAAATATGAAGAAGTGTAAATGTTGGCCGATTTTTAACGCTTTTTTCTTGTTCCCCATTCACTTCTCAAGTACAACCCTTGGATTCTTCCCATTTGGCCTGTGAAGATGATTACAACCAAGTGCTCAGTCTCACCATAATAACCTTAAGCACGCTAATCACTCTTAAGAATTGTCCATACTAATTAAGCACTTACCAAACACTCAGCAGAATTCTAAGCACCTTATATCTATCAATTTATTTAATTCTCATAACAATTGTGTGAGATAGTTACTGTTATTAGCCACATTTGGCAAATGAAAGCAAGAAAACTGAGCTAGCAAGAGATTAAATAACGTGCCCAAGGATATGCAGCTAGAAGTAAGAAGGAGAGCCAACTTTTAAACCCATAGTAACTCTCCACTCCTAGGCAAAACAACTAACTGGTGATGCATATGCATGACTTAGAAAAATGAGACACACTGGGTCTCTTTAATAAATAAAACTGAGCTTAAATGCTTGGCTTGGGGAAATCATTAGGGAATGAAGACCCTCAGAGGGTGGGTACGTTTGCCTGGAGAAGAGAGATGCAGTGTATAGAATAAGTGGGAGGCTCCTAGTTGTATGGAGGTTGTTGTAGTGTCACTACTCAGCAGTTGTGTAAGGTCCAACACTTCCTGCTTTTGGCCAGGTGGTGCAGCAGAGGGACAAGTAGTATTGAAAATGGAAAACAAATTTTGGGAGGATAGAGGATCATTTGGGGACACAATCTTTACAGATTAAGACAAATTTGGTTCAGCTGAAAAAATAAAAGTTAAAAGATATTCTAACATTTATTATTATAAATAAAATTTTTGAACACAAAAAGCCCATCCTAAAGTAATACCTCCGTACTGTACTTTTATGTAATACTGGCACACACAGTTCCTTTGATTGTTTCCAAATTTTTTTTTGTCTCTGATGACTTTGAAAATTACTAAAGGGTGTAGCAACCATTGATTTCTCATTTTACAAATTCATAAATTGTTCCCTAGCTTATTGCTATGGTCTGACTATATGTGTCCCCCCCAAATTCCTATGTTGGAATCCTAACGTACAAGATTATGGTATTAAGAGGCAGGGCATTTGGAAGGTGATTAGGTCATGAGGGCACAGCCCCCATGAATGGGATTAGTGCTGTTATAAAAGGGACCCCAGAGAAACCCCTCATCCTTTCAACCATATAAGAACACAGGGTGAAAGTATTGTCTATGAACCAAGAAGTGGGGCCTCACCAGACACTGAATCTGCCAGCACCTTGATTTTGGACTTCCCAGCCTCCAGAACTAACTAAATTTCTTATTTATTTGAGAAATAAATTTCTGTTGTTTATAAGCCATCCAGTTAGTTTATGGTATTTTGTTATAGTGGCCCAAATAGACTAAAGACATTTACAAAATTATAGTGATAACACAATAAGAAATCTATCTGTAACTTTATTAAATTAAAACCTTTGAGGGTTGGGCACGGTAGGTCATGCCTATAACCCCAGCACTTTGGGAGGCTGAGGCAGGAGGATCGATTGAGGCCAGGAGTTCAAGACCAGTCTGGGCAACACAGCAAGACCCTGTCTCTACAAAAAAATTTAAAATTAGCTGGGCGTGGGGTTGCTTGTTCAAGGTTATAGTGAGCTATGACTGTACCACTGCACTCCAGCCTGGGCAACAGAAAGAGACCCTGTTTCTAAAAATAAAAAAGAAAGAAAGAAACATGTGAACTGGATCAAGGTGATGAAGAGCCTTGAAGGCCAGTCTAGAGTTCTTTGTTATGACATAGATAAAACATCTGGATGACTGATGGTTTCATCTAGATATTTGGCATTATCCCAGCATTTGACTCAGAATTTTAAGATTTGAAAAAAAAGTCAAGAAAACATAATCCCTGGGTAAAGGTCAAGGAATCTCTGAATTTAATTTTGGAATTTTTTCCAAGGGGAACAGTCTTACCACTATCCCTTGAGACATAAGACAAAAAGAGACCAAGGTTAAGAAAATAAATTATAACAAAATGTCAAAAAATCAGATGGCCTAAAACATACAATGAGTCTACTCCTACTCTAATTTTATATAATTTTATCAACATTAACATTTTAAATGGTCTCTAAAGTAGTATAGCACCCTCACCCACACATGGCCAAGACACGATGTCATTGCATTGGCTATTCCTCGATCAGTATTTTAAATGGTAACTGCACATTGATTTTCACTGAACTCACTTTGAGTTTCAACAATCTTTATTTATTAGTGCATGCACTTAAATCTGTAAGCTGGAAAGTCGTGAGTTCAATCATAAATTTGGGAGTCATGAATTTGTAGGCAGTCTAGAGTTCAATCATAAATTTTGGAGTCATGAATTTGGCATTGGTTTCAGTCTTACCAAAATGTATCTTCCTAACTCTAATCCAGTGACATCACTACGGCCTTCAGACCTTAATCCCCAGGCAGGCACAACTCCAACTATAAACACTGAGAGTTTTTCACATTTTAAACTATAAACTCCATATAACCAAAAGTTTAGTTGTGACTTTAGAATTTATATAAAACTCATATATTAATCCCTATAAGCACAAAATAAAAATAAAAATTCTTCAAGCACATGCTTTAGCAAAAAAAAAAAAAAATGTTTTTCTCTTTCTTGAGTAGGGCATGAGTTAAGGACAATCTGTCACCATAACTTTGAACCACTTGATCTCAGTATGCTTTTTTGGTCTAGTTTTAATGTTCCTTAAACCCAATTTCTCTTGTCTTCTTTAAAATGGACTAATCTCCAATCATCATGGAAATAAGTCAAGTAAATGAAAAATCATAAATTACGTGGGGACTCACTCACTAATTCAGTTTATTTGGAAACAAATGCCTGGGGTTTCAAAGAGAAGCAACTGTCTGAGCTCCAATTCATCGTATACATTGGCCAATTTAACTTGCCAGGGAAATGATAGATGATTTAACAAAGTGAGTGGCCGATGTGACTTTCTGTTCCATCCAGAGAAGTTTTGGGGGTGGGAATGAGTTAGGGGTTGGGGAAAAGTAGAAAAAGTCTGGCACATTAATTCTAAACCATGGCTTTTAAGAAATACATAGGTTAGTTACATTTTCCCCACTAAGAAGGTATCATAAAACATCCTCAACATTTTCAAAGTTAAATGCTTTCAATTCCATTCTCTTTTAATTATACATACTACAAAGCACTTTTAGGAAGCTACAAATCCCAAAGGGCTACAAAATACAAAATTAGATGTGTGCCAATCAGAAAATAAGTGAAACTCCCCTACAGTTTAAGTTGCATTATTGGAAGCAAAAACCATAGAATACCAAGAGCAACAACAAAAAAATTAACTCAAAGTTTAAGTGACATTTATCTTATAGCCATATTGTGGTTTCCAGGTATATCTTGTGTTCATTATATAACTATTACAATGCAATCATGTTAGATATGAGAGGTAGATATTATTGTTATCAGAAAAAGAAAACTGAAAAATGGAAAAAGCAAGTGATATATTCAAGGCCACACAGGGGATAAATAACAGTGACAAAAGAAAAGAGATATCCGTAATTATTTCAATTTTTCCACTATAATTCACTAATTATTAAAATGGAGGAGAGGAAAAGGAAGTACAGATGATAAAAAATTTTTAGAATATAAGACATGACTTCATATATTTATCTGTCCCACATTTTATTATGAACTAATAAGTAAGATGAAAAATAAAATACAGTTTTAAAACAAACAAGTAGGTGGTCAATTACAGAATTTTTATAGTGGCAACTAGTTAGATAAAATTGGTATTTTCTTGTGACTTTTGCCTCTGTACCATTTATAGAGTCGTTGAATTCCTACTTCCTTTTTCCTTTTAAAAATTTTCTGAAGATATTTGGGATGAAAACTATAAAACAAAATTGCATCTTAAATTTCAAAGTTCCCTTATAGGGAAATTTTCTACCAATTCTGACCTCAGTATCAACTGACTTAGTTGAAATAAAATAACATATTATTGGGCCAAGATACTTTTTACAAAATTCATGATGGCGTTTTGCAAAGATTGCTCATCTGACAAAAATAAATTAATTAATGACTACACTATGACTAATTAGTTATCTTTACTGTAGAATCAAGTAGGAATTTTAACTCTCCCTTTTAAGTCTCTCAATTTTGGGTGGATATAGTATGAATTGGTAAGTGTAGACCTAGCCTAAGGGGTAATTTAGAAAAAGATTCCTGAATTCTTGTATTGATGTACAGGAAGTAGAAAGCAAATGTCAAATATAAATGTAAAACAGGACAGAGTAAACTATTACAGCAGACCACGCAAGTGGCTCAGTTCAAACGGACTTGTCTGGGAATTTTGTGCTATCCAGATGGGTCAATTTGATACATGCACTTATATACATCCTATGAGAGTCAACTAAAGTCTCTTATAACTGGAATGTATCACAAGCTGACAGCTTATGAAATACCAAAGTATTGAAACACAAGCACAGTGTGAGGAAAATTAGAATAACATACAAAAATCAACTTTAATTACTTGTGCATTAATTGGATCCAAATTAGTTGTATACTCACAAGTAGAAGCATTTGGATGGGTAATGTGGACATCCACTAGATGTGTAGGCAAAGGCAGAAATATAATTTTATTTTCAGCTGCTTTAGGAAGGAAACAAAGAAAATATAGCCAATATGGCAGGCTAATTAAATTATATATATTTCAATTACTGTACAATGAATTATCATGTTAATCGAAGAGTTACCACGTTAGCTCGGGCAAAGTCATTTGAAAACAAAACAATGGTGAAAAAAAAGAAATAAAATATTCATGAAGACAATGTGTTTTCTGAGTAAATACACATATCAGAGCCTTGGGAATGAGGTTAAAAAATGGAATAAAGATGAAATAATGAAAGATTAAGATCTACAAAATATTGTTCAAACAGAAAAACCCCTTATCTTCTGATAATAGCAATCATGTTAGTTCACATAAAACCAGAAAGATTGCCAAGAGGAATTTCCACTTTTAGCTAAGTTGTAAACAATCGGGTAAATTGTACAAAACCTGCTGCTTCTCTGTCTCCATGCTCCCTTCCTTCCTACCATCTTCAGAAAAAAATATAGCATTATCCTAGCATGTACAAAAGAATTTTGTTGTGTTGGTACTAGCTTTGTGTTCTTCTATTTCTGGTCATTGTACATTGAATTTACACTCGAACCCACAGAGTTGGATAAAATCCATTTCGTTAAGTCCCTTCATGTTTAAGAATCCTAAATAAACTACCTTCAACAGACTATTCCTGTGCCTGTGTCCAGATTTAAAGCCATGTAACACCTGGACTTTGTGAGCTTAACCTGCTGTGACAAATAAAAATAAATAAGAAAGTTTCCCGTAGTTGACAACCCAGGTGGAAGTTTTACTACAATTTCCATCAGTCACCGGGGCAGGATTCAAGTGAAATAAATTGTATTTACACACAAGTTTGCTCAGAAAGGTGGCTGTATTACAGCTTTATACAGCCTCGGAAACTTGCAAAGAGATCTATAGGAATAAATAAACTGTGAAAATAAATCCCCTTGTCCACTTGAAATTTTTATATAATTGTTTACATGCATCTTTTCTGTATCTAGACAACTTGGACCAAGTGAATTTTGTTCTAATTCCCTACAGGGGGGAATAATCTGGGCATTCTATGCAGAATGACATAAATGCTATGGGATGGGGAAGCATAAGTATTGCACATGCTCTGTCAGGTTTATATCTCACACTGAGTCTCCCTTTAACTGATTTCCTGAACTGATGGGGCATGGGAAGTGGGACAATTAAGATTTTTGAAAATACTATATAAGGAAAAAAGCCAAAAATACTTCACACAACTACAGTCTAAGAACACTGGGTAAAGAAGCCAAAAGTCTAGTACTTGAACCAAAATCTTAAAAGTATTTTTTTAACTAACTACATTTTTCTTAAGTGTAGGGAATGAAAGCCCAAAGCAAGTAAAAAAGAAGAGTTATAGGAGGAGACTTTCAACAAGATATAAAAATGTGTTCTAAAGCCACCACAGTCAAAAAAGGGTGGTGAAATTGACACAAAAATAAAACCAAACTAGAGTTACAAGAAACAGAAAACACTACAGAAAACGAGAATTTGGTATATAATAAGAATGGCACTTAAAAGCACTTGGAAAAAAATGACATAGCCGTTAAATAATATATTTAATTTTGGGGGGAAAGAATGAAGTTATATCCCTACTCTTCCAAGCAAAAAAGTAGTTTAACCATCTAAACCATTTAGATGGTTGAACAATCTTAATATTTAAGAAAGAAAAAAGAAATCATAACAGACCAAGAAGAAAATATAGATGAGTATTTATCTGATCTCAAGGTAAATAACTTTGGCATAGAAGTGAAGGAAGACCATAAAGGCAAAAGTAGAATGTTTTAACAACATTAAAAAGTGAAACATTTGAATCAGAAAACAAAAACAAAATTAAAAGAAAATTACAAATTAGAAAAGCATTACAACGCACATGGCAGATCAGTGGACAAAATTTTAACTAACAACTCCTACAAATAAATAAAAAGACAAAAACACCACTAAGATTACACATAAAAGACAGGAACAGACAACTTACAAAAAAGAAATATAAATAGTCATTCAACATATCAAAGAAGTTTCAATTCCATTTTTAATCTAAGAAAATAAAATGAAATATCATTTCCCACTTTTCTTTTAGAAAATCTAAAAAATAAATGATAATTTCCAGTGTTGTTTGGGTAAAGAAGACACCCTTATATACTGCAGTCAGGAATGTAAATTACAGCATTTTGAGAAGATAAGTTGCCAATAGTGAATCAAGATACTTAAAAATGTCTATACACCTTGGTCCAGCAATTCCATGCCTGGAGATTAATCATATGGAATTAATTTAGAGATACACATTAAGATTTATGTATAAGAATAGTCATCACAGTTTTATTTATAATAGAAAAATAACTTTAAAACTCAACAATAAAAGATGAGCTGAATAAATTATAATATATACATTAAATGCAATATTTGCAAGTATTATAAATCATATCTTCAAAGGATATTTAATAGCATACAAAATATTTATAAGAAAATCAGGATACAAAATGCTATATACATTTTGATTCAAATTTTCATTATTATACACAAACACAAACACAGAAAAATACTACACTGAACTATATCAAAATGTTAACATAGGTTAAGTGTTAATCTTGGATTATAGTTGATTTAAATTTTCTTCTTTACATGTTTAAGCATTTTCCAAAATTTCTACAATGAATGCATACTGCTTTTAGAATTTAAAGATAATAATTTTATAAAATCCATTAGCAATGTGAACCCAGCCAGGTCATTTTATCTTCTTTTTAAGTCTTCATTTACAAAAGTACCCACTATCCTAGTTATACATTTCAGAGGTAGATATTTAATCTGTTTAATAGTTTTGGAAAATAAACAAATGAAAGGATCACCTTATTTAAAGTTGCTTTCATTGCTATATGAAAATAAGAAGACATTTATTATTAATCTCCCACGTTTTCTTGAAAATTAAGAACAAAATCGCAAAAATGGTTTGGACTTTATAGTCAATAGCATTATCGTGGAAGGTATACCTAACTACAATTCCACTCTATGGTTGCCGATGGCAAAATGTTCCCATCCACCATCAATAAACTAAAACCAAACTGAAAGAAAATTAGGATATCACCATGAAAGTAAAGAAGTCTTTGTAGAATGTTCTTGATTTTTTAAAAAATATGAAATATGAGGAAAAGTTTGTTAAGGAAAAGTTACAGATTTCTGCCCATTACCTGTATTGATGCATTATTTCTGAAATGTTGGATCATGATAGATTCTGTTTCTCTGTCAGGAATCAGGATATATTTATGTCTACCAAAGGTGGTTATGATAGGTTGTAATATTTGGTAGTCCCTCCTTGCTGCTTACCAATTTCTAGCCCATATGATCGCTAAAATTATCATGTTGGTGATAATAAAAGGGTAAGATAGATGACTGGATGTACTGGATAAATGTGACACATGGAAATAGAAAGGGCAAGGTGGGATACAGAGCTTCCAAAGACCCACAGCTGCACTTAGCTGGAATAATAATAGACTAACAACAATAATAACAAGCAACATTACTGTACACTACTGAACTTCAGTCACCTTGACAATAAGGAGTCACGCTGAAAATTATAAAATATATCCCTTTGTTACACTGTTCCAATGTGTTTTTTTATTGTCTAAGGAAAAATATTAATAACAGTGGTCATGTCTTTAATTTACCAAGAATCCTCTTATACTTGAGGCCAGAAGGTTTATTATTAGGTATAAAAAAATCAAAGGCACAGAAATTTCTGATATTTACATTTTTACATATGAAATTACAGAAACGAAGTTTTGAAGATTCACCAAGCTCAGGTCTCAAAGAGGATTTAGGAATGCTAAAAACCTACCTCTTATGTTGAATTTCTAGTCATATTCTTTCTATAATAAAAATTGGCTGAGATGTTTTCCATGTTAGAGGAAAAAATAAGCCATTTCACCTTCATCATCCTTTGTGACAGTCTGTTCTTCAGCCAGAAACTTACAACAGCAGTAAAGTCTAAGGGCAGTAACTCACACAGGTAGTTACAACCTTAATCCTACTTTGGTGCTCTGGTACAAGTTGGTCATCTTTGTTTTTAGAAAGATTAAGCAAGCCATGCTTTATTATTATAACATCAACTTCAAAGTATATTTCTTTGATGAAGAAATTTGAAGGAACAGGAATAAATGTCACAGTCTATGGTTCCATGTAATAATCTCCTCCCCTTTAAATCACTATAATTCTTCGTGTTTCTTTTGAAAAGCTGAGAAAAAGCTCCCTCAGGGAGTGACCCAAGTGCTCAGAGGACCGACATATTTTCAACAAAAGCAGCAGAAATATCATTTAACTCTCCCATTCAGAAACTCTCCTCACAATGGCCTTTTCCCTCCATTTTAGTGAGAGAAAACAGATTCTCCTGTCAGGGTTTGCCCATGTGCTGCTTGCTCATCCTCAGGTCGGAGACTTAAGTTCAACACAGTTATGTGCACAGTTATAGCATATATAAAATGTTGTGTTACTCCTCTACTCAGCTATATTTTAAAAGTGTAAGCATATTTGTTCTGCAAGGTGGTAAAACCTGCAGGTGTGTCCAACATTTATATCTGGACACACCTGAAGAGACTTGGTATTGCAGGTTCACAGCTATTTGCTAAGCACCAAATCCGTAGTCAGTGATAATGAAAGTAGCTTTAATCACTTATTTTTAAGAGTTCGACAGTTGAGAGATAATCAGTAATGTCGGAAATACTAAGAAGCTGGGAGCTAAATATCACCTTGATCTAATCTCAGCTTTAATTCACAGGCTGTATGATCAGATGCCTATTACTCAACCATTATCATCCTCAGTGTCTCTCTCATAAATAGCTACTTTTTTGAAATTTGGTGGCAGGGATTAAATGTGATAAAGTGTGATCAAATGATGCATATATAATATATGCTTGGTACGTGGAAATGGGTATTTAAACACTTGGTTAAAATACACTAGAAATTATTTAACAGTATATGCTTCTTGGACATTAAAAATTAGCACCCTTCCTATCAAAAACCGTTCAAAGCATGAGGGGATTTTTAATAAAAGTTGTTTGTGATGTAAATAACAATCTTAAGTACGTAACTCCCAGGCGTGGTGGTGCACGCCTGTAATCCCAGTTACTCGGGAGGCTGAGGTGGGAGGATCACGTGAGCCCAGGAGTTCAAGGCTGCAGTGAGCTACGATCATACCATATATATTTAGTTTAAATAGTTTATATATATTTACTAGTTTATATATACTAGTTTATATATAGTTTATATGTATTTACTAGTTTATATATATTTATATAGTTTTATATATATATGTAAAAAAAGTGCACTTCTTTTCTTCATTTTTATTTGCAGGTTTAAATTCAATCACTGGTTTCCTACTTCTTTAACATCTCTCTTTGCTTTGAGACTGTAAGTGTGATGGGGTTAGGGACCATGTCTGTTTTGCTCCCCATTGCTTTCCCAGTTCCTAAAAAGGAGTAGGCATTCAATAAATATTTGTTGAGTGAACGAATGAAAACTAACGAACCACCTTTAAGGGAAAGTGAGTGATAAGCGTGATGAGGGCCCCCCGCAGCCCCCGCTGGCCTTGGCGACTCACTGGAAGGGCATGAGAGTTACAAGTCGCACGCAGTCGTCTATGCCGTCTGATGTCTGATCAGTCCACTGAATCCTTATTGTCGCTGGTACAAATAATGTATGATATTAATTTCATTTTGCATTTATACATGACTTTGTTACAGATCTGAGAAAAGAATCAGAAAATGTTCTTGTCTATAAAAGAAATCACAGAAAATGTCGAGCCAGTATCTAACCTGTTATCGTTTGGCTTCACATGAGACCTCTGCAATGAGTCCAGTTGAGGTATCAGTGGCATCACGTGAAAGGACAAGTCAGACCTCCCTTCTATACTAAGATGTTAGGCGGCCAGCGAGTGGGAAACCCAAGGAAGGGGTAGTTTGGCTTTATATTTTACTATCTGTCACTTCTTTTGAACAGCATGGGTGGTGCTTGGGACCTCTGGCACTGTTCCCAGAAGCACTGCCCCTGCCAAGCAGAATTTGCACCTTCACGAGTGCTGATTGACTGTGAGAGAAAGATGCAGTCCCCTTTTGGAAGCTGCTTTCTGGGAAAGATATTACAACTCCAGTCTGGTTGTGGGGAGGACCCAAGGAAAGAGGACTGTTTGTCTGGTACTAGTAGGTGGCGAATAATTTGATTCCTTTCTTACTGCTTTTGTTCAATCTACCATTGATTTTGAAGACCTAAGTTCCCTAGACACAGATCATAGAAAAATAATAAAATATGAAAGCAACGAGGTTCCTCTTTTTCTTCTTCTTCTTTCTCTCTTTTTTACAGAGTATTATAAAAAGTTTGTTTTGCTGGCTAACAGCAGCCGAGGTACAAAGCTTTCTTCGTTAGGGTTTGCTATTTAAACCGTCAGCTCATTCTGCGAGAACATCAAACATATGTCCACCAGATGCTGGGAACAGAGCGATACTAAGGACTTGACTCAAGTGAACAATAATCTGTGGACAGCGGGTGTGAACCTGAGCTGGGCCAACACCTCATCAGACCGAATGGCTAATTGATTTCAAAATTAGACTTGGTATTTCTGAACAATAATCTTAAAAGGCAGCAATAAAATACATCAGGATCCTTTGAGCTAGCCAACCTTTCATCCAAATGGCTTATTACAAAGAGCTGGCACACCTGAACTTTGGCACAGTCAAATAAATCCCAAAACAGCAAATGGAAACCACATTTGGCACTGGAGGTTTGTCAGGAGAAGTTTGTATTCATGAGGAAACATGATTTTTGATTTTCAAAATAATTTTTGTGTTAGTGGCAGGAAGCAATTCATTGTGTTTTACTCTGACACCTGTGATTTATGCAATAAAATATGCACAATAGGTATTTGAAGGCTTTTGAGTATCACATAATCTTTGGAACACCAGGAGCAGCCAGGGCATAGCAAGGGTTATAGTAGTTCCATTAGTGATAACTTAATCGCGTGTGTAGGCCTACCCCTTTGAACTCTGAATAGCTGTTTTGTGGCATCAAGGTCCAAAAGGTTTTAAATCTGACTGCGGTGCAATGACAATAAATTATAACAACTATTTTAGAAATGCTTGGAATCTTATCTTGCCTTCAGAGTGAGCAAACCAAGATTACAAGCCCTGGTTTAAAAGATGGCATAAATTCTGAGAACAAACACCTAAGATTTAGACAATGGCGATGGTGTATTTCAGTACCCTTCCTTGCGGCATTTTATTAGTACTTCTACAGATACATATTGAAAAGCCCTGTTTAACCAAAAAAGACAAAAAGAAAAAGGAAAGAAAGAAAGAAAGAAAGAAAGAAAGAGAGAGAGAGAGAGAGAGAGAGAGAGAGAAAGAAAGAAAGAAAGAAAGAAAGAAAGAAAAAAGAAAAAAAGGCAAACAACAGAGTATGTCTGGGTGGGTAAAATGAATTAAAGAATTGACTGCACAATTCATCTAAAAATGGGCTTATTAATTTAATTTTCTGGCTATTTTAGGACAAAAGCTTTTGACATTTTCTTTGCACTTCTTATCCAAATGATTGACTCAATTTTTAAAATTTAATTTTATGTAAAGGCAGACTGCTTAACTGGATGTATTTGTTAAGCCATTTAACTGCTTTGCTAGATGCTATCCAAAGATGACAAAATATTTCACAGAGGAAAGAAGGAGAAGAAATAACATTAAGGAAAGGAAATGGAATCACTAACATTGTTCTAACCCAGAACTCATACAGCAAAGAATTACCGTGAGAACAAAGGTGGCAGAGAGTGACTTTGGAGAATTTATCTCCAATTGAAAACATTTCTCCCTTCATCGCTGCCTGTCTCCCTTTTCTAAGGCAATCTCTCTCCATTGTTCAAAGAAAAAAAAAATGCTAACAACTTTACAGCAATTGTGATTATGACTTTTTTAACTAAGAAGTGACTGCCAGCTTTACTTGGGAATTAGCCGTTAGAGATCCAAGGAAAGAAAGCCAGATAGGAGGTCGGGCCTCTGGTCTTCCATTAATTCACTGGGTGATCTTGGACAGATCTTTTCTGGACTTCAGTTTCCTCATTTTTAAATGATGAGAATTGTACTAGATGATCTCTACTCCGTTCTAAAATACTACAAAGCTATAAAATAGTTCCTTCAGTTGAGAAAAACAAGCTTGGTGCATGCCTTGCTTGAAAGAAAACAGAAGAAGAGAAATATTTAGGGTGTGATATTTAATAAACTGAATTAGGACACACGCAATGGTTTCAGGAAGTTGGTTTAGTAACATTTTTAAGCATAATGAGATTTTAAAAACTTTAATTATAAAGCATTATTTGAATTGGAAATAATTTTTTAGCTAGAAGTAAATAGACGGAAAAACCTCTTGTTAATGGTACTAGTACAGGGTAATAGCAAAATTCTCCAAAATAAAATTAGTTTCTGGGAGCACATCTCTCAAATCAAATTCTCCATTTATCTAGTTAGCCAGCATATTCTGAGTGTTCCTTTTATAAAGACAAATGAATACTCAAGATATCCAAATTCTCTAGAGAATTCCTAATGCAGAAAGTGTTGAATTTTGGGGAGTTTTAGATATTGTGATGACTACTTGGTACTCTGTTTATGTATTATGTCAGTATAAAATAAAAGATTAAAGCACGTAGTTAGTTTCAAAATTTTGATTCTGAAAAATTGGAATCCAAAATAGTGCTTAAATTACTAAAACACTTTTATGTTCTGTTTTCAAAACCAAAAATTTTAGGGTTTTCCATTTATTTTAATATAAATTTATATTTAATGTAATTTTAATTTAATTTAATTTATATATTTAATATAATTTTACATTAAAATGTATATTAAAATTTATAAATATAAATTTATATTAAAATTTATGTTAACTTGACTATATTATCTATATCTTTAAATAATTTTATATGGCATTTTAGATAACATATCTTAGAGGTTATCTATTTTCATTCTGTTGACTATACCTTTTGTCTCTTTTAAGTAATTTTTAAATTTTTCTAAAATGGCAATAATAATGACAATAATATTTAACAAGTGTATTCTAGTGTTCCACATGTCTTAAATGTAATAACTCATTTCAATTTCACAATAAACTTATAAGGAGGGTACTACTGTATCTATTTTACTGATGAGGAAAACAAGCTTTAAAGAGGTTAACTAACATGTCTGGTTTATACAGTAGCTTTTACCTGACCATTACTTACCAATTCCTATTTGCTACAATAGGCACTATTACTACTGCAATGAGTGTAATCAATTCCTTTAGTCATTCATTTAACAAATATTCACTGAAGGCCTGCTATATGCCAACCACTACTCTAGGGTAGAGGAAGCAGTGAACTTACACTTTGGGTTGGGGGATCAGAAAATAAATAAGTAAATATATAAATAAACAAGATTATTTCAGTGTGAAGATAAGCATTAAGAGGGCTGCCATGCCTAACCATACAAATTGTGACTCTGAGTATTGTGAAGAAAATATAGCAGAATGATGCTATATTGGAGAATGAATAGGGAGTGATTTTCGATTAATAGTCAGGGAAGGCTTCTAGGAGGAGGTGACATTTGAGCTAAGATTTAAATGACAAAAAGCATCCTGCTATGGAAAGATCTTGGGCAGGGGCACCAAGCAGAGCAAACAACTAGTACAAAAACTTTGAGGCATGGATGAGTTTGCTAAGGATAAGAAACATAAAGAAGGCCAGAAGTTAGAGCCAGTGAACCTAGGCAGTGGCATAAGAGGAATGCAGAGAGGAGGCTATGTGTGGCCTTCTTAGCCATGGTAAAGAGCATGAAATGTGTTACTAAAATACTAATGTCAACCTACCTTTTAGACTATTGTCATTAACATCTGTTTTAATGGTTTACAACAGAGGTTTGTGAACTTTTCTGACTCAGGATGCTTGGAGATTTGGGGGGAACAAACCATGAGCTATCTTCCCTGGAAACATGTACATATATACAGAAATGTGCACACTGTTTTAGGAGTTAATTGGGTTCCTATTCCCCCTTGGAACCTAGCCATAGACCCATGGATTTCAGGTAAAAAAAACAAAAATTCACAAAAACTATTTCACAGTGAGCTAAATGAATTGTGATCATTAAGTAATTATAATCCCCAACTAAGTAGACAGTTTTCCCCCCTAAAATTATACAGTCCAGACCATAAGCCACTCTATAAGGCTAAGTTTCTAGTTTCAACCTCAGAGTTGTATTTTTTTAACAGATCCACAATCTCCTTTCTGCAATTCTGATATGCAAAAACCCAGTTCTTAAAGCTGAAAAAAATTTTCATAACTCACTTACCAGCAAAATTTGACCTGAACTGATATGAGGCTATTTATAATGGTTATTTGTGTTGCTTATGTTTTGCAGCAGACATAATGCATTGGATTATAGAGTGAGGCCTCAGGGTCAACTTGTGAGGTTACATAATATATAGTGTGTGATATATATCTATATGCACATACATGTGTACATACATACACCCCCTACATCCAAATAAATTAAAATTCTAAAACACATGAGGCCTTGAGATTTTTGAATAAAGAGCCATAGACCTGTATAACTGCCCTTCCTTCAGAAATTTTTCTTGAGTATTTTACATCTCAAGCAATTTATTAACCCTGTGTATTCAGGACACCAAAAATAAAAAATCAGCATACAGGGCTCTAACCATTTACATACATCTGGTATTCTGACAGGTTTTAGATGACAACCTAGTGTTTCCTCAGTGCAGACCACCTCAGGAGTAGGAAGGCTTATAGGACACTATGAATGTTCTCCCTTAGCGCATAAAAGAAACACCTGAACCAAATTAATTTGTGCTTATCCAGTGAGAAGTTCATAGGGTCCCTCAGCCTCTCTTACCTATGAAGGGTGGTCTATTGACTTAGCTGCTGTGCAAAACAGGGCCCTGCAGGAAGCCCTGGCCTCTTGAGAGGCTGTTCCAGGAATTATTCTTAACATATTCCCAAACTTGTTTTTTTCTTTGTTTTCTGCATTCTTACTTAACCTTAATTTATATAGTCTAGTTTTGTATTTTCAAGGCATTTTGCCATCGTTAAATTGCTAATACTTACCACATTGTCTTAAAGCAGGCACTATTCTCCTTGGGCTGTGCTGAAACCCAGAGATGGCTTAAGCAATTTGCTCAAGGAATCAGAATGTGAGTGAGTTACTGGACTTCAATTAGAACTCAGAGTTTCATACATACTGTTCTTTTCTCAGGTCTCTGGGGCACAGTGTTATTATCTGGGAACTGTTCCCAAAGACCAAACTAATTATCCCTAGCTATGGTGCTTCTTCTTAACATATAAACACTTCTGGGGACAAAAGATGGGGGAGGAACTGTAAAGAAATATTTCCTAATTTCCCTAATATATTAATGTATTGAATATAATGCAAGTATTAACTCTTGTTCAGTCTTTGTAAAATCATTTCCCTTTACTTTAATATATTTTGACACAACCATTGAAAACCTAACACAATTATACTTTAGAAAATAAAATATTAAATTAAAACTATTAGATTTGCACTTTTGTGGAGGTGCGTCATCTATTGCCTCTGAGGCATATATATGCTAAATTGAAAAGTTAAGATTCAGCTTTGCAGGTGGTAGAACATTAGGGGAAAAAATGTATATTTTAGCAAAGTGTCTAGCAGAGATCTGCTGATATTCAAATATTTCTTTTAATGCAAATTTAAAATTTTGACATATGATTTAATAAGGCAAGGAGGTAAAATTCGGAAGAGTTGTTCTCTAGCTTTCCCCGATCCTGTCTGTCGCCGACAGTGTGTGGTGGAGACCTAGCAGTTTTCTCCTTCCTCTCTCCTCCCTGCAGCTCAGTAACTGATCTGTTTCTATGTACACGCAGGTTGCCTCCAGGTCTTTCTTAACCTGTCCCTCAGGCTCAAGTTACTGTAGAATCTGCTATTGTACATATAAAATTTCCATCTAGATATATTTCATGACTCCAGGAGTCTAGTTTGACAAGTCAATTCTGTATTTTATTTTTACACTGCCTTACTTCTCCAACGCCAGTGACAAACACTCTCTTGAGTCTTTGGACCCCTTCCTTCTTTATTTATCTATTGTTTCCAGAAAGGTAACACATTTCCATTTGTAAAATGTTACTTTTGCTCACATTTCTCACTCCCTTAGAAGTCCACTAAATAGCTTCATCTCTCAGTAAGCTTCCCCACAGCACCACTAACGTAATTGCCTGGTGTTCATCGTTCAGACCACATCGTTTCCATTCTGAAAAACCTTCCGATGGCTGTCGGGATTATAGCACTCAGAAAAGACTACATTAACCACTCCTTTCATTCCTCGTTCAAATATCACATTTATGTGTTCCCTCGAACAATTTAGGGCGTGCCTTTCTCTCCAATCGTGGCCCAGTTTCTTGGTCTCTAAGGGCTTGGCGGAATTTCCTTCTGAGCAATCTTAGATTTCCACTTACACACGTAATAGCCTCTTCCATTCCCTTCTACACATGGTAATTTTCTCCCTTTGATCTTGAACTCTTCTCCTTCCATCAAAAAGCCTTTCCTTATTAACATTGCATGCCCCAAATCTCTCCATTTGCCAGTTGTTCGTTACTGCTATTTTCCTACTTTTGGCTTTTTAAATTCCCAGTTGGTAAATTCTTATTATTCCCATCTCTCATCATCTCTTCCCTTTGTCTCAAAGGACACGGTCTTTATAGATTTGGTAACTATTCAGTCTTCAATGTGCAATGACAATCCTAAGCTGCCCTTAATTATTTTTTTGTCTATTCAAAAATAATTTTTTGTTTAAAAACATATATCTTGAAAAACTAATGTACCTTTTTCTGTGAGGAAAAACTCAATGTGCAATGGCGAAGGTCAGTGTTTCAGAAGGTAGGTGGTAAAGTCAAACTCTCTTGGATGGTATCCCAGCCCAGCCCTAATTATTAGCGCACTCGAGTAAGTGACTTCCCTGTGCCTCAGTTCCCTCATTAGTTACACAGAAATAATCATAATATCTATCGCTTAAGATGAGTTTGAGGTTTTAATAAGAAAATACACTTAAAGAATTTGACAGAATCTAGCACATAGTAAATGCTCAATGAAATACAACTATTATCAATTTATTTAAAAGTAGATTTAGTTTATTATGTGAATTTCAACATGCTGACCACTAGAGGAGGAGGTGCAGAGAGCAGAGTGAAAAAGAATGCACTACCATCTTCAAAAGAATTTGCAATACAGATATTTGGTGTGGTTAGGTATTAAAGTTCTAACTTTAATTTTAGTGTATCCTACTGAGAAATTTCATATTTTTAATTATTTAAGCTAAACATAGTGTGCATTAGTTTAAAGAAAATTTATGCACACAGATATAGGAATTTTGCTGTGTGTTCTCAGTATTAAATAAATGTGATTGTAAATGTTCTTCCCTGATCTAGTCCTCTTTACCAATCCAAATCGAAAATCCTAGAATATAGTGTTCTCATCTTACTGGAACATTAGCCCCAAAAACTGACTCAGAAAGGTTTTTATATCTCTTTCCCAGCAGCCA
The DNA here is from genome assembly GCA_023783475.1 of Daubentonia madagascariensis. NCBI lineage: Eukaryota > Metazoa > Chordata > Mammalia > Primates > Daubentoniidae > Daubentonia > Daubentonia madagascariensis. Next base: position 66,318,860 of record JAKFHU010001209.1, read on the forward strand.
TACTTATGTCTAAATTTTCCCCAAATCTACAGTCAGTGGAATAATCCCAGTCGGTAATATAACACTCTAGTAACATGCTTGCAGATAGCAAATTGTCAAGTAATAGCCAGTGAATTTAATTTAACGATGTTTTGCTATAAGTATAAAATGAAAATCAATAAGGCTTGATTCCAATTTGTGAAAACCATATTTACAGCAATTATACATACATTTACATGAGTAAGTAAAATAAGCCTTGCAAACATCTAAAAAACTTAGGAGTAATTTTACTAGTTTAAAAGCTAAAAGTCCCATTCAAACTATTTTCTTAATTAAGATCAAGAAAGGTTTCCAATCAAGGCTGCATAGTGAGTTCATATTCTGAAGTATCTCCTGCTCACTGGACACACAGCAATAATAGAATATACAGAAACTAAGATTTAGAAGGCAAAATAAGTAATCAAAAGCAAGACAATCATTCATAACTGTCTTAGTCCATTTGGGTTGTTATAAAAAGTACCTTAGACTGGGTGATTTATAAACAGCATAATTTTTTGCTCATAGTCTGGAGGCTGGGAAGTCTAAGACCAAGGTGCCAGCATATTCAATGTCTAGTGAGGGATCATTCCTCATAGACTGTGCCTTCTATGTGTCCTCACATGGCAAAAGGTGCAAACAGGCTTTCTCAAGCCTCTTTTATAGGATTCCTCGTGACTTAATAACTTTCCAAAAGGTCACACCTCTTAATATTATCACACTGAGTATTAGGTTTCAATGTATGAATTTGGAGAGACAGCAGCATTCAGACCACAGCAATAATGGATTAAAGACATAGTGAAAGCACAAAGCTATGAGTCAGGCTTAGGCCTGGCCTGGCAACAGACAGTAGCAGCTGGGCGGGAACAAGGTCTAAAATATGCTTGAAGATGGGGTTTTAGTGTAGCTTTCCTACTCTTGAATGGAGGTTCCAATAAGCCACTTTGGGTCAAGACTTATACGAAGATGTGGGACTAGAAGATGTAGGAGGGTTTTGGGAATACAGATACCGCCAGTGACTACAACAGGAGCCAAGACCCTCTACGTTTCTGATTTGATATAATATATTTCTGATATCACTAATGGTTGGTGATGCTAACTAATGATATAAGGCAGGATTTCATACTATATGAAGGCAACCATTTAACCCTAGAAGGGGAGAGAAGGACAGGGAGAAACAGAGAGAGAGAGTACACTGGAAATTTGCCTTCGTTTTCAAAACTCCAAAACGCATGAAGAAATCCTTTGATTAGGAAGACAATTGACAAACAGAATATGAACTCACTCTCATAAAATTAAAATAATATGATATCATGTAAAGGTTGATTTAAGTACATTTAAGCTTTCCAAATACATACAAGGAAATAAAACACACAAGAAAATTTGTGAAAGAAAAAGTTAGAAAAAGAAAGAAAGAAAAAAGTCAAATAGATATAAAATCCATAGTCACAGAAATAAAAAGTTATAATCAAAATGACCCAGCAGAATAGACAAATGTTAGATTAGACACAGTAAAAGAATTAGATAATACTTCAGCATTCTCATAGAACTCAGTACACAGAGATAGAAAATGCAAAGATACACATACATTTAATAGGAAAATTAAGTGACATGGAGAATAAATTGAGAGCTACAGTAGGTGCCTTGTAGAAGTTCCAAAGAGTAGACTGGAGTAAGTAGTGAGAAAACAACATTTTAATTTATGGTTTCTGAAAATTTTCCAAATATAATAAATAGATGAAATAATGAATTACCTGATTGAAAATGTACTTGAACTACGAGCATAACAAATAAAAAAACTACATCGAAACATATTACTGTAAAAATGTAGAACCAAAAAGATAAAAAGAGAAATCCCAAAAAGCCATCACATAGGAAAAACAAATTATGTTAAAAGTAAAACAAGCAAATTGCACAAGCATCAAGAAATGCCAGATGACGACACAATAATATTTTTTAAACATATAAGAAAATACAGTTCTTAAATCAAAAATTGTTATCCTGGTTTTCTGTCTTTGAAGAATAAAGACAACATAAAAATATTTTCAAAAATAGGATAAGAGAATGTATCTCCCACAAGCTTTTCCTTAAAAGAACCAAACAGCAAAATAAAAAGTAAACCCTGAAGGAAGGAGTAAATAAGAGATACTTTGGGGTGTTTAACGTTTTAGAAAAGTTTATAGTCTTGTATGCATGTTAAAATTTAATAATAACCATACAATCAATATCTTTCAAACTAGAAAACAAATAATTGAATCTAACACTATCAATCAAACATATGACAGGCATTATGTGCTAAATTTTGTCTCCCAAAATTCATATGTAGCAATTATGACACCTAGTACCTCTGAATGTGACTGAATTTGAAGATAAGGCCTTTAAAGATGTGATTAAGTTAAAATGAGGTCATAAGGGTGGGGCCCTAACTGAGTTAAAAATGAGGTCGTAATCCAATATGACTCGTGCCCTAATAAAAAAAGAAAATTTGGACGTCCAAGGGAGATATCAGGGATGCACACACACACGCAGAGGAAAGACCATGTGAGGACACAGGGAGAAGGCAGCCACCTGCAAACCAAGAAGACAGGCCCGAGAAGAAATCAAACCTACTGACACCTTAATCTTGAACTTCTAACCTCCATAACTGTGAGAAAATAAATTTGTATTGTTTAAGTCACCCAGTCTGTGCTATTTTGTTATGGCAACCCTAGCAAATTAATATAGCAGGAAAGGAGGGAAAAGAAGAAGCAAATGATTGATAAACAGATATCAAGTTGATACATTGATATAATGAGTTGCTATAATGAAGTTAATATAATAAATTCATAATAATGTTGATATCATGAAGTTGATATAAGTTGATATAATGAAGCCGAAATGTACAAGAAACTCAAGTAAATTAACGTGGCATGATAAAAGATTATCAGATGGATTTTTTTAAATCCACTATATCAACTTTAGAAACCACACACACTTTCGTCATCCAAAAGACCATCAGCATGGCTAAATAGTAGAAAGGAGAGCTTTATGGCAAGCCTGGAAAAGAAAGCCTCCAGTGTGGATAGAAAGTGCCCTCTCTTTGAAGAGGGAAAGGACAGGTTGGGTTTTATACCTCACAGGGCCTGAGACATACATATTCAGCAGGTTTTGGAGAAAAGATATACTTATTCATGAGAGGAGATGAGCACATGTGCAATGAATAAACATGTATGTAACAAACATCTCATGTTTCCCTTGGGGTAGGGTTTTAGCATGAAAATAAGGTAGAATGTGGCTCTTTATGTCAAAAGGTGAACTATAGGACACAAAGACAGTTTGTGCACAACCTCTATAAGGTGGCTGAAACTGGCTTAAGGTCTGCAATAGCTCATCAGAAAAGATTATTTGTGAAGCTCATCCTCTGTCCAATCAGAGTTGTAGTCATCTGGGTTGTAAATCAGCCTGATAGCTCCTATTGTTAGGGAGCTGAACAAGGGTGTAGTTGTTCTTGTAGTCACAGGAATTTAGAAATTAGCACACCAGCAAATAAACAGAGAAAACAAGACATAAATGACTTGAATGACAAAATTAACAAAAGATTCTTGAAGCCAATAATTAGAAAAGGTACAGTTATTTCAGCAATTTGAAACATTTACAAAAGTAGGTCACGTACCTTTTTTAAAAAAAAGAGGGTTTTTTTTGAGCAGTTCTGAATTCAGAGCAAAATTGAATAGAAGGTACAGAGATTTTCCATAGGTAGTCGTCCCTTACCAGCAGGATATATGTTCCAAGATCCCCAGTGCATGCCTGAAATCTTGGATAGTACTGAAGCATGTATGTACTATTGTTTTTTCCTATACATACATACATACCTATGATAAAGTTTAATTTATAAATTAGGCACAGTAAAATATTAACAACAAAATGAATAATAAAATAGAAAATTATAACAATATACTGTAATAAAAGTTATGTAAATGTGCATTCTCTCTCTCTCTCTCTCCATTTCTCCATCTCTCCCTCTCCCTGTCAAAATACCTTAACGTTTTTGACCATGGGTAACTGAAACCACAGAAAGCAAAACCGTAGGTAAGGGGGGACTAGTGTACTCCCTGCTTCCACACATGCATAGATTCCCCCATTATCAACATCCCTCACCAGAACGGTACCTTTATTACAATTGATGAATTGACACTAACACATTATTATGACCCAAAGTCCATAGTTTACATTAGAATTCACTCTATGTGTTGGACATTCTATGGGTTTGGACAAATGTTTAATGACATGTATCCACTATTATAGTATCATGTATAGTATTTGCACTGCCCTAAAATTCCTCCGTGCTCCACCTATTCATTCCTCCCTATCCTTAAACCCTGGAAACCACTGATATTTTCACTCTCTGCATAGTTTTGCCTTTTCCATAACATCATATAGTTGGAATTATATACCATGTAGCCTTTACAGATTGGCTTCTTTCACTTGGCAATTTGCATTTAAGTTTCCTCCTTGTCTTTCCATGGCTTGATAGCTAATTTCTTTTTCAGTTCTGAATAATATTCCATTGTCTGGATAGACCATAGTTTATTTATTTATATACCTCCTGAAGGACATCTTGGCTGTTTAAAGTTTTGGAAATTATAAATAAAGTTGCTATAAACATATATGTGCAGGTTTCTCTGTGTACATAATTTTCATCTCCTTTGGATAAATACCAAGGAGCACAATGGCTAGATGATAGGTAAGAGTATGTTTAGTTTTGTAAGAAACTGCCAAACTGTCTTCCAAAGTGACTATAGCATTTTTGCATTCCAATAAGCAATGAATGAGAGTTCTTGTTGCTTTACATTTTTCCAAGCGTTGGCATTGCCAATGTTCTGAATTTGAGTCATTCTAATAGGCGTACAGTAGGATCTCATTGTTTTTTTAATTTGTATTTATGTGATGACATATGATATGAAACATCTTTCCATATGCTTATTTGACATCTGTATAACTACTTTGATGAGGTTTCTGTTAAAATCTTTGGCCCATTTTTTAAATCAAGTTATTTGTTTTCTTATTGTTGAGTTTTAAGAGTTCTCTGTATATTTTGGATAATAGTCCCTTATCAGATATGTCTTTCAAAAATATATTCTCCCAGTCTGTTGCTTGTTTTTTTAAATTCTTTTGACAGTGTCTTTTGCAGAGCAGAAAATTCTAATTTTAATTAAATCCAGCTTATCAATTCTTTCTTTCATGGATTATGTCTTTGGTGTTGTATCTTAAAAGTTATCACCAAACTCAAGGTCATCTAGATTTTCTCTTATGTTATCTTTTAGGAATTTTATAGTTTTGCATTTTACATTCATGGCTGTGGTTCATTTTGATTAATTTTTATGACAAGTGTAAGGCTTGTGTCTAGATTCAGTGTTTTGCATGTGGATGTTCAGTTGTTCCAGAATCTTTTGTTCAAAAGACTATATTTTGTCCATTGTGCTGCTTTTGCTTATTTTGCCAAAAATCAGTTGACTATATTTATATATATGAGTCTATATCTGGGCTCTCTATTCGGTTCCATTGATCTATTTATCTATTATTTTGCCAATACCACATTGTCATAATTACTGTAGCTTTGTAGTAAGTCTTGACAATGGGCAGTGTCAATCATCCAACTTTGTTCTTCTTCAATATTGTGTTTGCTCTTCTGGGTATTTTCCCTGTCTATATAAACTATAGCTTCAGTTTGTTGATTTTCACAAAATAACTTGCTGGGATGTTTATTGGAATTGCATTGAATCTATAGATCAATTTGGAAAGAATTGACACAGTGACAATATTGAGTCCTTTTATCAATGAGCATAGACTATCTCTCCACTTATTTAGTTCTTCTTTGATTTCTTTCATCAGAGTATTATAGTTTTTCTCATATAAATCTTGTGCATATCTTGTTAAATTTATACCAAAGTATTTCATTTAGGGGGGTGATAATGAAAATGATATTGTGCTAATTTCAAATTCCATCTGTTCATTGCTGGTATATAGAAGAGTGGTTGACTTTAACTTTATATCCTGCAACCTTGCTATAATTGCTTTTCAGTTCCAGAGGTTTTTTTTTTATTGATTCTCCTAGATTTTCTACATGGATGATTATGTCATCTGTGAACAAAGGCAGTTTTATTTCTTCCTTATCAATCTGTATACCTTTTATTTATTTTTCTTGTCTTATTGCATTAACTAGGACTTCTAGTATCATGTTGAAAAGTAGTAGTGAAGGACATTCTTGTCTTGTTTCTGACCTTAATGGAAAAGCTTCAAGTTTCTCACTATTAAGTATGATGTTAGTGGTAGGTATGTTGTAGATATTCTTTATCAAGTTGAGGAAGTTCCCTTATATTCTTAGTTTACTGAGAGTTTTTATCATTAATAGGTATTTGATTTTGTCAAATGCTTTTGCTGTATCTATTAATATAATTGCATGATTTTTCTTCTTTAACCTATTGATGTTGTAGATTATATTAATATTAAATGACTTTTGAATGTTAAACCAGCCTTGCATATCTGGGACAAATCCTACTTAGCTGTGATATATAATTCTTTTTATACACTGTTGGATTCAATTTGCTAATATTTTGTTAAGGATTTTTGCATTATGTTTATGAGAGAAATTGGTCTGTAGTCTTCTTGTAATGTCTTCATCTTGTTTTGGTATTAGCATAATGCTGGCCTATCAAATGAGTTAGGGAATATTTCCTCTGCTTCTGTCTTCTGAAAGAGTTGTATAGAATTAATATAATTTCTTCCTGAAATGCTTGTTAGAATTCACCATTAAACCCATCTGCACCTGGTGCTTTCTGTTTTGGAAGGTTATTAATTATTGACATAATTTCTTTAATAAATGCAGGCCCATTCAGATTATCTATTTCTTCTCGTACGAGTTTTGGCAGATTGTGTCTTTCAATATATTGACCTATTTCATCTACGTTATAAAATTTGTGGGCATAGATTTGTTCATAATACTTCCTTATTATACTTTTAATGTCCATGGGACATGTATTGATGTTCCCTCTTTCATTTCTGCTATTAGTAATTTGTGTTCTCTCTTTCTTTTTTCTTAGTCAGGCTGACTAGGGGCTTATAAATTTTATCAATCTTTTCAAAGAGCCTGCTGTTGGTTTCATTGATTTTTCTCTATTGATTTCCTACTTTCAATTTCATTGATTTCTGTTCTAACATTCATTATTTCTTCTGCTTAATTTGGATTTAATTTTCTCAGCTCTTTCTAGTTGCCTAGGATGAAAGCTTAGATTATTTTAGATCTTGTCTCTTTTCTAATATGTGTATTCAATGATACAAATTTCCCTCTAAGCACTGTGTTTGCTTCATGCTATAAATTTTGATAAATTATATTGTCCTTTTCATTTAGTTCAAATTTTTTTGATTTCTCTTGAAATTTCTTCTTTCACCCTTGTGTGATTTAGAAGTGTGTTGTTTAATCTCTAAGTATTTTGAGATTTTCCTAATATCTTTCTGTTATTGATTTCTAGTTTATTCCCATTGTGGTCTGAGAGTGTACACTATGTTATTTTTTTACTCTTTTAAATTTGTTAAGATGTGTTTTATGGACCAGAATGTAGTCTATCTTGGTGAATCACATACTTTTTTCAAAAAGAAAGACTTAACAAATTTCAAAGAATTTATATCATGCATAACAGATTTTTAGCCCAAAAGGTAGTTAAATAAGCAATCAACCCTAAAGCACTAGTTTAAATTTAAACTATATAGTTGACAACTAAAAAGTGTTCCTAAATAATTCACTTGTTAAAAGGAAACTGTAATAAAGTTTAACTTATTTAGAGCTTTATAACAGAAAGAATTTTACACAGCAAAATTTGTAGGATTCAACTAAAGCAATATTTATAGGTAAATATATATTTATGTGTAAATATATGGCCTTGAAGGCATTTGATAAAAAGCAAAAATTCATTAAAATAAATGATAAAATGTTCAACTTATGAAATTTGTGAGAAAATTAGAAGAAGTTGTTTTAAAAAGTTTATTCCTAATAAACTAAAAGTGATCAATACATTTTAATGGGTATTCAAACATATAATTCACCCAAAATTAAATGAGGTATAAACACCAAGTCCAGTTTTACCAAAATTTCAAGTGATAGAAAAATCTCATTTCATAAACTCTGTCCCAGGAAAAGAAAAATAAAAATAGAAGGAAAGCTACTCCACCTTTTCATAAAACTAATATAACATTGATCCCCAAACCACATCCATTAATGATTTTTTAAAGTTATAAACCAAAAGTACAGGAGCAGTTTCCTAACCTGACAAAATCAATTTATCTTAAAAATGTAGCAGAATTCACTTCCAAAATGATGGTGTAAGAAGTATGATAGATACTTTCCCAAGGAAAAAAATTTTACCCGATGAAGATTATTTTTAAAAACAACCATTTAAAGTATCTGTAAATTTGCCTAGGGGCACATAGCAAGTGAAGAAACATCTATTCAAGAAAATCTACTAAATTCTACAGATCCTCATTGATCATATTAAAATTAAGTAGATTTTCTTGAATTCATATCTCCTTCCTCCAGCTCCGTGTGTTGGAAGCTGTACTCTGGGCTTGGACTGCCAAGAAAGAAGGGCTCTTTCTCCATCTTGTTCCCCATTTAGGGATATACTTTCACCCTTGGAGGGGTAGGCCACCAGCATTTTTTATCTTCATATTTTGTTCTATATTGCAGAATCACTATTCCAGGCAGATGTGGCTGAAAAAAATATGTCTCCCTTCCTCAATTCAACACCCACTCACAGGGAGAAGCTCTACTCCAAGGGCAGTATGCTGAGAATACTAGGCCTTAAATTCTTCCATCAAAGCTTACTTGTAGGGTAGAGATTCTACACTAAAAGCAGCAAATTGTGAAGACTAGTCCCCACCTAGAGCTCTATTCACAGACCACGGTCTTACTCTGGGAGAAGTGGGTCACTGTCTTGGCCAGAATTTCAGTGCGGTGGCAGAGTTTGTGTCTAGGGGGAAAGACAGATTATAGGAACAAAGAGCACCACAATTGTGTTTAAGGGAACTGATTTTACTTGGTACAGAGTATGGGGAAACCCATGCCTAAAGGTGCCGTGGGAAACAATAGAGATCTTGGTGGTGAGAAATCAAGAGGAAGCTGATGCAGGTTAAGCATCCCTCATTTGAAAATCTGAAATCTGAGATACTTCAAAATCTGAAACTTTTTGAGTACCAACACGGTGCCACAAATGGACAATTCCACACCTGACCTCATATGGTAGGTCACAGTCAAAACTTTGCTTCATGCACAAAATTATTAAAAATACTATATGAAGTTAAATTCAGGCTATGTGTATAAGGTTTATGAGGAACATAAATGAATATGTTAATCTCGGGTCTTATCCTCAAGATACATATGTATATGCAAATATTACAAAATCAAAAAAATCCAAAATTCAAAATACTTCTGGACCTAGGCATTTGGGATAAGGGATGCTCAACTTGTAGCTTCACAGGAGAAACAAGCTAAATTGTATACCAACTTCTTTGATTATTTGTTCTGTCTATAGGATGGAGAGACAACTCCTTAGTGAGGATTTCCTTGGGCTATCGCCTCTTCAGTTGATCTGTCTTGCTGCTGGGTTGATCACCCTAAACCTTGTTTGGTGGTGTATATGATTTCTGAATTTGTAGAAGCTGGTCTCTTGGATCACCTACAGGGCGCAACTAATAGCTCTACACTCAGAGGTCCCATGTTTCTTTCTAGCCCAGTCCTGTATCAGACATTGTGTACAAGGTGACAGTCCATTTTGCCTTGCCGGTTGTAGTTATTGCTTATGACTTTTTTCTGTTGTTGTAAATATACTGCCAAAATTTTGCAGTGACATACATAGGTATAAACCTTCCATCTAATATGTTGTCCCACTTTCAGCAGAAAGTAGCCTGATGACTATGTCCCTCCTCCTCCCATAGATATGGAAGGGTAAAATTGAGGGTGGGGAACATGTAATGGAGGGAATGGCCTAGAAAAAAAGCAGCAAAAAGATGTTTTCTGTCTCTTTAAAACTTCTCCCACTCTTTTTAGGAACTGAAGCCTGCATCCCTGCTTCAGGTGAGTGGTCAGGAGGGGCAAGGGGATGTCTTTTGTTACAGGAGATAGCTCAGCCATCCCAGGCCCTGGCACCAGCCTCCCAGATGGGTGAAGGTCACAGGCTTTGTCTTTGGCAGAGATGGGATGATTAGAATCGTTAACCACAATAACCTAGAACTGAGGGCCCTCCCTTTAAAAGCTCTGTTTATGTTCAGGAAATTTGGATTTTGAGACAATAGAGTCTGCCATGCTTCCTCCTTTGCTGGCAAACTAATAAACTTCTCTTTCTCCTAAAAAAAAAAAAAAAAAAAAAAAAAAAGTTTAACACAGAGAACCAGAAGAAAAGACAGCTAAGAGTAGAACTCCTGGGGTTGGAACAAGCCTCAATGCTTCTCCTCAAAGATAAGCCCTGCAAAGAGGACCAAATTTATTGGATCACACTCTGGGCCAATTTATACTCTAGGTCATTGTCAAAAACAATAGAGCCATTAGTCATGGATGAGTGGAGGCTAACAGCAACTTGTGATATCAGCAGAGGCCATCAGCTAACAGAGATATTAGGAAAAGAGACAGTCAAAGAGCCCTGCAACAACCATTCTCATCCAATGGTGACTGCACATGCCAAGGCTGTGTCCTGTGAGGAGTGACATCAGAGGCTACCCACAGCAGGGGAAATAAACCTAACTAAAATAGTCCATCCAATTCACAAAACAAGTAAACAAGCAAACAACAAAAATAACAAACCCCAGAATGGGGGAAAGGAATTAGTATTTAGAATTACTGTAATATATTAACTAAGATGTCCAGTTTCCAACAAAATATTATGAGATATGCAAAGAAACAGGGAAGTGAGATTCATATACAGGGGGAAAAGCCAGCAACAGAATCTGTCTTTGAGAAAGCCCAGATGTCAGAAAAAGAATTCAAAAAAGCAATTAAAAAATGTGTTCAAAAAACTAAAGGAAAATATAAGTAAAGCATAAAGGAAGAAGATACGATGATAATACCTCATCAGACAGAGAATATTAAGAGATAGGAGTTATAAAAAAAGAACCAAGCAGAAATTGTGGAGTTGAAAAGTTCAATAGCAAAAAAGGAAAAATTCGCTAGAGGGGCTAAACAGTAGATTTGAGATGGCAGTAGAAATACCCAACGAAGTTGAAAATAGATTGCTAAAATTTTGCAATCTGAAGAACAGAGAGAAAAGAAAGTAATAAAGAAAAATTGAGAGAGAAATGTGGAACACCATTAAGTGCACCAATATAAGTGTAAGTGTAATGCGAGTATCAGACAGAGACAGAAGACACAAAGAAGCAGAGGAAATGTTAGGTAGTTAGCAAGGGATTCCGGGTCTTCTAAGGATGGAAGTGGGTGCCTTGCCTTGGTGCAATTGCCCCACCTGGCAAGAAGGACATGGTGTGCCCCAGGCCCCTGTCTTGGTCCTGCCCCACCTTAATCCTGTCCCGGGCCACTGCCATACCCAGGGTAGGAGGGAACACCTTATGAATCTGCCAATCAGGACTTAACGCACCAAATGCAAAAGAATGCAGAGGACTCTCTAGCCCACGGGCCAAGCAGCACAGGTAAGACAGAGTCCAGAAAGTGACCTAGAACAACCCGAATGCATAGTAAGACTCAGGTCATGCTACTCCCAACTGTCCAATCAAAGTGGTTCCATGGTGACGTTGAGCCACAGGGAGATCCCAATCCGAGCACTATAAAACACGACCCTAACCAGGCCCTTCCCTTTTGCCCTCTTTTGCTCTCCTTTTGCTGTGACAGTGGGTCTAGTCATCATCTGTGGCGTATGTACCACACTTTTCAAACTTATATCTTGCTCTTGCTCTATAATCCTATCTTTTTTCCCTCAATAAACCTCATTTTCATGCTTACCTTACTTTGGTGTGTCTGGTCATTCTTCGGCCATGAGCGCACAAAGTACCATTTCAGACCCCAAAACCCAACAAAAATGCTCCAAGACACAATGGTGGAAAACTTTCCAAATGTGATGAAAAATATTAACCTAAATACCCAAGAAGTTCAACAAATCCCAAGTAGGATAAACACTGAGAGATACATACCTGGACATGGCATAGTAAAAAATTTTAAAAGACAAATAGAAAATCATGAAAGCAGCAGGAGAAAAATGGCCATTATGTTCAAGAAAACCCCAATAATATTAATAGCTAACTTCTCATTTTAAACAATGAAGGCCAGAATGCATTGGGATGGCATATTCAAAGTACTGAAAGAAAAAAAAGCTCTAAGCAAGAATCTTACATTGAATAAAAACAATCTTTCAAAAATGAAGGTAAAATAGAGACATTCTAAGATGAACAAAAACAGAGAGAAATAACAGCTAGCAATCATGCCTTATAAGAAATACTTAAAGGAATTTCTTAAGGCTAAAATCAAGTGACACCAGAAAGTAATTCAATCCACATTTAAAAACAGAAAAAAAGAGTACCACTAAAGGTAATTATGAAAACAATAAGATAACCCAGTCTTGTGTATAAAAAATTCTAAGCACTTCACTAAAAACCTATTAGAACTATTAATAATAAATAAAAATCAGAAAGGCTACAGGATACAAGATCAATATCCCCAAGTCAATTGTATTTCTATACACTAGTAATGAACACCCTGGAAAAATAAATTCAGAAAACAATTCCACTTGCAATACCATCAAAAAGAATAAAATGCTTCCAAATAAACTTAACAAAAGATGTGCAGTATTAAAAGAAATTCAAGATCTAAATGAATGAAGTGACACCCCATGTTCATGGATCAGGAAGACTTAACGTGCAATACTAACATGCGAATCCTCCACAAATTGATCTAAAGACTAAACATAAATGCCTATAAAAATCTCACCTGGCTTTTGACATGCTGACTCTAAAATTACTATGTAAATGCAAGGAACACAGAATAGCCAAAACCACCTTGAAAAAGAAATCCAAATTCAGAAGACTCATACCTCCTGATTTTAAAACTTACTACAAAGCTACACAATGTAGTAGTGGCACAAGGATAGACATATAGAGTAATAAAATAGAATTGAAAATAAACCCTCACACTTATGTTTCTTTGATCTTCAACATAGTCACCAAGACAATAAAATGAGGAAAGAATAATCTTTTAAACAAAGGGTGCTGGGACACTGGATATTCACATGTAAAAGAATGAAAACGAAACCCTATTATCCACAAAAATTAATTCAAAGTGGATCATAGACCTAAATGTAAGAGCTAAAACTATAAAACTATTAAAAGAACATATAGGAGTAAATTTTCATGGCCTTAGTTTTTTAGATACAACACCAAAAGTACAAGCAACAAAAGAAAAAATAGAGATTCATCAAAATGTTGAGAATGTGTGCATCAGATTCTTAAATCTGATGGAGAGATTCTTGATACCATCAAGAAGGTGAAAAGATAACCTAGATAATAGGAGAAAATATCTGCAAATCATATATTTGATAAGACACTTTTATCCAGAACATATAAAGAATTCTTACAACTCAATAATAAAAAGATAAAAAACGCAATTTAAAAATGGACAGAGAGTCTGAATAGATATTTCTCCAAAAAAGACACACAAATGGGCAATAATCACATGAACAGATGTTCAACACCATTAATTATTTATGAAATGTGAACCAAAAACACAATGAGATACCATTTCCCAAACACTAGATGGCTAATCAAAACAACAGGGTATGGAGAAATTGGAACCGTCATACATTGCTGGTGGGAAACATAACATGACATAGCCACTGTGGAAAATAGTTTGACAGTTCCTCAGAAAGCTAACCATGGATTTATCATATCACCCAGAAATTCCACTCCTGGGTATATACCCAAAAGAAATAAAAACATATGTCCACACAAAAATTTGCATATGCATATTTATAGCATCATTATTCACAATAAGCAAAAAGTGGAAACAACCCTAACATCCATCAACTGATAGCAGGATAAACAAAGTGCCGTGTATCTATAGCATGGAATATTATTCAGGAATAAAAAAGAATGAAATTCTGATACATGTGCAACATGAATGAACCTCGAAAATGTTATGCTCAAAAATCCAGTCACAAAAAACCACTTATTGTATAAATCCATTTATATAAAATGGCTAGAGTAGACAAATATATAGGGACCTGTCATGGTTAATTGTATGTGTCGATTTGACTGGGTTAAGGGATGACCAGATAGCTGGCAAAGCATTTCCAGGTATGTCTGTGAGGGTGCGAATAGCATTTAAATCAGTGGACTAAGTAGAGAAGATTCACCCTCACCAATGTGGGTGGACATCATCCAGTTCATAGAGGTCCAAAATGTGACAAAAAGGCAGAGGAAATGTGAATTCTCCCTCTCTCTCCCTCTGAGTTAGGACATCCATTTTCTCTTGCTCTCAGACATTGGAGCTCCTGGTTCTCAAGTCTTTGGAGTCTGGGACTTAGACCAACAGCCCTCCAGGATCTCAGGCTGTTGTCCTCAGACTGGGAGTCACATCATTAGCTCCCATGGTTCTGAAGCCTTTGGATTCAGACTGAATTACACACACCATCAGTTTTCCTGGTTCTCCAACTTGCAGACAACATATCGTGGGCTTTCTTGGTCTCCAGAATAAATCTCCTATTATTTATCTATATATTAATATACCCTATTGGCTCTGTTTCTCTGGAGAACCCTGACTAATACAAAACCAAAAGTAGGTTTGTTGTTGTGTAGTGCTCAGATGTAGTGGGAATTTGGGGTGACAAAAATGTTTTAAAATCAGACTGTGCTAATGGTTGCACAACTCTATGAATATACTAAAAATTATTGAACTGTATACTTTAAATGAATGAACTGTATGGTATGTGAGTTATATCTCAATAAAGCTGTTTTTGGGAAAAAAACCCTGGCAAACATCACACTGGATGGTAAAATTTTAGAAGCTTATTCCTTAAGCTCAGAAATAAGACTCAGGAATGATGTCTGCTAATGTTGTTCTGGAGGGCCTCAACAATACAATAAAATCAGGAAAAAATAGGCATACAAATCAAAATGAAGAAATAAAGCTGTCCTTATATTCTGAAGATATGATTATTTATATTAAAAATGCAATGACGCTATAGAAAAAAAATCCTATTAAATAATAAAGTTCTTGTAGGACTGCTAGATATAAGACTATCATTCAATAATTAATACAGCCCCTATACACCAGCTATAACAATTCAGAAAAAAATTTCAAGAAGGATTTTACGTATTGTAGCAACAAAAAGTATGATACACAGGAAAAAAATTTTCAGATTTTATGAAGGAAATTATAAAACTCAAAGGACATGAAATAAGACCTGAATAAACAGAGAGCTAGAGCACTCTTATAGGAAGATTCAATATTATAGAAATGTCGGTTTCTCCTAAATTAATGTAAGTTTCATGCAGATCCACTTAAAATCCCCAAAGGATATTTCACAGCACTCAACAAAGTGCCAAAACCAAAATCCATATGGAAGAATAAAGGACTGAGAGTATGTAAAACAATTGTGAAGGAATTAAAAGATTGGCCGTGTTGACCAACCAGATATCAAATTTCATAATAAAGCTATTGTAATTAAGACAACACAGAATTTGTACAAGGATAGACAGACAAATGTTACAAAAAGGGAACTCATACAGAAACATGGTATATAAAAATGGTGATATTACAAAATAGTCTGGAAAGGACCAACAGGGAAATTGTTATAGGATAATTTCTTATCTGTATGGTAAAATAAAAATGAATTAGATCCTTACTTCACATCTTATATAAAAATCAAAAATCAATTATATCTTATGTAAGAAGCCAAATGGATTAAAGAACTAAATGTGGAAAGTCGAGCAATAAAACTTTGAGAAGAAAATTATTACATAACGTCTTCATGACAGGGTAGGTAATAATTTCTTAAAATACATACACAAAAAACCATGAAGGAAAAGAGAAAAAGATTGATAAATTTGACTCAATTTAACTGTAAAAGTTCTGTTTTATAAACACTAGAAATAAAAATACAAGATTATATTCTCATGATTTTAGAATAGGGGAGAATTTCTTAACAAGGCACACACACACAAAAGAGGAAAGATTAATATATCTGTTCCAATTGAAAGTTAAAACTCTTTTAACAAAAGACACTATAAATAAAGTAAAATGACAAGCCACAGTGCAATATATATGTGTAACAATGCATAACAAAGAAAAGACTAGTATCTGAACCATTTAAAGAATTCCCAGGATTTAGAACTCCAAACATTTAAAGACATAGATCCCAGGGAAAAAACGTAAAAATACTATGAACAAACAATAGAAGTAGAAACCTGAATAGTTAATACTAACACATACTAAACTTTAGTAGTAATGAGGGAAATACAAATAACAACCACAATGACATACTTCACACTACATCAGATTTGCAAAATCTTGAAAACTCTAACCAAAATGACTACTGGCAAGAATGTGGAGAAAACTACTTTTATTTGGAGAGATGTATAGCAATGTCTAGCAGAGTTAAAGATGGTATATATCCTATGACCCAGTAGTTCTACTTCTAGATTTGTTCATATCCTAGTGAAATGCATCTATATGTGTATAATGGAACATGTCCAAGTGTTTATTGCAGAACTGTCTATGATGGCAGCTTTTAGAAGCTCTTGAAATGTCCATCAATCTAGGCAGACAGATAAGTAAATTTTGGTACATTTACACAAGGAAAAATCATAGTGGAGATAAAATTTGAGTTTCATGTGTTAACGTGGCTAAGTCTCAAAAACATAATGTTGAAGGGAAATTGATCAATTCAATACACCATATATAAAAATACACAAATCCCTACCTTAAATCATCTGTAAATATGTGCAATAAAATTATAGAATATAGCAGGGACTAATACACAGCAACTTCAAGATAGTACTTAGTGCTGGTTGGTGAGAGGGAGAGAGGAAAAGGAAGGTAACTGGGGAAGTTCAGAGAGAATTTTTAATAGATCTATGATATTTTATTTTTCTTAAACATATTTGAAGCAAATGTGGCAAAATGCTATATATTTTTAAAGTTGGAGAGTGAACTCACAGCACTTTTTATACTACAGTCTTCTATAATTTTTTTTAATTTTTGAAGTATTTCATTATAAAGATATTTAAAGTAAAATTTATTTAAGAAACACAGTAACAGCAAGTATGTGCAATATTGTATAGTGGAAAGTGAATGGATTTTGGCATCTGACAAAGCTGTGTGTCCTTGAGAAATTTTTTTAATCCTCTCTGAACATCAGATTCTTCTTTTGTAAGATGATGGATAAATAACATTTGCTGGCTGATGTTGCTATGAAGATTAAATGAGTTGGCATAAGAACAAGTGCCTGATAGGTAGTAAGTGCACAATAAATATTAATTATCTTATCCCAGGAACCGATTTATTACTTCAATATGAACAAATACATAATTGTTTTTTTCATGTCTGTTAATATTACTAAAAATTCACTTCTGAAACTGTATCAGTCAAGAACAGGTTTGGCTGCACAAAAAGAATTTTATCTTTCTGTGGAATGGTGTGTTGACTCTACAATGCCTTAAGGGTCCTGAACTTCTTCTGTCTTTCAGTCCTGCCATCTTTAGCATGTGGTTTTGTCTGCCACACCCCTCACTTGCACTCACAAGATGATTACTCCACCTCTAGCACTACATTTTTGATCCAGGTATAAAAAAGAGAAAGAACAAAGCTGCCCCCTTTTAAATAGTTTTTTAAGAAGCCCAACCCAGGGTTTCAGTTTACTTCTCATTAACTAGAACTGTGTCACGTGGCACCCACAACAGCAAGAGAGGCCTGGGAAGGTAATCTCGTAGCTGGATGTGCCCCGTGGAAGAAGAGCGAGGTTCTGTTAGTAAGGGAGATGAGGAGAATGACTAGCATTGAGTTGGGAAACAGAAAGCCAGCGGCAAAGATTGCTGATTTATGCCTTCCACAAGGACTTTCGTATTTCGAGTCAAGGCTTACTTCTCTGGTGTGTGATGGCTTCAGAATTCCCACCTAGAAATGACTTTGGGGTGACAATCTGGTAGGAAATGAACTTCTTTAAGTAATTTGATTTAAGCCAGCATGCATAGTCAGTACAGTGCTTGTATTTAAATGGCATGTATTTTTGGGGTGCTGGGATGAAGGAGTAGTTTATGGAACTGATGTGTGAGGAGAATTCTGAAGTCCCCTAGAATCCTAGTTGAACCACAGTTTCTAATAATTATGCTTTTAACATCTCCAGACACGAACACTTAAAATCAAGTTTTCTTTGCTCTTGCAGTAAATCAGTAAAGCACAAAGATCACAACTATTGTTAATAATGCTTTTTCATGAGGGGATTAACTGGATTTTTGTAGAATTGAGTTTTTCTCCTTTAAGCTTCTTTCTTTCTCTTCTCATGGTGTTCTAGGAAGAAATTATTATATTAGAACTAATTTTTTTTTTAAAGAGAAAACAATACTTCTCCCAAGAGGGATCTTGCCTGAAGCAACCTCTTTTATATGGTGCTTCCTAAGGCAGTAAGCCAGCCTTTTACAGACATGGCACAGCACAGGTGTGTTAGAGCTACACTAACGAGCAGCAGATGCTTTCAGTTACATTCTTATTTACGGTGTCATCAGGGTCCAAGAAAGCAGGAATATTGCATGCTTAAGTAAAAAAAAAAAAAAAAAAAAAAATGAAAGACGCTGGGGCTCTTTTAAATTTAAATATTCTGGACATCATGATTAAGATCAAAACTTCTTTGAACTATTGCTGCACCCCATTTATAGCAAATCACTACCAGTGAAAATTACACGGAGAAAGAATGTATTCAATTCTGTGGTAAAAGGGGGAAGAAAAAGTTTTCCCGTAATGTCAGTCTAGTCTGGGGCAACCTTGACCAACCTTGATTCTAGATCCAAAGATTGGTCCAGTGCATTGATCTTTATATAAACTCTGTTAACACTGGCTTTCCATGACATTTAAACAAGGTCAAAAATGAAACTCGACTAATGACTCACCTCAAGTCTTAGCTTCAAGTGGACAATGCAAACCAAGCTTTGGGCTCCTTAAAACTCTAATTGGCTCATTTACAAAAATCAACCTCAAATTTTATCTTGGTTTTATTTGGAAGGATCATTCCTATTATGATCAACTATAGTTAGGAATGGTTCTCCTTTGGGGAGTGATACAAATCTTTAGAATCTCCCCACAACAAACAGTATCCAGGTTAATATAAACTGTCTTGGATAAGGACATGTGTTTGAGCTCCTTATTGTACTAACACGGACTAATGAAGACAAACAATTCATAATCATACCGTTTTTTTTTTTTTTTTTTTTTTTTTTTTTTGTTTTTTTTAGACAGGGTCTCACTCCTGCTCAGGCTGGTCTTGAACTCCTGAGCTCAAGCAATCCTCCCGCCTCGGCCTCCCAGAGTGCTAGGATTACAGGCGTGAGCCACCATGCCCGGCCATACCGTTTTCTTTTTTAATGTTTTTATTTTAATATTCTGCTGCACAAAAATTTAAAATTGTCATAGATGCTAACATGTGCAAAAAGTGCAAATGTGCTTTCACTTTGATTTTTAGCTCCAAGCCATTTGGCAGTGAGATGAAGGGAGTAAGCATACTGACAAGCAAAAGTGTCAGCCTTTCATGTCACGTGTTGTAGTGGTTTGGGCGTGAGAGAAGTGTGGGAAAATGGAAGGTTATGTATCTACTATTCTAGACTGTTAAGTTCCTTCCAACGTAGACTGATGATGTGGAAGTTGCAAAGCAAATCACTAGAAGGTGAGGTGAGATCAGACTGGACCCCAAAGCCCAGCATTTAGAGCAAAAGCAGAGTGGCAACCAGGCCAGTCACATGCTAGTCAACTGACAGAAGATGCCAAACCCAGGCAGGACAGGTGCAAGAACCAGCATCCTGGAGCACATTTAAGATTAGAGATGCCTAGAGTTGATGAGGAGGAAAGGAAACTAAGAAATACTCCTCCATTTGGAAGGGCAGAGTTCTTCTTTGTGGGGGCTTCTTCTGAATGTATGTGGGACCCCCACATGCCGTGCCATGCTACCTCTGGTGTTCAAGAGGTAGCGTTTGATGATACTTCATCTGTTGTCATCTCCCCCACACACCTTCTTAGTTTTGACACATCCCACACAGTTGTCAGTCATGCTCACTCTCCTCAGAAAAGTCTATGTGCTTCAGACAAACCAAGCTGTGCTAACACATACTTATATATCTGCAACTGATAAGAATGAGGCACCTGGAAGACTTACAGCAGCTAAAACCAGAAAAGAATTCTGTCCCTTCTCCTTCTCTCTTTGGAAATGGATGCCCTTTCATCTTCCCGTCTTAACACGTATTATTCCAAATTTTCCATTCTTGCCCAAGCCAAGATCATTCTTGCAGGTGCCAAATCTGTCATCTTCAACTCAACCCTCTCCTTTCTCCTCCCTCTGGAATCTCATCTAATCTGCCAATCTCTGCTTTTGAACAGCTTTTGAATTCATGTTTTCCTTTTCTCTCTCACTGTCACCACTTAGTCCAGACCCTGGTCACATCACACCTGGATTATTTTAATATGGACTTTTCTAATTTGATGCGTGGTTCCAGCCTTTCCCATCCTTCTCTCTTCTCCGCAGATCAACCCCCCAGCACAGGGGTCCCTGAGAAGTCACATTGCCTAGAATACTAAGTCTAAATTCCTCCCGCCAGTCTCAGTGTCTGGCACACCTTCTCTACCCAACCACACTTCCCTCCCCACTGTGTACAGTGCACTCACCTGTCTCTCTCCAGCTTTGCCATTTCCCCCCACTTCTCCTAATCAGTTTTCTTTGCTTAAAATGTCTCCTCCTTCCTCTTCATCTATCCAAACACAAGCTATCTCCATAATCATGTCAGATTATCTTTATTATATCTTCTCTGGAAAATTGGGTCCCTTTAAATTCCATACCTCTAACTGCCAATACCACGTGTTTAGGTTATCTAGAAGATTACTTTGTGATTTAAGTTATTTAATGCTTGTTTTAGAAGTCTAAGTTTGCCTCCTTAACTCTTGTGAGCATTGTCTTGGTGATACATTGTTCCTGCATTGAGCTTTTCCCCTTCAGGGGACACATAATAGATACTTAATATATATTTATAAAACTTGTCTGAAAACATGGGTAAAAGAAAAATATTATATTAAGAAGTACTCTTAGAAAGTCAGCTTGGGATTTGGAGAGGTTTAAATACTTTATATGCAAGAATTGGTGTAAAGACACAAGAAATGAAATATTCTGCTCCCTCTGACCTCTGGGCCAGCATCAAAGCTGGCAGTATTCTACTCTTTCATTTTTGGCCCTTCTACCACAGTTTTCTGGGCAGCTTAATTGGCCTGCATTCCAACTTCATCATTGGAATGTGAGCCATCACCTACATATTTAAATAAATAGTTAAACTTTATCTCTGACTTTACCAAGTGGAACAGTGGTTTCCAAAAATGGGACGCCACAGCTCTGCCATGTCCTTTGTGACTTGGGAAAGGTTCTGTTGTGATTTCCTCCATCTTTGTATTGAATTTACATTCTTCTTCCCTGAAAATGACACAAAAGCAAGGCAATAGTAAAAATCAGAGCCCCAGGAATGGAAGGGTAAAAAAACTTGATCTTAAACTGAGAAACAGTTTTCATTCTAAAGAACTTTGGTACCTTCAGTTAAACAAAATAATATGATTTTTATTAATCACCGAAGGAACAGGGAGCCCAGGTGAAGTTGCAGCTAGCTCTGGACCTGCTCAGTAATTGGATGATCTAATTAGTAAACACTACAACAAAGTAGAAAATATACCCAGAATATGAAAATTTACTAAATAACAAGAATGTGAAAATTTGCCTCAATTATATCTTTCATATTACTTCTTCAGAAGCCATAGTAAAATTGTTTAAAGTATGACCATGTAAATTCTGTAAAATCATAAAGGAAAATTTATTTCAGACTATGTACACCACACCGCGACTGGAATCGCAAAAAACTGAATTGGCACATATTATCTATGTGCAGAAGTAATATCTGGGAGGAAAAAAATCAATTGATTTTGTATAAGAGCATCTCACTTTTATCATTCTTTCTTGACACACGTAGTTTAGAATTTAAGTAATCAAACCATAACAAGTTGAAAATACCAAGTTAGCTCACCAAATCTATGTGTAGACAAGATTAGGATTCAATAATGTGCTAACTAATCTCACTCACTCTAAACATATTATTTTCAGATTTGACTTAAATGGCTAAGTTACTACTTTATCTCTTTCTTTGTCCAAGCCAATGTCTTCCCTCCCTTCCTTTTATAGTACCATCTTTTCTTCTTGCTCAATTTTATCAAACCAAGCCACAAATCTATTTAAACTGTCTTGATGCCAAAATCTCTGCTCCTGGAGAAATGCATCATGCAGCACATCTAGGTAAGTGAATTAAAAAAGCATCCAGGCAGGTATCTGGTGAATGTCTCAGTTCATCCTTGCATAATAAACTATCTTCTTCTGCTCATTCATTTGTCAGTCACAGTAACTAAGGATTATTATTTGCTGAATGTACGTGACACCAGCAATTTGCAAAGTCTGTTGGCAAGAAAATCAGGTTAGAATGACAGAGTGAGAAATTAAGCAGAAGCCTGATGTAATTAGCTACAACAATCAGTGCTCTAATTTCTGATTTATTGTTTCCTGTTTTCCTGCTGCACTCTACTCTGTGTATACTGTATGTACTTCATATAGGTCAAACAATTGCCTTATCAGTCTTGGCAAAGCGAGAGGTCAGAGTTAACAATATTTATTTAAACATGCAGGATGCTTCCCACTGCAATTAGGAAATAACTATTACTAATAGGCCCTTGGCACTACTTCCTCATTTATGCAATTTTTGGGGAAAAAAGAAACAGAAACAAGAAAGAATTGGGATTCATTTCTTACATACGCACAGAAGTTGATTTAGTTCCCCCTCTTGGAGAATTTTTTTACTCTCAAAAGATCTATGATTCTAAATGAGCCAAACAAATCATTATTATTACAGCTGAATATTTATTTATAAAAATATGGAAAAACTATCTTTCCTGATAAATAGTGAGGTTTTATTTTCAAAGCTCTGTTAAAAGGTTATTGTAGGCTGCTCCCCCCCCTTGGAAACTCTAATCTCTAGAGAATTTTCTTTCTTTCCATCATTCAATCACAAACAGAAAGTGGGGTTAGTTGTTCTTTTCATATTTTAAGAAAGCATTCTTTAAAACTGCATGTAGGATCTACTTTGAGAAGGAAAACCGTGAGCTTTCTTAAATTCAAAATAGATTTTAAAAAAAACCTCTGAAATAAAGCAACAGACTCCTATAAGATAAAAGTACCACCGTACTTCACTCAAAATAATGTGAACATTTCTGATAGAATGAATAAAACTCAATTCAGGGTAAATTTATTTGCCATGCAAAGGAATATTTTATAGGTCCCTTTAAAACAAAGGCCCCAGACATAATGAAATAAATATTTCTGTTTTTATTCTTTTAACTTTAAAATTTTATATGTCAAACTCTCTCAGAGCACTATATACCTATAATAAGATAAAATATAACATACTTCCAAGACCTTCCAGAAACCCTCAGAATGTAGTCAAACTGCAAAACAACATCAGACTTTGAAGACACATTAGGCTGCCAGGAAATCTGGATTTTTCCAAGGTCATTTCTCTTATTAACTAGTGACCTTGGCCAAGTTACTTGACCTCTCCAAATCTCATTTTTTTAATAGACAAAATGAGAAGTTTGGACTTGATTTTTAAATCTCTTTTTGCAATAACAATTATTATATATTAAGTGCTTTTGCTCTGTGCCAAGTGCTATGCTAAATATTTTAAGTTCTCCATGTCTTTTGATTCTCACAACAATCCTATGAAATAGAAATTTATTATCTCTATTTTACAGATGAGGAAACCAAGGCTCTGAAATTCTGTAATTTGCTTGAGGTTATTCAGCTAGAATAAGATCAAAGGATCACTCTAAATTGGATTAATCTGTGCCCATAACCCAAATGCTTAAACTTTTTGTTCTACAGCCTTACATCATAAAATCTTAATGTCTAAAGACTCTAATTAAACATACATGCAGATACATGGAACGAACACTATAGTATATCTTAAATCCAAATGTAGAAATCCACAAGGTCCTATTGAAATAAGATGGAATACCTTAATGTGTGAGCACTCAGCTGTATTTGTATCTATAAATAGTTCCAATTAAAATGCCAATAAACAATTCTAAACAAATACCACAGAATCAATTACTAAGCAGTTGCTGAGTACCTATGTTCTCAATTCAGGATTCTACTGTGTAGATGAGCACAGACATTTAATATGCCCTCTTCCCCCAAGAGGTATATAATCCAGTTGGATATAATCTGTGTTGGACATTCATTCATGACAAAATTTGAGGTATACACAACAAATGTTGAAGGAGCTCAGCTGAAGGATTTCAAATCTCAGAGTTATAGCAATGAGGGAACATTTCATGGATGAAGTAAATGAGTTTAATCTGACTTAGTGGAGGAAGGAAAGAAGACTTTTATTAGCAATGGCAATGGTGGGAAGGTGTTGGTCAAGGTAGTGACATGGGACAACAGTGTTTAAGAAAGTCTAGTCTACTAGTATTCAGGATAGAAGCAGAAGAGGTGCATGTGTGCGCGTGAGTGCACACCTGTGTTCATTGTGCAACAGAAGGGAACGAGAGGAGGGACCTCATATTCAAAAAAGATTTTTTGGCATCATTACAAATTTTCCCTTGTAATGGTTAAAACCTGAAACAAGAAATGCCAGTGGAAAAACAGAGGGAGGACAGACTTGAGAAAAATTTTCAAACTAAATTTTTAAAGATTTTTATTAATTATTAGCTAAATAATTTATTCATTTGATTAACCTTGATTGTAAACTTATTGTTTACAGTCTGCTTGGGCTGGTGTAACAAACTATTCTACACTGGGTGGCTTATAAACAACAGAAACTTATTTCTCACAATTCTAGAGACTGGCAAGTTTAAGATCAAGGCACTGGCAGATCCACTGTCTGGTGAGGGCTGCTTCCTACCTGCTTCATGGATGGCCATCTTCTTGCTGTAACCTCACGTGGCAGGAGGGGCAAGGGAGTCCTCTGAGACCTCTTTGATAAGAGCACAAACCCATTCATAAGGGCTCTACCCTTATGACCTAATCACCTCCTAAAGGCCTCACCTCCAAGTACTATCACATTGGGGATTAGGTTTGAACATGAATTTTGGGAGGATACAAACACTCAGTCAGTAGCACTTATATCCAGGAACTGTGCTACTGCTGGGGATACAAAGATGATTTAGAAAAATTCCTGCTCTCAAGAAGTTTATAGACACTGAGGAAAATAGAGAGTTAGACACATAAACAATATAATAGAGTATGTGGGTAAGGCCTGAGTAGAGAGAGTCCACAGGCACTAGAGGAGCATCTGTGAAGATGTCCTTACCAAGGCTGAAGGAGACTGTGTTAAAGGGGATTTCTGAGCTATGTCTTGATGGATACATAGGTGGTATCCAAGTGAAGAACCAAAGTAAGGGCATTTCGAGGCATAAGACAAGCACGCTCAAAGGTGAGATACACCACTGCATGCTGGGGGCTCTGAAAAAAGTTTGGAACAGCTGAAGTATAGGGTGCTGGAGTATGGAGTGAGAGCGATCAAAGAGGAAGGCTGAGACAAAGTCTTAAAGAGTCTGGAAGAGTCCAGTATGTCTACATCTGAAAATAATAGGGAACAATGAAAGGAACAGCATGACTGAATTTGCATCTTAGAAAAATAACGGGCTATTCAGGAAAGAACAGATTGCAGGAGAACTAAGACAGGGGGCAAATAAACTACTTTAAATGCTTCTGTTTGGAATTCAAGGGAGAAATAGAAATGATGGAGACTGAAGACAGTACCAAGGAAGGATGGGATGAATTAAGGTAAACTCAACTAAACTTAGTGACCAAGTAGTTATAGAAGATTAAAAAGGCCAAGGGGTGAAGGAAAGTTCCTAGATTTGTATATGGGTAATTAGGTGAACATTGATGTCCTTTACAGAAACAATATTTATTTTCAGTGAAGTCTTGTTGAATTTTATATAGGCACAGCTGTGCCAAAAACCTGTACATGATCCATACCAAACTGTACTATGAAAGGCAGGCATGCATTTGTTAATTCTTTCATTTATCCCACAAACTTTTACTGAGTGTCAAATAGGCACTGTGCTAAGTGTTGTGAAAACAGTCATGAACAAGTAAGACAACTCTTTTTTCTCATGAAGTCTGTATTCTAATATTTGCAACATGGAAGTAGGTAAGCTTCAGGACCAATGATGACAGTGTGTCATGAAGTCAATGATCATAATAAATGCCTTTTCCATTGTTGCTGAGATCCATCAAAATGGGAGAGGGGAGAATGGGCAAAGAAACATATGAATGGCCAAAATAGATGGAGGGAAGAAAAATAAAACAAGCGGAAGTAACAGAGAGTCACTTGACAACTTGAAATGAGAGGTCAGGGAAGGATACTTCAAGAAGGTAACATCTGAGTTGAGACTTAAATGACAAGAAAGAGACAACCATTAAAAGATCTGAGAGTAGAGCACTACCAGGAGAGAAACAGGAAATAGAAGAGGTCCTAAGTAGGAATAAGTGTGGTGCGACTAAGCAACAGAAAGGAATCCAATGTAGTGAGTGTAGTGATTAGCAGGTGATGTAATGGAAATGTTTTGAAATTAGATCAGAGATGTAAGCAGGGGTGTTATTTTACATATATACATATATTTATATATATATATATATATATATATATATATATATATTCTTTTTAGCTTTCTTCCATCTCTGTTTTTTATTATTTTTTTTATTCTAGAGTATTGCAGGGGTACAAATGCTTTGGTTACATAAATTGCCTTTGCACCACCCGACAAGCATGCCCATCCCCCAGACAGCATCCTTTAGGTGTGGACTTACCCATCCCTTCTTCCCCCTCCCACCTGCCCGACACCCTACGGATGTTACTTCCATATATGCACGTTCGTGTTGATCAATTAGTACCAATTTAATGGTGAGTACATGTGGTGTTTGTTTTTCCATTCTTGTGATACTTCACTTAGAAGAATGGGCTCCAGTTCCATCCAGGATACTACAATAGGTAGTTCATAATTTTTTTTATGGCTGAGAAGTACTCCATGGTGTACATATACCACATTGTATTAATCCACTCACGTATTGATGGGCACTTGGGTTGTTTCCACATCTTTGCAATTGTGAATTGTGCTGCTATAAACATTCAAGTGCAGATGTCTTTTTTATAGAATGTCTTTTTTTCCTTTGGGTATATACCCAGTAGTGGGATTGCTGGATCAAATGGTAATTCTACTTTTAGTTCTTTGAGGTATCTCCATATTACTTTCCATAGAGGTTGTACTAGTTTGCAGTCCCACCAGCAGTGTGTGAGTGTTCCTATCTCTCTGCATCCATGCCAACACGTGTTGTTTTGGGACTTTTTGATAAAAGCCATTCTCACTGGAATTAAGTGATATCTTATTGTGGTTTTGATTTGCATTTCCCTGATGATTAGAGATGTTGAGCAGTTTTTAATATGTTTCTTGGCCATTAGTCTATCTTCTTTTGAAAAGTTTCTGTTCTGTCCTTTGCCCACTTTTTAATGGGGTTGTTTGATTTTTTTCTTGATGATTTTCCTGAGTTCTCTGTAAATTCTAGTTATCAGCCCTTTGTCAAATGTATAGCATGTAAATATTTTCTCCCATTCTGTAGGTTGTATATTTGCTCTAGTGATAGTTTCTTTGGCTGTGCAGAAGGTTTTTAATTTGATCAGTCCCATTTATTTATTTTTGTTGTTTCTGTGATTGCTTTGGGGGTCTTCTTCATAAATTCTTTGCCTAGAACAATGCCTATAAGAGTTTTTCCAACGTTTTCTTCTAGAATTCTTATGGTTTCATGCCTTAGGTTTAAGTCTGTTATCCATCATGAGTATATTTTTAAAAGCATAAGGTATTTTAATTTTCCTCTAGGTGGGATGAGAAGTAATTAAGGGGAAGCAGGGTTGTAATGTAATCTGATTTGGTATGATTTAGCTGCTAGGTAGAGAGTTGAGAACAACAGTGGCAGCTGTGTGGACTGGTTGGAAGTACATGGCAGTAATAGTGGCTTGGACTAGGCTGGTAGCAATGAAGATGGACAGAAGAGGACTAAACTTTGGAGATGACTGGCAGGACTTGCTCTTGGATTGGAAATGAACAATGAGACGAAGAGAGAAATCAAAATGACTTCTAGGTTGAGCATCTGGGTGGGTCATGGTTGTATTAATGAGGTTTGTGACTACTGAGGTAGGAGCATTGGGAGGTGGTGATAAATCTAAAATTTGGCTTCAGCTGTGTTAAGTTTGGGATGTCTATTGTTAGTCCTAGTAGGCATATCAGATATTGAACACTTGGATATTCAAATCTGACTAGAGAGATCAGGACCACAGTCTCTGGTATACAGATGGCATTTAAAACCATAGAATAATTAGATGAGATTGATCACCCAGAAAGGGATTATGGAGAGAGATGCAGAGAGGTTTTAAGATTAAACTCTAAAGCACTTTGACATTAAGAGGTTCAAGAGAGAAAGAGCAATCAGCAAAGGAGATTGAGAGAAAGAAACCCAGCATGATCTGATGTTGAGGAAGCCACGCAAAGAGATTTCGAGAAGGAAGGAGTGGTCAATTTTGCCAAATACCACTGACTGGAAGAGAAAGATGATGACAGATGATGGCAAAATGGAAGTTAGTGATGCCCTTGAGGAAAGCAGTTTCATGAGCTTTGAGGTTACACATGGATTTAAACTCAGGCTCTACCACTTAATAGCCATATGACTTTGGGCAAGAAATTTAAATCTTCCGTGCTTCGAATTTTTCATCCTGGCCGTGGGGGTATGGTGCCTACGGTCAGACTGGTTGGATGATTAAACACAATAACGTATGGAGAAAATCTTCACATGACTCAATAGTCTTTCTTTCTGTTCCTCTTTTCCCAATTCACCAAGAAATTGAAAATACTGTTAACTAATCAGGTTTGTTACCGTCAAGTAAACGCCAAGCATTAAAATTTTTAAAATAGATGCTACAATTCTTGAAGCTACTCTTCTACTCACCATTTTATTTAGGACAACAAAGTTTAAACTTTGTAATGGGGATAGTCATAAATTACCAAATAGTCATATAACAGCCAATAATTCTAACAAATGCTCTAAATTTCTATCACAAAAGAAATAACTAAAACATATTCCTTACCCTTAGAACTAAAATTTATTCTGGAATAAAAGCACAATGAAAGAAGAGGTCATGACAATGGTGGTGTTAGTAAACCATATTAACTTAAATGATATTAATGTCCTAGTAGGAATGAATATATGTTTTTTAGACTGAGGGAACAATTTCATGCATAATCTCTGATGAAAGAAATGCCCTTCTTGTAATGGAATCTAACATTTTGCAATTAATCAATGTTTTGGCGGAGTTAAGGCTCAGTCACTGCACAAATTCTTCAAGCAACATGAATTTCTACCAAGATAATTAAAACACCTAACATATTTTATCTGTGAATTTCTGTAGTACTTTCTTAATTATTTCTTTAGATTTATGAAATTTCCTAATTTTAATGTAGTCTAACTTGTCAATCTTTTCCTAAATGGTTAGTACATTTTTTGTCTAACCAACTTTTAAAAGTTTAAAAAATTTTTTCTTATCTAAGTACTTATTGTTTATTCAACACTAGTGTCCTCTGGATCAAAAATAGGATATAAAAAATTCTCTCTCTGTCTGATTGATTGAGCTGAGACAAAGGTCTTCTCTTGCCCTTGGATTGGGACTTACTCCATTGTCGCTCCTGGTTCTCAGAACTTTGGACTCAGACTAGAATTTACAACACTTGCTTTCCTGGAATTCTCAGTGTCCATAATCATGTGAGCCAATGTTTATAATAAATATGTATGTATATGTGTATACACATGTATATATATCTCCTATTGGTTCTGTTTCTCTGGAGAACCCCAATATGATGAGAAATAGGGATTTAATGATAATTTTATTTTCCACATTGATATTCAATTGATCCAGTACAGTTTACTGAAAGTACAATCTTTCCCCACTGACTTGCAATGTCCATTTGTTATAAATTAATTATCCTTATATGTGTGCTCCTTTTCTGAACTATATATTCTGTGCCTTTGGTATATTTGTCTTTGTTTGTCTAATTCTACACTGTCTCAATTTGTTGACCTTATAATAAATTATAGAAGAGAAATAAGTCCCCAAATTTTATTCTATTTTTTCAAGATTATCTTAGCTATTCATGGCTCTTTGACTTTCCATAGAAATTTAGAATATACATGTCAAGTTCTACAGAAAAAAGTAACTTACCTGAGATGTTGATTAGGGCTGCACTGAAAACACAGGTACATTGCGGAGGGGGGTGGAATTGTTGCCTTTATAATATTGAAGCTTTTAACTCATGAACATGTTATATCCTTCCATTTATTTAGGACTTCTTTAATTTCTTTCAATAATGTTTTATAGTTTTCTGTACCTTACATATATTTTAGATTTATTACTAGGTATTTGAGGATTTAAGGTGCTACCATAAATAGTATCTTTTTAAATTTTCATTTTCTAATTTTTTGGCTTATGGTATATAAAAATAAAATTGATTTTGTTTATTACTTTTGTATTGAGCA
Source organism: Daubentonia madagascariensis (assembly GCA_023783475.1). Lineage (NCBI taxonomy): Eukaryota > Metazoa > Chordata > Mammalia > Primates > Daubentoniidae > Daubentonia > Daubentonia madagascariensis. The sequence goes on from JAKFHU010001209.1 coordinate 66,349,768, forward strand.
ACCTTGTTAAATTCATTATTAATTCCAATTATTTATTTGTGAATTAAAAAAATTTTCCACATATGCACCATTATCTGTGATTGGGTTTTTTTTCATCCTTATTAATTTATTTCATTTTGTTTTGTCTTATTGTACTGACTAGAATCGCTAGTATAATTTTCAGTAACAGTGATAAATCATTTTCTTGTTCCTAATCTCAGACAGAAAATGTTCATTGCTTCACCATCGGTATAACATTTACCATATATTTTTTGTAACTGTCCTTTATGAGATTAATGAAGTTTTGCTGTCATTCCTAGTTTTCTAGGATCTCTTTTTATAATTGGGTATTGAATTTTTCAAATGTTTTTCTGCATCTATTGAGATGAGGCTTTTTTTTATTCTTTCAACATGCTCATTTATACTGCTTCATTTTTAGAATGTTAAAACAAACTTACATTCCTTAAATAAACCCAATTTAGCTGTGATGTATTATTATCTTTATATATTGTTGGATCTAGGTTTATAATATTTTGTGAAGGAATTTTATAATTATATTCATAAGCGATTGGCTTGTTTTTTTTTTTGGTGATGTCTTGTCAGGGTTTTGGTGTCAAGATTAGGCTGACTTTATGAAACATGTTGGAAAATATTCTCTCTCTCTTTTTTATTCTCAGAAAAATTCATATTCAGAGAAACAGTTGATTTCTGGATAAGTCTTCCACATTCAACATATTGAATGTGAGGTGTGAGGGGAAAAACAGGAATAAGGGCTGACTCCAAAGAGTTGGGGTTAAACAACTAAAAGTTGGCATTGTCATCAAGTAAGACAAGAACGCTTTAGATGGAGTGAGGTCATGTTGGGGGGTTATGTTTTCTTAAATGCTTAGTAAAACTCAGCAGTAAAGACAATTAGTCCTGGAAATATTTTTGTAAGGAAGTTTCTATATATGAACTCAATTTCTGTCACTGACGTAAGCCTATTCATATTTTAAAATTTCTTGTTTTAGTTTTGATTAGTCATGTTCTTCCAGGAAGTAGCCCATGTCATACAAATTTTAAAATTTATTGTCATAGAAATGTCTGTAATGTCCTGTTATGATCATTATAATATCTGTAGAATCTGTAGTAAAAATCCCTTTTCCATTTGACATTGGTAATATGTCTTCTCTCTTTTTCCCTTTAGCGCTCTTTCCAGATGTTTATCAACTTTAATGTTAGTCTCAAACAGAAATTATTTTATGGATCATTGCTCTTATTTTTATTATTTCTTACTTCCTTTTTTCCTTTGGGTTTAATTCATTTTTCTTTTCACAACCTCTTGAGATAGATGCTTGAGATAATTGAATATCAATCCTTTTTTTCCTAATATATAAATTGAAAACTATGCATTTCTGTCTTATTTTCCCACAAGATACAGGCAAACCTCAGAGACATTGCAGGTCCAGTTCCAGACCACAGCAATGAAGCAAATATTGCAATGAAGTGAGTCATGCCAATTTTTTGGTTCCCCTGTGCATATAAAAATTATGTTTACACTATACTGTAGTCTATTTAGTCTAATAATATTGTGTGCAATAATAGTATTAGGTCTAAGAAAACAAAGTACATACCTTGACTAAAAAATACTTTATTGCTAAAAAATGCTGACAATCATCTGAGCCTTCTGTGAGTCATAATCTTTTTGCTGGTGGAGGGTCTTGCCTCGATATTGGTGGCTGCTGACTGATCGGGATGGTGATTGCTGAAGGCTGGGGTAGCTGTGGCAATTTCTTAAAATAAAACAACAATGAAGTTTTCTGCTTTGATTGCCTCTTTCACAAAAGATTTTTCTGTAGTATGCGATGTTAGTTGATAGCATTTTACCCATAGAATTATTTTAAAATTAGAGCCAATCCTCTCAAACCCTGGCACTGCTTTATCAACTAAGTTTACATAATATTCTAAATCCCTTATTGTCATTTCAACAATGTTCATAGGATCTTTTTTTTTCCAGATCTAATAAATGAATTTATAAAGTTTAGGATATAAAGTCTATATACAAAAATCAATTGAATATTTATATATTAGCAAGAAACAGTAAGAATATGAATTTTTTTAAGTATGTAAATTATGTTTCTTTTTTTTAAATTTCAGAATATTATGGGGGCACAACACTTTGGCTATATATATTGCCCATGCAATGCCCGTGTCAGAGCTACAATAGTGGTCATCCCCCAAACTGTGCTCCCCGCATCCATTCAGTGAGAGTTTTCCCATCCCCTCCACCCCACTTCCACCTGCCCGCCCCCTGATGAATATTATTGCCCTGTGTGATGTAAGTGTTGATCAGTTAGTACCAATTTGATGGTGAATACCAGTGGTGCTTGTTTTTCCATTCTTGTGATACTACGCTTTGAAGAATTGGCTCTAGCTCCATCCGGGATAATACCAGATGTGTTAATTCACCGTTGTTTTTTATTGCTGAGTAATACTCCATGGTATACATATACCACATTTTATTAATCCACTCGTGTATTGATGGGCACCTGGGTTGTTTCCACATCTTTGCAATTGTGAATTGTGCTGCTATACACATTCAAGTGCGGATGTCTTTATTATAGAATGTCTTTTTTCCTTTGGGTAAATACCCAGTAGTGGAATTGCTGGATCAAATGGTAGCTCTACTTTTAATTCTTTGAGGTATCTCCATATTACTTTCCATAGAGGTTGTACTAATTTGCAGTCCCACCAGCAGTGTGTGAGTGTTCCTGTCTGTCCGCATCCCTGCCAACATTTGTTGTTTTGGGACTTTTTGATATGAGCCAATCTCACTGGAGTTAAGTGATATCTCATTGTGGTTTTGATTTGCATTCCCCTGATGATTAGAGAAGTTGAGCAATTTTTTATATGCTTGTTGGCCATTATTCTGTCTTCTTTTGAAAAGTTTCTGTTCATGTCCTTTGCCCATTTTTTAATGGGGTTGTTTGATTTTTTCTTGTTGATTTTCCTAAGTTCTGTATAGATTCTGGTTATCAGTCCTTTATCAGATGTGTAGCATGCAAATATGTTCTCCCATTCTGTAGGTTGTTCACTCTAGTGATAGTTTCCTTGGCTGTGCTGAAGCTTTTTAATTTGATCAGGTCCCATTTATTTATTTTTGTTGCTGCTGTGATTGCTTTGGGGGTCTTCTTCATAAATTCTTTGGCTAGGCCAATGTCCATAAGAGTTTTTCCAACGTTTTCTTTGAGAATTCTTATGGTTTCACACCTTAGGTTTAAATCTGTTATCCATCATGAATTTATTTTTGTGAGACGTGAGAGGTGTGTGTTCATAGCATCTTTGCCAGGAGTAGTTTCCATCTCAAAAAAACACTTTCTCTGCTCATCCATAAGAAGCAACTTGTTATCCATTTGAGTTTTATCATGAGATTGCAGCAATTCAGTCACATCTTTAGGCCCCACTTTCTAAATCTAGGTCTCTTACTGTTTCCACCACATCTCCAGTTACTTTCTCCACTGAGGTCTTGAACTCCTCAAAGTTATCCAAGAGGGTTGGAATCAACCCGAACTCATGTTAATATTGATATTTTGTCCTTCTCCAATGAATCACAAATGTTCTTAATCTAGAATGATGAATACTTTCCAGAGATTTTCAGTTTACTTTGCCCAGATCCATCAGAGTTATCTATGGCAGCTATAGTCTTATGAAATGTTTTTCTTAAATAATAAAACTTAAAAGCCAAAATTATTTCTTGATTCATGGGCTGCAGATGGATGTTGTGTTAACAGGCATGAAAACAACATTAATCTCCTAGCACATCTCCATCAGGCCTCTTGGGTGACCAGGTGCATTTGTCAATGAGCAGTAACATTTTAAAAGGAATCATTTTTTCTGAGCAGTAGGTCTGAACAGTGGGCTTAAAACATTCAGTAAACCATGATGTAAACAGATGTGCCGTCATCCAGGCTTTATTGTTAAATTTACAGAGCACAGGCAGAGTATATTTAGCATAACTTTTAGAGGCCCTAGGATTTTCAGAATGGTAAATGAACATTGACTTCAACTTAGAGTCACCAGCTGCATTAGCCCCTTAGAAGAGAATCCGTCTGTCCTCTGAATCTTTAAAGCCAGGCATTGACTTCTCCTCTTAATCTATAAAATTCTCATCTCTCTCAACCTTCACAGAATTGAAGAGAGTTAGAGCCTTGCTTTGGATTAGGCATTGGCTTAAGGGAATGTTGTGGCAGGTTTCATCTTCTATCCAGACCATGACAACTTTCTCCTTATAAGCAATAAGATTGTTTCACTTTCCTGTCATTCACGTGTTCACCGGAGTAGCGCTTTTAATTTCCTTTAAGAAGTTTTCCTTTGTATTCACAACTTAGCTAACTGCTTGGTGCAAGAGGCCCAGCTTTTGGCCAGTCTTAGCTTTCAACATGCCTTCTTCACTAAGTTTAATCATTTCTAGCTTTTGACTTAAAGTGAGAGACACTCAACTCTTCCTTTCACTTGAACACTTAGAGGCCATTGTAGGGTTATTAATCGGTCTAATTTCAATATTGTTGTATTTCAAGGAATAAGGAAGCCTAAGGCAAGGGAAAGAGACAGAGGAACAAATGGCTGGTTAGTGGAGCAGTCAGAACACACATAACATTTGTCGATTAAGTTTGCTGTGTTATATGGGTGTGGTTCATGGTGCCCCCAAACAATTACAATAATAACTTCAAAGATCACTGATCATAGATCACCATAACAGATATAATAATAAAGTTTGAAATATTACTAGAATTACCAAAATGTGACACAGAAACATGAGTGAGCACATGCTGTTGGAAAAATGGTACCAATAGTCTTGCTTGATGCAGGGTTGCCACAAACCTTCAATTTGTAAAAAACACAATTTGTGAAGTGCACTAAAGTGAAGTTTAATAAAACAAGGTGTACCTGTACTTATATACCATATCTTTATTATTATCCCATTTTAAATATATTCTAAATTTCCACTACATTTTTTTGACCCATGTATGTTTTAGAATTACATTGGGCACTATATTCAAATTTTTCTAGTTAATCTTTTCAAATTTATTTTTATGGTCAACTTTAAAAATACAGACAAAAACAATAAAAATATACTTGAATATATATCTGCAGTTTTGTGTGTAGTATTCTATATCAATTGATTATATCAAGTATGCTAATTGTGTTTATATCCTTATTGATTTTTTTCCTGCCTGTTCTAGCAGTTACTAAGGGATGTGTGTTAAAATTTCCAAATAGATTACAGATATTCTGTTAGTCCTTTTAGTTATGTCATTTTTTGCTTTACATATTTTCTGGCTATGTATTAAGTACATACAAATTCAAAACTCTTAAATTATTCCCCCTGAATTGAACATTTTAGTATTCCAAAATGTCCTTCTTTAGCTCTAGTAATGTTTCTTGCCTAAAATCAACTTTGGAATTAGTTTATATACAGTACCTGCTTTCTTTTGGATAGTTTGCATTGTGTGTGATTTTCTATCCTTTTCCTTTCAACACTTTTTTATTCTTTTAAGGTATATATCTTGTAAGTATCATACAGTTGAGTTTTTTAAGGAGTCTGACAATCATTATCTTTTAATTAGAGTCTTTATTATATTTATATTTAATATAATTCATGATGTATTGGGGTTTAAATCAACTGTCTTACATTTTTTGCTTTCTTTTTCTGTACCCTACCTGTCTTACATTCCATTTTCCTCCTCTCTTACTTTTTATATGATTAATCAAATATTTTATATCATCTTATTTATCATTCTGCTTCTTCCCAGTAATACATTACTATTTTTAGTGATTAGTCTAGAGATTACAGCATGCATCCTTGACTTATTAAAATCTAATATAAATTAGCATTATAATTCCACTGTTTCCCAGATATTGCAGGGACCTGAGAATAGTATAACCCCAATTACCCATTTTACTTTTTGTGCAATTATTATCATGTATTTTAAATTTAAATATACCTTAAACCCACAAAACTATTTAGACAATTAATTTTCATTTACATATACTCAAATATTCACCCTTTATTTTGCTTGTTTTTAAAATGCATCTACATGGTTCCAACCGGATCATTTCACTTCTGTCTAAAAAAATTCTCTCAATTCTTTGCTGCTTTGGTTTAGCTTTGGTAAGCTAAACACCTTCAAACAATTATTATTAAATTTTGCTTAGATTTTCTACTTATTATTGGTAGTACCTCTGGCCTGAAATAAGCTAGTCTGACATTGCTGGAGGCAAATGTCCCACTAGATATCTTCCCCTCAGACCTTTCCCCCAGATTCATACATTCTAACACCTGCTGCACATGTCCATGTAGATGTCTTATAGCTTAAACAATAGTGAAATCCTGGCTTTCCCTTGTACCTTCCCCCCAATAAAAACCTCTCTCCAGCTACAGCCTTCTCATTTTATTTGATGATAATGCCAATCTTTCAGTTGTTTAACCCCAAATCTTTGAAGTCATAGTTAATTGTTCTTTTCCCCCTTATACCTCACATACAATCTGTCAGAAGATCTGTTGGTTCTATCTTCAAGATTTATCCAGAAATCAGGCATTTCCCTATATCTGTACTATTACAATTCTGATCTGAATCACTATTATATGTTGTCTGGATTACTACAATAATCCCCTGACAGGTCCCCTGAGTCCATCCCTGACCTCTACAATCTATTCCCAACAGCACAGCTAGGATGATAATTTTACTAGGTAAGTCAGATCATGCCACTTCTCAGCTCACACCTTCCAATGTCCATTTCACTAGACACAGATCTCATTGTAACTTGCAAGGTCCTCCTAGATCACCCCTCCTTGCCTATCTGACCTCAGCTTCTACCATTTTCCCTGTGCTTCATCACACTGGCCTCTTTCTGTTCTCAACACATATAAGGCATTCTCATACCTCAAACGTCTTGCTCAAGCTATTTCTTTTTCATGGAAAGCTCTTCCCCCATATAATCTATTGGCCAGCTTTTACTCCAACCCCACCTTTCCAACAAGGCCTACCACAACCAATCTATTTAAAACTGCAACTCACCCCACTTCCGCATGGCCCTCTCAACTCCCCTTACTCTGCTATACTTTTTCTTTCTTTTTCTATTGAATTTTTAACTTTCTAACATAAAATAAAATGTGCTTATTTTTGTGGTTTATTTTTCTTAATATAGTTTCCTTAGAACATCACGGAGCAGAGCTGTCATGCCAGCCTTGGAATCCTTACTTTGGGATATTAGGTTGAAGAGAAATAAACCTATTTCAAGCCATTATTGTTTTGAGCCTTGTTGAGTTCAACAAAATTAAATCCTAACCGACAAAAGCTAACAAATCATTGTCAATATTTTTAACTGAAATATTACAATTAACCAAGATGAAGTTGCACACACTAGCCCTAAGGTCATATTTCTTTGCTTTACACCGGGATTTTATTGAATCATTGGGTAACACTGGTTATTTCATGTCGATCAGAAACTCTGATACAAAAAATGTTATAATTTTAAAATAAAGTTTGGTAGACATTTTTAAACCCGAAGTGCCTAAAGAATATAAAAATTAATATAAAGAAATCTGATTATTGAACTGTTTAGAACCACTGCTCCATCTGAAAGCACATTAAATGGCTAAACAGTTATCTTCTTTACCTACTGCATCTTCTCAAGAAGCCTAATAAGGAATAAATTGCGACAGCCTAGACTGAGTCACACAAAGACATGAATGTTCACAAGAAAGCATGTTCTAAACAAACACCGTATTTGGTAAGTGCAAGTGGATGGCAATGGAAAATCCTACCTTTTGAAATAGAAAACTGTCTCTTTAACCTAATTGGAGAAGCTGGTATTTATTTTGACATGTTTGTCAAATAATAAATTAACAAAATATTGGGTAACTCTAATTCTGCAAAAATAATCTCCAAGAAGCCTTCACAGCTATCTTCAAGGGAAAGGTATTATTGGGGATTATAAATGTAGAAAGCATTAGGAGATTAGGACTGTGAAAGATAGTTCGGCAAGCTGTGGGATTCCCATGGACATCTGCGTTTGGTCATTGCCTTATATGTCCTATTATTAAGTAACTGTTGGGTAAAATATCTCAGGCCAAAATAAACTGTATTACCTGATAGATGTATGTGCTAATCGTTATCAAGTTATAATTAACTGAGCTGCGTTGACTCCCAGTTGCTGCCCAAATGATCATACACAGACCATACAACAGTGTGCTCCTTTTATTAAGATACCAAAAATCTTACGTTCTGGCTTTTTCTTTAAATTATCATCAATTAGCTTATTCAAAATTAATGCGCCACCACCCAGCCAACTGCCCAAGCCAGAAAGGTTCTTTCCAGTCTTCCCCTCCACATCCAGTGGGGGAGGAAGTCCTAGCTATTTAATATCTCCACTCATGTGTCTCTATCCCCAGTGCTACACCTTAGATCAACGCTTGAGCTATTATTTCTCATCAGGTTCTATTAAGCTCCTAAATGATCTTCACACAGGCACTGATGATGCCTCTTTAATGCCTTCTCCACCCTGTGTCCAGGGGCACCTTCTAAAAGTGTAAATATATCATTCTTCTGCTGAACCGCATTCTTCAAGGCCATTCATCATCTGCCAATACAGTGGAGCCATCAAAAACCTGGGCCCTGAAGCCAGACAGTCTGGGTACAAATCCTGGCTCTGCCACCTCCTAGCTGTGTGGTTCTGGGAATTCACTTCATGTCTCTGGTTCTCAATTTCCCCTTCTGTAAAATAATAATGTAATATTAATATTACTGCCACATTAGTATGGTTGTGGGGATAAAAAGAGATAATGCTTATAAAGCCCTTAGTCCAGGGGCTGTTACCCAATAAACACTCCATAAAAATGAGCTGTTATCATGTCTCCAGCCCTGTGTTCCCTACAGTTGAAAGAAACTGCTTGCCCTCCCTAAAGGTATTATTCTGTCTCTGGTTTCTGTTTACATGTGCTGCTTGTTCATGCTGTAATCCAGTCTTCTCCCCACAACCCCAACATCACTTTCTCTAATTGATTTCCACTTTTATCCTATAAAAAATCAGTGAAATTGCATATCCTCCTGGAAGCTTTTCCTCACTTCTCCCATTCCAGGCTGAGTGTGTGTACCCACAGAGAAGTTCATGCTGTGTTAAATGCTATGCCACAATTGCTTGCCCAGGTGTCTATATTCCCACGTGGATCACACACTCTTTGGGGGACAGTAAATATAACTACTTATCTCTGTATCTCAGTTGCTTAATATGGGAGCTGTACAAGGAACCCACATGGCATAGTGACTGAAGATGGTAAGTAAACAAGAAGTGGCAGGAATAAAGATCCTGTAAAGTTAGATGAATATGAGAGAAAGTGGGTAATCAAAAGGGTCCCAATGATCAAGTGTATAGTCACATGCAAATACTGTATCTGTTTCTCACAGAATAAATTCCAAACCAATCATAGCCAAATGTAGAACATGAAGCCATACTAGTACTAGGAAGAAAACATGGGTAAACTCCTTTACGGCCTGAGAAAGCAAACATTCAAAATTACGATTCAAAATCCAGAAGCAATTAGGGAAAAGATTGATAAATTTGAATACATATACATATATACACACACCCACACACAAAGGTTTTGCGTGACAAAAATAAAAACATTAGCAAAGTCAAAAAACTAAAATAATATGTTTTATAAAATCCTATTTGTGTGACAGGCAAAGATTTATTATTCCTAAGTATCAGTTTTAAAAATTAAATGAAATTTTAAAATACAGCATTTTTCCTGTCTGAAGTGTTTTTAAATGAAATAATATGATGTTTGAGATTCACTTTTTGAAAAGATCAAGCCCTCTCTTTCCACAAAAATAGGGGGATGAATGAAGCAAGATGGACAAAATGATAGCTGCTGAAGATACACAATGAATGCGCAAAGATTCATTCTGTTGTTCTCTCTACTTTGTGCGTAAATTTCCATAATAAAAAAGCTTTTGGAAGTGCATTGGAAGAAAAAAATGCAATCCTTTGAAGGTCTAGGCCAATTAAGCTCCAATATTTGTTTATCAGTTTTGTAAAGTATATTTCCTATGAATGGCCTTTATAGATGTTTTAATTTTCACTTGAGATTGAAATCACTATATCCTCGGTTCTATAAAAAGCTAGGGAATTTTATCTAGCTGTTTTGTTTTATGAAGCATCAGCAGTGTTCAGGGAGGTGCTATCTTAATTTAGGACTGCACTTCCTAAATCTCAGCCTAGGTTAGAATGTGTCAGAATGGTTCCCAAACATCACGACTGCATTCCTACCAGGCTGGGTTTCTGGCAGTTGTATAAACCGAGACCTTACCAGACCCCTCACTGGCCCTGGCCCACACCTTTGAGCTGCCATGGAGCCAAAGGGTTTGTAGTATACATACTTTTATATATATATAAATATATATATATGTGTGTGTGTATATGTAATATAAAGGACTGTTATGTAATTGTGACTGAAGCATCCTAACCATCTCTCTACCTCCTTCTGCTTCCCAGTAAAGTCTGCTTTTCTAGTTAAAATGTATCCTCTTCTGAACTTACCATTTTCTGCTGTTAGCTATTACATGATGCTTGATATTTATAAAAGTAAATGGCTTATGCCTCTCTCTAGATAGTTTACATTTCCTCTAAGTATCCCCTGAACCCAGCATTATGATAACTAGTGGGCACTCAATATCTATTGATTCTTAGAACTAAAGCAATAGAATTTCATGGTGAGGAATATGATTCCTGCAGAACAATTCAATGACTGTATCATCACAGGCTACTAAATGGTTCTTTAAGTGGCACAAAATGCTTGAGAGCATTTAGTGTGTCAAAAGAAAGAGACTATCAATCATTGAACGTGTGTAACAATTTCCACTTGTCCACTCATCACCATGCATTTCAAGTTTTCATTTCATCTTGTACACTAGTTTTCAGACTTCAGAGTTATTCCTTTTAGATTCTCCCTTCAAATTACTCATATCCATCCCTTGCATTTTATCCCAATTTTCCCATTATCCCCACTCCCTATTAAGTAAGGTCCTCATCACCTCCTTCCTGAACTGGAATGCTTAACTACTAACCGGAAGCTCTTCTTCCTCTACACCAGTGATCTCAACAGTCAGCCAGGAGCCCCCAGCCTGCATGGCAATCATCCTACCACGACCACTGTTAACTGATCAGAGTTAACAGTTCTTCAAGTTCAGGGAGAAAATCACCTTGAGAATCACTGCTCCAGTCAAATTTCCCTAAAATTTGCCCTAAAATGATCATTCTAAAATATCCCTAGGATAAAACTACTCCCTGCTCATACACCTTCCATGGTATTTCATTCTTGCAGAATAAATGGCGAGCTCCTTAGACTCTCCCATTACCTGACACATTACCTGTAACCTTTGCAAATGTCAAGGTCGTCTATCCCTTATGTACGGAACACACAAATCTTACCTCCCTCCGGGCCTTTCTCACCTGACTCCTTATCCAAAAAGCTGCACACTGCCTGTGGTATATCTTAGATTATAACATTTTTATATATTTTTATCATTTTATTCTTTCTATGTCCACCTCAACACTAAACTTCTTCGACAGTAGAAACCACATCTTAAAATTATTTTTTTTCCCTCAGGGTTCTTAACACAGTATTAGAATGTATAGTCAACAAATTAGATTTTTAAACAACTTGCTCAATTGATTCAGCTTAGCACTTTACTTCATTCAGAAGCCAAAGATAAAGTGGCTAAACAAGATAAACTGTTAGGTTGCTTTTTCTGGATTTCTATACTCAGTCTCCTCCATGTCTGAGACTAGAGATAGGACTGTAGTTCAAAGGAGCTCATTTGTTTGCAAATGCATTTAAAAATCTCTGTTAGAAAGGAAATTGCAGAGGATGTAAATAGATGGAAAACCTTACCATGCTCTTGGATAGGCAGAGTCAACATAGTAAAAATGGCTTTGCTACCTAAATTAATTTACAGAATCAATGCAATCCCTATCAAAATACCAACATCATTTTTTGCCGATCTAGAAAAAATAATTCTACGCTTCGTGTGGAACCAGAGAAGACCCCGTCTAGCCAAAGCAATCTTAAGCAAAAAGAACAAATTGGGAGGCATCTGTCTACCAGACTTCAAACTATACTACAAGGCTATAGTAACCAAAACTGCATGGTATTGGCACAAGAACAGACATGTAGACCAATGGAACAGGACTGAGAACCCAAATATAAAACCAACCTCATACAGTCACCTGATCTTTGACAAATTCCAGAAAAACGTACACTGGGGAAAAGATTCCCTATTCAACAAATGGTGCTGGGAAAATTGGATGGCCATATGTAGAAGACTGAAAGTGGACCCACACCTCTCACCTCTCACAAAAATCAATTCACAATGGATAACAGATCTAAACCTAAGACATGAAACCATAAGAATTCTCGAAGAAAATGTTGGAAAAAACTCTTATGGACATTGGCCTAGGCAAAGAATTTATGAAGAAGACCCCCAAAGCAATCACAGCAGCAACAAAAATAAATACATGGGACCTGATCAAATTGAAAAGCTTCTGCACAGCCAAGGAAACTATCACTAGAGTGAACAGACAACCTACAGAATGGGAGAAAATATTTGCATGCTACACCTCTGATAAAGGGCTTATAACCAGAATCTATACAGAACTTAGGAAAATCAACAAGAAAAAATCAAACAACCCTATTAAAAAATGGGCAAAGGACATGAACAAAAACTTTTCCAAAGAAGACAGAATGATGGCCAGCAAACATATAAAAAAGTGCTCAACTTCTCTAATCATCAGGGAAATGCAAATCAAAACCACAATGAGATATCACTTAACTCCAGTGAGATTGGCTCATATCAAAAAATCCCCAAATAACAAATGTTGGCGGGGATGTGGACAGGTAGGAACACTCATACACTGCTGGTGGGACTGCAAATTAGTACAACCTCTATGGAAAAGAATATGGAGATATCTCAAAGAATTAAAAGTAGAATTACCATTTGACCCAGCAATCCCACTACTGGGTATTTATCCAAAAGAAAAAAAGACATTTTATAATAAAGACATCTGCTCTCGAATGTTCATAGCAGCACAATTCACAATTGCAAAGTTGTGGAAACAACCCAGGTACCCATCAATACACGAGTGGATCAATAAAATGTGGTATATGTATACCATGGAGTATTACTCAGCAATAAGGAACAATAGTGAATTAACACATCTGGTATTATCCTGGTCGGAGCTAGAACCCATTCTTCGAAGCGAAGTGTCACAGGATTGGAAAAACAAGCACTACTGGTACTCACCATCAAACTGGTACTAACTGATGAACACTTACATCACACAGGGCAATAACATTCATCAGGGGGCGGGCAGGCGGGAGGGGGGTGGAAGGGATGGGAAAAACTCTCACTGAATGGATGTGGGGAGCACAGTTTGGGAGATGACCACGATTGTGGCTCTGACACGGGCAGAACAGGGGCAATGTGTATGGCCAAAATGTTGTACCCCCATGATATTCTGAAATTAAAAAAAAAAAATAAAATAAAAATAAAAAAAAAAAAAATAAAAATAAAAAAATAAAAATCTCTGTTAGATCACTGAGCACACTGCATGACTCATTTTCAGAAAAGTTCCCTTTTTATATTTATGTAATTTTCCTGATAAATCTAAAAGGTTATTTTTATTTACCTTATAAATAAACAAATCTAATAATTATTTGTTAGATGAACCATAGTTTATGGTGGTACAGAGCTTCTGGGAATTTACAGATCTGTGAAAGAAAATTTCTATGTGAAGTGGTGATTGCTTATTTCCCTTGTAACATCAGATGTGGTCTTTGACAGAAAGCTACAATAAAATTTGGGAAGCTAAGATCCAATTCAAATTAGCAAGCCCCCTGCATTTTTCTGTTAGAATTTTGAAAAGTCTCTGATATTAATGATTATTCCTTAAAAATCAAGATCACTTTAAAAGTATGCTTAGGATGCTAATAATTCACATGTGTATCTGAATATATCTATCTGTCTATGTCTGTCATTCTATCTATCCATCCATCTAATCTCTCTCTCTCTCTCCTCCTGCCCCTTTCTCTGTCACTATAGGAAAATATAACACTGTGAATAAAAAAGTGTTGCTCACTCTTGAACTACAAAGCAAAATTAAGTATAAGTATACTTTAATCATTATCATTTAAGCATGATCTCTTAATGCCTGAGGGTTTGGTTTTCTTAAACATTACAAAAAAAACCCCTATATCCTCATAGCTACATTTATGGAGAGAAATCAAGGTGAAAGACACCACTTTGCTCCTTTACGTGTCCCAAGATCCACATGTTGTTGCCAAAATAGGCACGTGCTCATTTTTCCAGGGATCGTTTTGGGAGGGCAGAGTAACTTCAGGACATTATCACTAATTTAATGCCAGTAAATGTGTGGTACAAACCAGAATTTCAGTCTGACCCCTGATTTTATAATTTAATACCAATATTACTTACATTATTAGTTTTACTGGTAAATCAGGAGCAAGTTGTTGGAGTCCAGCTGTGACCCCGGGGCAAGAACTTTTTGCCTGCTGTCACCTTCTGACAGTTTTGGCTGTTAATTACCTCAATCAACTAGAACACAAGCACTTCTCTGTCTGCCAGCTGGCAGACTCAGCTTCAGAAATTGGCAGCTTGGGAAGATTTAAAACCTGTAAAAAGGGCTGCTATGTAAACAGTTTATTGTATAATATTCGATGACCACAGTAGACCCGCATCAGTAATCAAATGTAGGCTCTCCTATTGGGCCTTGATAGGTTAGCAAAGAAGAAAGTTTAAAATAGCTTTTGTTTATATCTTTTTTGCCCTGAAGAATGAAACTAGGGATTTCAGTTCTGGAGGCATTATGCTGGTGCATTGGAGGAAGTCAGTCATTTAGTTCTGCTGAAATAAACTGGGACCCAATCAAAAGAAAGGTAAATCAGTGGTTGTGTTTACCTTGCAGAGGTCACAAATTAGGTGGAAAAGCTTAAATCGCACTACTGCTTAAAGGTACTGTATGGGCATTCACTATAAAAGGGAATATGGATGAGCCATATGATATAGCTGATTATGCTTGCTACTCTATTCTGACATTTCAGTGATGTTTAAAACATATTTTCCAAAACCATGCTCAGATTTTTAAAATGATATCTGACATTTCAGTCTCCTTTCTAAACTTCATAGAAAAATTTTTAACTGTTAATTTGATTAGACCATCAGATAAATCAAAATGCTAAAAAACAAAGCTGACTTGATCCTTAATTCTATAGATTCTATTTGAACATTAAAATTCAGTCATCTGGTCTTTATTGATTTAATGGCTAGTTTCAAAAACCAAGTGGCTTAAGTTTAAATCACAATCAAAATCCAAATTATTTATTTGTTTTAAAGGAAAAAAAAACAAGCATAATACACTGTGATAAAATAACATTCAGTAATTTTTGTCAAAGAAATGAAACCAAATTAGCATGCATTTGCCTTTGATTCATTCTCTGAGGCATTTTTTCACAAACATTTCTAGAGAAAATAATAGCCTTCCTGACATTTTCCTCGGAACCTCTTTTCATAGAAATTGTCAGACCTATTTAGAATTATCTATTTTTATTCAGGCATGCGCACATAGACACACACACACACACACACACACCCGTCCAAACATTCTACAAGTAAGAATGATAAAGATGACTCTATTGCAAAAAGATTTGAAAACCCCATATCTGAGTAGGAGGAGTTCCTACAGGTTTGTAATCGTTGCCTTGCCTTCCAGAGAAGATCTCAGATCTGCATGTCTTTCATTCTTTTTAACTTTCCTGAAGCATCTGTTACTATGGTTGATAATAATAGATAATATTTATTGCTTACTTTATGCCACACAAAGTGATAACCACTTTAAGGTCATTATTTATCCTTTATCCTTTGTAACAGCCTTGTGACATAGATTATAAAATTATCCTCACTCTACAGATAAAAATTATATAATTTGCTCAAAGTCATGCAGCCTAGAAATGTTATGGCAGAGATTCAATAGGAAGTCTTTCTGACTCCTGGGTCCCAACTCTTAGCCACACTACTGCACCACCTCCCAGTCATCAGCACTTTATTGAAACTCTTTCCTGAAAGACAACCCCATTCCTATGCTTTCCCAGCTCTCCTTTCTTCTGCCAGAGCTTCACCAACTTTTATTCTATATGGAAGATTTTTTCAGGGCTTCTTGCTATCCACTGTTTTCCTTTATTTCAGTAGCTTTGACTTTTACTACTATGGGTGAGGTTCTAAAATCTTCATCACTTTCCTTGGGTCCCAGAACCCTCTATTTGGCTGTGGTTATGTCTCTCCTCTCCAGCAAGCCTGCCCTTCCATTTGTAATTGCCTCCCAGTCAATGACACTATCATCCACTCAAACCTCAGGATGACCCCTCACCCCTTCATTCCCCACTCATTCAGGTGAAAAGCCTTATGAATCCTACTTTGAAAAATATTTTTTTCCCTACACTTATTGCATGGCCTAGTTGGGGTCCCCATTATTACTCACTATACTATCGCAACAGCCTCCTAACTACTTTCATTGCCCCTTGCCTGTATCCTTGTCTAATAAGTTCCACATTGTGTCACCAGAGACATCTTTCTGACCCCAGTTCTTAGAACTCCCTTTCTCAAAAAACTTCAATGGCTTCCCAATGTAAACAGACCAATATCCAACATCAGTAAACCCCCTGACTTAGTTCTGGCTTATCTTGGCTCAGTTTTACTTTGACTTCAATACTCCAAGATGCACGCTTTGCCATTCCCTAATCACGCCCTTCCCTGGCCTCTCCTGGCTATGTTTGTGCTATCCTTTCTTCGCCAGCTTCTTTTTCCTCTCTCGTCTTAATTCCTCTTAACCGACTTCTGATTTTCTCCTGTGAAATTCCTTATGATCATACTAAAAATTCATCTTCCTCTTCATTTATTTTACAAGTATTTATTGAATACTTACCATATGCTTGACAGTATACTAAGCTTTGGAGTCTTAACAAATAGGCTTCCTTCCCTCGGAGTCATATCAGTCTAATGGGGAAGACAAACAAGTGAAATATGCAAATAAAATTACACATGGTTTTCATGAAAGACACAAGCTACCAAAGCTCTCTCTCTCAAAAAAAAGCCTTAATAGTGCTATAATTATTTTTTTTAAAAAAAGAAGATTGCATCACTAGAGAGTTCTACTAAACATTTAAGGAAGAAATGATACCAATTTTATACAAACTCTTCTAGAAACTAAAGAGTCTACCATTACACTGACATTAGAATCAAAGACCTTACAAAAAATAAAATTCAAGATGTCTATCTGTCATTGATAGATTCAAAGTCCTACATAATATTTTAACAAATTAATTCAAGCAATATAGAAGAAAAGGATGATGCATCATGACAAAGTAGAGTTCATCCCAGAAATATGAGGTTTGTTTCAACATATAAAAAATGAATTATTGTAATTCATCACATTAATAGACTACAAAAGAAAAACCATATGATCTTCTCAATAGATAGAGAAAAACCATTTGACAAAATTCAAAGTCAGTAGTGCATAATAGAAACTCCCAGGAAAGTATAAATGAAAGAAAACTTCCTCAACTTGATAAAGTGCATATACAGAAACCCTACAGATAACTTTAATACTAATTGTATAGTAGTGAATGTTTTCCCCCTGGGTAGTAGGATCAAGACAAAGATTTCTATTCCCAACACTTTTACTCAACATTGTACCAGGGATCTTAGCCAGTACAATAAGGTAAGAAAAAGAAATAAAAGAAATATAAATTGTAAAGGAAGAAATAAAACAGCTTTTAATTGTAGATGACATGATTGTCTCGGTAGGAAATCCTAAGGAATCTACAAAAAACATGATTAAAAACAATAAGTGGCTTTAGCAAAGTCACAGGATATACAGTCAAATACAAAATATCTTGTATTTCTATACACTAGCATCTAAAATTTAGAAATTTCCAATTTAAAAAAACTACAGCATCAAAAACAAAATATTTAGGGTTAAATTTAACTAAATAAGTGAAATATCTTTACAATGCAAATTTCAAGGCATTTTTTTAAAGAAATTAAAGAAAACTCAAATAAACAGAGAAACATACTATGTTCATGAATTAGAAAATTCAATATTGTGAAGAAATCAATTCTCCACAAATAAATCCATAGATTCAGCATAATTGCAATCAAAGTTACAAAAGGCTTTTGTGTAGAAACTGACAAGCAGACTCAAAAGTATATATGGACATGCAAAGTACCCAAAATAGACAAAACAATTTTTTGAAAGAATCATGTTAGATGGCTTACACTACCTTACTTCAAGAATTACCGTAAAGCTATATTATGGATTTAGCAAAGGACAAAAATATAATAAGCTCAAGATAATTCAATGGGCAATTGATAGTCTTTTCAACAAATGGTACTAAACAGCAGATATTCATATAAAAAGAAATGAAGTTCAACCTTTGCTTCACACCATATACAAAAATTAACTCAAAATGGATTATTGACCTAAGTGCAAAAGATAAATCTGTAAAACTTCAAAAAGAAAACATAGGAAAAATTCTTTATGATCTAAGGTTAGGTGAAAATTTCTTAGAGGGGTCATAAAAGTACATAAACCATAAAAGCATAAGTTGATTAAATGGACATAATCAAAATCAAAAACATCTGTTCTTTGAAAGACACTATAAGGAAATGAAAAGATTAGCCACATTAAGAAAAAATATTTGCACAACACATAACTGATAAATAACTTGTATCCAGGATATAAAAAGAACTCTTACAATAAAATAATAAAAAGACAAACAAGATTTGAACAAACAATTCACCAGAGAAGATAGATGAATACCTAATAAGCACATGAAAAGTGTTCAACATCATTATTATCAAAGAAATGCAAATAAAAACCACACTGAGATACTGCTAAACACCCACTAGATGGCTAAAAATTAAAAATGCTGATGATAACAAGAGCTGACAAGAATGTGGAGCAACTGGAACTCTCCTATATTTCTGGTATGAAAGCAAAATGGGATGACCACCTTGGAAAATTGTTTGGCATTTTAAAGCTCAACATACACTTACCATTGTCCCCATATAATCTCATTTTCTTTCCTTTCCAAACATGTATATCACCTCCAAATTTATCTTCCAATACCATAAGTTCATTAACTTGTTAGTTTATTCATCCAAAGAGCATTTCAGACAAACTGAATTTTCTTAGAAGTTTGATCAAGTACAAAATTTCTACTGAGAATTGTTTCATATTAAAGCAATTTTTTCTTAATCCAAAAACTTCCAAAGCAAATAATTCCTCTGTGGTTAAATGGGCTGTATTAATCAAGTTATATAAACTAAAGACTCATATCTTAACACAAGAAAAGTTTGTTTCTTACTCTTGTTAAAGTCCTTTGCAGTTTGAGGAGGGCCTAGGGGTGATTCTTCCCTATGCTGTCATTCGAAGATTCTGTCTCCTGATTCTTGTGGTTGTACCTTTATAGAGCCTCATGTTACTGCACTGGATCTATCTGTAAAACAACAAAGACTGTTGTTTGACTACAAGGTCTTAGGACAATCATAAGTATTTAGATTCACAAAGCCAAGTAAACAAAAGTAGGTTTTGCCTTACTGGCCACAGGATGAGCACCAAGCTTCTTTTTCTTTGCATAAATATGGACTGTCATTTTAAATGTCTTCCTGTAGTATGATGTAACAAAACATTTCACAAATAGCTGGAAAAAAATCAGATTCTTGTGAGGATTCTCAAGATAGTTATTGTGGGTACTTGTACATAAATATTCAGACAGACACACACACACAATACACACACACACACACAGCCACTCTTGGAAATGAGGAAAAACGTGGTCATTAGACCACGTTTAAGTTTCTGTGGAAAATGCCTCATTAACTCGGGCAAATCGTCATAGGAACATGCGGGAGCTGAAATCTTGAACAAGATGGGACCTTCTCGTCAGTCATTGATTATGATGTTGGAAACAACTCTACTTTTTCATGTGTTGCCTATGGTGTTTAAAGTAATAGTGGTTCTGAGTGCAGAAAAAAAGTTAGAGGTATTTAAAAGATAAGGATGTCAGATGTCAGTTATAATTACCCTTCACAGTAAATATCTAAAAAAATAATTTTTTGAATTATGCTTTGCATTCTCCCTGATTTTTTTGGAACTTTCCATGAATTCTCGTGTATCTCTGAATCATCCATACCTCTGTTCTCAATTAAATTCTCCAATGAATGGAAAAATTTAAATACAAGAAAAAAGAGAGAGAAGCTATGAGAGAAGGGAGAAGAAATAAAAGGGAGAATGGGAAAAGATAGGAATTTAACATTTTTAAAATAATGGTAAAACTTCCCTTCTAGACTCTATCACTTAAGATTTTCAACATCGACAGTGATAACAAAGCTTGTAAGACTTGAGTAAGTCTTTTGAAAAACTTTACTTACTCTTTAATTCACTAACTATATCTAGAGGGAAAAAAAATTCAACTTGAGTTTGAAACTCATTTGGAATTTGATGTTATAGACAGTCCACAATTTACCTGTACTCCAGGAGGGAGGAAGTCTTCCAAAAATTTGTAGAATGAAGTGTTTGTCCATTCTGGAAAAATCGCCCATTGACATTCAGAAGACTTTTAAACATGCCCTGATAGATTGTACCAATAGCCTTTGTAGCACGTGTATATCTTCAAGTAACTGTACTAATATTTTAGTTGGCAGTGGCAGAGGACAAGCCTCAGTCCTGTAAATACAGACAGCAACTTTACAATTCACAGAGAATAAACTGGAACCTAAATAAGCCTTGCATGTGCCTCCTGTCAGTGGTGGCTGGTACATGCTTAACCCCAGGTTTTCCAGAAGGAAAAACTGCATATATATATATATGTTTATTGTGTATTATAAATTTTACTGATATAAAGATGGGTAGTAGGCAAATTATAGGTAATAACAAAATACCTAAAACTATTTGAATTTCATGTAGCCACTTTATTCTCACAGAAGGCTTTTCTTGATTTTTGCCAAATTCCTAAATCCATAATCAATCTGTTTACAATTGATGAATGAACTGTAGTTCCAACATGAACATTGGTTGATATTTTCATTTACCCTAACGAGCAAGATGAAGGTAAACACATTGAAATATGTTGGAACTTCACTCATTTTCCTTTGCTGAATCAGGTAACAGTTTGCAAATACAATACTGGAAGGATATGTCATCGAATTTTGCACTATTCACATGTAGCAGCTACAGCTACAACACGCCTTTAAATTTGATCTGCATGATTAACATTTCACCCATCGTTTTCTTAAGTCTAGACCATCTAGTATAAATAAATAAATAAATAAACAAAGCCTCGGTTTTTAGCATTTGCTGATTTCTGTGGTTTAAGTACCTCCCACTATGACAAAATTCAAGCTACTAACATCCCTGAAGGTGGAGTTTGAAAGGTATATGCAATAGCACACCATTACATAGTATTTCCACCACACAGACAATAAATGCAAATAATCTCAAGAGCATAGATAATATTTGCATGTGGTACATTAATTAGGAAGTAATGAATTTTGAGTATTACCTTTCCTTTGAATATAATTTATTTAATTGTAAATTTATCTAATCCCATTTTAAATAATGGCTGTATTTAACAACCAGCACACAAAATTCCTGAATATTTAACAATTTGCTCACATTGTGAGCCAGTGTGAACCAGCTTCAGCATTTCATTGCCTCCCATTCAAAATTTGCTGGGGACATGAGTATGCGGCATTTTGTTATAGCTTCATGAATCTAAATTCCTGCCCACCTGAAAGATTACTGGAATTATCAGAAAAGAACTTTGTTTAACTTCATCTAAGACTATACCACTTAGTAAATAAGTCCTAAATTTTGCAAATGCTTTTAAAACCTAATTTGTTAACATTATAAACATCTTATAGCAATGTGTATTTACACACCACAGGAGAACAAGAGAGGGTTTACATGGGTTTACATGCTACATAGGCATGAAGGCTTTCTGTTTTTTTGTTTCCATAACAGATTACTGTGATCAGAATAGAGGTGGCAGGCAAATAGTCTGCTTATTCTCATTGAAATCATTCAGAACAAAATTTATTTATAGTATAAAACACCGGGACTTATAAAATTACCAAAGCCCCATCTTTAAGAATGTAAGCAACAGATACTTGGATTTGCAGATCAGATTTTGGCCAAAATTCTATTAAGTGATCTTGAGCCAAATCAGAAAGCTAAAAGATACTTAAAAATAAGTCATATATTCAATTGTGACTCAAATTGTGCACCCAGTAAATGAAGAGACAGTGACAAAGTAGAAGGAACAATAGGATCAAAGAAGGTCTGGATCCAAATTCTAGTCAAGCCACTAACGGACCAAGTAACTTTGGGAAATGTTTTAACCAGTTGAATTCCTCAAAGACAAATTAGAGATTACAATACTTAGTCTACAATTCTATTAGGATTACATAAGGAACTATGTGTACGCTATCTGGCACATACTAGTAGATCAATAAGTGATAGTTTTATGAAAACGCATTCCCTTCTGCCTAACCAAACTGGTGGAGACTAAGGTAGGAACCTCACAGAGAATAAATATTACTAACCTATCCAAGATTCTTTTTCCTGGCAGACTTTATTTTAAAGGCAAAGTAAGCAAAGATTTGCATCAGTTCCAGAGGCTACCTCAGGCCCCAAATATCTAAATCACATTGTAGGAGTTTCTCCTTTGAGCTAAGACAATGCACATTAAATCTAGGACTCTGAAGCTATGCAGTATTTGATCACCATCAAGGAGAAGATCTTTGGAAGTACTGCTAACCACCTTCTGCAGTCTGTTACAACACAATACTTTACCAAAGAAAACAGAGCTGTTAAATATCTGCTATTTGCTACAGAAAGTGTCACATTCCATTCAAAAGGCACAATTTAGGCATGATGATAATAGAAAATTCCAGTTTGAATGCATGTTTTGCCTAAAATTGATTTCCTTAGCCTTCAGTACCCACTGGATTTATTAAAATGTATTAGTTTTGATTTAGTTTTCCTGAAAGTAGATGGGACAAAGAACAGGTAACTTATTTTGGTGGGGTGGGAAGTTACTGACAGCTGAACAGTCACTACCTGGGAAAGCTGTCACAGCAGCTAAGAAAGGTGGGCTTGTGTGTACCCCAGCCCCTGGACAGTGGAATGAGGAAAGAAAAGGGCACAGCTGACAAAACAAAATTATTTCATTTTTCAGTTTTGTGTGAAAGCAGTTCTGGTCACAGTCATAAAATCACTTTTTTTTTTCCTTTGGAAGTGCAGCGAATATTTTCTTGGCTGTTCTCATTAATATAGAAATATCAACAATTTTGTAAATATATTTTTAAAATACTGGAATTATTAAACTGCAGAAAACCATCTTCTGAGGCAACCAACAAAAAGAAATGCCCCAACTGAGTTAAAAGTATCTCTTCATGCATGTATGACTCTAAAAGAAATGTCTGAGCCAGCATCCCTGAATTTGCAGATGAAGGAAACAGCAGCCAAGTGGGAAATTAATGTCCAAAAGCAAAAGCTGTGACAGCTCCAGAATGTCTACAAAGGACAGGCACAAGGGTTCTCCTCCTGTTGGAAATAAAACTAGAGGATTTTCCTTGATACAGTATTTACACACAGTTTTTGTTTACTGGGTATATTTATTTAGGGCAACCTGGCACCAGGAGCTGGAGGGAGCCCTGATGGAGATTAAGAAGGAAGCTAAAGTACCTACGAGACCAAAAAAAACCCAAAAAATCTCACATTTCTTTGCATATATACCTGTAATCCTTAAAATGAGAAGGGAAAAAATCTAAAATTGTACACTTAGCTGAAAAACTTTACCCAAGTTTTTTATTATAAGAAATTAAATTTAATCAGTAGTTAATATTTATCAAATGCCTACAATATGCTTGGCACTGAAATTGGTACTAGTAGGAACGAGATATGTTCTCTGCCCTCTTGTTTAAATCAGGAGAGAAGACGGGCATTGGACAAGAAAGTGATATGATTGGTTTTGGAAAAGGAGGACTGACGAGCGGAGACTCGACTTGGGCTAGAGGGTCAGGGTCAGGGAAGGCTGCCTGAGGAAGTGCCGTTCCAGGAGGGGTTACCTGGCAAAAGCTGGGAGGTAAGGGGTGAGAGAGAGGTGAAGGGAGAACAGGAGCAGGAAAAATTCCTGGTACAGAAAACTGAATGTGGGAAACTCCAGAAGCAGAACCACAAGTTGTCTGAGGATTTTACAAAATCTTGTCTGTCTGGGGCCAAGAAAGTGCAGCAGCCAGGGTCCACAAGGAAATGGAAACTGTTAGGCCGGAGCCGAGAGAAAAACACGTGAAGCCCAAAGATATAAAGAATTGTTTATTTGAGCACCTGCGTGCAGGTGGGTGGAGGCCGAAAAGGGCGTCCACCCCGAAATGGGGTCTAGTGAGTTTTTTACAGAGGGTTGGGAGGAGGGAGTGGAGTTGGGGGGGAATTAAACTATAATCACAGTATACGCAAGTCCTTGATGTTTGGGAGGAGGTTGTAGCAGTAGCAGACGGCTAGTCCTTGAGACATCTTTCTTTTCAGTCACATCCCCCTTTTAGGCTTGCAAACCTCCCCGTTCTGCCTGCTCAGCTGCCTTTTATCTCCCCCCCCTCCCTCCCATCCCCTTTTCTGGTTTTGCAAACCTTCCCTCGGGGTAAAGACCACATACCTAACAGAAACTACACTGGTTCCTCTAACAGAGAGAATTGGGAATTGCTTCACAAGCAGGAGGCAACAAAAGATAGTGACTTCAGGATGTAGGAAACCCTGAAGGCTGGGACACATTTTCTATAGGCTGTTGTCTAAGTGAAATATTTCTAATTCAGGATGGGAGGATGGGAATTGGGATTAAATGAATAACTAGAACCTAGAAGCTTGGAGGAGGGACCAGAGCTGGAACCCAGACCTCTGAGGAAGGGACTCTGGCCAGCAGATCCTGATTCTATCTGAGGGGACACAGCAAGGCTGGTTCTAGGAGTATGGGGAAAGGCTGGAAGCTGGGACCTACCGTAACTAGGGTGTAGAGCTGTTGCTGGGATGATGCTGCACAATAAGAGACAGACTCAAGGTGGCCCGGGCTTAAGGTCACCCCTACCCAGCGGTTCCTAGCAGCATCCCAGCCATATGCCTCGGTCATGAGATCAGGAGGCTATTGCCCTAGCCTAGTTGAGATAAGGTGGTGACTTGGTCTGGGGTAATATATATCAGTAATTTAGGAAATAAAACTGAAGTATTAGTAATGGATTTGATTGGAAACTGAAGGAAAAGGAAGAAAACAAGGATAACTCATAGATTTCACATGAGCAAGTAGGTGGATGGTGAGGCCATGAACCAGTATAAGGTTCTGAGTAGTAAGAGAGAATTTTAAGAACAGGAATTTAATTTGTGGTACGTCAAGTATGAAGTACCTGTAAGATATTCAAATAGGAAGAGGGGTTAGGGCTTAGGAAACATGTGTGATCTAGAAATAATAGGTTTGGAAATCATAGATAAGACAGATGTTATCTGAAGCCATGGAAGTGAAATGGGTAAACTGGCCTAAGAGAAGATATAGGTCACAGAAGAAGGTTTGGTGCAGAATACTGGAACGAATTTTAAAGGAAGCTGTATGGAACACGGGCTTGAGTTTCTTAACTGAGTGCAGCTAAAATGCTTCTTCTGATCATCCACATGTACAGCCATGAACTGGAGGATTATCACTGGCATGTGAGAGACAGCAACATATCAACAGGAGAGAGGAGACTAACCCTATCGATCAAGATTAATCTGGTTCTTACTAAGCTATTGAAAACCTAAGGGAAGTGTAAAGTTTGACTCTGAATAAAATTACCACTATCTTTCCATCAACCACCACTGAAAAAAAAATGCAATTGAATTTGACACTCCCGTTAAGAAATTCTCCATGTGTGTATCCAACTATATTCTGATGGGAAATTATTCCTCCCTTTTTATATTAATTCTTGATTTACTCCCATCTTTTCATAGTCAAAAACTACTATCTCATGAAAATAATATCAAATTGGTGTTTTTCTCTATTATTTTACCTTTCATGTAATCCCAATATCCATCCTCTCATCCTGAATTAGAAATATTTTCACTTGGACAATAGCCTATGGAAAATGCTTGCCGTTTGCTAAATGTGCTCTTTCTTACCCCTGTTGTCCAAGGGGCATCTCAAAAGCAATTTAAATCAGAACAGTAAATAAAGAGGTGGGATTTACCATTTTTTAAATCTAGATTGTTTGACATTTCTAACTACCCCTAACAGAGGATGAGAAGGTCAGACCTCTGCAAAAGCTATACATGGGTGAAATAACAGATATAAAGTTTTATAACGTTTTAACGTATTGAAGTCTACAAACTATATACTAGAATGAAAATACAAATTTCAGGTAGTTTGCAAGAAGTTTTGCTCGACCATCTTATTTTTTTCTCCCCAAATCCCTTACAAAGTGTTGTTAAATAGTGACAACCTCCAGAACTCCTCATTTTATTTGCCTAGGCTCCTAAGTCTCTTTCACAGATACTACAGCAAGGATTGGAAAAGGCAGGAGATTAAAAAAAAAAAAAAAAAAGGCAAGGCCTGCTTCATCGTTTTAAAACATCAGAACCAAAATATATTATGTACATAAATACAAACTTGGAGTTTCCAAAGTGGACATAATTTGCACAGCTCAATGTTTGATATCTAGATATATTTGTAACATCTCAAAGCACGCTGTGCTGATTTTTTTAGACAGATTTTACAGAACCCAGCTTAAGTTAACAGAAGTTGTAAATTATGTCTAAGTGGAATTTATAAACAAAAGTTAAAGTTGAGCATGCAAGGGAATATTGAAAAGTTTGCATAATGCTGTCAACATCTACAGTGCCAATGTTCATCCTTTCTTTTATTATTAGCTGAACTTTTTTCTATATACATGGATATATGTCTAAGTAAGTATGTGTGTACAGATTTATGTTTTCAAATGAAACAAAGCTGGGCAGTTATTAGTGCAGGGGTCGACTGGTCCCTTAGAGCATGTGCTTCCTCTAGCCTATTAAAGTACAGTACCGACATTTCCCTCTTGTAGCATTGTGAGTGTGATCCAACCTGAGTTTGTGTTTCTGGGAAAGTGCCTGCAGAATACCAATTTAATTTAGAAACTGCTCAGCTTAAGTGTTTGGTAGGGTTTGACAGCATTGCATCAGGTGACCAGATACATTTTCAGAAAGACCACAAAGAAAATTTGGAAATGTCACCAAAAAGTTTACATTAAGTGTAGTTTTCCTACAAAGAAATTGATTTGAAAGATCATTTAAATTTATAATATGTGCCAGATTTCAGTGTTTTCTTACATTACAGAATTTAGATGTTAGCACCCTGCTTTCAAACTACTTTAATACCTGATATGGGCTTTTTCTTGAATTGCAAATGTTGCTGTTCTATTGTACACTATTAAGCTAATGGCCAAACTGGAAATTCTTATGTCATGGAGATGAACAACTATTTCTCCTGGTAATTGAAATACTTTAATGCTGTTAAAACAATATTTTTAGATATGTTCTCTTCTATACGCTTTTTAATTCCTATTTATTCCTATCTTAAAATAAATTTAATTTTGTATTTTGTATTTGAATTAGCCCTGTAATGCCTTTTTGAAAGGTATAAAATAATTTTTCCCCCCACCCCACTCACCACCCTCATCTAAAAAGCATGCATTCACCTCAAACTTTATTGAACAAACATAGGATAAGGTATCTTAAATAATATCAAGTATTGTCCTTGAAATTAATAGGGGAAAATATTTCTGTCTAGATGAAAATCTGTGTTCATCAGTAATGAGTATAGTGTTATTTCCAAGGGTTGTCAACTTTTTTTCCTTTTGATTATATTCCATGGAGAGAAAAAGTCATTTAATTCAAAAACTGGACTGTTTCTTCCTAAGTGGCCTATCAGCTTGCTTCTCTGCCCGCCTTTTTATTGAATCCACACTTTATATTTCAGTGGCCCATTAAATTCTTCCTGCTTTTGAGAGTTTCTTTGAAAATATCTTGTGAATGCTGAAGGAGAAAAATTGCACTGAGAGTCTTGCAAATCTACCGTATTTTCTAAACAGGGACAGAGACGTCTTTGGGTTTTGTTTGCTTTGTTTTGTTTTGTTTTTAAAGAACGGGTAGAACATTAACACATGACAACAGTGAGATTACACAGATAAATTTTTGGGTTCTTTTATCTAGTAAACATTCTAATGATCTACTTCAAAGGCAGGCTGGGAAGAAGCTTCCCTGTCCTCTTGCCAGAAGGAGAGGCGAAGCTCTTTACCACTCATATGGGAGATATGAGGAGACTTTGAATGGATCATTGCTTTTTATGAGTAGTAATGAGGTGAGAAGTATTCTAGTGTGTGGCACAGGCCTTCATTAAAAAGCGTGAAACAGAATGGCTTATGGTTAAAGGGGGTAATTTGTTCTAACATACTTGCTAAATTGTGCTGTAACCATGCCAGTTAACAGCACTATATTTTCCATAGGATTCCCGAATGCATTTGTGTGCAATTATTCTGCCCATACGAAGTTCAGGGATTTTTCCAATCGCTTGTGTTAACTAGTTGACAATGCTCACTCTTTCAGTGGAAAGTACGTTGAGCCTCACAGTTAAAAAGGGGTGAAAGAATCCAGAGATGTTCTCATTCTCCTTCTAAAGCCAAAGGGTTCTTGTAAAATCCGAAATCCACAGAACCCAAATTTAAATGAATACCATTTGTCTAAAAGGTAATATCAGAAGTAATAGTTAGCTAGTTTAATAACTTCAAAGCTTACAGTTTTAAAATATGTATTATAATTAATAGAATCCATAAGAAAGAAAATAAGATTTGGTAGTTTTAAGTCCTTCATTTAAAAAAGAAAGAAAAGTTGAATAGAAAGAACAATAATTTTGTTACATTTGTGAGGAAATTCTGCTCATAAGAGAACTTGAAGTTCTACAACATGCCAAGAAGATTACTTGTTCAGACTCTTACTGGGAACATTGGGCTAAGATTTTATTCACTGGAAAAATCATTCTACTTAGAGAAACATAATGTAAAAATATAACATGTTTTTTCCACATGACTGGCTATCAAAAGAAAAAATGGTGCAGGATAGAAATGTTAAGTTTTGGACAGGACTTAAAATTTGGGTATATCATATGGAAAAACTATTTTTATAAGTAACAACTTTATAAGTCAGCTCTACTATTACACTGAAAATGTCATAACATTAACTTTTGAGGGAAAAACTCATGAATTTTCTAGAATTTTCTTGAAATGCAATAATACAAATATTCATCATTTCATAAAATATTTTACAACTGATGGCACAGTTGTATTGGAACGCAAACATATTAATTAAATACAATTAGTATACAACCATAAACTAAAAATGGAGACTTAAATTTAAGCACCAAAAAGCCTTTTAGTGAGACAGGAAGTGTCCACCCAGTGGAATTTCTGAGACTTTGAAATTGGGGAGAAGAACTTCAGTTTGGTCACTTTCCATCCATTTCATTGTAATTTAGTTTTTGCATATTAGATATTTGATATTTTGGGGGAAAAACATTTACAACCATAATTCAGTACATTAATTTAGCCTCAAAAATAAATACTGCCAAACTTAATAGAAACCAGGCTATGGGCCTCTAATAAAGGTAATAGGCTCAGTCTCTCCTTTCTATTTCTTTTTATTGGGTTTTCAGGAAAGTCTATGAAAGAAATTCTAATTGCAATTGCTCCTAGCAAATGCCCAGGTTCTTTTAGCCTTAGAGGGGGAAATGGTAGCCCTGAGCTATGGTGGAGTCAATGATTTAGTGTTTGTTTTTTTGTTTTCAAGCTAAATTTAATATATAAGCATAGTAACAAAAATTATATTTACACAATGCCTAGTTCTCATCCTTATACCACAAGAAGCCAAATCAGGTACAGCTGTTACTTGAAGACAAAATCACATTTTATTCAATGCTAAATTCATTGACCTAGAACATTGTCCAGAGTAAAGAACAAATCTTTTTATCAATGGCTGAACAGTTATTCTCAAAACTTCACCTTTCCTTAATTTAACACAAATGTGGACACTCTGAATTAACAGGTGACAACTAGGATAAAAAAACCTGGAAACTGACATGGAAGAAAATGTGCATTAAAAGGACATCTACCATTCTTTCAGCTTTCTTTTGTATTGTGTCTCATTTATATCTGACTGGAGAAATTAAGGCTTTTGTGACTGATAAAAAGAAACAATACAAGGCTTAGGTGAATACAGCCTGAAATGAATGTATTTCATTGAAACTGGTCTGAGTTAAGCTTGTCTAATCCACATGACACCATGGCTTCCCCTGATTGGGAATTCCCACAGCTTCATGATGTCAAATACCTCCATTAGTTTGCATCTAGTCTCAAGGTTTCTCTGAAATTCATTTTTTAAATCAAGAATAAAACAAGTATAAAGAAACAAAAAGATAATAAGTAAATATTGGACAGAAAACACTTATTGAGTTGAAACTAAATGCTATGTAATAAAACATGAGTCTGGGGAAAGAAAATAGCTAAAATATTTCAAACAAAGTATATATCCACACTTAAGAAAAGTTTTTATTGGGAGACTACTAGTGCTTGCATTTTCATAAGAAAGTCAAAGCCATTTAATGAAACAGCAGCATGCTCCAAACCTCTGGCAGGTGTGAGCTGACAGGTGCAAAGGAATCCCAGTCAGTGAGTAGGAACTACCTGGGCAGCTGAAAAGAAAAGACAGCTCCATTCTCTCTGCTTGTGCACATATCTACCTAGGTATGATTAAAGCAATGGAATGCACAGGAATATTTAGAAAAACATCTGGCTTTATTCTGTTTCATCAAAGAGAAAGTTGGGCAGTAGAAAGGAAGAGGGATAAATACACTTGGGGCAACACTAGAATAAGCCAAATTTTAAAGCAATCAATGTTGAGCTTTTGATTCACTTTTTTTGGTTGTATTCACACATTTTTCCAAATCCTTCTCATGTGAGTCTTCGATGGATACACAGTAAACTTAGCAATTTCTATCATGACTTGGCTTGAAAGATGGTACTCTGGCCTTTCCCAAGTTGAACTCTGCCATATTACTGTACATGTTACTGTACTTGGAATTTTATGTCTGTTACATCCAGTTAATGACAATCTCAGAACACCCACACTTCCTTTATACAATATTGCAAGGCCCACCTCAAGTCACTTCCACACATAAACTGAACTCATAAACTTCCACCCATAAGAGCCTCCTTATCCTGGCTACTATCTGCATCACATTTGAAATGGTTATATTTAATTTCTCAACTTTTTATTAGCTTTCTTTAATTGTTCATTGTTTCAATTAGATTATTTCATGGTAAACTCTTTGAGGGCAAATAACGTGTATCATAGGTTTTTTTGTTTCACCAAGAACAATATACAAATTAAAAGTAATATAAAAGGAGAAAGACAAAAGGAACACATCAGCCTCAATACCTTCTTTCTTATTGGGTATATTTACATCTTATAAGGTAACAATCCTTCCTTAACGCCTAATTCCTAATGAATCTAATAGTGGAAATTACTACCCAAATAAGAAGAAAAGAAATAAAATTGACAAACAGTAGAAGAGGAGTTTTTAGATGAGCAGCACTTTGTGATACTTCTTGACATTTCTCCCTACATTACCCAGTCTGCTTGGGATTATCCAGAAAAAGAGAGAACAAAAAATGAAAGTAAAAAAAAAAATCTGAAATTTCAGATATTTGGAAAATGGGAGACTAGTTTGAGGGAATGTACGAGAACAAGGACATGCTTGCATTTCAAAAGCCATTTTCCATAACTTCTTCAAGTGCTGAGTATGCTAATTGGGCATACTGAACCAGTGGTTTGGCTTATCTTGTTCTGGACTTCTGTAATATAAAGAAATTATGACTACATCGAATGCCCAAAAATAGCAAAGTATGACTAATCATGTTTCTTATTTATTCAAAAATGCTAAGTGAACACGACATGTTGTTCTATTCACGATATTGATAGAATTTCCTCTCATGCCTCACTGAATAGAAAAACCTTTTATTCTTATAATCAGAACAGCACCTTTCCAAATTACCTAACAAGTCAGAAAACCTTCCCTTATAGTATGATTTTACATGTTTCAGGTCCCTTGTCAGAACCTCCTTTGAATTATAATATTAGTCATATTTATGAACCCTAAGTATTCAGAATTAGGATCTCTATGGTAAGACTAACCCATTTAATTTTTTTATTTATGCTACATAACTAAAAGAATTTAAAGAAATTATTAAATATTACTTCATTAATTTTCTCTTTGCTTTCTATAGAAATGATTGAGATTTTATTCCAGCTTCCTGAGAAGTGCCATAGTTAGAGATATTCAGCTAGACACTTCAAAGCTATGAATAAAATTCCAACTTAATTCCAAACACTGTTCCATACGCTAAAACTAGAACCACAGAAAACAGCTGGCAAGCTGCCAAAAATTAAGGGGTGGGCTAGAGGAGGGTCCTCATATCCAAGTTACTGAAGTGGGAAACTAAAGTGAATGCTCCTGACAATGTTGAGAAATCTCCATCGTCCTTAGTCCAACTCAAATCATTCCAGTTTTCAAGTTAATATCTCTGTTTAAAATAGATAAGTATGAAATGGCTTAAAATTTTTGTCTAAATGCTTTCTGGCATGCAAAAGAGTTCCCCTACTCTGCTCTCCCTACAGCCTAGAATTAGGGTAAAATTGTTATTTTCCCTTGAAATTTTTCTTTCTCAATAACAGCATGCTAAAATCCAAGCACTTCTCATTATATTATTACAATTTTTAAAAATTACTGGCTTATCCAATTCTGATCTGAAAAACCTTTCTCTAATTAGTGTCTTTGCAAAACTGAACACAGGCAGATTTTAATCCTTCATTTACTGATTTTATTTTAATGCTATTACTCAGCATATGTTGGCTACATTAAACCATTACAGTAAAAATTAAAATGAAAGTCATATGATTTATCCCCCTTTAAAAGTGCTCAATCGGTCTAATAAAAGTCAAGTGCCAAATACCAGATGTCTGATTTAAAAGAAATTCTGAACAAGAAAGAAAAAACCCTCTCCATTATTCTCTTAAGATATTTAGTTGAGATGAATGCCATCCAAGAAAAAATATTAATCATATTTACATATAAGTACAGTTGTCTGGATAGATTTGATTTAAGTAAGAAGATACAAGGACTAAAAACAATATGTTAATATTGACCTTGATTTAAACCTTCATCTTAATAAATAAAGTCGTGCTGCTTTTATACACAATCATGAAGCCAACTGGGTATTTTACAAAGAAAATAAGAGTCATTGGTTCAACTTAGAATGCAGAAGGTCAGAATAGAAATACAAGATATAAGCAAGGTAGATATGTACAATCAACTTTTTCTTACTGCTTTTCCTTCAAACTTTTGTTCCTCCTCACTGTTTATTTATCAGCATAATTTCTAACCCAAATTTATTGTCTGGGAAAATAAACTGATTTTATCAGGTCGATAGAAAGACATTTTCAAAAGAAAGAACCAAATAAAGGCACCTACCTTTTCAGTTTTTATTACATTTTAATTCAATTACTTCATAATCACCACTCCCCAAACATAGTTATTCCCAGGCTCCAGATCTTTGCCCACATTACTTTTTTCCTTCCAAAAATTGCTGTTCTCTTTCCAGCAGTTAATAGCTACACCTCAAAGATGATCTTTTTGATCATCATAACATCTCTTCCATGAATTTTTTTCTGATCATTCCTCCCTCCCACTGCCAAGGCTACATCCTATTGTTATGGTAGTCACTGGCTAGCAGGTCCCAAAACGTTTCTCCCATTCCTGCAGGACACAGCAAGATTGCATTTCCCAGCCTCCTTTTCTGTTAGGTATGGCCATGTGGTGGTGGGCTGACCAATGGGCTGTCAGCAGAGCAGTAATACCCCTGTTGTGAGACTCTACCTCTCCTCCCTTCTGCTGCTGGATTTGATCCACAGGATGGTTATGGCAGACGCCACATGCTGGAGGCTGCAGACCCGGGGCTCCTGAGGACTGTGCAGTAGAGCCTGCGCTCCTCATCTCCCTCCAAACCGCCCTGCTGCCGATTGAGCTTTACATAGCAAAAAATATTCTATTGTGTCTATCCACCGAGATTTCTGGGTTTCTCGGCAGCTGAAATGATCTTAACCAATACAAACAAAATTATGATCTCTCCAGTGGCTGAATATCCATGATACTTTGTGTTTTTCTTGCCACTGTCTGTATTCTTCTTACATATGAGTGATACGTCTTCTGGCAAGTTCCTTAAGGTCAAGAACTTTTTCCTTTTCAGCTTTTATTCCTTGCGGTACTAAGCACTATCTCTGGTACAAAATAGATGCTTGATAAATTGCCCTGTACCTGTCAATCTGAGTTTATTATGCTACCCCGAACTAATAGTCTCTTGGTTTATTCATTTATTCTTTTATTCATTTATTTATTCAAAATATTGATTGTATCCCTACCACATGTCAGTGTAGTATACAGCTTTGGGGTATCTGCCAAGCTCACATTGACTCACCTTTTTTGAGAACCCCCATCCGTAAGGGGTGACCTGCAACCACAGTGGCAATGCATGAGCTTTGGCTGACTTGACCACAGCAGATTATCTCACTCAAACTGGGCCAATTAGATTCTGTCCTCAAACAGATTGCCAGGAAATAGCCAGTTAATCCTACATCATGACTGGAATTGCACCATTTATACTTTGGAGCAGCTGGCAGCTATATAATGCCACATTGACCTAAGAAGCCTAAAAAGCTATGGAGCAAAGAAGAAAAATAAAATAAGCACACTAAGAGAAGCATAAAACCCTGAAGTCTCTCCATGGCCTGTTTGCAATTCTTTCCTAAAACCAGGCTGAATTCTGCCACTGTGCTCTGTAGCCTTAAAATGCATTACCTGTTTTGTATAAGCTTTGTCAGGATGGTTCCTGTTACTTGCAACTAATATAACTTTAATTAATGCAACAGGACCTTTTGTTTCTCCCCCGGGGATACAACAATGAACAAGAGATACATAGCTCTTACCCTCATGGTAAGACCAGTAGGTGGTAATGCAGTAATTTTGCAAGGGAAAAAGGGACTTACCTTTGCAGTGTTCTCAGATGCTGATTTTCCTTCTTTTGAAGAGTAAGATTTGGAGGTGATTTTCTTTTATGTTACACATTTAACAAGAGTTTTATGACCCATGAGAATATAGTTTTCTCCTACCCTGATATTTTTTCTCTTGTTATCTTGCCATTCAAGAGTGTGACAAAAATTGTAAATCCAAACATCAGAAAAAGAAGCCAAATACAGCAGTGTTGGAAAGAATGGTGGGAAGCTTTGAATTGGGATGATGGTATTGACGACGAGACAAAGTGGAAAGATACAAGGCATTAGTGAGATGAAAGATGCAGAACTTAAGGACTAACTACACACAAACACAACAGAGGGAAAAATCAAAAAGGATGGCTGCATCCTGAGCATAAGTCACTAGGAAAATGGCGCAAGACTCAGATGGTTTAAGGAAAAACATGATGCGTGGCTTATTGCTGCATTTCAGAGAGTCTCAATCCTCAAGGGGCATCAAGATATTCCAGAGAGCTTTTAAAAGATACAAATGTCCCACCTCCAGCCCCAGAGATTATGATTCCATTGGTCTGAAGAGGATTCCGTACATTAGTGTTTTTTCGAAGGCCTCCTTCACGCCGGTGATTTTAATGTGTTGATGGGGTCGAGAACAAACTTCATTTGAAGTGTCTGGCCCTTCCATGAAGGTGCTTGTTTACTTTCTAAAAGATATTTCTATTTAAAATAGTAAAACACTGTATGGAAAACATGAAAACGATGACATCTAGTAATATGGAGTTAAAAATTAAGGCAGAGGATAAGGGGAGGAATGAAAGGACAAAATATGAAAACAAAGCAAAGTGTCTATCGAGTAAAACACAGGATTGAAAGATAAGGGTATGTTCCATAAGTCCTGCTCTTACACTTTATTTTCTTTACCTCACACACGGAAGCTTCTGATGATTCAGAAAATCCAGAAGACGGCAGGGCTGGCTCTGTGACATAGTGGAAGTTTGACTTCAATTCCTTCTTCCTGCTGAATTCGTCTCTCTGTGCCTCTCAGGCCATGACTGCCTGTTCCTTCACTTGCACAGTCAGCTACTCCTGATACTCTGACTTCAGCTTTTCCCTCCATTGTTCTCTGGGATGGAAAAAAAGGAATATCTTTATCTAGGGAATTAGTCAAAGCATCATTAATAGTTACCTATGAAATAATCACCTCCTATAGATACTGAACGAATGAATAACTTACGACTTAAGAATCAACTACAATTCTGTCCTTTTTCTTCTCTTCAAAAGGCAAAAAAGAGAAGAGATTTTATCCAGCATTTATTAAACTGAACACAAACAAGAACTGAAACCTAACCGATTGCTCTTCCCTTACGGTATAGACAAAACAGATGTCTATCAGTGAAGCAGAAGCCATGTGCATAGAGGGAAGTAAAACTCAATGGGAATCAAGCAGGGGGGGAGGGGGAAGGAGGAGATGGGCGAAAACCCACCTAACCAGTACAATGAACACTATCTGGGTGACAGGCACACTTTTAACTCTGACTCAAGCACTACAAAAGCGATCCATGTAACCAAAAACATTTGTACCCCCGTAATACTTTGAAATAAAAAAAAAAAGAAAAAGTGCAAAGTAATCAATTTGGCTTCCATGGTGTTTTGCAAACAGATACCCCAAATTTCAGAACAGTAAAAATGACGGAAGTTCACAAAGAATGGAGGAAAGGTGTGCGTGTCTGTGTGTGCGCGCGTGTGTGTGTGTGTGTGTGTGTGTGTGTAGGGAGGGATAGATTCCTTTTCAAAGGAACACGTCCGGAGGGGAAAAAAAACACATTATGCCACCTAGTGGTAGAAATTAAGCCGATTCCTTTCAGTGGAACACAGCAAGTTTCCCTTTCATTAGAAAAATCAGAAGAATTCATTAACATAGTGGAATTTGAATTTGGCAAATTGCACAATAGTTAAAATTGAAATGCCATGGTTATCTGCTAATGTTCACCCACCAATGGCATTTAGAAATATGGTGAAGTTTAAAGACTCCTGGGGTCAGAGTTAGGATAATTCCTATTCTCTTTCTACCAGGTCACCGAACCACCAGGGAGCTCAGTTTCCTCCATAAAGGGTCAGGGTAGATGAACTCTTAGCTGCTATCAGGCTCTTAAATTTCAAAGTATGCAATAGACTACATAATAAGGGTACTCTTATCTAACGCAGTCCCTTGTGACAAAGTCAAGCCACCGTCTTTACTAATCAAAAGCTTGGTTGCATAACATGCTTTCCACATCCTCAGCCTCAGTCCAGTCATGTTTGAGAGATTCCACTGTTCATTGCAAGCCGTTCTTCATTGCTGTTCTGCATTACTGGATACCTACTAGATACTCTTAGGAGCCCGTAGGTTACAATTCTTAACTTCTATCAACCAGTGGTGCATATTTGTAATATATTTTTCTAACTTACATTAATACTCACATACTCCCCTTATCCCTTTGAAATCAAGTCAACTATTCCTCAAAGAGGAAAAGAAGTAGAGTTTGGAATTATGTAGCCATGTTTTTCAGACACTGTGAAGTATAATCACCCCTTTCTCCCACTATCACTGATAATATACATCCAAGGGTGACCCTACTAATCAGATTTAGAAAAGACATTAAAAACCAGCAGTTAATCTGAGCTGTCCAGAATATTTAATCTCCTAATAGGTAGTCTATCCTTGTCACCAAGAGAAAAGAATGTTAAGATTCCTTTTCAATTACAAAAGAAAGATAATTTTTTAAAAATATGATTATTTTCATTATTCCAAATGTGATGGAAAACCCACAACACTTCTCTGAAGTAGCTGTTTAAAAGTTTAAGAGTCAACTGCAAAAAGTCTTTTCACTTAGATTTCTGACTTTCTCTACACCAAAGTCCTGCCCCTCACCCTTGGCCCAGCCAATCACAGGAATAGTAATTAACTCTCTAAAAACATGAGTGGCTAATGCAAGAACATGTTTATTTGCTCTAAGAAGTCAGTCTTGAAGTTATATTCTCTAGTCATATTTTGTCTTCACTGTTAACAACACAGTGTGTCATAGATGAAATTACACAAGGGGGAAATTTTCTCCCATGCTCCAGGGTCCAGTTTCTTCTCCAAACTGGAGAATAGAAAATACATGGGATAAGCATAGGAATGGGATAGTACACACATTAGCACTCTATAAACACACAGAGTGACTGGCAATTAGATTCGTGGTAAATATTGCTGACATTCCCCTGATGCAAACTCACAAGTATAAGGCAGAAAGAATTTTCCAGAACACGCTTATCACTGTATTTATTTCTTTGCTTAACTCTCTTCTTTATCCTTCCCAAACATCCTTCAAGCTTCCAACCTCTCCCACAGACATGCATACAAATATATCCAAACACTTCATTTTTCCCCCGGCACCTTATAATACCTCTATTCAAGCCTTCAGCTCTTTATATTATATATTTTCTTGTCTTTCTATCTCACTAGCCTGTTAATTACAGGAGGCAGGGACCTTATCTTTGTTAAACCTAAGGGTTACTACTGTGACTGGAATATAGTAGACACTAAAAAAACCTTTATTGAATGGAATAGACTGTATTAATTTAAACAGTGTGTTATTAATACCGGGACCAGGCGATTCTATCTTACTCTCGTCTCATTGCTAAGGAGCTGTATATTCTCAATAGTAGAGTTTCATAAGTGGAGCACCCTCTACTCCATTTGGAACTACTACAAAATACTGCTTTCCTTGTGCACTTTTCAGAGTATAGACAGCAAAGTTCTGTGCTGACTGTTCTTAAACTCTTCTGATAGCTGAGCAACAGCTAGGAAGTCTCCTTCAATGAGGTCAGAGACAAGGATCAGAAGGAGTTCTTCCCTTCATCTGCAGAATATTATGTGGCAGAATAAAATTTTAAGTTTCCTTAAAACACTTCATTCCTTCCTCTCTTCACCCATAGTAAGGAGAAGAGCTTTTAGCATAATATATGTTGAAGTTAAACAATTAGACATGGTAAAATTTAGGCTGTGAAAGATGTTGATGTTTTTACTTTGCAAATAGTTCACTCTGCAAAAATCTCAAGGAACAACCCAAGCTTGTTCCTAGAAAGGTTTTATCTATTCCTATAAACAGAGCCAAGAATGAAAGTCTCAGAGGCTTTGCCATTGACATGCTACTAAACGGAAGCCAGGACCCTGGAGCAAGGGATAGGGTGAGGGCGGACGGGTAGAATAAAACTGGAGGGATGACTCCCTAGATTTCTATTTGAAGCTAACTCTGTCTGAACTATAAGGTGCCATGATGGCAAAACACTTGACAACATCCTCCAGATTTCTTGCATCTTTATGACAAGCTAACATTGAGAATATTTTCCAGTAAAATCATCTTTCTAATAATGATCTACACCCACATATCCTTCCAGATATTAGAAGAAATAGTGGAGTGACTACCTTCATAATGTTACTGAGTTTCTAGACAAGAATGAAGAAACAGCAATCTTGTGGGTGCTTATCAGGCATAGACAAGTTTAATATCAAAGGGGGAAGGGGCCAGCTCATTCTTTTCTATCCAACTAGCACCTGGTTTGTCTGATACTCATTTTCTTATGGATGCATCGCTTTGTGAAATCTTTTTAGTACTTTAACAGTAAGAGCACTTTATGACTCCCGAGCTGGATATTGTGCACAGCTTGAAGACAAGCTGAAGACGTGGTGCTATTTGCTGTTTCCTTCTATCTCCCCAATCTTAGCCTTCTACTGTCATCCTCAAATAGTATTTCTCCAAAAAACAAATTCTGTGGGTGAAAAAATCTTGAGTTTGCTTGTGCATCGAATGATGTGAATACCAGAAGGAATTTAAAGAGTGCATCTAGGTGGGAGGAAACGTAGCCTTCATGATGAACTGTTGAGGTAGTTAAGGCAAGCATGAAGAATTAAGGTTTTTTGTGCCTGATGATTTTAGAAAATAATAATAATCACTATTTACTGAGCTTTGATTAGGTGCAAATTACCATACTAGATTGTTTTTGTATATCATCTAATTTCATTCTCACAAATGCCCTGTGATATTGGATATCACTAGCCCAGATTCGAGGGATTGACTTGCCCAAAGTCACACTGCAAGTAAGTGGTAGAGCCAGAACTCAAACGTGGATCTATCAGACCCCAAGTTTCTGATTTCAGCTCCTACATCAGAAAATATTTCCTGTGCTTCACCAGAGGTATGTTTTGCTCATTTGTTTGCTTGCATGTGTGTTTGTTTATGTGAAAAGGGCTGTATTTTACTCAAGATAACTTAAGAAATGTTATAATAGAGAGTTACAAGATTCCTGATAACGTAAAGAATTTAAAAACATTTTTAAATCAAGAATACATTTTGTAAAATTTTTCACTTTTAAGGACCAAGATTCTTTTTCTCTGGGGACCCAAATATTCAATAGCTTATTACGTAGCTTGATCTGTATGTCTCACAAACCTCAAGCTTGATTGGTCCAAAACAAAGCTCTAATTTTTTTCATCCCAATCAAATGTCCTCTTCCTCCCTCCTTTATTTTTTATTTGTCTTTTATTTTTTTTTTTTTCTGGAGATGTGGGGCTCTCACTATGTTGTCCCGGCTGGACTTGAACTCCAGGGCTCCAGGGATCCTCTCGCTTCTGCCTCCCCAGTAGCTGGGACTTCAGGCGTGTGCCGCTGCACCCACCTGCTCCCTTATTCTTAATCTTGGCTGAAGGAACAAAGATGAATCTTCCAAGTCAGAAGCTTGAGAATCAGTTTTCACTTCTCCTGATTGTGGTGAAGCCCTCACTGATCTGATTTTTTCCCTCCTCTGTCTCTGGCCTCCTTCTCAGCTGCATTTTAGGCATTTCCCTCTGTCCCCATCTCTTCCACGTTAGTGTTCCTAAGTTTTCAGATCCTCTGTTCTCTTTGCCCTTCTGTGTCTATACTCTCCGTATGTTATTCTAATGATGATTAATGCCTTACATGCCAGCTTAAGATACTAATAAATCCTAAATCTACGTCTCCATCCCAGAACTTTGGCTTTCTCTCTCTTTCTCTCTCTCTCTTTTTCTTATCTTCAACAGGTACCTCAAAATTAAGATCTCTAAAACAAAGTTTTATGATCTTCCTCCCCAGAGCCTGCCCTTCCTCCAATGTTTAAATGGCACTACTGTTCACAAAGGTGAACAAGCCAGTTCAGCTCTTCTCTTTCCTTCCCTGCCTAAACATCAAGTCCTGCTTGCCCATCTCCTAAACACTTCCTAAGTCTTTCCACTTAACACCGTCCCCTCTGCCACTTCCCTGGTTCTACCCGCCCCCCACCCCAACTTCCTACACACACATGTTACTGCCCAGCTCCTTAGATGGTCTTTTTTTCCTCCAGGCTTGCATCCTTTCCATCTGTTCGCCATGAGGAATCCAGAGTGATTCTCCTGAAATAAAATCCAATCTTTATTTACTTTAAACATTTCCATGTTTTGCCTTTATTCTCAGGAAAAAGACCAAATTCTGTGCAATGGACTGAACGTTTGTGTCCCCCTCAAATTCATCGGTTGAACTGCAACCCCAGTGTGATGATATTGAGGTGGGGCTTTTAGAGCTGATCTGGTCATAAGGGATCTGGTCCCTTATGGGGATGAGCACCCTTCTACAAGGGACACTGGAGAATGCTCACCCTCTGCCATGTGAGAACATAAGAAGAAGCTGGCAGTCTGCAGCCCAGAAGAGGGCCCTCACAAGAACCCAACAGTGCTGGCACCCTGATCTCAGACTTCCAGTCTCTAGAACTGTAAGGAGTAACTTTCTGTTATGGACCTCCCAGTCTATGGGACTTTGTTAAAGCAGCCTGAACAAAGACACTCTGTCATGTGGCTGTAAGACCCTCGTGCTCTCACTTTTAACTATTTCTCCAGCCTCACTTCCAGCCACTCCCTACCAGTCCTATAAATGTTAGCTGTCAAGGTTTTGGAAAACCCCTTGCTCCCTCTCACCTCCGGGCCTGTTTATGAGTTCTACCATAGATAACTTTTCCTTCCCAAAACCCCTTACCACTTTTGACCTTGAGATCATCACTTCATCTTGTTTTGTTTTTTTTTTGTTTTTTTTTTTTAATATATTTTTTTAATTTCAGAATATCATGGGGGTACAACACTTTGGCCATACACATTGCCCCTGTTCTGCCCGTGTCAGAGCCACAATCGTGGTCGTCTCCCAAACTGTGCTCCCCACATCCATTCAGTGAGAGTTTTTCCCATCCCCTCCACCCCCCTCCCGCCCGCCCGCCCTCAGATGAATGTTATTGCCCTGTGTGATGTAAGTGTTCATCAGTTAGTACCAGTTTGATGGTGAGTACCAGTGGTGCTTGTTTTTCCAATCCTATGACACTTTGCTTCAAAGAATGGGTTCTAGCTCCAACCAGGATAATACCAGATGTGTTAATTCACTATTGTTCCTTATTGCTGAGTAATACTCCATGGTATACATATACCACATTTTATTGATCCACTCGTGTATTGATGGGCACCTGGGTTGTTTCCACAACTTTGCAATTGTGAATTGTGCTGCTATGAACATTCGAGAGCAGATGTCTTTATTATAAAATGTCTTTTTTTCTTTTGGATAATCATCTTGTTTTTTTTGTTTGTTTGTTTGTTTGTTTGAGACAGGGTCTCCCTCTGTTGCCTGGGCTAGAGTGTGGGGGGCATCATCATAGCTCACTGGAGCCTCAAACTCCTGGGCTCAAGCGATCCTCCTGCCTCAGCCCCCAGAATAGCTGGAACTACAGATGTACACCACTACACCTGGCTAATTTTTCTACTTTCTGTAAAGACAGAATCTTACTATGTTGCCCAGGCTGGCCTCAAACTCCTGGCCTCAAGTGATCCTCCCACCTCAGCCTCCCAAGTACTGGGATTGCAGGCACAAGCCATCGCACCTGGCCATCATTTTTAAATTTAACTACTACTTCCTGTAAGAAGATTTCTTAAAAACCCTCTCCACTAAGTCCAGGATAATTGTCCTCTTTATGCATTCCCATGTGCCTAGTTCCTCTCCTAAAATAGATATTTTTATATGCTATTGTATTATTCAAAAGTGTATGCTCAGCACCTAACAAAGTGTTAGACATATAGAAGTTTCTCAGTAAGTATTTGTGAATGAATGCATATGAATAAACAAGTGAATGAAGACCAGGACTAGATTATGTTCAGAGCTATTTCACTCATGTGGTTTGGGGTGGGGAGGAGGTGCTTACAGAAAGTGTGCTAAAGAAGAGAAAGGGCAGATTACCGATTCTACTGTCCCATCCTAATACTCTACATCTTACAGTTAGAGAGGTATTAACAGTCATTTAAGCCAACCATTGCATTATAGATAATGAAACCAAGTCCCATGACATGCATAACATCTGTTTTCTAAGTCAATACTATTCCTTTACAATATACAGTCTTATATTCTGTTAAGCTTCACCTGATCCAATCAAAAGAATTATGCCCTTTCCTGGCCAGGTATAGAAGTGAATCCATCATAGTCAGACACGCTTTGAAAGTACATGAATTGAATGGAAAAGAGAGAGCATAAACCCCTTTAGTGATAGATCACGAGGTACCTTCCCCACTGTATTCTTACAAATTAGTCAACTCTGAAGCCAGCAGACAATGGTTGATTGCACTTAGGGAATCCTCACTTTCTTTGCCTGTTAATTCTGTGCTGCCTAAGACATTAGCTATTAGCTACAAGTGATTATATAAGTTAAAATAAATTAAATTAAATTAAATTAAAAATTCAGTTCCTCATTCCTGCCAGCCACATTTCAAGTGCTCAGTAGTCATATGTGGCACATGGCTAATGCATTCAACAGTGCAGATGAAAAACACTTTCATCAGAGCACAAAGCTATATTAGGCAACATCCATCTAGTGCTTTACAGCTGACCACAATATCGTCTGGCCTGGATTCAGTTAGAAAAAAATAGAGTCTTGAATGGAGTGTTGAGGTGAAGAAATGAACTCATTAGAAACCCTAGCCATGCAATAATCTTCTTAAGG
Source organism: Daubentonia madagascariensis (assembly GCA_023783475.1). Lineage (NCBI taxonomy): Eukaryota > Metazoa > Chordata > Mammalia > Primates > Daubentoniidae > Daubentonia > Daubentonia madagascariensis. The sequence continues at coordinate 66,394,090 of JAKFHU010001209.1, forward strand.
CATGCTTTTCCTCTAAATCATGGCATCGTGAGAAACTGTTTTCTGAACAAGACAAAGTATAAACATCTATGGTTGACATGGGTAAATATAATTAATAATTGTCATCAAAAAATATTCAAACGTGAAGAAAATACACACTTTTTCCTTTCAGTGCCTGTTAAGAATCCAGTGATCAAAAGTAATTTCTCATTAATTTTATAATCAGAGGTAGTAAGGAGGATCAAAAAGTCACCACAGTCTGATGAAACTGTAAAAATGAATTTTTCAGAGATGTGCCAAGAGATATTTGAAATTATTGAAAAGAATAGAGCTTCACCGAGGAGCTGAGTCCTCCAAATAATGAAAAACAGTACAATAGACCATCAATTTCAACAGCAAGTGAATGAGTCAAATATTATAGCTGATATATATCAGATGAACTTTTCTTTCATTTTTGTATGTCATCCCTTAATAAAATGTTTTGTTTATTTTAAGTTTTCATTCAGTTAAATGAATTCAAGTAAACTTCATTAAGAAAAATAATTCAGCAAACCATGTGTTCATAACTTTTGGCCTAGTAAATAAATATGGTATCCATATGTGGGTTGAACTATATGAATTTGCCACAATTTAGCCATTTTTGCCTTACAAAAACAGCAATTTCATATGGTTCAACTACCTAATTTAGAAGAAAAGCTGTTTTTATTTTGGAATAAATAAGGTGGGGCGTGTGTGTGTGTGTGTGTGTGTGTGTGAGTTCGACTTGGAGAAATAATATCATTTTGCTACAATGTTTTAAATGGAACAGAACTTTTAAAGTTTCTCTTCTAACCTTTAGATTTTATGGTTCTCTGAAATGGTATTAAAGATTATTACAAAGAAAATAATATCTACCCCCAAATATGCTATTACTTTTCAAATTTCAATTAGTCAATGAAATGTATTTATTATGGCTGTAATATATTGCCTTGAAGTTGAATTTTCATGGTTTTTTTTTTTTCCAATTTGGAATGGTGAAGGTTAGCCTTTCTTGGAAGAATAGGTATCTGGTAAGTAGTGTATAAAAAGATACTTGGTATTATCCAAACTAAAATAAAAGTTTCCCCACCACTTTTTAAGTTGGTCAGCAAGGAGGTTGTCAGGGATGTTGCCTTTGAGTCCGTGAGGTACTGACATGGACTAGTCTTAATGGATTCACGGCACTCTGGAGGCCAGTTTGTGACCGGAAATATGGTTGTGAATTTAAACTGATCCCGAGAGTTGTACCGCTTTGGATTCATGCCTTATAGAAGATGCTAACCCCTCCCCTGAACTCGACACTAAGGAAATAACCTTATTGTAAGAGTCATTGCAAATGAGGCTGTTCTGGTTCCAACAAGAGCAGAGAGATCAGATGACCAGCACAGCCAAATCCCACCCCAGCCTCCATGGCTCCCTCCCCACTCCATCTTCCTGTAACCCATGTCCACTTCTACTACTGGAGGCACTCAGCTGCCTCTGATCTCTGAGGAGCCCCCATGCTGTGGTGGTGATCCTGGGCTGCTTTGCACCAAGAAAGAGCATTTCGGCGCCCAGGGCCACTGGCCTGACACATTGCAATCTCTGCCTGTGAGGCAAGAGGGAATTGAAAAAGCTTAACACTGAAGGGCCCTTGCCTCATAACCTGGGATCCCCTTCCTGGAACATCGCATTAAGAAATGTGTTATCCTGGGTGGAGCTGGAGCCCATTCTTCTAAGTGAAGTATCGCAAGAATGGAAAAACAAGCACTACATGTACTCAACATTAAATTGGTACTAATTGATCAACACTTATGTGCACATATGGAAGTTACAGTCATCAGTGTTGGCCAGTTGGGAGGGGGAGGAGGGGATGGGTGTATTCACACCTAATGGGTGTGGTGCACACTGTCTGAGGGACAGGCATGCATGCAGCTCTGACTCGGGTGGTACAAAGGCAATTTATGTAACCTAAACATTTGTACTCCTATAATATTCTGAAATAAAATAAAATTTAAAAAAAGCATTTTCCTGATGGAAAAAAAAAAAAAGAAACCAAAAACAAAAACCAAAAAAAAAAAAGAAATGAGCATCTCACTTCCTGAAGATTGGTCTCTACAGGGAACTGGCAATGTCTAGAGTTGGGAGCCACACCCAGCTCTAATGGTTAGACACACCTCCACTAAGCCACATTGCCTTCCACTGCCACCAGCAACCAGAGGTCAGATGGAACTAGTCAGGTGACAGGGAAGGCTTGGAAACTGGGATGGAGTTTGACTGGATGTCTAACTTTCTGTTACTACTAGGAAGTGGGGACCTCACATATTTCCATTATGAAGACAGATTGGAGTGAGTGAATTATGCCTTTAGAGCAAGATGTGAGGCCCCAGTTACATAGGCATATGTGATTAATTTTGCTTCATGCTGTTCTACTTATATATTTATCAAGCAATGATTATCTAAAATGAATATCTAGACTACCATGCTTGGCAAAAAGAAGGGGGTATTATAAAACGTCTAACATGAACCTAAACATGGAAACTGACGGTTTTCTTCGGAAAAATTGATTGAACAACAAATGCGGTAGGAAATTTACTTAACAAAGCTTAAAATTGTCAAATGTAACAATATACAAAAGTATTCCAAATTGGTTGTTTTACGTGCCCAAATTACTTAATTTTTAATAAAAAATTTAACAAAGTTTTGAAACTCAAATGATTACACTATATTGCTGTGGATCATGTGTTTAGTGTTATGTAGATCATGTGGGTCATATTGTTTCTTCTTTAGCTGAGTTTTATGACTGTTGCATGCAATGTCATGTATTTTTATATTAGCACAAACTATCCACACTAAAGGGAAATTATCATGCAGTAAGTGTGAATGAATAAATATTGTTTCTATTGGCCAAAATTGGGACAATGTAGGCATCATATCAGTAAATGAAATCAATTAATACATATGGAATATACATGTTTTTGACAAGGTGGTTGTGATACCACAAAAAAGTGAAAAAGCCAAACACATCGAAACAACCTGTAGCCACCATAGGAAATAACTAGGGCACCAACTCCTCACCGTTAAAAGATGAAAATAAAGCATTTAAGTTGATTTAAATGTATAAATTGTCTTTCCACAGTTCTTGTATGAATTGTATTTACAGCCATTTTTCAGACAGTTGAATTTTATTTTGGACGGTTTATTATATGATACAGATGTTACTGTTAATTTTATTAGGTTTGATGGTGCTTATGCCCATATGTTTTAGTATGTTGGAGTAAAATGATATAATGCTTGAGATTTTTTTTTTAAACTTCAGCTAAAAATAAATAGATAAAACAAACTTACCAAAATCTTAATAATCATATAATTTGGAAAATGTATTATATGTGATTCATTGTATTATTCTCTCTACTTTTGTATTCTGGTGAAAATATTTCAAAATAGAAATTTTATAAAGGAAATATTGGCTTTCTCAAATATTAGTTAATGTTAGTGTAATAGGGTCCAAAATATAGCATGTCAGGTAGATGCACTTCCTAAATGCTCTCAAATCTGTCCACTTCCCTCCATTCCCACTAATATCCGTGGACTTTCATTATCTCTTGCTTCAGTGAACGACATATCCTCTTCTTAATTGTCATTACTAACTCAAATCCCATAGCCCATGTGGTGTGCCACTGGTCCCAGCCAGGCACCAACCAAAGGTACTGAAGCAGCAAACATTCATATAAGAAACCAGGGAACACTCACATAAGACAGGTCACACGATTAAGAGAGTAAAGGACAGATAAGTGAGAAAATATTCAGAAAAGATGAGGTTCTGGTAGTTTAAATTAACTCCTTGGAGTCACTGGATGGCAAGTCCAGGTGAGTATGGGCTATTTCCAGCTACCATGGCCTCTTTTCTGATGTATACTTTTCTCACTGATCAAATATTAGGTGCTCATAAGAATCTACCATCCACCTCTGGTTCCCACCATGGTTTTTGAGAAATGTGGGAGAGATCTCCTGTGCACAGCTGGTAGAAGTGGAGAGGAGAGTGTATCTGCATGGATGGACCAACTGCATCCATCCCACGATGGGCTAGTAGTGGCATAATCCACTACCTCAAATGGCTGCTTGAATGAATTGTCCTGCTTTCATGTGTTTCTCAGTCTAGGAAGATTTTCTCAATTAATAAGCATAGTTTTTAAATTTTCCTTCAAATAAAATAAGGTTTAACAAAGAATGTGGATTTTGAGGTAATTCTGGAAGGAATGAGTAAACTAATGTTTAGAAGTTAAGGTGGCACGGGGAGGTGCTTTCTTCCAGGTAGAAGGAATAAAATGCACAAAGTAAGGAGAAAGAGAACTGCATAGAGTTCTGTGGGTCTATCATGTGTGGTGTATTATTCAGTATGAACCATTATGAGCGTTAAGCTCAGTTCAGGTGATACAAAGATGAACCAATTAAGTCATTCGTGCGTTAACGAAACAGATATATATTGAATGTGTACTATGTGCCAAACACTGCAATAGAGGGTGAGTTAAGACATGGCCCTAGTCCTCTTACTTACTGTTAGTAAATTCAGCTGCATTGTTCGTTAGGCTGCTGCTTAGGGGAACAGGGGGGCCAAGCTAAGTTTTATGACCTCCTATCAGTGTTGATAAGATGATTACTTTTTGTAACTCTTGCCACATCTCTTTCAATGCCTAGAAAAGTGAATATAAGAGCTGCTCCAAAAATAATTGTTGGATCATAAAAGTTAAAAAGCATGTCTTTGATGGAAGAGTATGTTTTTAACATATATGAGCTTTGTATGAGAGGTAACTGGTACATATTAGAAAATGAGAGGTTAAAGTAGCTTAATAAGAAAAGATTGGCTAAAATTAAAGCCTTGTAAGATGCTATATGTAAGTCACTTCTATCATTTAAATTTACATTTTGAAGCCAGGATATGGGTGATCTGTGTATAATTTTCTTTATTATAGAATTCTACCACTTCAGCTGAACCTAAATTTCACTTGCAGTGCATTTAAAAGTGGCATTGTAGTCATTAGAATTTCCTTTTTTCAAATCACAAAGACTACTACTTCAGGATGCAGGGCCAGGAACTGGATGGATTGAAGGAGTATTACAGTGAACATGAACAGCAACTATTAAATGTTCATACAGAAAGAGGTTGAGGAGGAGTAGTAAAATAAATTCTTGTAGGTTGCAGCCAAAATATAAAAGCTCACACAAATCTGCTTGATCTTAATGTCACTAAATTTGGAGTATGTTTCCTTTAAATGAATGTAGGACGCTAATCTCTTTAGATCTCAAAAGGTACATTTTTAGATGGGCTATTAGTAAATGTGCTATTATAATAAAATTCCAAATAAATGATGGGCAGAAACCAGGTTCTTAGTGTAAAAGCAGAAGATCCCTTTGGCCTCTGGCACTGGAATATTGCCTTTGATCCCGCACAAAAACCAGAGAAATATTACCAAAAAAAATTGTTTTAATAGACTTCCAGGAATAGACAGCCAGAATGTGTGGGCCATCCTTCCATCTTAAAGACTTCTACATCAATAAGTTTTTAATTCAATCTATTAGAAATTATTCTTTCCAATGGAAATAATCTTTAATGGAAACCAAATAGAAAATGGATTCGCATTTCCAGTATTTGCTTTACAGTCATTAACACTTGTATTGTTTAAAGCAAGGGCTACTGCACTTCTAACAATGGTGATTGTTTCAATCAAATGTTTTCAAGATAACTTTAAAACAATTAAATTATTTATTAAAACTTGAGAGGAAGTAATGCAGGCCCTCCAGTTATGTGACTCACTGTTGTTGGAATGTCTCCTTTTAAAATTAAGAATTACAATGCTATATTTATTTACTGGATGTAATGAAACCACAATATTTAAAGCCTATTCTACAGATATCATTTTACTAACTAAATGTTACCTTAAGGAATAACTACTTACAATAGCTACAAAAACTTTTTCACTATTAAATAGATGTCATGAGGCATAAAATGATTGACTCAGTTTTTAAAAATCAATCCAATTAAAGAAGATAATCCAAACCAATTGTTTTATAGTGGGAAATCTTGTTGATTATACATTCTCCTGAGACATACAGACACAGCTTCATTTCAACAAGAACAGAAGGAGCTTAACAGTAATCCAAACATTATACCAATTATTTGTTATTTTCCTCTTTTGGATAAAATTCTTACATGAATATATAACATAAAATGTTTTTGTTTATAGAATTTCCCTACCAGTAATTAAACTAAGAACAAAACATAAAATAATTAAGGAGGTTTGAGAAAGTTACATTTCAGCATACCAAAAAATGGAAATAACCAAAAAAGGGCAAAGTTATTTCAGTTATTGGGGCAACATGACAAAGTTATATTTGCTTAAATAATATACACTGTATTAAGATAATTAAAATAGCCAGTTTAAATCTAAAAATCAGCAGTATAGAGACACCCTTTTGTGCATCTACTAATGACAATTTTAAAAGAATGTATAATGTAATTTGTTTGGAATTTGTGAACCTTTAATGTTTGGTAATGAGTGTCTCTTTGTTACCTCAATTAATAATTTGCAAAGTTTGCAAATGATCCAAATAATTATTTTTAAAACATTTTTTCAAGGAGATCTTCCCCAAATGTTTCAACCATGAGGAAGAAAATATACATATATAGTAAGAGGGGAGTGTTGTGTGAACAACAAAAGATAAACATATTCTCTATCAGTGTTTATTAAAAATCAGATGCTACAAAAGAAAATTTTGAAAATGTATTTATGTAAAAATCCTGTTTGTTTGTTTTTTAACATTCAAAGACCCCACTATGACTCTATGACTTTAGTTCTAGTATTATATTTTTGGATTTTTTGTTATTTATTTTAAGAAACAGCTCGTATCTTTAAAGTTCTGGAATGGTGTAAATCATTACAGTGGTTTCACATTTTCATGGGATCAAGGAAACAACAGTAAGCTCATAAAACAGATACCACTAATTATGCAGAGGAGAAGTCATAAAGTCACTGGGAGAAGCATGTTTTATATTCATGAACACATCATTAAAAGTTTAAGACATGCTATCAAATTCTACATTTTAATACTATACCCAACAGCATTAAACCCTCCCAACAAGAAAATCAGATTGTTTAATGATCCTTTTTTGTCACACTGGTTTTATATGTCTGCAGTTGAAGCAGATGTGGAATTTGTCTTGCTGAATTTTTTTTTTTAAAAATCACTGGACAATTAAAAAATCATTTATCCTTTATATCTGGTTTAAAAAAGAAGATCTGAATTATCTTCCAACACACATCTCTTAAATAAAGTGTATCTACTGAGGTAATAAGCCTCGATTCCATATTGCATGTGTGGATATTTTAAATAATGATTTGGGTTTTCTTTAGAGCATAAAAAATGTAAGGGGGTTTAATAATGATAAAATTGCTTCTACTTTAATTTCTAAAATGCAAACTAAAGCTGAGAAATAAAATGAAATCAAATTTCATGAGGCACGTATAACAACACAAAAGTATGTCCTATCACTAAGAGAAATCACTGAGAAATCCAAGAATCATACAAAATCTTAATATTACAGACAGCAATTTTAAGAGCTGTCCATAGGACATCACAAACATTTGCCAACCCTAGCTCACATATTTAAACTGCAGCCTTTCTCCACTTGCCTACAAAGGGACTCCAGATGCTCTAATATTTTAGTTTGTGTACAATTCTAAAATTTTTCCATTTGTACATAAGTAAATGCTTTGCATTTTACAATTGAAGCACATCTTGTAGACAGCTCCAGAGTACACACTTTCTTGGATATTTTAATGGGAATTTTATATGCTAATAAGCTTCAAGTTTCATCTCAAAGTGAAAGTAAAATAGAGTCATGGCAAATTCAGAGAGGAGACCAAAAACGCTGCAAATGGGAAAAAATAAAATAGAGTGTTTACTTGTTTTGGATAAGAAATAAACCATGGAAAAAGTAAAGACATTAAAAATACTTAAAATCTATAGGAGAGATTTATGCCCCCGACTAGAGCCTGAACTAAAGGAACCAATCCCTTCAAGGAATTTAGTGAAGGTTTATTATTGGAACTTGGTGAAGTTGGCTGTGGCGATAGATGTCCATGGGAAGAAGTTAGGAAGCCTGGGCTTGCCTTCCTGCTGTCTGGTTTAGCAGTCTTACTTTGCTGTAACTTCACCTTCATTCGATAATTTTAAAAAATTTTTTTCATGCATCGTGGTTGACTTTCAATAATGAGAATGTGTAGATGAGATACTGAGAAAAAATTCTCAAGCTTTGAATTTTGGACTCACCAAATCAGGACAGACATTATTTTACAGTTTAAGAGCTACAGTATGTACTAGCAAAATGCACACTAGCATGTTATATAAACACAGATTAATAAACATTGAGAACTACAGTGTGAGTAACATTTCCTCGAAACTGTAGCTTTACTGAACTCAAATGTGGAAGGAAAGGTAGATAGATAGATGAATGGATGGATAGATAGATAATAAGACATTATTATTATACACCAATTTATCTTTTGATAAAATTGTACTCAATTTATACACATACATACACACACACACACCCAGCAATTACTAAGTGACAAGCATTACCCTAAGCACTTAACATATATTAATTTATTTAATCCTCTTAGAAATTTAAGAGGTATGTATTATTATTGCCCCTATTTTATAGAGAGGAGACTGAGGCATATTCATTTTCCCAAGGTCCCAGAGCTTGTAAATGGAGGAACTGAGATTAAAAACTAGGCAGTTTTATAGTTCATAGAATATGACGAAATATTGGTCTATTTCACAAATTGGGTAATACACGGTACGAATTATGCAAGCTTTAAATTATTATAGATATTCTTACAATAATATAGAAATTTATTTTATTAAGATTTCAAAGCTGGTATGTTTTATACTATCTGAATCTCCACTTGTGAGTAAATCTTCAGTGTTTGGCATCCAAGGACCCAGTGACTTTGGCACTAAATCCATTTAACCTGAAAACATGAAGAAATGCAGATTTGGTTCTTTGAGGTTAACTAATATGTAAATATTTTTAGTAAAACTACTGGTATATGGACAAGCATAGAACTTCTTTGAGCTTTCAGGAATCAGCTTTTATAAATTCCAAGTTGGTTTTAATCTAAGCACTACAAGTGAAATACAACAAACTAGGAAGAAAATACGGTCACTCATTTGCATCTCCAATTTAATAACGTCTATAATTGTTCAGTTACCAAAGTTAGATCCAAATGCTTTTTCTCTGCCAAATGCAGCTGCTCGGCAAAACGAACACTGATTTGATTTTTCTGCAGGGTACATGTTCACTCACTATTCTCATGATGAATAAATAATGCCATGATGCCGTGGAGTTGTGGACCTTGCCCTTCTGTGAAAAGGGCTGCATCTGCTTATTCTCAGACATTCACGATCCTAAAGGAATAAGACACCAGAGGCCTGTGAATGAGAAGGCCTTTTCAGACTTACAAAGCGTTCGCTCCCGAATCCACCTTAACCAGTTGGGAGAAAAGAGCTTTTGGCACCAAGTTATCCTTCAGGGAAAGACTGATAATGATCACTAAAGACATACTGGGGGCTGCTGCCTCACTCACTTCAAAGGCTTTCTCTCTTAATCAACATTAAATCATCATTTTGCCAGGGATATAGGGACAGCTGTACACAATCTATTTATTTTAAAACAGATTATAGCCAGGTCCCTCTGCCAAAGTATAAACTTCTTAATGTTGCATGTGCTTTAATATTTTTTAACTTGGAACTTTTATTTCTAACTTAGTGTCCCAAATTAGCATTTCTATCTCAGCTTATGCAATGTATCTTCTCTTAAAAGTTGAACTAATAATTTTATCAATTATCCAGATAATTTAAGCAACAAAACAAAAGAGACCAAAACAAAACTTTTGACAATCATCCAAATATTTCAGGCTAAAAAATATAAAGTCTCAATTCATTATGTCATTTGGTGTGGTATGTAAAAGATACTAGACCAGTGTGGTCATCTCATGAGTTGGTATTAACCACCTGATATTTAGTCACGCCTCTTCTTTTTCTCATCTCTAAAATGTAGATTCATGTGTCCAACATATTTTACCTTTGTTTTGGTACCGTGACAGTGATAATCTTCATCCTCCTTATCCCCTGGTGGTCCTGACAAGTCAAAGAAAACCACAAAGGCATTTTATTACTCAATTAAAGAAAAGTTGATTAAAAAAAAAAGATAATGATCCAGGGACCTAAATTCCACCCCCTGTCCATCACTTCAGTCTTATGCAAAAGAATATTAAGCTACCATATTTAAAGTTAACCGGTGATCACCACTTCAAAATTATATATATTAAGTAGATACAATGTATATTACATACATACAATTTCTGCTCCATTGATTTATAATCAAGTAATACAAAGTCCTTGGTTAGTTAAATTTGGTTCAAAACAATATGATTAACAGTATAAATGATTATATAGTTAAAGGGTGTTCATATTTTTATTAATTTTGGAGTAGTTTATGTTTATTATAGTCATTACTTTGTGCTGATTACTGAATTGGAACAGCACAGAATAATTTTTAAATTTTTACTAAATTTCTTTGCGGCAGTACTAGGTGGGAATTAATAAATTTCTTTTTGTCTTACAATTTGAGCATTTCTTGCTATCAACACTTTATAAAATCTGTTATATTCTTTGTTATAAATGTAGAAAGGAAAAAAATAAATGTAGATTAGAATTTTCTTTCTTAAAATATGTACCAGAAGATGACATTTTATGATTCTACAGAATCTTAGGTTTAAAAAGTCCTCTTTACTAAATTAAAATTTTTATTTAGAATTTATATCAAACAGATGCTGGTGGATGCTCCAAATGTTTATTGGAGAGGACCATTTAATTTCGATTGCTTTCCATCATCCAGAGGAATTTTATAAATGAAAAACTGAAAAGATGAAGAAATGAAGATGGACAGAATAGAAGAAACTGATGACGCCAGATGGGTGAGCTCCTCTTTTATTTTATTTGTATTCGAAAGAATGCCAATAGCCAGTAAAGGAGATGTCATTGACTCTCCTTCCAAGAGAAAATAGAGTCTGGAACCCCTGACTCCCACCCACCCACATGCCCGAAGCACAGAGAGATCCAGGAGGGGTCTACAAATCATGGCTATGCCACCTTCACACCTTCCAGTGCAGGAGGAAACTTCTGCCTCTGTCCATATTTCAAGTGCTGACACATTTCATAAGTGCTTTAAGGAAAGTCCAAAAGGACTCTGCATCAAGACCGTCCCAGGAGAGCTCAGCCGTAGACAAGTGGAAGTGTCTAACCTAGTTCAGGAGATCTTGAAGCTACTTCTGGTTTTCTCTTTTTTGCTCTCCCCTTTCCTTTTTCCCCAAGCCTTCAGCCATCCTGGTAAAATTCCTAACCCTTTCCACTTAACTCTGGAGGTCCTCCAACAGCCATAAATGGTGCAGTTATGAGGCAGTATAACATGGTGGTTGAAAGCATGGGTGGTGGAATCACATGTTCTGCCTGAATTCCAGGCCTGCCTCTGCCACTGCCTGACAGTGTGCCATTGAATATCACTTAAGTTCTCTGACATAGGTACTTATATATCTGCCTGTAAGATTGTTGTGAGGATTAAACGAGGAAGCACATATAAAGTGCTTAGCACAGTCCTTAGTACATGGTAAATGCTCAAAAAATATTGCACATTACTGTTATCTCCTCTCCATAAATAGCATTCAGATCTGTGAGGCAAAAACCTAAAGGCTACAAAATCGTTATTATTAATTACAGTGTGATGTTATTTCAGTATCACTAGTTGGCATACACCATAAAAGGACAGTTCTCATTGCTTTCCTGGACAAAAATGAATATGACTCCAAAATAACAGATAACTATTAACAGCCATAATGGCAGAGAGGAGGAATTTACTTTTTAGGTTGATTTATATGATGGTTGTAAGAGGCTGCCTTCAGAATTCCTAAAAAGACACCCAACTCCCAAGTGAAGCAATGGAAATCCTGATTGCCGCATTCCACAAACCATCATCAAAGTGTTTATTTAGTCTAAAGGTCTAACTGGTTCATCATCTCTAGAGGTTTTATAGCTAATAGTTTATCCCTAACTTCAAGAATTCATATCACAGTGGAATTTTTTCCATCAGAGTGAAATAGCTGAGTTTCAACACTGAGGAAATACATCTAAGCATTTTATGACTGAATTTCTCAGGACTTCTTACATCTAAGTAAGAATTCTACTTAAAATGCTATGTGATGCAAACATTTGTTCTTTATCTTCTCTTCAGATGACTAATCAAAATATTTCTCTTAGCTGTTTGTCCTTGAAATAATCTTTCATTAGCATCTTGTAATTTTCATTTTTTTAGAAATGAAGTTCTATCATTTTGTGTATTTTTATAGCCAAAGTTGCATAAAGTTGAAGGAAGTGTCTGGGAATTGAAACATCAGAGTTCTGAATATTTATTGAATGGGAGAAATTACGGACAACTAAAATATTAACAAAGGGTTACTTAGAGTGCCTGAAATTCAAAATCTTTGTATATACTAGGGCAAGAAAATAATTTAAAACTTTATTTAAAAGAAACCCAATGAAATAACCAGAAGGGGGGGAAGTTCCCCTTAAATAAGAGCATGTTAAAGCTGATTTGAAGAAATTAAACATAAAACGAATTATATTTCCTGTCCTTTTAAGGGGGAGTATTGATTAAAGATATTGATAAACAAGTATTGATAAAGCTTATATAGCACTCCAAAAATTATCCAGGTAGTATAATCAATATACACATTAGGACAACCTATAAACATATAAAAGATGCATATGGAAGCATTTTCATTGGGATAACTTTATTTTGGATGATTGAACTTCTTCAAGTAAGGCTGAGTTTCCATTCTTTGAGCAAAGCCAGCTAAGAAGTTGGCAACTCTGGTACACACTGCTTCCTCTAATTCCTCTCCTCTTTATTTTTGGTCATTCTTCCCCCCCGTGTGTGGCACCCTCATTTTGTCCCCTGTTTCTCTGCAGCACACCACCTGGAGCAGAGCTCCATCTGTCAAAATGTATGTCTTGTGAATCTTACTACTGCGAGCTGCTCACAACTACCTAGGAAAATATCTGACAGTCCCACTCATAATTAGTGTGACTAGCTGATGAAGCGGTTAAGGTAATACCTAGTTTAAATATTTTATGAGTCTATGTTTTAATGTGTTACTACTTCTAAGAGTTAAGGGGTGATTGCTTAATAATCAATAATTCCAAATTAATAGTAAATGCTGAAATTTCTTGCTGGTGAGAGCTTTCTGAAACTTCATGTAAGAAATTACCTACTTCACTTTTATCAATTGCTATGCAATTGATCACCTGAGATACCATTTTACTACAATACATCATTTTATTCACAGCATATAGATCATTTCTTAGAATGTTCTTACTTTATGTAAAAGAAGCTATATAAAATCATTCCACCTGAAAGAAAGAAACAAATTAAAAGTAACTTACTTTCTCCAATATTTTAATGATATCTGAGGGGGAATATGTTAAAGTAGAAGAATGGTTTATTACTTGATATTTTCTAAGCATTTATACATTATATTTTAGTCCATATATCAGAAAAATTAATTAAAATTGTATTAAATAATTTTATCAGCAATGAAAGTTTTCATACAAAGTGAAGTTAGAGCAATTACTAAGAGAAAGGTCATCTCAAAATGCTCAGTTTCATGAAATATCTATATAATTAAGACAAAATGACTTTCCAGCTTGACCAATGTGAATAATTGGCTCAATTCTCAAATTTATTTTGCACATATAGTCACCATCAGTATGATGAAATTATATCTATTACAAAGATACCTCAAAAGGCTGAAACATCCAGGTCAGAAAATTGAAAACAAAGCCAAATGTTTACTCAAAATCAAACCCAGAACTTCTTTTGAAATTCACTGAAAGAGCAATCATTTCCAATGTCTTTTCACCTTCTGGTATGAGATGGATGTCAAACTGGAAATACTGAAACACTTTAAGAAAGGCAGTAAAACAAAAATAAGCCTTCTTGTAAGACTTCCAGATGAAAGAGTTTTGAATAAGCATTTAATCATGTGTATCCTGGCTCAAGCCAAGCTGAACCTCAAAGGTTTACCTGCGCTCATTATTTAGAATTCACAATGAAATGGAAACGCATTGCATCTATTGGGAACATTGACGATACGATGAAATGATCTTTGTAAGGAAACTGAATGTTTACATTAAGCCCATAGTTGTGGTCCATCTGGCAACAGGGAAAAACAGAATACTGTGCTTCTGCCAGGCTATGTGGAGGTAGTTTTGTTTTCAACATCAGTGTTCTTACAATTTGAGTCTTTTTATGCCTGCACTGGATTTTAAGCCTAAATCAATGTGCAAACTAATTTTCCTAGGTGGTTTTAAATTTCTGTAGATTTGTGTAATGGAAGACTGTTTTGCTTAAAAATACTTTTGTAAAGATAATTGTTTAGAATATGGCAAGGAATATTAATCAAATTAAATATTATTAGGTAAAAATGGTTGACAAAGTACAAATCTGATGAAAATTTAATTTAAAAATTAATTTAATTGCAAAAATTTAATTACTGTAGTGAGTCAATTAAGAATGCCAATCTCCAATATATGTTTGATTGGCTGCCACACTGGCAAATCATTCTGGTGAAACTCATATTTTCTACTGTGATATGAAGATGCAACTAATAATCAAAGAGGGAAAAAAAATAAGGATTTTTCTGTAAGCGGAATTATCTTTCAGAACTTTCCTGACATCTTGTCTTAAGAATCACTGGAAATTGTAAACTGAATAAACTGGCACTACCAAGAGGTGGCCCTAACATTTGGCATAACTCCAGAGCTGATTTTATTTCTTCTTCCTTTTCCAAGGTGACAGCACCTCTTCCCCAAGACAGGATATCCAAGCATACTGTATACACACTCTGAAAAATCATGCTTACAACTGTCACATGAAAGAATTTACAAAGTTACATTTCCACACTGTTTTGGCTTCCTTCATATCCTGACAATAACCAGACTATATGTTTCACTTGTTCTGCAGCCATATATAAATAATAGAATGATATAAAGAATAAAACAAACTGCTTTCCAAAAATGGGGCCTGTAAATCACACAGTGAAGCACGTTTTGCTTCTAAAACATCTAAACTCTTCCTGGGTGCCAGTAGTGTCTGCCATAGAACAGTCACTGAATTACCTTGCTAAGGACTGGTTAATCTTACAAAAGGAAATTATAGAAAGAAGAAAAAAAAATAGAGGTCTTGGGAATATTAGGAGTTTATCATGCATGCAGTTATATAACATCACTAAGAGAAAAGGTATTTTTTAAACATGCAACAGAAAAAGTACTCTTTTATTGAGGACCTAAACAGTGAGGAGAATGAAATCAATATTGATATTCTACTGACCACTGGTGCACTGGGTCATAATTAGCAACTCTGCCTGGTAGAATTTGAAGGTCACTAGCATGGTTTAGATTTTTGGGTTTTTTTAAATTATGCTCTTTTATGGAAGTATAACACATATAGAGAGAATGCAAACTATAAGTATGCAGCACATTGAATTTTTACAATGTAAATACACCTAAGTTATCACATCCAAATCAAGAAATGACTCATCACCTGCATCCTAGAACACACCCTCTCTACCCCTTCAAGTCACTACCCTATCTTCATCTCACAAGATAATTAATGGCTTAACTTTGAAGACCCTAAATTGCCTGTTTGGGAAGTTTTTCCAAGTGGAACCATACAGTATATACTCTTTTGTGTCTGTCTTCATTACACTATGTCTGTTAACATTACACTTGTGACTGACATTTGGGTTGTTGCGTGTCACAGATTCTCATTCTTTCTCATTGTTATATAATATTTAGTTGTATGAATATATCACAACATATCCATTCTAGTGCTGATGAACATGTGGGTGATTTCCAGTTTTATCCTATTACAACTAATACTGTTCTAAATGCAATCATGGCTGTCTTTTGGTGCATATTTTTAAGTATTTCCCTTAAAACTATACCTAAAAGGAGGATTTGGGGATCATAAGTGAGGCACATCTTCAACTTTAATAAATAATGCTGAGCAGTTTTCAAAGTTGTCATACCGAATAACACTCCCACCAGCAGTTTATGAGGGCTCCGGTTGCTCCCCATCTTTACTAATACTTGAAGTTGTCTTTTTTCATTTCAGTCATTTGAATGGCTACTTACCAGTGTATCATTGTGGCTTTTTCTAATGATTAATGAGGCTGTATAGCTCTTCATGTGTTTATCGCCCATTTGGATATCTTCCTTTCTGACGTACTTGTTCAAGTCTTTGCATAGTTTAGTCTTGCTTCAATTATTTCACTTTTCTCTCCTTTAAGGTGGAAAATTAATATTTGTGGAAGAGCAACTCAGAAGAGTCCTGTGCCAAATCACAGGTGGCTCACTCAGTCCCCAGAGCTCTATCAGGTAGGTCTCACTTATCCCTCTTTCTTTGTCAGTGAAAACGCTGAGTCTTAGAGAGGGGAAGTAACTGATCCAAGGTAACACAGCTCATAATTATCAGAGCTAAGATTTAAATCCAGGGTTTTCTTTTAAAATAATGATCTTTCCACTTGGAGTATTGAATCTAGGCAATGCTGTTATAAGCAAAGTAATAACCAATAATAAATACAGAAGAATATTTAAAGGAAAAGATGTGACAAGTATATTTGCATTTATTCTTACATGTCCTTAGAACAATTAATACCCTACTGAGGAAAGAGATTCTAATGATAGTAAGACCGTAGCCAAGCAACTCATAGAATCACAGAATAGAACTGCAGACTATCAGAAACAGGGGGTCCATAACCACATACACGTATAATGTTACTCATCCTTCCCACAGAAACTTGAGGGGTAATTACTGCATTTGACATTTCTACAAATCACTAGGTTGAAGTCAGGAACACAAAGCTTCAACTTCACATTTTACCTACAGAGTTCTTCTGGAGAAAACATATCTTACTAAAGCATTCAGTAGAACAGAGTTAACTTGTTCATGTAGGTTTCCTAGGCCTTTTCATAAATTTCAAATACAGAAGACATTCTTTCAATTTAGATGATGTTCAAATTGAGAAAGAGAGAAAAGGCAGAAAGGAAATCTGTCATGTCATATGAGTGGAAACAGTTGACAGGCCAAATGTATGATGGTCTGTTAAGAGATTATCTAGTTATAGAACTTTTATTATGCACATTACTGTAATCATTATGCTATCTGTCTACTTTGGACATGGTTCAAACTGGTCTCACAGCTTACTGTCAAGATGGATCAAAACAGTTCCAACTGTTGAGCCATCAGAGCATTCTGAATTCTTCAGGATGCACAGAGACATGGTACCCAAAAGACAAATTATAAAAATTGGAGGTCAGAATTTTAAGTTACTTAATGGCTTTTCTGGCTTTTAAAAATATATACAAATTCATGTAGTAAACATTCTATGAGGTATATAGTATTGTAACTTAATCCAAAGCTCACAGCAATGCAAAATGAATTGCCCTGAACCTGGAAAGGACAAATGACTTCTGGTCCTTATGAGATTTTACCTGTCTCATTTCTGTGCCTTTACCTGTAAATGACGAGAATAGACACTATATCTCTAATCTGTCTTCCAATTGAAAGCCCACCAATTAGTAGTCCTATTGCTTCCAATTGTAAGCACCTGGGGAGGAAAAAAACCATAAAAATGAAGGCTAGTGTGATGAAGGAAGGTGATTTGCTTGGTTTGCTTTTTAATCATATGTATCTGGGTGCACTATCCTGGCTCTGCCTCTTTCTAGCTAAGTGATTATGGACAATTATCTCAATCACTAAAGGATTTTCTTAATGGAGGAATGATCTTTGAGGAGCTGGAGAAAATTCTGGGGAGAGAAATAAGAAAGATTCAAATGGAAGGAAAAAAGAGAAAGCCTTCCTGCTTACAAATCTTCCCACATTTCCCCAGGTAGCATCTCTTGGCA
The DNA here is from genome assembly GCA_023783475.1 of Daubentonia madagascariensis. NCBI lineage: Eukaryota > Metazoa > Chordata > Mammalia > Primates > Daubentoniidae > Daubentonia > Daubentonia madagascariensis. The sequence goes on from JAKFHU010001209.1 coordinate 66,412,153, forward strand.
AACCAGAACACATAATGACAGGATAATGAAATGTTATTGAATACTATGTATAAAGTACTTACCATGTGCTAAGTGCTTTACATATTGAAGGATTTTACACACACACACACACACACACGTGTGAAAATGCAGTATGCCACCTGGTTTCCTAACTTCCTCCTTTCTGTAGACGTATTTAAAGTCCAAGCTTCTAACCAGGTGTGGTGGCTGGCACCTGTAGTCCTAGCTAATCGGGAGGCTGAGACAAGAGTATCCCTTGAGGCCAGGAGTTCTAGGCTGCAGAGTGCTATGATCGTGCCTGTGATTAGCTACTGCACTCTAGCCTGGGCAACATAGAGAGACCCTCCATCTCTAAAATAAAATACAATGAAATGAAATGCAATAAAATAATATAAAATAAAAGTCCAAACTTCTTTATAGTCTGATACTCATACTAAAATTTTAACCAGTATATGTGTACTGCCACATTTGATGCTTGCTTTTTAAAGCTATATTGTATGTTCCCCACAATAATGATTTCTACTTGTGAAATTGTGAAATATCTTGCATGGTCTCAAGTAAATGAGTTTCTTCACCTGTAAAATGGAAATAATGATAGTACCTTCTTTATAGGGTTGTTGCAAGAGTTAAATGATCTAATTTTTTCTACAGTACTTAGAACAGCGCCCAGCACAGAAGAAGAACAATGTGAATATTTATTAAACAAAATAAATCTCTTTTCTTGTAGTTTAACTTTTCTATTTTGATTTCTTTTTTCACTGTGTTTTCTTAGGGGAAAAGACTGTGCCATAGATATTTGTGTTTCCTACAGGCAGGCAGGAGAGTGGCCCAGACAGAAGGAAAGAAATGAAATGATCTTCTATTGAATAGTTTCAATGAGCTAAGCATCATACTAGATGCTTTTAAAATAAATTTTCCTTCCCATTTAATCTGCCAAAAAACTCTATGAATCAGATATGATTCTCCCTGGGAATGATTTCTCATTTTAAAATGAGAAAGCAGGATTAAAGAAGATAAGTCTCTTGCCAATCAGATATAGCAGTAGCTCAAAAAATAATTTTAAAAGATTTTGCCTTTCACATGCTGTTGCTCATAACTAAATCTGGCTTTTCAGAATTTCTAAGTGTGAAATGTGCTAAAATTAAGTGATAGCACTGATAGCTGTGGTACACTCAAGTTATTGCACAACATCCATCTGTTTACCTATCTATCCTTCTGTTTATCCATCTAGCCATCTATCTACCTACCTATCTATCTACCTACCTGCCTGCTTTCTTTCTAAGGACATATTCTTATCATAATTATCATGCTTTGTGTTATGTTCAATGTGAACCCACTAGCACTTGTTAACCGTAATGATCTGAAGTGGCATTTCTGAAACTAAGAATCCAACAAAATATTAATAGATGTTCTTTTAAAATCACTTCTGAGATCAAAAATGTTTGAGAAATTCTAGATTAGACAACATGAAATTGGTTGCTTTGCTGCAGAACTTCTCAGAACACTGAATACCCTAATATTGCCATATATCTCCAGGAGATTATAGGGTATGTTACAGTGCCAAATGTATTTTACTACAGGATTTTTTAAAATTTTACCCATTAACATCTCACAAGCTACTAGTATTCAACAGACCATGGTTTAGGAAATCCTGCCTTTTTTAAAAAAAGACCAGACAAATGAGGAAGCACATAAAAGTCGAGAACAAGTTAACACAAATATCAGACTATCAAGAGGATCTACAAACACAGAACAGCATTTTAATGGAGACACTTAAAATTTAGCTTTCGCAGACAGGCGACTAGACCCATGCCCAGTTCCTTATAAAAACTTGGTGAATATATGTTAAATAGTGAATGCATGAATGAATATAAGCCAGTATTTCTGTTTAAAGAAAATGCATCACTATATTCTTTTTCTCACCCTATGGGGAATAAAAGTTACACAAAGGAAGGGGAAGAAGTGATGAAATACTTCAAAATGTTGGTGTCTCTCTTGAAATTTTTATTTATGCAAAAATTTTTTAAAGTTTGTCTGCCCATTTGTTTCATAAGTATTTGGTGAAGGAATAAATAAAGGAATCTCAAGAGGAAGATGAAGGGGGATTGCGTGTATAAGGAGACCCTAGCTCAGATCAAGGAGCCAGACCCTCGAGAATAAAGATCATACCTGCATGTGCACGCACACACCAACACATACACACACACACTAACACACACACACATACCAACACACACACACACCCCAACACACACACGCACACCAGTCCCACACATCCTTTGAAAAAAATTTCCCCACCCTAAGGAGGCAAACATTTGAATAGTTTCACTACCCATCTTTACGAAACAGAAATTGCTGGGAGCAGGAGAGCATCTGTCCTGTGGGGAGCTTTTGATATGATTTTGAATTATCCAAAGGCAAATATGCTGAATTTAATTTGGACCACAAGGTGGTAGAAGACAAAAAAGAATGGGAAAGGACAATTGGTCATTCGGCTTGTGAATTAATTTTCTTCTGATACCTCTCTCTTTCTTCCTTTCTCCACGAATCTTTTCTTCTCTGCTTCCTACCCTGTTGTTCTCCATGATCTATTCTGGCTATTTCTCAACGTGGCCTTCCTTTTCTTACTAAGATGGCCTTACATGTGGTGGTTAGAGGATTTAAGAAAAAAATCAGAAAATCAGGGAAATAGATCAAAGATATTTTTGGGTGAAAGAGATTTTCAGATGAACATTAGAAGTGAAAAACTACACGTAGCATAAAGTTGCTTCATGGAACAAACGTTTTAAAACAGCAGCTGTAAATGCTGTCTTCTTCCTAATTTCATGGGGCCATACATCTGGACGTGGACCAGAACAGACTCTTGCTGGAGTATACTGATTAAAACTAATTCATTTGTCCATGTTCCTTGTGCAGCTTTTCTCTTTTTGCTTCCCCTACAGCAAGGATCTTCCAGCACTGTATTTTCTGAACCAAACTCCTTATGCTTTCTCAAGCAGAGTTCCGGCACTGGTTACAACCATTACGGAGGGAAAAGAGGTTAAGAGGGAGTCAGAATGTGAGTGTAAATGCATGGGCAGAATATAAAAGAATTTCCAAACTGCCTTGAGCTGCTCCATATGTTCCTGTTGTTTCGTGGCAGACCTCAATAGAAGCACCGTATCTTTTAGTCCCGTGTATAAATTTGCTCTGTAAATTAAAATGTTGGCTTGTGCTCCCCTGGTGTTTAAGAAGGTGAGCGATGACCTTGGTGGGAGTATGTTTGTGTAGAAATGTGTCATAAAAGATGATGTCTTGGCCCAAGCAATGCAGGGTCCAGGTTTAGTCATTTGTTAAAAAAAAAAAATACCAGAGTTAAACATAACTAACACATCATGAGAGTAAGGCTCTTGCCAAATGTAACTTTCTTTTGAATCTGAGATGTCAGCTTTTACCCTGTGTTTTTAAGGAATATTTTTAGCATTTTCCTTTAAAGAGTTTCCCTGCTAACTTGGGTCATTTTTTAAGTCACAAACAAAGCAATAAGTAGTGTACATTTTTCACTGATTAAAACATTAAAATATTATCAATTGATTATTCCCCTCCTGCACATACATTTATTGGATAATTATGAATTCAGTTCAATATGGCATTTATTTTCTGAAATGCCTAGGAATTGACAAGTTTTATGTATCCATTTATACTAGCATTTTAAGGTTTGAACTTAAAATATTGTTAATAGATTTGAGTGAGAACTTACTTTTTTTAACCATTCTTTTTCCTCTTCTTCCTATCTTCTGTGTTACTGGTTTTTATTTTGCATGTTAAGTGAAATAATTAAGCTTATGCCATTCATCCACAGTGCTCTTTGGCAAATCACATTTTAGGGGAAGCCCCAAAGACAAATATCAAAAACAGATTGACTTCATCCCACTATATTGCTCCTTAGAAAATGGTTCCCATAATCTTCTGATATGCTCATGCTAGTTAGTCTATTGTTTAAGGCAGAAAGAGACTTTATATTTCAGGTTGACAAATATGGCCACTTAGGGTGATTCATTTAACATATGTTGGGATGTCACATAGGCTGCTAACGTGCTATTTCAGAAGCAGCTGTACTACAGAAGCATGCTATAGATGCAGATTTTATAAACCAAAATGAAAAAACACTAATGGTAATTAAAAAAATAATTGAAAGTATTATATGTACCTGAGATATTCAACACAAGTTTTCCAAACATTCATTGAAGGTCTTATTGGTGGTTTAATATCTCCAGGGAATGCCTAGATTGATAAATATTTCACAGGGAAGGAGATGAAATATTATTTTCTGTAAGGACACTGGAAAATTACTACTAAACTATTTGCTAAGTGCCAATCAGTCTGTGCTTGTAAAGACTAGGTAAAATTCCTCATGATTTGAGCTGTGTATGCTAACATTGTAACATTGTATGGCATCTTAGTCCAGTGGAAAATGAACTATAATGCAAAACTCAGACAAGTATGTTCTGCTTAGATCAAAATTCATAGTCCCTGTATTCAAAGTGATATCTTGAAAGTTCACTTGATTAAAATCCAACAAGCTTGTTTCTAACTTCAGTGACCACATAAACCCTGCCTCTCTTCTCTGAGCCAGTGGGTATGCTTTTCAATTAATACTTACATAATATATTTTTAATTTATTTTGTTGATTGTTTCTGATAATAAACTGAGGCACCATCTGCCTTATTTGACCATAAATGCAGCTGTAAATTACAGCCATGAAAATAAAGTCATGATCTGAATGACATGGCATGCTTTCTTGGCACCAAAACTTTCTTTTAATCTTTTTTATTTTATAGTGAACTTACATCAAAATAAATCTGAGTTATCATTTCTGTTAAGAGTCTCTTTTTGAAACAATCATTTTGTTCCTTTTCTCTATTCTTTTTTAATGACCTAAATTTTTTGTAAAACTTGTTCGTTTTTCAACTCTCTTGATACTTCATCCAATGGTAAATGTTAAGATTTTAGAAGTGGAACCAACCACAAGAACAGGCCTATTCCTCAAGTATTAGAGCAGCCCGAGATGCAAGTGATGCAAATCTGTCCATGCCACCAAGAAAACAAATACTTGAACACTCATTGCAATTATTTTTCAAAAGCACCTCTCCCATTGCATGTTATGGAAATGAGCCCCATCCGAATGCCCGCCCAGGAACGGTTAAGATACCACAGATCCTGCAGGCGATCTCTGAAGCCAAAACATAAGCAACGCTCTCAATTACAGGGAAGGAAATTCTCTTGGAAGGATACAAAGACAAACAAAACAACTGCTTTTCTTTACCATAAAGATGAACAAATTAGACTTCTGTTAATGAATAGAGTTTGGTTGTTTTCTCTCTCTCTCTCTCTCTCTCTCTCGCTCACTCGCTCTTTTTCTCTCTTTCTGTTCCAAACTGAAATTTAAAGCCTAGGAAAGTCATTTTCAGCTGATTTTAATTGAATGTTATCAGTTTGTGACAGGATATACTGGAAAGGTGGGCTTAAAGGACAGAGCCTTCGTAAAATTAAGACATTGTTAAAAAATAAATAAAGTGGGCAAAAAAATAATAGGATGAAAAGCATGTGAGAAGTAAATCTGTGTTCAATCAGGATGCGTATTAGATTATGCTCTTTTATTTTAATTCCATTTTTACTTAAAATTACATGTTGGAATTTTTTTTCTATTGTAAATGTTTCTAATGTGTAACAACAGAAGGTCGCTAGTAAATTAAAAGGAGAAAATACGGCAAAAATCTGACTGATAGCTTTCTCTCCCTTTCAAATACTGATTCAATGATTAATAAGGTAAGGCCAAGCAAAAAAAGGCATAAAAGTTGAAATATTTTCTTTTCTTGCCCATTTCCTCCCTCCCCCTGGAACCTCCATCTATCCTACTTTTATTGTCTTTTAAAGTAAAGCTCATTTTTTAAAACTTCTTGAATCCTTTTTGATCAGGGCTCATTACGCTGGCAACAGCCCAGCTAGAGCTTTCAATAGAACTTCTGCAAATAGGCGCTGTGGAGTTTCTGCATTTTGTTTGAAGCCTAAACTGGTCCCTCAATGCGCTCAATATTTCCTGAATGAGAGGTGAAAGCTAGAAATTGAACTTGGCCATCCATTGAAAGTGTCAGAGTTTTTATTCAGTTTTGCTAAACCACTCATTTTCCCCCCTTTATAAAGATAAAAATGACCCCTGGTGATGAGGTAGAATAGGAACCTAAGGTCCGATAATTAGAGCACTGAATGTTCTACACTGCCTTTCTTTTGAACCGCACTAGCTTGTAATAACAGCTGGCATTTGGGAAGCGGTGGTGGTTTACTGGCATGAAATTGGAAAAGAACAATTATACAAAAAGAAACGCAAAATAAACGCATAGAAGAATAGAGAGTGGAATCACAAGTAATTCAAATTATAATAAAAGAAAACTTTTCCAAATACACATCTGAGGTACATTGCTTTTCACTTTACTTCGTTTTTCATCCTTTGCAAATGTGAGTTTCCATTTCTTTAACGTGGGATGTCAGAGTGATAAGTAAAACCTAAAACAAAATTTAAAAGATTTAAAGTATTATAATAAGGAAGATTAAAAATGTAATGGGAAAAGGAATGACTGATTTCTTCCACTGCAAAAAAAGAGAAAATATTCAAAATAATTAATATGAAGAAAGCCAAAGATCAAGATGCATTCAGAAGCAGCACAGAGCTGACACCTCTATGGTACTCACATCTGTTTCTTTTCCACAGTCTTACGACCAGCCAGGTGAGTTATTCTCAAGAAACTGCTACAGAACACTGCCATCCCAAGGGTGACACAGGTTCCCTACTGATAAAATAACTGCTGTCTTTTTCCATTTGTCAGGAAAGACATATTGTCCATGGATAATATGTTTTCAATTTGAAATTTTACTCACATAAATTTTTCTTAAACTTGTGGAACATACGACTATCTGTCTGTCAGCAACTGCTAACGAAGGACAAAATAAATAACCAGCACAAAAACATTAACTTAAAAAGTTAGCATAAGAATATATTTGTTACCAGGGTCTTATAAGTTCAAGGCTGTAATGGTATACTTCATATAGAGTCAGATTTCTACTAGGACAAAAAAAAATTCCTACTTAGTATGATGTAATATTTTCTGGTGTTTTACAAAGAACATCAGGACTTTGGGGTAGTTTTCACCTCAATGAGTTGGAGAGGTGCTAGCATGAGGATTAATTTAATTAATTTTATTAATGTAAAGACATATTAGTTTAAAAAGAAACTTAGCTTTCTGTCCAACTGATAACAATGATAGAAGAGGATACTCTAACCAAGGAATAATTAGGCATATGGCACCCAATGATCTTTGACTAATTAATGATTTGTACTTTCCTTCATCAAAATCTAAAGGTGCAAAGGGGCTTGATAGAAACTTTTCTGTGAATTTCAATCAAAAAAGGGTAAAGTTTGACGTGGCTAAAAATAGTTATCACTCTTGATATCACGATGTCTTAAATTTCTACCACTAGGTCATTCCTTTGGTTTATGGTACTGCGGTCCTAAGGAAGATGGATGTGTTTATCAAAATATTTTTTTTTCCTTGAGGAGGAATACATGATAGGCATTGAATATGGAAAAACTTTGGTAGTGTAGAGGATTAAGGAAAAGTCGGACAGATTGCTGCTTGACAAAACTTCTGCCCAGAATGTCGTATAAATGTGCACATAGTAAATGCACAATAAATAGTGACTGGCAGAAGGGGCAAGCCTGGAAACCAGACAAGTGCTGAAGGAGAAAATGAAACGCTGAAATGGGCACTGCTGTACCCAAACCACTCCCACAACCGTGCCTCCCATTTCCCCTTCCAGCTTCCTTATCTGCAATCACTATCTTTCGGCCTGATGAGCAATTCAAAATGGACAGTTTGAAAAGAGGTCAGGCTTTTAATAAGCAAGTCAAACTCTGTTTTTGAAGTCTTCCTGTTTTCATTTTTGCTCTGAACGTTGGAAAGTTTGCTTTGCTCTGTAAGTAGGAAAAATGTAGCACATGAAAAGGGAGAGCGTAGACTGTGTGACGATCCCTAGGCTAAAGCTCCACAAAGAAAAATTGAAATGTCTCTGATCAGGAGAAGTCAACCTTTACGTGCGTGACTCTAAGCAATCTATTGAACTGGGGTTCTGAAGTTCAGAAAACAAATTCTATATTATCAAAACAGAGGGCAGAACTAAGTCTGGGTCTCCTGACTCTCCTAAAATTGACCATCTTTTGCAGGAAGTCTCTAAGAATAAAGTGGCTCAGCCAGCCCCAGATAGAGGAGCAACAAGAGGACAGTGATATGCTGCCAGTCTTACCCATGTCCCACAGGTAAGGAGCAACAGTTGGCCTTGACTTTGTAGCAAATCTGGCAGGAAGCAGCAATTGCACCATGGGAATGATGAGGGGTGGGGACTGGGTGGTGCGGGGGGCGAGGGTGGAATCTTTTGACCACTGAAGACAGACAGTGCAGCCAGCTTAAATTTGGAGGGGGAAAAAAAAAACCACATCACTGTACCTCTTCTAACATGTAGTTTCAAGATTGAGAAGATTCAAAAATTAAGCTTTTCTCCCTTGGAATTTTAGATTTTTCTTTTCATTAGGAAAGTATAAATTGTAACCTCCTCTCTTTGCTTAACAAACAGCTAACTATACTATAGGGTTTTTTCCCTCCTTAGAGGTGATATGATATTTTTTCCCCTTTTCTCCCCCTCACTTATGCATGCTGGAACTGCCTTAAAGAAGCAGCATTATGATATACGATATACATTGTGGTTTGTAAAATGTGGAAGATTTTTTTACTCAATTACTTTTATGCCAGCTTTTAAATATGATTTAAAGCTTGTTCTTAAAAATATTTAAAGTTTTATCCTAAAGTTTTGTTCTCCCTTTTAATTTATCATGTGTGCCCTATGTAACATGATAATCTGTATGTGATATATAAATAGACATGGCTGTTTAGCTCCTAGGAATGTTTTCCTCAGATAGATCTACGATGAAGTAGACACACCCTATCCATACTCAGAAAGTGATTTAGAGCTACAAGAAACCCAATGATGTGGCAGTACCTGAAAAAGGAGAGCTATCTTCAATTTTTAAGAAACCTAATTAAAACATGATAAAAGTCATGAAAAAAAATACATGCACAAATACCAGGGTTTGAGAATGGTAGTTTAGTAAGTTCGCTCTGGAAAAATTATGATTTTATCTGAAATGAAGTCCTGTATTCTTTAACTGGCTCTAAATGTAAGTATGTTTATAAGCCCATTGAATTAAGAAATTGCTAGATTTGTAGATATACGAAAAGCAAATGAGTAATGAAAATATATTAATATATTATTATATTAATTCAAATATGTTAATTATTTTAAAAATATATAGTATGCAAATGTATGTAATATAATAATATTTTATATAACAGAATAATATAAATATATGATATAATAATTTTATATCATATATTTTTATATTATATATAAATAAAATATATTATTTATAAGCATAGGTTTCAAACCTCACTATTTCAGCAAAGGGAACTTAAAATATATACTTTATTTCTATGATTCCATTCAGAAGACATGTGATAGACACTGAAACTGAATTTCTATTTATATGTGAAAAGCCTGACACATGGATTTTGGTGTTTTTAATGCTCCAACACTGCCCTAATGTACTATTCTCTTTTACTGTGTATTTGACTCAAATTTTTTTTTGAACAAGACAGGGTACTATAAACAAACAACATTTAATAGCCGTTTTGCTGAATAAAAATGTAACAAAGTTAACAGCTTTCTTCATTTACATGATCTCCCAGGAGCCAGTCTAAATTTTCAATAGCAAAACATGGTCATCAATATTCCATATTCCATATTTCCAAATGCTTTTTCTTTCAAATTGTTTAAATTATTATAAACTTTTAATTATTATAACATTTAAATTATTATAAACTTACATTCTGTGGGGAAACTTTAAACTGATAAGACTATAAAAACTGCATCACTTAGGAGACTGAAGCTCTGGTTTAGATTAGAAATTCTTTTTTCGAACCACAGTTTCGATTTGCAGCAGGGATGACTCAGCCTCCGATGGCATATTGTGTATCAAATACCTAGTGATTCAGCCTGGGACAGTTGGGGTTATAGTAGAAGGGGTAGATTTTCTTATAAAAATTAAGGGGTTTTTCCTTGTTCCTTCCTATAATCTATTCAAGAAACAAATACCATTCTTATTCATTCTTATCTTATCCATAACACAAAAATCTTTGTCAGTCACAAGAAATTGAGTAAATATTAACCATAGAATATCTGTATTACAGTTCATCCAGAGAAAATGGTAGATTCATTCTGGGCAAGTAGAAAAGAAAAGAAAAGTAATATTTATTTTCTATCGTGTATTTCCAGAGATGAAGTTGGTTGATTTTTTCCCAATTTTTTATTTTGAAAAATATCAAACCTACAGATAATAATACAATGAATACAATGAAAGAATAATACAATGAATGCCAACATATCTTAGAGTTATCCTTTCTAGTACAACTCTTCAATCGTTTTTTCTTTCTTCATCTCTCTCTATATACTTTTTTTTAAGCTGATCCATTTGAAAGTTAGTTGTAGTCAACATAACACTTTAACCCCAAATACTTTTGCATAAATCACCTAAGAACAAGTACATTCTGCTACAAAAGCATAATATCATAACATACCCAAGGAATTTACTATCTAATATACAGTCCTTCCTCAATGCTTTATTGGTTTTGATTCATGATCCAATCAAGAATTATACATTGTATTTAGTTGTCTCTTTAGATCTTTAGACTCCTTTAATCTGGAATGAGTTTTTAATTTGATAAAATGAAATGCATATTTTCAAAATTACTCACTCTCTAGAGTATCATCGATTAATACTGACAACAAATAATCATGAAAACAACCATGTACCTAACTTTAAAAAAAAAAAACTATAATCACTTCACTAGAAAAACTTCCTTCCAAATTCAATTTACTTCAACTGCTGTGAGGTAAAAAATAAGGGAAGCAAATTTGAAAGTAACCTAGGGCTTAAACCATACAGACCCCATACATCAAGCTCAGCACTTTGAATTGAACCCAGTAAGTGAATTGGTGGTCAGTCTAGTCTGTGCAGCACAAGGTAAATGTGCTGGGGTTACACTAGACCTTCCCAAGAAAATAAAGATTCATTTTGATTTATACCTCACTGTTCAAACACTCTGTCCTTCCTTCCACCTGAAATCCTCAATGTCATTTTACATAAGTATTTGCACACATTCTGACAAAAGTTTTATGAATATTACTAATGAATACTGTTATACTAAATTTATGTTCCTTCTCAGAATATTTCTCTTCCTCTCAGTTATACCCTAAGAAAAGCACATCTTTATTGGCAATAAGTTCACTGCTTGTTATTCCCTTTGGGGGAAAATCTTCACTTTATTAGAAATGCAATGTGAAGAAGGTATCCAAATCACCAATATTAAGATATTTTATAAATTGAATTTTATGTCTCACGTTCAGATACATGAATTAAAGCATACATCTTACCTTGGTACAATAAAATGTTAATGCATCTTTTAGCATTTATAAACAAATGTACCATCTCCAATGCTTTTTCATAGCTAAATACACAGATGACAAATGTAATAAATGTACTGAACTTTCTTTCCAAATCCTTCATCATGTTTCCCATGAAACATGTTGGTTCACCTGAAATATAATTCTTCATCAAAAGGAAAGGGACTATTGTGGTGAGAGAGGAATAATAGAAATGTTGCTGTTTTTCTGTTTTTAATTTTATGTGAAACTCAAAAGTCAATCAGAGATAGGCTAGATTTCAAATTTTGAGAGTAATAGACAAAGGCAACAAAGGGGGGTTTCTATTGCCACCTAGTGTCTAACTTCATAATGGACTTATTTTTGAACATGACAGCAGTCCTGCAATCTAGAACAGACTCTTTGAAAAGGAAAAAGTAATTACAACACTGCTCAGTCAAAGAATCTCTTAGTCTCTTTTTCTTAAGGTCAATCTACTATCATTGTATAAACTGGTCTATATATGAAAATGCCAAAAATTTACATATTAAAGAGTAATATTTATGAAGATAGTGATTTGTATATATATCATGACATGCATTTGCATATGAAATTAATTTTATTATTAGTTTGTATCAGTCTAAATATTTAGAAGGTATAATCCCTAATGAAGCAAGAAATGTTACCTGTTAAGCTTATTACTCCACTGATATTTACTTAAAATATTACCACTGATTTTTTTTCCACTTTTTAAATTTACCCCATATAAAGCAATCTATTAGTTTGGATAGCACATTTTATGTGCCCAAGGCTTTTTCCACTTTGCAATTAGATTCGAATTTTAGAAATTCAATAGTTTATTGTGTCATTGCATAAACTAATTCATTTCCCACCCACCCCGCTAAAATGTTCCGTTCACTGACATAAAAAACTAATAGAACAGATTTAACTAGCTTCAACAGTGCAATGAAAACACTCTAGTGAAAAGTTACTAGAGATATGCCCCCAACATAACTGTAATCCTAGTGATCCAATTCAATATATATCTGAATAGTCACATATTTTTCATCCTTTTCATGTCATGGGCTTAATGCAGTACTGTAGATTACAGTGTCCTAGGAGTGGTTTAGATTGGTGTTTTATTGGTTTGCAATATGATTGTCTAAGTACAACTCCTTTCTTTTATGAATAGATATCTGCAGTTGGCATAGAGACGTCATTTTCTCCTATAATGGCCTGATAAAGATCAGGTTTTAGTATTTACAGTTTTGTTTGAAAGTTAAGTTGGAGTTTTTAGCCATTAATTTTATCTGGTATGAGGCAAGCTAGAGTGGTGTATGCAAGTGATAACCACTCCTTCTTTGAAAATAAACTGCACAGTTGGCTTTGGCAGGGTTTCAACAGTGGAAGACTTAATCTGCTTGTAAAGTTCTCCCTCACGTATGTGCTTTCTCCATCTATTTTTTACTTTTCTTAGTGTAAAGAGATCTATGGAATGGAAAAAAATAGCAACAGGAAAGTTTAGGATACATATATATAAATGTATATATATGAATAATGTTAACTCTTTATGAATGAGTAAATTCTCTCTCTTGACTTTTCTCTCTAAATTATGCCACATAAGAATCCAAGCCTTTAAAAATATAAAATATGGTATTTATTTTCTTGAGACTAACTTGCAATCATGTAAGCCCCATACATTCTGTCATTTTATATTTTTACATGGAAGACATGTTCTTGAGGGCTTATGAGCTTCCTAAATTATCAATTATTCACAAAATCAGGTCGAGTCATTGTTCCTTTGGCCGTGAATGTCCATATTACCAACGCACTGATTAAAATATGACAATGAGATGGGATGGATTTTTTTAATAAATGTGTGAAAATAGTAACAGAAAAATGAAAAAAGTGTGTTACTAAAGGATGAAAGTAAAAGAAATTTTGACCCATGTTAATTCTTCACGAAAAGAGGGGGAAAGAAAATGTGAACAAATATGTTCCTAAAGGCCTGAATAAGTTACTGCAGCTAGGATTTTCTGGTAAAAATTAAGCTTCATAATTATACCTAAGAACTTTGTTTTCTCAGTTTTATTTGGTAACAAAACAACTCTTTTCCAAGCTTTCTTTATGTATGCCACCCACCCCACCACACACAGACCCCTGCAGTCACTGATTTGTAAATGTCACCTCCCTGTCCCCATCTCCCAAATAACACAGAAAGGTATTTTCCTTTCATCCCTTCTCTCAAAGTCAGTATTTTAGCCTTGAAAACCCATATAGGGGACAAGCTCCGTCTTAGCTTGGGCTCCTATAACTAATCACCATAGACTAGGGGGCTTAAACAACAGAAATTTGTTTCTCACCGCTAAAGAGGCTGAAAGTCTGAGATCAGGATGCCAGCATGGTCGGGTTTGGGTGAGGGCCCTCTGGGTTGTAAATGGTGGTTTTCTTATCATATCCTCACATGGTAGAAAGAGAGCGAGAGAGTTCTCAGGGGTCCCTTTTATTAGGGCACTAGTTCCACTCATGATAGATCCACTCTTATGACCTAATTACCTCCCAAAAGCCCCACTTCTCAATCCCATCACATTGGAGGTTAGCATTTCAACACATAAATTGGCTGGGGGGACATAAATTTTTGGTTCATTGCAAGTCTCCTAGAAGGAGACTTTCTAGGCTGAATATATCACCATTAGGGATAAAAATGACTGTGGAAGCCTGCATGCTCCTTTACAACTTTGGTTATCCCAATCATAGAAAGGGACAGAGACTTAAAGGGGATTTGGAGCCTGGTAGAAAAGTTTATGCCTAAATTTTATAGTGTCCAGTCATGATAGCAATAAAATTTTCTGTGTTTCTATGAGCAAAATCAGCCAGTCTCTTTTCCATATTCCTAGGAGACTCCAATGGGCCATAGCTATGGAAAGGCCATGCGAATGGGGCCCTGACGATGGTAATTCATGTGTTTCTCTTATTAGGCAGTGCTTTCACAGCCCAATGCCCCCACACTGTAGCTGACACATATAGGGATTTAATTAATGCTGAGAAGGAAAATAAAATTACAAGTATTTTATGTACAGAGAGAAATTGATCATCTTTGGGGAGCTTTACTAACTATTTTAATAGACCAGAATATTAGCCAGTTGCCTCAGAATAAAAAAAAAATGTGCATCAATAGACTCAAAAGTGTTACTAAAATATTGAAAATTAACAAATTTTGACTAGTTCCATATGTGAAGATATATTTAAAAGTACAAGAATTATAATGAAGTTTAATGAATTCTCATGTCCTAAAGCTGGGGAAACTGGACAAATGAAAATTTCATAAAAGCACAAGTAAAACAGGATTAAACACCAATCCACTAAAGCAGACCATATATGCTGACAGAGTTCAGAGGGAGGGGAAATGGTGGTGGGAATAACTATATGGACAAAAAGAAGTCAGGACCAAAGCTGGTCTTGCAGAGACATTAGGCCATGGGCCAGTGGACGAGGGTAGGGAAGTCAGGACAGGCAGGAAGTGGGCACAGAGGGTGGGGCCTGGGGATGTGCTTTACCCAGAATTGACTAACTACACCTGCCCATTCTGAGAATAAACATCTACTGAGTTCTTTCTGTCTGAGAGACACTGGGGGAATAAATATAAGGGAAGAAAGTGTTTGAGAAGGAAAATTCATATTGATTGCCTGTCTTCAAAGCACAGGCCTTATGCTAATCACTTTACCATTGAGTTCATACTCAAGAAGTCTATAGTCTAGTAAAAAAAAAAAAAATACAAAGCACACCAATAACTACAGGGCAAGGTAAAAGAGGAGAGTTGCTATAAGAGAGTTATAATGTTAGAAAATTCCCAAGCATAGAAACACTACTCCAGCTAGGGGCAATCAAGGAAGGCTCCGTAGAGAAGGAAGCGTGATTGTCAGGTCCTGAAGCTTGTGTGGGATTGGAGACTAAAAAGAGAGATGTCCCAACAGAGAAAGATAGTTAGAGCCAGATGGCGTGGGCATTAAACATAACATAATATACTTAAATTGTACTCTGTGGGGAGTGAGGGGCATTGGCGATGTAAAGCAGGGAGGTAGAGGTAGGAAAGTTAGGTTTTCAGGATGATAATTTGGTGCTGAGGAACAGAATAAATGTGTGAGAGGCTTTGCTTAGACAAAGCAGGGGAGAAACCCACTGGAGTAAGAGAAAAGGTCTGACGCTGGCTAGTGGCTGAGGACATAGCTCCTGCAACGGGATGTTAAAAGAGCAGAATTTTGGTTCAGTTTTCATCTAAGGGTCACTAACTAGATTGTGAATTTGGGCAAATTTCTTCTCCTCCTTGACATTTAATCTTTTCATTTGTAAAGAGAGAAAATAATTTTTAAATCGGCCATTCTTATCTAGTTATCATTCCATTTAAAAATGACTAGGTCGTGTTCCTGTTGATATTTCTGGACAGGAAATGAAACCTTCTTGATATTGTAATAGTTCCTTTATTAAATGCTAAAGACTCCTAAGTGACCACTTTATTAAATGATAGAGAGTCCTAACAGTGAATTCTCTGGGAAATTGATAAATTACATATCAGTAGCCTCTTTGCCTTTATTTGTGTCCAATGTTCTTGGTATGTTAAAGTCACCAGTGTAAATAGTTCTGTTTTTAAGTAGATTGAGAAAAAAAGAATGTGCACAGATATAACCTACTAATCAATCTTCAAATTATTGAACTTTATTAATAGTTTGATAATTTGAGTGGAGCTATCAGAAAAGTTTAAAGCTTAAAAGACCTGAAAAAGTCTCTAGCTCAACTCCGGTTATAGATTCAGAAATTTAAGCCTTCAAAGGTTCAGTTACTGGTCAAAGTGACATAAATGTAAATAGCCAGTGACAAAACTGGAACTCAAATCAAGGTCCTTTGATTGCTAGGCCAGTGTACTTTGACCAGGCTGTCTCTGCATAATATATGTAGTTTTTTTTTTTTTAAATAAAATGGATGCATTACATAAAACCAGGCAAGGAGGTTTGACTTGGCTGTATCATTTGAGTAAACCTAAATTTGTTGCCTTGGGAAGACAGCAGAGTAACCTGGGATTTGGAAATGCAGATGGTTGGATTGGTATCCTGCCCTGCCACATGTGACCTTAAGCAAGTTACTTAAACTTCATTTAAAACAAAAAGAAAAAAAAAACTCCATTAAACTCATTTATTCATTGATAAATGGTGAAAATAATGTTGACCTCCCAAAGTTGTTGTAGGATCAAAAGAAAAAATGTAGGTAAGATACCTAGTGACTTGTCTGATAGCTTGTAGGGGTTCATTAGGTTTTCTTCCTTTCTGTCTCATTTCCTAAGGACAGCTGGTATTCATTTAGTTCCCCTCCAAAATTGTGACGTCCTAAATTTTTTAACAAAGGGCATGACACATAGTAAATGTTTATTACTGAATGAATGACTTTCCCTAAACATGCTTTGCTCTACTACGGTACTTTTCACCGTGGTGTTATTCATCTAACTTGCAGAATAAATGAATGAATAAGTGAATAGATAAATGAAGGACTAAAATGGACGGGTGACTAAGCTTTAGCCCAAGACTGTGAAATTGCTTGAGGTTGTGAAGGTCTAAGAGACTTTCTCCAAAATACAGAGGTAAACCCTACAGGGGCTCAAGTCCCATCATATCAAAGGGACTCCTGAGAGTACTCCATAAATAGCTCCATGAGGTCCCCAAATTCTAAGCAAATATTTGTAAAGGTGTGTACATGTGGATATTTCTAAGGTGAAGGATTCATAGGTTTCATTAGATTCTCAAAAGAGTCTATGATCACCAAAATATTAAGAACCACTGCTGAAGGGCTGGCCCAAGTCTTCTAAAATATGGCCTTTCCAGCATAGGCTTACACATCAATGGAGGCCACGTTTTATTTGCCAGTACCATCTCACAACAATTGATTGTCCAGAGAAATAGCTTCCAGATCAAGATCTATTTGGGAAATGACTTTTTGATGTTTTTAAAAAGCTGTAGTAAAATACCAAACATATAATACACGATACACAAAGTGGTCTCAGGGAAAGAGTGACTCAAGGTAATGTTAAAATTCAATGTGAATATGTAGTTGAAATTAAACTAAGATATATATATATCTCTTATATGTATATATAATTTGAAAGC
Organism: Daubentonia madagascariensis; assembly: GCA_023783475.1. Classification (NCBI taxonomy): domain Eukaryota; kingdom Metazoa; phylum Chordata; class Mammalia; order Primates; family Daubentoniidae; genus Daubentonia; species Daubentonia madagascariensis. The sequence goes on from JAKFHU010001209.1 coordinate 66,429,870, forward strand.
AAGTTAAATGATAACAGTGTCATTTATACATACATGATAATTATCCTATGCATTGATGAAGTAATGGTACTTGGAAAATATCAGTCTTGCAAGAGTCAACATATATTTATCAAATTTCTACTGTGATTGAAGCTCTCTATATAAATTACTTTGCATTGAATAAGTTTTCTGACCCCACAAGTTGGAATATATTTTCTATTGTATTTAAGAAAGAAGTTTCCATTTTAGCAATAAGATTTTTTCATCAACTAGAAGTTGCATCTTTTCATATAAATGTGGAATATAATCTTAATTGACTTCATTACTAACTCTTAATATGCTAATTTTAATGTGTTTATTCAGTTGCTAAGCAGTGACTTTTTTACCCTGAAAATTTTTCATTATTGTCAGTTTTTAAATAAATAAAATATCATTAATGTGGCAAGTGGGCTTGTCAGACCTGAATGCAGCAACATAGTTTTACAGAATAAGGAAGAATATCTTGAACCATAGAAAAATTTTGCTGTTGAAGGACACCAGTGTAGATGCTAAGGACCCTCTATGAAATGGAAGGGTCCCTTGGAGGAGCTTCTATTCCTCAGAGCACCCTAATTTTCCTTGGGAAAGCATTGCTCTTCTGCTGTCAATCTATGTAGTTCTAATGAGGTTTATTCTACTATTTACTCCAAGAGTGAGAATTTGACCCAGTCCTTGTGAATCAGAGCATCACGAAGTCTCTGTGAGTTAGGTTGTTGTCATTTGCAACCAAAAGAGCCAGTCTGATACATTGGCTTAAGTTCATCTTCTTCTGGGATCATTTTACCACTTCCTTTCTGACATTACCAGTCTTCTTATTCCTTATGTTGGTGCCATACTTCATTATGCACATTTCAAGATGGGCTATTACTATTACCATTTGGTAAAATATATATATACATTCTAATTCTGATAATATTTATGTGATGCTTCATGGTTTACAAAGCCCTTTCACATTAGAAACCCCTGTCTTCTACTTTTTACTTCTTCTACATACCAAAATTTCCTTATGACCAGCTCGTAATTATCGGTAACAGTTCAAGAGGCCATGAATAACAGAAGAATGTGGCCATCATGGATTAAAAACAGAAAAGTAGTACACATATTTAATACTTATTGAGTTCTCACTAACCACCAAATTATTTAGACTGATTATTCTCATTTACACTTCTAGCATTTGTTCAAAGTCAGTGTTACTAATTCCATTCTACAGATATGGTTTAAAGATACTAAATAATACAGCCAAGACCACAAGATCACATAATAACTCAACCAAGGTCATTAAATGGTTGAGTTGCAATAAAAACCCAGTTCTACCTGAGTCCAGAATCAACTTATTTAACCAATATGTTCAACTGGGTAGAGGGGCAAGATGGGGGACTAGAAGCAGCCCACGCGTGCCGCTCTCAAGGAGAGGATCGAAAGTTGCAGGTGGATGCCCACCTACGGATGGACCTTCTTGAAAAGAACATCGTGAATCATCGGAGAAGTGACAGGGAATATTCAGAATGAAGGAGGTGACAGTGTGATCCACCTGGCCAGATTGGAAGGTACCTGGGGGAGGCATCCAAAGGTGGGGAAGGACAAGAGGTGAGAACCCTGGGGTTCCACATTCTCCATGCAGGCACTGCAGCCCGAGCTGTGAGGGGACCCCCCAATACCACTGCAGACCTCTGGACTGATCAGGGAGCTGCGTGGAGTCTGTGCAGAGACACTGCACCAGAAAGTGGGCACAGCAGGGACCTGTTGGCTTCATTCCTGGGTTGTGCAACTGAAGCCATTCTGAGCTCTCAGGTCCAGAGAACGAGGTCAACACAGGGCTCAGCTTTGCTGCAGCCACCTCTGAATCACCCCAGCTGAGCCAGGGAGGGAACAGGGAAAACAGACACTCTTGGATGCCCCGTAACTGGGAGCCAAGTACTCCTACCCACCACAGGGGATTTGAACAGAATGGGCACCACAGACACCACCTGAGAAGCCCACAGGACCTGGGCAGTGAAAGAGCTCTGACTGCCCAGCAGCCCACCCCCAAGTTCCCACCCCCACGACCCACACCCTGCCACCTGGCCCCACAGCTCTGCTTCCAAGACTCCAGTGCTGCCATCAGGTCCCACGGCTCTGCCCCCACAGTTCCCACACTGCTGTCCAACACCACGGCCCCACCCCCAAGGCTCCAGCACTGCGGCTGGGCCCTGTGGCCCCACCACCAAAGTTCCCTTGTTGTTGCAGGCCCCCACAGCCCCACCCCCGATGTTCCCACTAGTCACCTGGAGGGAACTACCTCCATGGTCCAGCAATCCACCAGGAACCTGTTAGTCTTACACTACCATTGTACCTGGACCCAGGTGGGGCAAAAGCCCACAGACTTGACACCCACAATCACTGCCTAGATAGCCTCGCCCAGCTGTCATTGTCACTGATGTGGGGAGACCCAGGCACAGCAATCTCCCACAATGACAGTCGCTATGCAGAAGGACCCACCCAGTCCCCAACCTGAGCTTCGAACAGCGTCCTGGAGAACAACCCACCACTCCACACAAAATTTATCCAGCACTGGTTTGCACTGTGACAATCACAGGGGAGCAGGACGACACAGAACAGCTGCATTACAGGCTTTCAGTGCATCTGCCCCTCCCCTGCTGGGTCGATGTTCCAGAGTAAATCACAAAAGCACCATCTAGGGACTTTTCCTTGTTCTCATTAAGTAGGAGAGTTCCCAGTGAAGGAGAACAGGTTCACTGTAAGCCTACCTGCCCTGAGCTGAGAGAAGAGGTTTCAAATATGAAGAAACCAGCAAAAGAATGCTGGCAACACGAAAAAACAAGCTAGTTTGACCCCCAAAGGGATCACAATGGATCTATAGCAATGGATACCAACCAGAAGGAAATTGTTGAAAGGTCAGAAATGGAATTCAGAATATGGATGGCAAATATGATTAATGGGATTGAAGAGAAAGTTGAAAACCAACAAAAAAAAGTAAAAAAAAAATTTCAGGACATCAACAAAAAAATGAAAATGTCACTAAAGAGCTAGACAATATAAGAAAGGATATAACAGAAGTTAAAGAAATGAAAGCCATGTAGAGAATTTCAAAATAAAGCAGAAAGCTTCAATAATAGGCTAAACCAAGCAGAAGAAATTATCTCAGAGCTTGACAACAAGGCTCTCAAACTAACCCAGCCACTCAAAGATGCAGAAAAAAGAATAAAGAATGAAAACTCACTCAGAAATAAGAGACTATGTGTAGTGAAACGATATGCAAGTTATAGGTATCACTGAGGGAGAAAAAGAAAAAGGAAAATATGGAAAACCTATTTGAGGGAATTATTGAAGAGAACTTCCCTGGTATCTCCAGAGATTCAGATATCAAGATACAAGATGGTCATTGAACACCAGGAAGATACATAGCAAATAGGACATCTCCACGACACATAGTCATCAACTTGGTCAAAGTCAAAGTGAAGGATAAAATTCTACAGGCAGCAAGACAAAAGCAATAATTAACCCACAAAGGAAAGCCCATTAGACTAACAACAGACTTCTCAGTAGAGAGTTTACAAGCCAGAAGTGATTGGGGCTAAATTTTTAGTGTTCTCAAACAGAAATACTGGCAGCCAAGAATTTTGTATCTTGAAAAATTAAGTTTCATAAATGATGGAGAAATAAAGACTTTTTGAGACAAGCAAACCCTGAGGGAATTTATGACTACTAGACCTGACCAGCAGGAAATACTCAGAACTGCATTATACACGGAACAGCACAATAAATACCTACCCATTTAAAAACACCCAGAAGGTAAAGTTCACGGCTCTTATAAAACAATAGCACAAGAGGGAAAACAAAACAAGGTTCATCCACCATGATAAACAGAACAGTAACCCACATATAAATACTAACACTGAATGTGAATGGTCTTAATGCCTCACTTAAAAGACAGACGGGCTGAACTGATGAAAAAATACACTCCAAGTACATACTGCCTTCAAGAAACACATCTGACTTGAAACAATCACACAGACTCAAGATAAGGGAACGGAAAAAAAAATCCCACATAAATGGAAACCAAAAGTGAGCAAATCTACCCATTCTCATATCAGACAAAATAGACTTAGAATCAAGACTTTAATCAATGGTTTAAAAAAAAAAAAGACAAAGATGGTAATTATATAATGGCAAAGGGAGTAATTCAACAAAAACACATAACAATCCTAAATACATAAGCACCTAACACAGGAGCTACCAGATTCATAAAGCAAATTCTACTAGATCTAAGTAAAGAAATAAACTAGGATCATATTTGCTGGGGACTTTAACACCCCAATGACAGAGCTAGACAGATCATCAAAGCAGAAAATCAGTAAATAAACACTGGACTTAAATGAGATTCTAGAACAAATGTACCTAAAAGACATTTACACAACATTCTACACAAAAACTACTGAATACCCATTTTCATCAAAACATGGGACATTCTCCAAGACTGATCATATCTTGGGCCACAAAACAAGTCTCAGAAAATTCAAAAAAATTTGAACATACCATGTATCTTCTCAGACCACAGTGGAATAAAACTAGAAATCAATTCCAAGAAAAACACAAAGTCATGGAAATTAAACAACCTGCTGCTGAGCAATCCTTGGGTCAATGATGAAATTAAGATGAAAATCAAAAGATTCATTGAACTGAACTACAAAGGGGACACAAGCTATCAAAATCTATGGGATGCAGCAAAAGCAGTCCTAAGGGCAAAGTTCTTAGTCTTAAATACCTACATCAAAAAGACAGATCACAAATTAACAACCTAATATCACATCTCAAGGAACCAGAAAAAGAAGAAAAAAACAAACTCAAAGCCAGTAGAAGAAAAGAAATAACAAAGCTCAGAGTAGACCTAAATGAAATGGAAAAAAAAAAAAATACAAAGGATCAATGATACAAAAAGTTGGTTCTCTGAAAAGATAAAAAAAAAAAAATTAATAGACCACAGCCAGATTAACCAGAAATAAAGGTAAAGGACTCAAATAAGCTCAATCATAAATGAAAAAAGAGACATTACAACTGATTACCACAGAAATACAAAATATCACCCATGAATACTATGACAACCTCTATGCACAAAAACTAGATAATGTAGAGGAAATGGATAATTCCTGGAAACATACAACCTCCCAAGCCTGAATCAGGAAGAAATAGAAATCCTGAACAGACCAGTAATGAGCAGTGAGATTAAAGCAGTAATAAAAAATATCCCAACAAATAAAAGCCCAGACCAGATGGAGTCACAGCCAAATTCTACCAGACCTACAAAGAAGAACTGGTACCTATCCTACAGAAATTATTCCATAACATCAAGAAAGAAGAAATCCTCCCTAACTCATTCTATGAACCCAATATCACCTTGATACCAAAACCAGGAAAGGATGCAACAAAAACAGAAAACTATAGAGCCATATATGAGAAACCCACATCCAACATCATATTGAACGGGGAAAAGTTAAAAGCATTCCCCCTAAGAACTGGAACAAGATAAGGGTGCCCACTGTCATAACTTTTATTCAACATAGTACTGGAAGTCCTAGCAAGAGTTATCAGACAAGAGACAGAAATAAAGGGCATCTAAATTGGGAAAGAGGAGGGCAAACTATCCCTGTTCCACCAAAAAACTCCTAGAATTGATAAATTCAGCAAAGTCTCAGGTTACAAAATCAATATACACAAACCTATAGCATTTCCATATACTAATAACAGTCAAGCTGAGAGTCAAATCAAGAATGCAATATCATTTACAACAGCTGCAAAGAAAATAAAATACCTAGGAATATACTCAACCAAGGAGGAGGAAGATCTCTACAAGGAGAACTACAAAACACTGATGAAAGAAATCACAGATGACACAACTGAATGAAAAGTATCCCATGCTTGTGGATTAGAAGAATCAACATTGTTAAAATGTCCGTACTTCCCAAAGTGATTTACAGATTCAATACAATTCCCATGAAAATATCAATATCATTTTTCACAGATCCAGAAAAAACTATTCTAAACTTCATATGGAACCAAAAAAGATCCTGAACAACCAAAGCAATGTTAAGCCAAAAGAACAAATCTGGAGGCATCACAGTACCTGAGTTCAAATTATACTACAAGGTTATAGTAACTAAAATGGCATGGTACTGGTATAAAGGTAGAGACATAAACCAATGGAACAGAATAGAGAACCAAAAAATAAAACCATATAGATATGACCAACTGATTTTTGACAAACCAGACAAAAACATACATTGGCAAAAGGATGTGCTATTCAATAAATGGTGCTGGAAAAAACATGTAAAATGAAACAGATTGAACTGCCAAGAAACCCTACTCTAGCGTATGCAAAAATATGGTACTGAAAGCCTTTCGAAGAACCTGAACATAAAATTTAAAACCAGGAAAAAATCTAAATCCCAAGGAAAGAATAAAACTAAAACCCAAGCATAAGGGACAACTAAAAAAATTACAGGAAGAAATTAAATAAAACTTTCGCACACAAAGAAATAATAACAGAGCAAATAATCATCAGAAAGAGAAATTTTCAAATTACAAACCAACAAACAGCAAAAAAAAACCAAACCACAAAGAACTGCAAACATAACAGAAGTTAAAACACCTGTACTCGAATGTTCATCACAGCACAATTCACAATTGCAAAGATGTGGAATCAGCCTAAGTGCCCATCAATTCATGAGTCAGTTAAGAAAAATGTGGTGTATATACACCATGGAGCACTACTCAGCTGTAAAAAAGAATGAAATAATGTCTTCTGCAGCAACTTGGATGCAACTGGAGACCATTATCCCAAGAAAAGTATCTCAGGAATGGAAAAACAAACACTACATGTACTCTTTCATAATTAAGAGCTGAACCATGGGCTCACACAGGCGCAAAGAGACATAAAGCTCATTGGAAACCAAGAAGGCAGAAGAGTGGGAGGGGGTGAGGGGTAAAAACTTACACTATTCTGGTGATGAGCACATTCATAGCCCCGACTTAAGCATTATACAAGTTATCCATGTAACAAAAATATTTGTGCCCCCTTAATATTTTGAAATAAAAAATAAATTAATTAATTTAGAAAAACAATATGTTAAACTGCTGCCCCGGTAACAGGGAGAGAGAAAGAGAGAAAACACCACACACTTGTGGAGCTCTGGGAAAAAGTAGCAAGGGCAGTAATTTCCAAACGGGATAAATGTATGTGTTATCACAGCAGATATATTGAATTAATATTGATTTTATTGCCTTCAGTTTCTGTTCCAACAACCAAGATTTGGGGTACTAAGAACTGAAAATAAGAAAAGCGTTACTCCATCATCTCAGTCTTTAAAAAAAAAAACTCAGTTGTGGACAATACACGCTTTAAGAAAGGTAGTCTATGGTCAAATGAATAAAGGCATGAGAGGGAAAATGAAATTGTTAGGCTGAAGTGATGGGAATTGAAAAGGGTCAGGAATTGAAATGGAAATGAACTAGATCTGTTGGGCTCCTATTTTGTTGACTAGAGGCTGCCAGTACAGATTTTTTTAAGGCAAAAGTGAAGGATGGATTTCATACAGACTACTCAGCCTCACGTGTGGAAATAAGATCACAAGAAAGGGGACACACAAAAAATTGCTCTGATAGATTTGCAGGGATGTTAGCAAGTCACTCTAACCATAGAGAAAAAAAGACTCTAGAAATTGCGTATCTGGCACACTCCAAGATTTTTTCTGGAGATCAGTATGTCACTCTGTTGGGAGCAAGAACATCAAGAGAGGCATCATCTTTCCAGCGAGACCTTGCTACTCTCTTGCTGTAAGCAGTTTATTCCTGGACCTACAAAAGAACCACCACGATTATTCTTTACTTTTAAAACATGAGCTCTGAATTAAAAAAAGAAAACTGGTTGAAAATATCCTATTTGAATTTTGCAACTGCAAGAAGTTCTATCACAATTGCTCACTGAAAAGAATGCTCATCAATTCATCCTCTTTGTAGGAGACAGTCAGTGTCTGATCCATTAAGTTATCATCCTAAAGCAGGAAATTTATCATAATTTATTCTAGGATATCCTAAATTTACTCTGTTGATTACCACTATGTAAACAATGTCTTCTGTGAGCTCGGGTTGGATGATTGAGCATTGAAACTGTCACTGATTTGAAATTACCATTTGCTGAAGAGCTTCATGGTTGCTCTATTAGTACAAACTCCAGGTTTGTCTAACAAGGGGTTCAGTGGTTATGGGAAAAAAATGAGACTCTTCCTCTATGTAATGTTAATGGGCCACTTACTGAAATATGTTTCTTTGGAGAGGCAAATCTAAATGGCATAAGGTTAAAGAACATTAGAAAGTGGTTTATGCATGTGCAACATGGCTTTTCTCATTAAAAAAAAAAAAAAAAAAAAAACCCTGCACCTAAGATATTTGTAGGTCAGCATTAGAAAGTTTTTTTAAGAAAAATATTTTCAATGACAATATACAAAATTAAGTAATAGTAAGTTCTCTCATAACTATAGTAGAAGCTGTCCGAATTGGAAGGAAAGACTTATTTTTAAAATTTTCCATATTTCTATCTTAAAAATTTAGCAATTTATTTGACGTGGGCTGAAGACACTAAGCATTTATTAAAATTTATGACATCTGGCTATTCCTTTCCTTCAGAACTTGCTCTTCTACACTTCTACACTTTTTCTCCCAAATATTTCTCTTGCTTCATTTCCAACCATATGTTTGTGGTAATTATTCTAGTTTTCTCAACCCCTTGGCCTTCGGCATTGATAAGGTCTTGATTTTCTTCCATTCAGTTTTACCTTTAAGTTTGTCCTTACCTATCTTTCAGAGTAGAAAAAATTGACGTTAAATCTTATTTGGATATTTTTGTCTCTGCTACAAAAGCTTAATTCTATTATTTTTTTCCTACAAATCTTTGTGTCAGACTAAATGTCCAATACACTGAGTTCATTTCTAGATGACACCAATAGAAAGTTGGAAGGAATTATCACAAAACAAACAAAGTTTATCTAATAATTTCCGTGGCACAGCTTTCTCCTGTCTCTTTGGTTTAGCTCAAATCAAATTCAGGCTTCATTCTGATGTCTCATTTAATGGTATTTCATTTCTTTTTTCAGCAACACAGTTGCCTCATTGAATGTATTTTAAACTCAATTGATAGTTAGCAATTGTCTCTGCGTGATGCCATAATTGCTCTGGGTAATCCATGATAGTCTAAGTGACATATTCATAGCCTCATTCTTTGGATAATGGTCACATAAAGATGCCATTCCTCATGTTGTATTAACTGCTGCCATGTAAAGGGCTGGGGGATCCAAAACACAGCCATGAAGAAGCTGGACATAAGAAAGTTCACCTGCCTCTGTGGCATCTTCATGAGATACTCCGCTCAATTTGATAGGACAAGCTAATCCAATCACATCCTTTTATGGCATCTGGCCATTTCTTTCCTTCAGACATTGGTCATAAGTCTTCCACCCTTGCCTTTTCAACTTTTCTTTTGCTGCATCATCAACATTATCTTCATGGTAACCTACTTATTTTCAGTTTCTTCAAGCTTTGGTATTGATGAGAACTTGATTTCACCACACAATTTTACCTTTAAATTTGTTCTTTTCTATCAAAGTGGTCTTTTTTTGTTTCATCTTTCTTTTTCTGAAATGGTGAAGTATAATGCAAAATCTTATTTGAGTATTTTTGTCTGTGCTACAAAAGTTACTTGCTTCCCTCTGTTCTCTGTTCTTCCCCTTTAAAAGCCCCTCACCATGGGGCAGTTTACATGTAAGATTCACTCAGAGGAGCCTAAAAGGATAGGAGTAGAAAGCTACAGGAAGACAGAGCTGCTATCAAATGCTAAGTTAAAATTACTCCAAATTTTCACAAGGCCTAGGACCTAGACTTACTCTAAAGCTTCTAGATGTTTCTATCTTTCCATGTTCCCCAAGTATCTTTACCAAAAAAAATCACATTTCTTGGAAACTTTAAAGAATCTCACCTTTTAGTCTCAATGAAAAAACTTGTCCTTCAGTTAAGTTTATCTTCTTCCCTTCCTCTGATCTCCACCCATTTTCGCCCTATTACAAGATGACACATAAGTTTTATTTCAGAGGAGAAGGTAGAAATCCACACGGCCTACGGTAAACTTCTGGAAAGAGCCTCATACTTGCCTTCTGTAAAATCAGCAAGCATGGTATTGTTGCTGTAAAACACTCAAGAATAGTGAGGGTTAATCATGAATTTACCTTCTCAATAGTATGTAAGAATAATTCCTTGCTGAATATTTTACAGAAATTAATCCAATATTATATTTTTGTGGGATATGATTGTACTCAATTCATTAAATGAGCTAGAGTCAGGAAGGAGCAAACAGAACACTACTTCACTCTTTCTCCAAACTTTCCCTTTCATCCCATCCTATTCTTACCTATTGCATGAAATACTTCAGTCAATTTCAGTTATTAAAAAGTCAAGCCATTCTATAAGGTAATTTGCCTATTCTCTTCAAAAAGTCAACATCATGATTAGTAACTCAAATAATGCACTTAGTAGAGAAAATATGACTAACAGAGATATTGCACTCCTAATGTTTAAAAATTTAAAATATTGAAATGTATGTGACATTTATAAATATTTCTCCTAAACATCTAGTGCAAGTATATAAGACTATACTACACAAATGTTTCAAATCCTAATATTTACAAGAAAATGGGAAACTATAATACCACCACCAATAATAATGTCTTCCATTTTTAACCAATTGGCAGAATTGGCAATTCTGGTAGTACTAAACTCTTTATATATTAAATCATTTAATCCTCATAGCAACCCTGCAAAGTCAATATTGTCACTATTTTAGAGATAAGAAGCTGATATCCAGAAAAGATAAGTAACTATACCCAAAACAACACAAGATAAGTAATTACCTCAAGCTCTTAAATAAGTTAGCAAATAGACCAAAACAAGCCAACGACTATGACTAAAATAATGACTATATTTATTACCTTCTGATTTTTTATATGTTATCATATATATGTGGATACTGGCAAATATCATCAGCAAATGGCCACTCAGCCCCTTCCCACTGCAGGGGACAAGAAAAAAATTATTACTGTACAATCTTTGAAATAATCCAGAGTTTGCACACTTGATAGAAGTATGCAAATATAAAATTAATGAAATTTGAGTAAGCAAAATTACCACAAATATTAGAATACTGATCTCTCTGAAGAATTTTCTTAATGGTAGAATTAGATCTCAATTGTGTAGTTTTTTGGCATTTTGTTTTTTGTTTCGGGGCTTATAGGTAGGACAGAGAGAAGTTTTGTTTTTAATGAGAGTATATTTGTTTTCACTGGTATAAATGTGGACTTCATTTTTGCAGATGACAACCTTAAAATGAGAGGTGTAGTCTTTAAATGTAAACTCTGAAGGGTGAGAATATAGCCAATTTATTTTGACCTCCAAAAGAGATGGGGATCATCCTACATTTGAAAACATAGAGTCATGCAATGCATAATCAAAATATAAAAATAAAACAGCTATACAAAACATTGACGGGAGAAAAGGGGGATACTTAAATATAAATTTGGGAAAGAAGATGCCAGGAATATGCAGTATCATCGTAATTGAGGTGCCAGAGACCAGACCGCAGCATCCTGGGAGACTGTCCTCCCAGAGCTGAAGTTCTTTGTAGGGCCTCTGTGGGTTAACGCCAGCAAGGCCCCTAACAGGCACTCAAAGCGTGACTCCTTTCTTGAGAGGACAGAGGCATCAAATCAGACCCCTGTCACTTTCACCAGCAGCACTCCTCCTGTAAACACAATACACAAGAATCTACTTGTGATTTTCTCCAGTAGAGGACCCTAAAACTACCACAATCCAGCGTAGCCACTGCTAGTAAGCGGCAGTGCTGAAATGTGGATTCTGGTTGTCAGACTCCAGGTATATGTGGATAACAGCCTGAACAGCTCAGAAATAGAACCTCATATACATGGAGACACCACTCATGACATACATTGGCGTAATAAATCATTAGAGCAGTGATGCTGATGAGACAATTTTTTTCTGACTGAAAAAATAAAACTATCTCACACCATACGCAAAAATAGATTCTAGATTTTGACTACATAAGTGCAAAAAGGCAAAGCTCAGAATTTTAGAAGATATTATAAGAGAATATCTTTGTGGCACATCTAGATAGGAAAGAATTTCTGAAACAAGGCACAAAAAAGAAAGAAAGTGATAAATTTTTTCAAACTTCTATGTTAAAAAGTCTTGAAATCCACTGTTGTCAGAAAATCTTTCTCTAACCAACTGCCTACAATTAGAATTTTTTAATTTTCCAGAGTCATTCCCAAGAGTATAAATTTCATTCTAAGATAATAATGGCTATTAAAATTACAATGCTTTAGTTTCTGATAAAGTTCAGGGATTTAATGAAAGCAAATACCTGTATGGTGAGCATGTACAAATGGTCTTTCAGAGAGTGCACGTTTACTGTAAAATACTGAAGATCAAAACAGAGGGGCAGGGAGGAAAGAAGGAAGATGTTTGGAATAAAAACCATCAGTTACTATTTTGCTGCTTTTTTTTTTCCCCATGTCTGTGTTGTCTCCTCGAGAATCCCGGGATGAGATCACTCTTCACATACCTTCCTACTTACTGGTTGGCTTTGGGTGAGTTTATCTGTTTCTAAGTAATTAGCTGGAATACTGCGGTAATATTGAGGGATGTCAGACCTGTCAATCAGAGGAGCCATGTGGGAGGTCTCAAAAGGGCCACTGCATTGCGGGGGTGCCTTTTTTTTTTTTTTCCTTTTTATAAGAAAGGATTTTTGATCCTCTTTAGAAATCAAACTTCAGCCTAAGTCTAAGACTCCAAGAATTCTCTGGATTTGTCTGGAATTGTCATACAGGGAGAGGAGGTTTCTCCCTGGGAAACCTCTTGATGTTTCCAAGGTCCTACAGTAAGGCAACACCTATGTCAAACATTGCATTAGAGCCAGATGAGTTTGGGGCAACACACACACACATACACACACTCCTAGAAGCATACCTCTGTCTGTATCACTTTGTACCTTTATGTTTTAAAATTTATTTGTAGTATTTTCCTAATCTACATGAGAAGAAACTGCATGACTGTGGCCTGTCCAGTGAACAACTTTCAGTTAATTATTTTCATCTAATTGATCTAGAGGATGTATTTCAGCTACTGATTTTTATCTCATTATCTTCAATAAGTTTTACTGTTATGTTTTCTACATACAGTAGCAAAATTAGGAATCCCAGCATCTGACAAGGACCTCCAACATCAGGACAATTGAAATAACATATGCATGCCTTCCCTCTCTTTCCCTTTGAGCTTAAACAAAGGGATAAAATGAAAAGAAAGGAGCTAATGAGAATCTATCAAATCGACTCACATTCTTTTTAATCCTTTAATTCAATTCAAAATATGAACAAAAGAAAAATAACATCTGTTGTAAAGACCTGAGTGTTGAAGAATAGCAGAGACAGAAAAATGATTTTTGAAGAAGTGGTTTTGAGAAATGGAAGAAAGTATTGGCAAACGGCCCAGGGCAAGGTGGGGAGAACAAGAGCCCAGTTATATTTCAGGCCATAGAACACCAAGCAAGCAGAAGCGTATAAACTGGGAAGAGAGTTAAGCTGGGAGAAGAGAGTGAAGGGCATCCCGCGGACACACGGTTCTAATTTAGTGCCGCTGACGTGCACAGCACTACCAGCAAGTCACAGCGCCTCCTGCGGCTTTAGCACAAATACAGCCATGTGCACACCAATGGATCAGTCTTCAGTATATACTATAGTGCCGCGGTCCCCAACCTCCTTGGCACCAGGGACCGACTTCATGGAAGACAATTTTTCCACAGCCAAGGGGCAGTGGGCAGGGGAGGGGGAGCTCAGGCGGTGATGCCAGCTCTGGGGAGCAGCTGTAAATACAGATGAGGCTTCGCTGGCCGCCCACCCCCCGCTGCTCCCCGCCTGCTGAGCGTCCCCTCCCCCCTCTTTCCCAAGTTTCATGGAAGACAGTTTTTCCATGGACTGAGGCAGCGGCGAGCTCTGCTGTCAGGTCCCCCAACATGCCGAGGACCAGAGGAGCGGTACCAGTCCGAGGCCCGGGTGTTGGGGACCGCAGCTGTAGTGTGCGCCTTTCCTCTTGCTTCTTCCACCCCTTCAGGAATATGAGGATGAGAGGGGTTTAGGACCCAATGCCGCCAAAACAGAAAGGGGTATTATACTCCAGTTATAAAGGTGTCTGATGGAAAAAATCTGCCTTTCTTCTTTGTTGAGTACTGAGATTTTAAAATTACCTTAAGGACTTAAGGTAATTTAAACAATTTGCATGTCAAAAAGCATTTATTGTCTTACACCTTGTAAGAAAATACATTTCTTAGTTGAAGAAAAGTTCTAATCCAAAAAAAGAAAATGCTTCATTCTATATATATAAAAACATAATTTAATGTTTTTTTCTATAAAGGTGAACAAATATGATGGATATGTTGCTACATCTAATGGAGATATATATATATGTGTAAAATGTCCAGCATTTATATAAGTGAAAATTTGGCAAACTTAACCATGTATAAAGAATCAAAGAATGAATAGTGACTAAATAAAACAATATTCTCAAATCAGGTATACCGTCTTCTCTATACACTGTAGCACAATTAGGTATATACCAAAAAGATTATTCTTACCATTTTTTTCAAGTTACTATGTATTTTTCACCCAACCACTTTGGTCTCTCCATTTTCTAAATATGCTATCTACACTCTATAAGTTCTTCCACAAGAATAAAGTCTATATAAATGTTGGCTTGGAAAGAACGAGTGTCTGAGAAATCATACTATGCCAACCACTCAAGTATCTGATTTAATGACATATAATAATTTTAAAGAGCAAATTAATGTTGACAATCCCATGCATCTTTTTGTCAAGAAGATAAGTCATGCAAATTGCTCATATAAACAACATTATCAGGGTCAACATTATTAAAATTGTAGAATTATGATATCCAGTATACTACCAAAACCTGACATGCTGCATTCTAAGACATTTTAAATAAGCACTATGTTAATAATAAATTAGCATTCAATGGTCACTGTTATGGTTGTAAATAAATTTTCCCACTGAAAATATATTCATATATTATCAAACTAAAGGATATCAGTCCTATTGAGGTAGAAAGAAATTCCCTTTATAAAATGCTACTAGTTGTATTTCCTGTTTGTGTATAAAATAATGCCAGCTCAAGTAAAATGTGTTTACCTATCTCCTAATAAAAAATAATATATTTCTTCAATCATGAAAGACAAACAAAAAATTACATGTTTGATTTAAAACACAATCTATATATATCTTTTTAGAAGCACTAAAGTTTGTAATAGTCACATAAATATACTAAGATGTTTGCCATGAGTATCAAAATATGAATAATAAATAAATTATATACTGATTGTGTAACAGCTGTTTTGATTTCTTTAATTCTGTTCAAATTTTTGACCAAGACTCTACTAGATAATAAAATGAGCATTAAATAAAGTACGTAATCAAGCACCAAGCAGAAGGTTCAGCAGAAAATATTCTCAGTGAACATGAGGTGTGTCAATATAAAAATTGGACAGTCACCTAGTAATTCAGTCAAAAGCACCCAGTGGAAGCTTCTTTAAATGCTAGTGGAAATTCTAGTGGAATTAAATGCTAGAATTTGGTTTTGTTTGTTTGGGAGAAGGCCAGAGTATGGTGATGAAAGTTATGTTCAAAGTCCCCGATTTACATTTGGTGGCAAAATAATTTGTACATTCAAAAAAATTTTAAAAGAAAGCAATAGTTTGAACTGAAAGCATCATTTTCATCCTTAAGTTGTTTTCACTTAAATGTTAAGATTTTCCTCTTCTAAGAAGTCAAATGAGGAGCAAGTACAGCTGTTTTTTCTTTGAACATGGGAACAGCTTTTACAGTAGTTATAAGTTTGATTATAACCAGAGACAGAATCTCCCAAGGGAAGATTTATCAACCAAGTCAGCATCAAGTACAAATATTCACAAACAGTTGTTGAAATATTTGTTTATCAATAATATTGAAAGCCATCTGCTCTATCTCTTATGATGGGGGGAGAGAGGGCAGAAGATCTTAAGTCTCATTTCTTTCCCTACGTGCTTTGAATATTTGGGCTCATTAATTATGTTAATCAAGAGAGAACTGGGGAAGCTCTAAAGAGCACATTGATCACACTGGAAATGGCCAAGAGTTACTAGAGGAAGAAAATAGGCCAACAGGATTAGTCAGAGAAGTTAAGTAAAAGGGATAGAAACAGTATTGGTATTACTATACATATTATGACATTATAATATTAGTATACTGTAGTACTAGTAGGGGTTTGGGGTGGGGTTTGGGGGAATTTGCAGTGGAAAAGGAGAGAATACAGAGGGAAACTACCTTGCATACAGGAGTTTGAGAGGTGGAAAAGAAGAGTTTAAAATACATTTTGTACATGTAACTCACTTTGGCAATTCCTTGACCGGCTTAGCTTTTCACTTATTTTGCCTGTTAGACTATGATTTCTCTGGCAGAGACAACCTGCAGAGTCTGTCTTCAGACTAAGTTTGTTTGACCAGCCTTTCACTAGAGGCTTTCGCCTGAGTCCTCTCCCTTCCTCCATGTTTTGCCCCCAGTTATATGCTGAATTCTGCCTCTCCAAAATTCATATATTGAAGTCCTAACCTCTAGAACATCAGAATGTGACTGTAGAGATGGAATCTTTAAAGAGCTAATTAAGGTTAAATGAAGTGGCCCTTAATCCAATACCACGGGTGTCCTTTTAAGAAGAGGAGATTAAGATACAGACACACAAAAAGAGAAGATCATGTGAAGACACCAGAAGAACACAGCCATCTACAAGCCAAGGAGAGAGGCCCTCAGAAGAAAACAACCTGCCAACATGATGACCTTGGACTTCCAGCTTTCAGAATTGTGATACAATAAATTTCTGTTGTTGAAGCCACCCAGTCTATGGTGATTTGTTATGGCAGCCCTGGCAAACTAATCCACCCCCCGCCCCTGAAAGTCTACTTTCCTTTGCTACCATTTTTTCAGTTTCACCCTCTGTTTCTCTCCTCGACTGCCCAAAATATACAAGGTTCTCTGTACCATTGCTTCTCACAGTAAGTCCACACAGACTACCCAGCTAGCTAAACTCAAATGAGGGCCAGTTACCAAGATAAGGCAGAAAATGATCTAGGCCTGTGACGTTGTTAGACAAGGGGCAGGTTGCTGAAAGGACAGAAGAGAAGTGCTGGGAAGAAGAATTAATCCTGGAAAATCACCCCTGAGCCAGAGAAGGAGGATGGGATATAAAGTGCTTGAGAGATGGGAGCATGTTTCAGCTTGGGGACGAGAAAGCACAAAAAGAAAAGGTATCATTAATTGACCAATCCCTTTGTACTGGACACTCTACAAAATTAAGTGCTCTAAATGTTTAATGATGTTTATCCCCTTTATTGACTATAGGGGATATGTATTAGTATTATCTCCAATTACCTGATGAGGAACTGAGGTTCTGAAAGGTTAGGTAACTTGCCCAAATTCTCACAGAAAAGGAGAGACTAAACCATACATTAACCCTGATCTGCCCTTCTCCAGATTTTGGGCCCAATATCATTATACTATTATCATTATATCATTATATTCCCCAAGGTTTTAAGACAGACAAATCAAGGAAGTGAAATTCCAGACTAATAAAGATGGGGAACCAAGGCCCTGTGCTGGTATGGCTACCCACCCAGCGTAGGGAACAGAGACAAGAGCAAGATACAAAGGGAAAAAGAGGCATGACAAATGACACTGAAGACCGAAGTGACCATCTAGAAATTGGTCAAGCTAACTCCCATCAGACCACTCTAGTTCCTATCATTCTGTTCTCCACCCAAATATAGGACTTAAGTCAGATTCCACACATATGTGAACATCCTTACTTGATTCTTAGCTGCTGAATGATTCCCTTTCTCACAATGCTGGCTGTCCCATCCCCACTCAGCAATATTTAACAGGTCCTAGGAATATTCCCACTAAGCAGCCACCAGCTGACCTCATCCATAGAACAACTTCCAACTTGCACAAATGTGTTTGTTCACCTGCTGACTCAGACACCTGCCAACACCTAGACCATGTCTGGGGCACCTGATGGCAATGGCACTTCCACCAAGCAAAACATGCCTTCATAAAACACAAAAATCATGGTGACTTAAGCTCTGGAATTTGCTTAAGAGTCATTAGGACCACAGGATTTCATTTCCCAAGAAACTCTTTGGCAAACTTAAATGTTTGCCTTTGTGGCTAAAATAGGCAAATTCAATCAAAAGAAAGTTCAGATAAGAAAATCTTGGCAGTAGACCACAACCTCACAACATTCCTCAGTTCTGAGTATTTGAACCCTAACTATTCAATAACTGCTTTTGCTCTGCTCTGGTTCCTGCAAACCAATGTTGATTAAGTACATTTTCTGTGCATGTGAATAGGATTTTGCAAGATGTTTATGAATTCAAAGACTTTACTGGGGACTAAAAGCCCCTGCCCTATACACTCCACTTGCAGAGTTCATAAATCAAATGACTGAAACCTTCCTACATCTTCCATATGCAGCTAGAAATATTTTCAGTTGGCACAATAGCGAAAATGAGGAAGAGACTTTAAGATATTCACATCCAGGTTCTAAATGGCTATTGTGCATGTAAGTCTGAAATATGTTTAAAAACTAGAATTTTAGCCTCTCCCACTCTAATTTCCCTCTTGTATAATATAACTTGAAGCCATAATGGTCTTATGTAAAACAATCAAGAACAAAGCACATTTTAGAATTAGGGTAAGAATTTTCCTTTTCATTATCACTTTCTAAATCTGTAAATATTTACCTATACTGGTGAGATGTCATGTAAGCAATTTTTAATCACATCATTCTATTGCTTCCTTCAATTTTTAATATAAAAGAATATTATTTTGAACACTTATCAGCAAAGATTTTAGTGTATTATTCTCTGCAAAGTACCACTGAAATTATTATATTTTTCTACTTTGACAATTAAAATTTGGTGCCATAAAGAAATTTGTATTTGTTGTGCTGATTAGAGTTGCGAATGAATTTCATAACCTTTGTGTCCAGTTTTAACATTTTGAAAACTTATCTCCCATATATTAAATAACTGCCATGGCAATTATCAATATGATCTGACTCCTTTAGTTCTAGAATAACTTATTTCTGTTTTAGTTTTCTTAGTAATAGGTTTAAAAACAGGTTTTATACCCCAAATGAGTTTCATGCCTTGATGGTACCATGTTCAGCCATTAATCAGGATAACGGCAGCAATTTATAGATTAATCACAATAATTAGAAAATTGCATCTTTATGGAGAAAAGTAAGCACAACTAATTTCATCTCAACTTTTTGATTCTGATATTAACCATTTAAAACATTTTGCATAGTGTCATTTTAGTACAACATTTTTAAAAAGTATCATCTCATCCTTATTCTATAGAAAACTTTTCAGTGTTTGGAGGAATTTCCATATTGATGATAAAGAGAAATTCAAAGAAGGAAGACTATTTCCACCCTAACAACTTCTTTGGACCAAAACTGCCTTTGTACCTCAAGCTAAAGTGAAATATGTCAAGGAAAGTTTTTTTTTTTTGGTCAGTAGTTATGCCCATAAATATGATTTCTCACCTTTGAAAGAAGGGGTGACAGAGAGGATCTAGGGTTCCAGAAAGTTATATTCCAAACTCCTGATAACCCACAAGCCAAAGAAACAAGTTGACATCAGTGTTCACAGTAAAACATAAAAAGATTTACCAAAAATGCAATTGTTTACTTGTAGCATACATTAGATGTCTCAGTGCTAAAAAATACTTGAGAGCAGATATAACCTGCTATACCAATCAAGAAACTTCCATGGAAAGTCTGGTTTAATTCTCATTTATACTTGTAAAAAAATAGATAAATATTGATCCTATAACTAAACACTTCCAAAAATGTTTTTCAATTCCCAAAACAGTTTAATTATTTTTTGCTATGGATTACTGATCCTTTTATAGTTTTGACAGTAATAGCAGAGACAAGGTAGATCTTTCTGTAACGCTTTAAAATGCATTGACAATTATCTCTCTGCTATGCCCAGGCAACAAATATGTGTTGATCTCCTACTAAGGTGGCAAAAAGTTCTGTAGGAAGATATACAAACATACAGTCATTGGAAAACACGTAAAGAAAAATAAAATATGAATGATCATTGTAAGACAGAAATCGAGTAAAGAACAATAAAGACAGGATTTTATATGAGCTCCAAAGAGGAACACATGGCCTTTACCTGAAGGGTATCAGGATGATTTTATAATGCAGGTGCTTGTTCAGCTGGGCTTCCAGGAAGGTCAGGATGTGATCTAGTGGAGCAAAGCAGGGCACTTCCAGCAAAGAGAACTGAAAAGGAGAGAGAGTGAAAGTGAAATTATTCAGCTAGAAAATGCAAAATGCCTTAAATCACAAAATCCTCAAATGTTGACACATCCTGCAAATATTGAGGCAAGGGAGGTTCTGTTTAAAATGAAAGTTAAATATGTGAGCACCCAGCATTAATCATTTTAAAATAAAAGTCAATAAAACACAAATCTTTTCTAAGTTTCTTGTTTAACTACTGAGCATGAGAAGGAATCAGTATTCGTTTTAATGTGAACACAGTAAATTGAACTAGGGTCAGTAGACTAGACTCTAATATGAATTCTGCCCTCCTTTTGCTGAGTGGCTTGAGGAGAGTGACTTGACTCTCTGGGTTTTATCCAGGGAATGGAAATGATAAAATCTACTCCATCTTCTTCCCAAGGTTGTTGAGGGCAATTAAAGACAACAGAATCCAAAAGTTGGAGGTTGCAGTGAGCTACGATGACACCATTGCACTCTACCCAGGGTGACAGAGTGAGACTCTGTCTCAACAACAAAAAAAATAAATAAAATAAAATAAAAATAAACACTTTCAAAAATGTATTACTCGGTAACATGGTTATTTATACACATTTTAAGGAACAGTTCTTCCCATGGCTATAGGAAATCACCCACAACTTCATCTGCCATCAAAATGGAGCTTTCTCCCCTTCATCAAACATTTGATGATTCATTTTAGTCAGTTTTGATGCCCTCTAGAGCAGTGGCCACCAGATACCCAAATCACACAACAAGACCTCTTGTCTAGATATCAAGAACTTGGTGTGTTTCCTACTTCTTCTTTGCAGCCTTGAAAAAACAAAAGCGTTTCTTTTCCACCAATATTGAATTAGGAAGGAGAGCACAGGATTAATGTGTGCTGTGGGGCATGAGAAGCACGTGTGGGACTCTTTCTTACTGTATATCACATTTTAAAAATTATTTTCAATATCATCTTGTAATACAGGAGGCATGAAATTATTTGAATAGTGTAAAGTACTATCTAGGTATACATTATTACTATTCTAACTTGTAGAATTCTTTTTAAAGAATAAAAAAATTTTCCTGAAGGAATTTTAAAAGTCAAATATAAAAATATTATATCATAGGCTCAATAATAAAAATAAGATAATCTGATGAGAAGTAAATACGCACAGTGTTACTGCACACTACTCTTTATTAAACTCATGGCATGAATGTTTCTTATTAAATAATTACTTCACGTATGATTGAGGGTATTAACAAAGGGAGTTTTCTAAACACTCAATGTCTATTTTCTACTTTGACTTATTTTGTATCCATTCTTCAATTAAATGAATTTTTGAAAAAAAATATAGATCCATATCATTTGGATGCATGTATCTCAGATTTCACGACTAGAACATGTAATAACAGTGATTCTAATTTTCTTCCTCTAAACAACCATCTTTCCTAACATCTCTAAAGGACACCATCCTAGGCAAGTTCTTTGTCAGCTGCACAGCTGTGACACAAGACAATGTGCAGCATAAGATGTTCTGCCACATCTGCTCGGTCTCTCACATATTTAACTAAGCTTTCATCTCTAAAGTACAAAGATAATTATTTCCAGAAGTCACTGAAAGGAGCTTGACCATTGGAGGACACAGGGTGTTAGAGATTTGCTTGACTTTCAGACGGTGAGAAAAAGTGAAAATCTCCAAAAAGAAGGATTTGTGAGTTTCTACAGGAAATATGCATTTTACAGTTTAATTTTTATCTTACAGAATAAGAAATCTATACATCAGCAAATCTGACAAGGGTGGGGGAAAGCATGCTGTTCAGTAGTCATTCCAATGATTTGGAGAGCTCCATGAACATAAAAAAAGGGGAGATCCAAACCTGTTCTGAAATATTGAAAAGCCCCTAGTGGTGACTGGGTTCTAGCTTTGGTACAGAGCTGCACAACAGCACCATATGAACAAAAAAAAGTAGATTATAACAAATGAGCATTAATTTAAATATTTCTGCCAACAGTGTTAAGATTTCATTGTCATTGTGCTAAAACATATCATGTGGTTATTGAGTTTCCTTTTATTAATTAAACAAATTAAAGTAGTTCTTATTTGCTTAAAATTTTGCAGGTACTTTTAATTTTGTTACTATTATGTCATAACATGCAGAAATTGCCTAATTTTTTTTCTTTTCACTCATTCTAGATGATTTGGTTATGACAAGATGAAAAAAATAATTACTAGTAGGTCCTTTATCTGCTTGTAATAAATAACAAAAGAGTGATAGCCTATTCAACTAAAATAGAAAAACAATTGATAAATACCGGGAACGTACTTGCTGGTTATTTTGGTAAAACCATAGAAAGTTAGAACCATTCATTTTTAAAAATGACATATTTACATCAATATGCATCTCACCAGTTCCACGCTGGTAACCATTACTTTGTGAAGATTACCATCACGTTAATGAACTTACTGAAACATACTATGTGTCAAGCACTGTGCCAAGAGTTTTACTTGTATTATCTTTTATATTTTTTAACAAAAAGTTAAAAATCATGAAAATTTTCAAAAACATGTAAAAATTGAATAGTATAATAAACTACCATGTACCTCATCATCCATCTTCTACAACTGCAAACTCATGGACAATCTTGTTATTTCTATACTGTCACCCGTTTCCTCTCATCTATACTATTCTGAAGTACATTCTAACATTCATATGATTTCATACATAAATATGTCAGTATATAATATCTAGAAGATAAGGATTCTTTTTTAAAAACAGCATTATTTTATATAATACTCAAAGCAACCTCATAAAATTGGTACTATTAATATACCCACTTCCTAGATGAGAAAACTAAAACTTAGAAGTGAAGCATCTTGTCCAAAGTACCCAGCTAGTGTGTAATCTACTAGGAATTCAAAGCAGCTCCATCTAAATTCAAAGATAAATCTCCTAAACATTACATTGACTCTCTAATGTATAATAATTTCACTCTCTAGAAATTTTTCTGATATTTGAAGACCTCAATACTGATTGGTACTTCATGATAACAAACACCAGGGAAGTTAAAATACTCTGCACTTCAAGAATAGAAAATTTTACTCAGGGTGCTAGGTGACATGAATTTCTAAAAACCAAGGTGGTCTCACAGAAGTCATTACATGCCTCTCTCTTTCCCTGCTATCTTAAGTTCATCAAAACTTATGACTTAGACATATATGTGATATCTAAGTATACAAGATATACAAGTATATCACACGTATATCTTGTATCTAACTTGTGACTTACATATACATACGAGATTCCATCTCTAAAGTAAGAAAAACCTCTGTTCATTGCTACTCTGAAGTAATGAAGGTCCAGGGAACTGCAGGCAGCCCCGAGATATAACCAGGCAGCCCAGGGGAGAGGGATGAGCAAGATATGGGTGAGTCTCAGGAGTGAATACTTTTGTAAAACTTAAAACTTCTCCGTAACATTATACACGTCCTAGTTAAGTGGAGGTGATACATAGGTGCTGCTGGCTGGTGACAGCTTTAGTTGTTTGTTTTTAATGTTGCCATTCTACACAGATCCCAATTCAAGTAAAATATACCTTTTAAAATAATTTTTCACACTTATTTTTCTCTGAGATGAGTCATTTATGTCATTGTACTACTTGTAAAGCCAGCATGGAATTACTTTCATGTTCCACTAATATGAATAATGACAGCTATTACATGACATGGAATTTCTCAGTTGAAACAGAGCTATATAACCACAGCATTTCCATGCAAATTATCCTAGACTTCATTCTGGCCTAGAGAAACCTAACCTGCAATTTACAATTGCCAGGTCACATAGAAGTAGTCGTCACAGAGGCAGGCCCTTAGAATAGTCAACGTTCATCAAAAAGAGTGATTTCCTTGGGTGCATCGTGATAGGATGTCTGAGGAGGCTGGACTAGAAGAAGGGAAAATTGCAAAATCTTTTCTTGGGATTCCTAACATTAAACTTACATCCTTGTCTACGTTAGATAAGATTCATTCCCTTCCAGCACATTTGGATCTTTACACAAACAAGTCAAAAATACACAGTAATTTTTTATTTTCCATTTGGTTTGCTAACCTACTTCTTTATAGAATTCAGTTCTGTAAATATTGACAAGCACTGTATGTGTACATGGTAGGTACAAATATGGATAAGTCATAGACTGGCCCTTACAGTCTGGTAAAGAGGTGAGTATGGTAAAGAGGTAACTATGATACATTGTGGTGTAAGATGTCTCCCTCATGGGATGAAAGAAAACACAAATAAAATGTTATTTGGTTGGAGGTGAGCATCAAAAAAAGGACTGACATGATCCAACTGGGATGAAATTTTTAAATTATGGCATTTTGTATGGGCCTTTGGGATGTCTCCTCGTTGCCTGCCTCACTGCTGCTATAGCTACATCTCAAATGAAGTGTTACCCTGTCCAGGAATCTTTCCGTGACACCCTTCCCAAAACTCTTTGTCCTGTGGCCATTCTAAGGACCCATACGTCTATCAGTGCCCTCCCTGGTGGTTCTAAAATGATGCTACTAAATCATAGTATCTCCAACTACATGAGTTTGTGTTGAATTTCAGGGCATTTATTTATTCATCTTTGTATCACCTTTGCCGTCCTAGCACAGAGCAGGTGCTCAAAACTTTGTTGAATCAATCAATCATGCTAAGACTTAAATAGGACTACACCTCAGAAGACAGATGTTATTAGAGGCACAGATTTGGAAATTACCAGCCTAGAAGCACTGGTTGCAGAATTTAAAGTGGATGAGTTCCCCAAGGGATATGGTACAGAGGAAAAAAACATGAGCCCTTGGAGGACTATCTTCCCAGTGAGGTCTGCTCTTACTGATGCTACCTGCTGCAGCTTCCAACTCCCCGCACACCACCCTCATTCAGCATGTCCCTTATTCTGCTTGACTTTCTTTTTTTCTATTGACTTTTAACATACTGTGTCATTTTTTTACTTATTTATTATATTGATTTGTGCCCAACTCCCCTTGTTAAAATGTAAGTTCATGAAGATTGAGATCTTTGAATATTCTGTTCATGTATACAGCCTAAGCACTTAGAACATAGTAAGTGCTCAATAAATATTTGTGGAATTAATGAATAACTATCTATATTTAGGGTAGTAAATAAAAATGAAAACACCAAAAAGAGCAGTCATAATTTAGGAAGATAAACGCAAGATCACCCTGTATGGTAGAAACAAAGGAAAACAAGAATTTTGGTAAGTAGGGGGTAGACAGGCATTGAGATAGCTATGAACAATTTTAGGAAGAAGGAATTGGAGAAGAAACTTTTGGATTTAGTAAATCAAGGATCACTGATAATTACAGAACAAGTTCTACGGTGATGAAGGAAGAAATCAGATAGCAAAAGGTTGAAAATGAAGTCAATATTGGAGGAAGGAATGGCATCTAGCATAGACTACTCTTTTGAGAAATTTAGTGTCAAATAGCACAAGCAGTAAAAAAGAAGTCTGAGGCAGTACCAGGGATGATAAAATTGTAGATAGTCTTGAAACAAGGGACAAATGGCCATTTGATAGGATGCAGGAAAAATATACTAAAAAGGAAGAGAGGATGGAAGATGTAAAATAGTATTAGGGGAAAAACCCAAATGAGGCAGGCAGTGATGATAACAAGAGCACAGGTAAGTTTAACCTGTCCAAGTAGTCAGCAAATTCCTTCCTCCAAAACAATAAAAAGGAGATGGCAAGTGCTATAGAGACAGATTATTTAGGAGAGGAGAATACAAAGGAGCTTATGTTGTATGGTACAGTTTTCTGTGCATAACTGAAGCTATATCAGCTTATGTCCATGCAGATCACTCTGTCCACACATGAAAATTATGAACAATATTTATCAGGAGGCTGGATCATAATCTATTTGGTTACTTTCTATCTGCACGGATGCCGAAGATGTAATACAGCAAGTTAATTTATTCAAAAATGTGTATAGGTCTATTGGTGGGACTGCAAATTAGTACAACCTCTATGGAAAAAAGTATGGGGATTCCTCAAAGAAATAAATGTAGACTTACCATTCAACCCAGCAATCCCACTGCTGGGTATCTACCCAAAGGAAAAGAAGTCATTTTATCAAAAAGACATTGGCACTCAAATGTTTATTGCAGCACAATTCACAATCACTAAGTTATGGAATCAACCTAAGTACCCATCAATCATGATTGGATTAAGAAAATGTGGTGTATATATACCATGAAGGGCACACATGTGCACAGAGAGAAGTAAAACTCACTGGAAATCAAGTAGGAGGGAGGGGCAAAAACCTACCTAACAGGTACAATGAACACTCTTCGGGTGATGGGCACATTTATAGCTGTGACTCAAGCATTACAAAAGCAATTTATGTAACAAAAACATTTGTACCCCCCTTAATATTCTGAAATTTTTAAAAACTTCCTTAAAAAACACTAAGGGATGGAAAAAACATAAAAATAAAAATAAAAACAGGCCAAGCCACATGTGAAGTGTTTTCTTAAGTTCTAGGAATTTTATATTAAGAGAAATATAAGCCAACTGGAAACTACTCACACAGTACAATAAAGAAGTAAATTTAAAAAATGGAAAATTATTCTTGTCTATACACACGCAAATGAATACTGTCCTGGAAACAACACACAAACTTCTTCCTGTGGAAAATCTGGTTTTGCTTCCCTTTGCACCTTCACTTCAATGTTCCTGATCTATAAATATTCTTTGAGGGGGAAAAAAAATACACACACACACACACACACACACACACACACCATGGAGTACTACTCAGCCATAAAAAGGAATGAAATAATGTCTTTTGCAGCAACTTGGATGGAACTGGAGACCATTATCCTCAGTGAAGTATCTCAGGAGCGGACAAACAAACACCACACGTACTCTCTAATAATTGGGAGCTCATCGATGGGCACACACGGGCACAAAGAGGTATAAAGGTCATAGGAAATCAAGAGGGAGGAAGAGGGAGGATGAAGGGGTAAAAACTTACCTATGGGGTTCAGTGAACACTGTTTGGGTTATGGGCACACTAAAAGACCCAACTTAAGCATTATAAAAGGTATCCACGTAACAAAAACATTTACACCCCCTTAGTATTTTGAAATAAAAAGAAAGAAAGAATGAACTAACAAGCTGATCAAGGAGTTAAATTGACTAATAAATATATTTTATGAGCTCACAGGAAGGTATGAAAGAGAAGAAAGGTACATAACAAAAGTGGTTAAAATAAAACTTAGTAAGATGATAACTATAAATCCAATTATATCAGTAATTACTTTAAATTTAAATGAATTCATACAGACATACTTTGGTTTATTATGCTTCCCTTTATTGTGTTTCACAGATATTGCATTTTTTACAAATTGAAGGTTTGTGGCAACCATGCATCGAGCAAATCTATTGGTACCATTTTTCCAACAACATGTGTTCACTTTGTGTCTCTTCGTAACATTTTGGTAGCTCTTGCAATATTTCAAACTTTTTCATTATTATTATATCTGTTATGGTGATCTGTAATCAGTGATCTTTGATGGTACTGTCGTAATTGTTCTGAGACAGCATGAACTGTACCATGTGAGACAGCAGACTTAATCAATAAATGTTGGATGGACTCTGAAAAAACAAGAACAGCAAATGCATATAAGGCATCTACTCTGGACCCATCCAGGCACTGGAGCTACTGCACTCATGTTGTCAGGTGTTTTGCATGGCAGGTGCAGGAACTGGGGCCATTCCCTGAGGTTTCCCATAGATTTCTCAGTAAAGTTAAAGAATAAGGATAAAATCATAGTCAGAGGTGTCTGGGAGATGATGGCAAACCCATCAGTTATAATAAGGTGTTTGTGGCAGTTTGGGAGAGCTGCAGCAGGACATTTTCCTTTCTAAGAAGGCTCCAGGGGCGATTGTAAAAGTAAAGATCAATAATGTTCCTGTATCCCTCATATGACATGGGGCATGAGTGTTACATCCCCGAGAGCCAAGGCTGTTGTTTTTCCTCCGATACCATAAAATTGGTGTCTCATTTCAGTACATGTAACTTCATCTTTTCTCCAATCATCTCCTGCTTATACACAGACCTATATAGTGTAGTATAGAGAGAGAGAATATAGAGTACACAGAGAAAGACAACAACAGTTTTATAAAACATATGAAGACCCATCATGTCCTCAAATTTGGTCCACATGGACCTCTATAGTCCATTTCTGAGGAAGCCATTCTAACAGTCAGCAATACCAGGTGCCTATGGAGTTTGGAAGGCTCTATTAATATAATTCCTTGACTATTATTCCACCATGGACGGGCTTTTGTAATAAAAGCTCACCATAGTGAGATTGTAGTGGTCTAGAAACCTAAAACATAGCACAGACTGGTTTCGAGCCCACACTAGTATTACCTAGAGTTGACTAATCAGACTGAAACAGCAAACACTGAAAACTGAAAAACTCTCAACAGCAGTGAGGCAACCTGACAGGCCCAAGAGGAGGTTCATAGGTTCCATGAGTCAATCTTCAAGACAAGCTTCTTTTGTCAGGAGTCTCAAATCTGGCATGCAGTGTGTTGTGGGCTAAATTGTGTCCTTCCAAAATTCATATGCTGAAAGTTTTCACTGCCAGTACCTCAGAATGTGACTGTAATTGAAGAAAGGGTCTGTTAAAGAGGCAATTAAGTTAAAACGAGATTGTTAGGATGGGCCTTAATCCAATATGACTAGTGTCCTTATGAGAAAAAGTGTGGACTCAGATATGATATAGAGGGAACACCCTGTGAAAACATAGGGAGAAGACAGACATCTACAAGCCAAGGAGAGGGGCCTCAGAAGAAACCAACCTTGCCAACACCTGGATCTTGGACCTCTAGCCTCCAGAACTGTCAGAAAATAAATTTCTATTACTTAAGCCACCCAATCTTAATACTTTGTTATGAAAGCTCTAGCACACTAATACACAGTGGTAGTTTCTGCATCAGAAACACAGTCCTTTAATTTGTTCCCAGTCTGTGAAGGTGGGTGTGTTGCCATGTTCAGGTTGACGATGGATCCAGTCAGCTCTAGGTGGTGATGGCTCTACTGGCAGTTTGAATCCAGTCAGAATCATTAGACTCTTACTGTGGCCATCTACACCAGTAACCCCACAGTGTGATCAGAATTTGTTTGCAGAGTTCATGACCCCAAATAAATATATTTAGTCAGCCAACCTGCAGTTTTCCAAGTGGCAGACCAAACAGGCAAGCCCCTAGCAACAGCCCAAGTGTCAGTGAACATACAATTTCATCAAGGGGAGTCTTGGCCAAAGCTGTGAGAATGACCTTGAATTCTGCTCACTGAGTAGACTGGCCATGTCTACTTTAAGTCCTGCTTAGCTGGTGCTGAGTTTGAAGACACAGCAGCCTGATCGACACTATCAGCTTTCAGCCTAGCCAAACCATCGGTGAACCAGGCCTAGACATTTAAGAAAACTCTGTGTACCCAGTGCCCCATGCAGGCAGCAGCTCTGTTCCAGGTGGTGGAGTGGGGGATAAAGGTACTCCAAAAAAAATAGCTGCTACTTTTTCATATGAAGTTAAGATGACGCTGCAGCCAGTCCAGCTACATTCTTGAACTTGCCATTTCCATTTGACAGGAAAGGCTTATTAAGCCCTTCCCAGCTTACTAGTCATCAAATCCAAGTCGACCCACCACAAAATGGGAATATCAGGTTGGAGAGTCACAAAGCTTCCATGGGACAGGCATTCAGTTTCAACAAAAGCCCAGTAGAAAGCTAAGAGCTGCTTTTTTAAAGGGGTGTATCAAGTAACCATGTCAAGGAGGTAACAAGTCCAAAGCATAAAAAGCCTCCTGACAGAGGCTGTCTCTAATTAGCAAAACCATCAGTCACCAAGTCTTGTGGCTTAAAGGACACATTTGAGTTGTTGGGCTATAAAGGTAGAGAGTGTGCTTCAGCTTGCTGCTCTGCTTCCAAAGCAGACTGTTGCTGGGCCCCATTCAAAGGATGCTATCTGTGGGATAGCCAATACAAAAGATTAAATAGAATGCCCAAGTGAGGCACATGCTCTCCAATACCCAGAATCTAATAAAATCCTGAGTCTCCTTTTTGGTGTAGGACTGAAGAGACTGCAGTTTTTTCTTGCCTTCAGAGAGACTGAGTGGTATGAAGCCACTCACAGAATAACAAGGATCTTTACTTGGTGAACAGGCCACTGAATTTTGTTAGGGTTTATCAACCACACCCCTACTTGTGGAGGTATCATAACACCACAATTTGGACCGTTGAGGCTTCTGCCCTGCCAACCAACAGAACAGGCCCTGTGCAGTGAGAGCTTTGGACATCAGAGAACAGGAGCACTCATGTTAAATCCTGGCCCCCCCAGGTGGCAAACAGCAGAGGAGTCCCCCTAACACTGTTCTACACTCGGCTGCGGGCTGTGTTACAGGAGAGGAACACCAAGGTTCGGGATCTAAAAGCTGGCCTTTGCTCCAGAAGATGACACTATCTCTGTCGTGCAAGGCTTTAAGCAAGCCTGTCTTTTGCTCTATAGGTGACATAATCTTTATCTATCAAGGAAATCCTTGAAAGAGTAATCTAGAACAAAAGGCAGTCAGTGTCTCGCTTGCAAGATGTTCCAAAATGAAAGTGACTCCTGACTACAGTTAGCACCACCACGCCCAGTTATTTTTTTTCGTTTTTGGTAGAGACGTGGTCTTGCTATATTGCCCAGGCTGGCCATACTCTCTTAAATCAGGGCCTGGGTGCAGGCATTTTTTGTACACTTATGACTCAAATTTCAGTACTGCACCAATTTTTTAAAGTTTTTGACACTTATTCCTCTTGTTTCTGCATTCCTTGCCACAACAACTACAGACTCTTCTTTCTTCAACTTTATGGGTGAGGATGACATTGCCAACACTGTGAAAAAAGTAATGCTAAATGGGGACATGAACATACTAGAAGTATCATAAAAAGAAGCTTTGTTAGAGAAAAGAGTAGTCAGGAAGTAGGTAGAGGATACTGAAAAATATACCTTCCCCCGATGCCCTTTCTAGATCTCATCACAGTAGAAAACAATAGCATGATCAATAAAACTAAATAAAATAGAAGTATAAAAAGAAAATAAGACCTAGTGTTCAACGGATCAGTAGGATGACTATGGTTTCCAATAATCTATTGTATATATCTATTTTTTATTTCAGAATATTATAGGGGTACAACACTTTGGTTATATATATTGCCTATGCACTGCCCAAGTCAGAGCTACAATCATGGACATCCCCCAAACTGTGTGCCCTGCACCCATTCGGTAAGAGTTTTCCCATCCCCTTCACCCCCCTCCTACCTGCCTGCCTCCTGATGAATATTATTTCCATGTATGATGTAAGTATCGATCAGTTAGTACCAATTTGATGGTGAGTACCAGTGGTGCTTGTTTGTCCATTCTTGTGATACTTTGCTTCAAAGAATGGGCTCTAGCTCCATCCAGAATAATACCAGATGTGTTAATTCACAGTTGTTTTTTATTGCTCAGTAATACTCCATGGTATACATATACCACATTTTATTAATCCACTCGTGTATTGATGGGCACCTGGGTTGTTTCCACGTCTTTGCAATTGTGAATTGTGCTGCTATAAACATTCAAGTGCAGATGTCTTTATTATAGAATGTCTTTTAAAAATAGCTAGAAGAGAATAATTAAAATGTTTCTAGCATAAAGAAAAGACAAATATTTAAAGTGGTGGATATTCCAAGAACAGTGACTTGATCTTTACAGATTATATGAATGTATTAAATTATCACATGTACACTAAAACTAGGTATATCTATTATACATCAATTTTAAAAAAACAAAGATGAAACTTTGGACAGGCAGTACAGTTTGTGGTCAAGGACATAAGTTCCAGAATTGTGCAATTTGGATCCCAGTTCTCACACTAACTCATGATCCTAGATGAGTTATTTAACCACTCACAGCTTGGAAGACTAAAAAGATAACACTTGTAAAATACTTATCACAGTGTCTGGCTGATAGTAAATTCTCATTAAATCTTTGCTGTTACTACCATTTTGAATTTCAATTGGCTACATCTTTATCAAAATATCTTCTGGGAAACATAAGTGTTTAATCAATTTTGCACACGTGTTTACAAAGGGCCTAAGAAGTGAGCAATATCACAGTCATAAATATTATGTTGCTGATACAGTCTATCTTAGTCAAGTTCCCTAGAAACAGAGCCTGAGACAAAAGCAGATGTGCTAACACTTTATATTAGAGTGCAATCCAGAAATGCAGGTGTGAGGGAAACCAAATCCAAGGGAGTACATTATTGTGCTGACTACAACTTCATGATGAGCTGATTGCTCATTTTCACAAGATACCTCTGGTGTGCATTTATGAAGCTACTGAATCTCTAGACAGTCCTTTTAAGGTGGAGGAAAAGAATAAAACTTATCTACTAACCTTCACACTGTTCAAAATCTGCCCACACTTAATGGGTTCCATATATACCACGCTCCTATTGGATTCTCTAGTATCTTTCTCTTCAGTAGCAGAGAAGCCACAGGACCAGAGCAAGAGGTGCTCATTGAGGAGGCTGAGCTGATGCTTTAGGAGCAAGCCTATGACAAACACAAGGAAATGGGGAGCAACTGCCACACCAGGCCCATTCATCTATAGAAGCAGGGACACCTCCTGCCAGAGAGCGAGGCAAGTGCATGGACCTCGGTGGGGGGTGCATAAACTAACTCTCATACACACATACTAGCTAAGGGAGCTCAGAGTTAAGGGAAATAGGACGGAGAATTCCTAGACTAATCAAATGATACCTTCTTTGTCTTCTAAATTATCTGGGCCTGGAGTATAAAAGTTTCTCTGAATATCTAAAGCACTCATGGATGGGTTTTCTACGAGCATCTCCATTAGATCCCAAGAAATCTACTACTGTAATTGATCTTCAGCCTTTTCAAATACCATTTTATTTTCTGGCATGTGAATGAGCAAAATAACATTATTGAAACAAACAACAACAACAAAAACCCAGCTGAAACAAACAACTTATAACAACAGTACAGTTAGAAAACATGTTACACATGAAAAAAAGAACCTCATCAATTATTGTTTTCAAAAGCTACGCTAAAAACTGCTCATACTGAATAGACAAAAGTGTCTTTAGGGCTTCTGTACACATTAATATTTGATATACATTTTACTGAGATGCCATGATCCCTAGAGACAAACCAGAGCTACTTGTGGGTATATTACATAACTGAAAAATATCTACTTTATCTCAAAGTAAATATAAAATAACTGGAAAACTCTTAAGGTATATTCTAGTTATATTTGAATGGAAAGAGAAGTGAAGGGGATGAAAAACATGAAGATTTTTAAAAGACGATGCTTAGCCCACAGCAACTGTCCTTTAGTCTATTAGATCAGCTTCAACCAAAGGCAGACACGTCGCCACTTTAATGAGGTGAATTTGATCATAAAAAAGACAAAAATAACATCAGTTTTAGAAATTAGAAAGAACTAAAACGAGAATGGTAGACTAGGTAATCTGGAGCAGTTCTATGCTCTATACTAGAAAAGACAGACAAAACATACAAGACATTTGTCTTACGGCATGGGAGAGCTAACATCCTAATCAAGTTCCAGGTTCAGGATGTTGGAGTATAAAAGAGGACGGGAAAAGTGAGCCCAGCGCTGTGACCACTTTTCACCTGCTACGTGGGTTTCCTCCCCTTCACTTGCAGAGAGAAAGGGTGGGAGAGTCAGTGGTGCTTTTGGCTCAGAAAACAGAAACAGTCCAGAGCCTGCCAGAGGGAGTCCCCAGGGGCATCCCCTCACTTTGAGTTGGAACTCTGGAGGAAGGCACCTTCACCGGACAGGGGTAAAGGAAAAGGATACGAGCGTAGTGGTAGTGTGCAGCACCTGCAGGGAGTGCTTAAAGTCATCTCAGTACTTCAGACTGGATTAAGACAAGCCCCACCGTGCTAGCATTCCCAGGTGCCTGGTAGAGGAGAAAAGTAAATCCTCTCTGGAAATGACAGCATGATCCTCTTTTCCAGATTGTCACTGAGAACAATTTTGTAACCACAAAGTTCAGAACGGTTAAGAAAAAAAAGCAAAAACAAAACAAAAACAGGTACAAAAGCAATACTACAGAAAGACAGCAAAAATAAATAGTAGAAACAGACTCACAGGAATGTCAAATTTGGAGTTAATGTTTACTATGTTCAAGGACATAGACAAGATTTCAAATTTTAGTAGAGAACTGAAATCTATTTCTTAAAATTGAAATTCCAGAACAGAAAATACAACTACCAGAATTAAAAGCTCAATGGATGGGTTTTATAATAAGTTAAAGACAGTTGAAGAGAGATTAGTGAACTGGGATGTCAATCAGAAGAAAATTTTCAGAACGAAGCGTGGAGAGACTAGAGGACAAAAAATACAGAAGAGAAAATAAGAATTATAAAAGGATATAGTATAAAAGCCTAACATAAATGTAATAGAAGTCTCAGAAAGAGAACGACACAGCAGTTATATTGAAAGAGAAGACAACTGGGAATGTTTGCAAATTGATCGAATAAATCAAGCCAAAATTCAAAAAGCTATACAAAGCATAAGCAGAAAATTAAAAAATAATCAACACCTACTCACATCATGCTAAAATTTATGTTGAAAGCCATGCTGCAAACCAGTCCAAAGAGAAAATCTCAAAAGCAATTAAAAGAAAAAAGAACAGACTACCTTCAAAGGAGCAACAATGAGACTGACAGCTGACCGACCCCTCAGCAGTAACAATATGAGGAAGAAAAAAAAATTTTTTAAATTTAAAAGTTAAAATAATGATCTAAATTAGAATTACAGTATACACATAGCAACAATAACCTCCAAAAATGAAGATGAAATTAAGACACTTTCAGACAAACAAAAACAGAAAATTCATCTCCAGCAGACATGTGTTTAAAGTATTTTTCAGGCTGAAGAAAAGAAAATTTATTCCTGAGGAAAACAGAGATTCAAGACGAAACAAAGGGCAAGAAACATGATAAATATGTGGGTAAATCTAAATGAATTAAGTATCTGATAAAAACTTCTGTAATGAATGTCTTTGTGATGTTGCTATCCAAGGACTAAAACATAGACATATACACAGTTTCAAATATGCCTCCAAGTCACATTTGAGTTCAGCTGCTCTCACTTTAGAGCTCTGCTGTCTGATCTGGTAGCCACTAGCCACGTGTAGCTACTGAGTAATTGAAATATGATTAATCTAAATGAGATATGCTCTAAAGATCAAATACACACTGGAATTAGAGAACTTAATTTTTTAAGAATGCAAATACCTTGTTAATATTTTACATTGATTAGATATTGAAATAATGTTAACATTGGATTAAATAAAATGTTAAAGTTAATTTCTAATTTCATCTGTTTCTTTTTGCTTGTTCTAACGTGGCTATTATACCATTATAAATCATAAAATTATATACACTAGATGGCTCTCATTCTATTATTATTGGGCAGTGCTGCCTTAGCACATGGGTTCCATTAATTCAAAATAGAGAGTTTCATATTTGATGTCTATTCCTTGAAATCACCAAACAGATTTATGAATAGCAGAGATGATAATAATTCATGAACATTGTGTCTTTTTCTCTTTAAGATAAAATGGTTTCTTAAATTTATCACTTTAAGAGTTACGTCCATCCTTCAAACAAGTTTCCCTTTCAAACTAGATCTACTTGTAAGGATATAGTTGGACATTAAAATGCAAATTTACAACTATAGCTGCAGCCTCAGCAGTCCACACATTCTCTCCCTAGAATCCCTTTGCATTTTCGGAGCTAACCATATTACATCAGTGGAAGCTCAAGTCACCTTTGAAATTATAAAATATGCAATCACTAAAAAAGGAAGCACTGCTGGGTGCGGTGGCTCAGGCCTGTAATCCCAGCACTTTGGAAGGCCGAGGCGGAGGATCACTTGAGGTCAGGAGTTCGCAAGGCCAGTCTGAGCAACATAGCAAGACCCTGTCCCTACAAAAATAGAAAAATTAGCTGGGCACGGTGATGCGCGCCTGTAGTCCCAGCTACTTGTGAGGCTGTGGCAGGAGGATCACTTAAGCCCAGGAGTTCGAGGTTGCAGTGAGCTATGATCATGCCACTGTCCTCATACAAAGCGAGACCCTGTCTCAGAAAGAAAAAAAAAAGGAAAGCAATTATGTCTTAGAGATGGTCCATGAGTTATTTAATACAGTATTGTGGTAAGTACTTCAAGGTTTTTGACATATGAACAATGTTGTCACTAGGAAATAAAAAGAAATATGAAGATCAGTTCAGAAACTAAATGCCAAGGTCCACACACAAACATTCATGATGACCCAGTAAAGAGAGAAACTAAGCAGATGACATTATGTGTGTATACGTAGGTGTACATATACGCACAATTCTCCCCCCTTGAGCTCCAAAGGACATTTATTGTGCTCTTCCTTGCAAGTGTTCAGTAACCAGCTATTTGGAAGATAAAATTTGTTCTGTAAAATTATCTTTTAACTTCATTCCAGGTCCTGTTCCCTTGCAGATCAGTGTGTGTCCAAGATAAAGTGATACTATACAAATTTAACCAACTATTTGTGGGAACAAAGTATTTCTACACTTCTTTCTAATCATACCAAATCTGAAGCTGGAAATATGATCCAATGGACATATTGCCATCTAAGCCTGGTAGAGGACAAAGTGAAGTTAGAGGGAGATAAATACTTGAGAAAATATTTTCATGAGTCTACAAGTTAACCCCTTGAAGTACTTCCATGTTGTTTCTTCAAATTATCAGGCCGTTTGCACAGTAAGGTGATTTGTAACCTGACTCAGGCCATCACTGCAACCTCACCTCACGTTGCTCTCACATGAGCCCTTTAGACTCCAGAAAGACCAACTTTCTTATACTTTCCTGAACATGCCATTTTCTGTTACACCTACACCTCTTCTCACATGCTTTTCTTTCTATATAGAGTGCTCTTCTTCATTTTTGCTGGTGGCTTAAATCTATTTATTCTTTATAACTAAGCTCAAATTTCACATACTCGGTGAACCTTCACCTCATAAAAAATTATTTTTGAAATCCATTTTAAAACATTTTTAGACAAGTCTGTGGAAAATATGGGAAAATAATGTAATTTAATCTAGAATAATTTCAAGGATCATATTTACAATTATTCCAATGTAATTAGCTTGTGTAAAAGCCTAGACTATACACACACATAAATATATAAGCATGCATACACGCTTTCTTAATTGCTCTTAGAAAGTGATGCGAAGAATTCTATACACACATGTACATAAATATATTCACATACAGTATGTTTATGTTAACCAAAAAGATGATGTTTTGCCACTATATTTGTTAATAGTTTGGAAACAAATAGTTACTGGAGATATATTCACCATTATTTTGTTCTTAGAATATTTCCTCACTAAATGACTAAAAATGTTAGCTTATGATGGAAAAACAAACTCCATGATATGCAAAGGATTACAAATTAAAATTTCAACTTCAGTCATGACAACACAAACATGTTTCTCTTCAAATTTAATTTCCATGAGAAACTATTCTAAATTAAAACCTTCCAGTGCAGTGTCCTTCCATTTTTTGCATTTTTACTACCTAGAGATCAAACAGTTTGACACAGCAAAAATTCTGGTGAGTTAGGAAGAAATGCTGATTGGTTTGTTGGCTGGTGGCCGGGGGAATGTTATGACCGAGTAATTATGTGTTCTGGACAGATGCATTAACCAGGCTTGGGGCTGGAGCCACTGGATATTATTTTAGTCATAAGGCTAGAGGAACTGAATCATTTTCAAAGCATTGGCTGGCTGACATTGCCTTACTGATGCCTGTTCCAATGACTCTTTGGCAGTAACTTCCAACGCTGCACTTATGACATGGTAAACAAAAACTACATTAAAGGTTTGCTTTTTAATCATGTAGGAGTTCAACATTTCCACTAAGCTCAATGCTATTCATCAAGTCATATTGAAGGCTATTGCAGATTTTCACAGTCCTGTCTTCTGAAGGAAGAATTGTAGCAATGTAACAGGCAGAAAGGCTTAGTTTCTTTACAGCAGTAAAGAAGCACATGGTCAAAATTCAAAATAATAATATTTTTGCTATTGTTCTCGCTATAATAGACTGAAAGTTGATGTCTTTTACCTTTTACTGATGATTTATTTCAATTCATAAAATGCCATTCTTTATAAAGCATCTGTTTAATGATTATAAAAATATACATAACAATAAAATAGCACAGTCAAAAATAAGGGCTTTCAGCTTTTAGAAAAAGATGATATGTCGCATAATAATCAATCAATTGGTTAGTTTCAGGTAGTTTTTCCTTTTGTGTCACTTAGACCCGAATTTTTATTTTGATAGCAGGTTACTAATTATAAATTTAATAGTAATTTTATTTGAACCATGCTGAGTTCTTGCAAATATCTTTATACTGGTTATCAAAAACTTAAATAACATAATTTGAATGTGAGTTAAAATAGAAGCATTTTATTTTTTTTAAAATGGTTTTGAATTATGAGGACAGAGTGACATTTCTCTCAAATGTAGCACTACTAGTATGAAATGCAAATAATAAAGTCAGCTCTTCAGAACATTTGGAAGTCTTGAATAATTTTTTCACATTAGCAAATGATTAATTTTGATAGATGGCAAGGTAGGTGATGGATGGGTGGATGGACAAATGGATAGATAAACATAAATAGATGATAAATATAGATAAAGATGGCAGTGTTTCCTTGCTTTTTATTTATTTTTAGACTATAATGACCACAAGCTTTAAAACTATTAAACAGAAGTATTGGAAGGTATTCTTCAGAATCAGATATGTTTAAAAACATTCTTTGAAGATTCATCATTTTGATTCAGTTTCATAATATTATTTGGTGATTTTTTTTCTTTTGGTCACTCACAAAGCATCCGTCAGGATACAATGAGCCATCACTTTTGCTGATGGATTTTTTAAAAAATTTAATTAACCCTCATAAGTCTCATAACCAAATAAGTCTCTCAGAGTAATTATAGTATCAATGCATATGTTATAGCTAAGTTATTGCCCTCAATAACTGCAACTGAAATTTCTAAGAAAAATACTCCAGCGGAAGATTATATATTAGTAATGAAATTCATTAATGTGATCATTAAAATCATTGTAATCACCCTATTATTTTTATTTAAAAACTTACTATTTAAAAGGAAGTGTTATTTTATCGTACTAAAGAGTTATCAAAAGTCTGGAGGGCTTAGTTAATTGGAAGGTACTTAATGAACTTATTAGGAAAAATTTAGAAAAACTCCCTCCTAAACCATAAAGCAGCTCCAAAAACAGAATACAAACTTAAACTGTATGTAATATCTTGGAAGAATTTACCGAGAGAAAATTTTAAAATGTATCTAAAAGCAAACGCCTACATAAATGAATCTACAATGATAAAAACATCTTTCCTAGAAAATGGAGAAGCAAGAGAGAGAAAGGAGAAAACTGGATTGGAGGAGAAGGAGACAGAGCTAAAAATACCAGTTGAATTGTCTCAAGTCAGACTGTATCATGTTTTAAGAAATGGTTGTTTATGATTCTGAAATATAGGTTATATTAAATTTTACTATGTGAA
Organism: Daubentonia madagascariensis; assembly: GCA_023783475.1. Taxonomy (NCBI): domain Eukaryota; kingdom Metazoa; phylum Chordata; class Mammalia; order Primates; family Daubentoniidae; genus Daubentonia; species Daubentonia madagascariensis. The sequence goes on from JAKFHU010001209.1 coordinate 66,470,103, forward strand.
GAATAGTCAATATAATTAGATTAAAATATTGAAACACAAATAAAATATTATAATGATACTATATTATAATTATACTATAATGAAATAGTAAAGTCCACATTAGAATTTAACACATAACTAGTATAATTAATAGAAAGGCTTTTACAAGGAAGGAATATGTGCTATGTCCCAACATTGAAAACACAGTGTAGGACCCTTTCATTTTTTATTTCTATTCCTTTCTTTGCACTAGGGACTCAAATATTTTTACAAAGTAAGATTTTTAAACTAATTTAATCATTTTAATAAAGTCATTTTGCTGTGAATTGCTACTAATTCCACTAATAATGTTAATCAGTGGAACTAGTTAATTGCCACTTAGACCAATCATTGGATAAATGAATAGAATATGAATTAGCACAATTTTATCATATGTGGCATATTCAATTCCTTTCTGAAAAACAAGAAATCAAAATAGTTGATAGTGTTTAGATTGTAAAATTAAAATATTTAATACATTTGCCACATAACAGGTATTGAAGAAATAGCATGAACAAATTGGTTCTTAATAAATTTTTTTGTTTACAAGGTCTAATATTCAGCATTTGTTTTAGCACTTACTCTGTCTTCATGTATTGTTTTCATTCAGTATATACACTGGATACTTACATCAATTATAGTAATTCTCTGTTTAAATGTAAATAATTCTGGGAATCATTTTTGTCAAAAGTTTTTATAAAATGCTTTTTGTTTTTTAAAACCTCTATTCAATAATATGTTCACCTTGCTGAAGTACTAAAAAAAGGAGCAGGGATGGGGGAGACAAAGAGAATTTGGGGAAAAAAAGGTCTTTGAAATAGTAAAGTATAAAATATGGTGAAAATGTTTAAAGGTATTTTATTACCATAAGCTGCAGTAAATGTGAACTTAGCATGGAGTGGCCTAAATTAAATACAGAAACTTACATAGTATTTTCTCTGATGGACCTAATGAAAATACAATATTTAAACAAACTTTAGAAAAGAATGCAAACAAAAGAATATATGCTAATGTGAAATGATCCTCCACTAATGATTTTCTTTTGGAAAAAAAAAAACTTTCTATAAAGCCTAAACAAGGCAGAAAAGACACACAGACACACATCTGTCATATGTTTGCTGCTTTATAGCCACTGCTTTAAGAAAGGATGTGAGTTATGAAGTGAGTCCTTTTGTAAACATTCTAATAAAGCCTGGGTAAGATATACAAGGCATCAGAACTCTTCAAGCTGCTGTTCTCTAAATAATACTAAGAATAATATGAGTCTCCAAGTCCCTTGTATAAATTGCTACACCAACTCAAAACACCAGCTTGCTTTATCATTTTGTAAATCCTTTTACGAAAACCTGTGCTTTTCTTCCACTTGCAGAGAGGTGAGAACACAGCAGTGAAGAATCTGTATTTATAAGATATCCATGCTTTTTGGAGACAGAGATCAGTACATGTAATTTATGAGCCCTAATTCTTTTCTTTTCCTCCTCCTTTTAAAACTTCAAATCATTAGCCCTATTGATACCAAAGATGACATGAGCGAGAACACATCCTAGGCATTTATTCTTAAGAAAGAGGTTGGTAAAGAAGACACAGCAAATCCAATTAACCTCTGATTACTTTATTAACTGTAGTCTTTAAAAATAAAATGAAAAGATAGTAGATTTTGAAAGTGTAGAACAAACAGTAGACTATGTCCTCTTGGTCTTACCTGTCTTATCTACTGAATATTTTTGAATTAAATAATTTAACTCCTTTGGGACTAATTTCTGTAGACTGTTTAAAAAACTTAAATTCCTTCCTATCTTCAGACTGTGCTATTGCTAGTTTAGCCCTATTCCTAAAAACTCTAATGACTCTTTTTAATAGCTTATTTTTATTATTCAATTCTAAACTAAAATCAACTCTTAGAAGAGAAAATGTTAAAAATGTTTAAATCTATTCCAATAATTGAAGAAAAAGTATTTTTCTTGGTTTCTAAAAATACTTAAAAGGGGAGGAAATGTTAATATAGTAAGAAAATCTGAAGCTGAAGAAAGAAAATAGACTTAAATGAACAAACTATGAAAGTTAACAAATTTTAATTGTTTCAATACAGTGGTACCAGTTGAAAACAACAAAAAATATAAACACAATGACAGAAAAAATCAGCTAAAAAACAGAAACTAACAGTACAGTTTAAATATATGGCTCATATAGGATATGGAACTATAATGTTTCCTAAGACACTCTAATTAGTGTTTCCTATTATCTTATGAGGATTTGCGTTCTTAAAACTTACTGTTAAATTTAGTCTGTAAGTCTAACACTATGAATTTATTTCTATTTTCTACAATAGAAATTACATATGGAAAAAGATGGCTACTGCAAAATTAGATGTTAAAAAATAAAAACTATATGAAGCAGAGTTTGAGATTATAGAAACGATAGGGATATTTGAATTTTTGCCTTTCTGTTAACAACACCCAGAAACTCTTGCACCCTTACCCTCTTTGACTGATACTATATAATATTTATGCATGCATGACAACAAAATATGTTTCAATAAAAAGATATTTGAACTAGCAAAGTAAAATTGCTTTAAGCTTTTGATCTACCTCATAGCTCACATCTCTGAAAGTTTTTTCCTTTCAACAGTTACATTGAAAAAGTCAAAGATATACAGCTGACGATTCAAGCTAAATGACACCACGATAAACTATGGTTTCTCCTGCAGATAAAATACATCATAAATCGGTGCAACACTTACCTCATTTTAAATATTACTGTCTCCTTTTATCAGGTAACACTATATGACCTCCCCTTACCTCCTTTCTTCCCATATTTTACATGGGATCTTAATTCTGTACAATGATCACAGCCAGAATTTTTTTAATTAAAATAGGATATATGGCTTTAAAGGCTTAGGTTATCTGATAAGAAGATTTAATTAAAAATAATAATAATGAGGACAGACTGACTTCTGATGCCTTGTAAAATGTGGCAATAACAGAATCATATCTATTTTTAAATTGCAATAACTCTTTATTCTTAAGTGCAATTTATTGCATGGTATAAAATGATAGGCAACACTGTTTAATAAAATGGAAGTGCATTCACAACTAAATGACAAAGATATTTCTGCAGGGATGGTATGACAACATATTATGTAACTTTTTCTCATTAAAATATGTATTCCTGAATTACAATGGCCCTATCAACACTGTGTTTCCAACGAACTGCTTGATTTATACTGCCCAGTCTCTAGCCAGAAGTTATTCTTTCTCTGGATGCTCAAATCTGGATTACACTCCCCAAACTATTAACTGCATTAAATGTACTAGTATAAATCCTGATTATCGTCTACTCAGCTTTGGATTCTTATCCTTCATCCTCACAGGCCTGTTGAGAGGTGGGCTTGCTTATGTGGCTGAAGTAAAGAGGAAGGAGGGCTCCCCCTGGTCAGGAGAGAGTAGCTGTGAATGAGGGGCCATGGTCCTCAGACATCCGTAGCCAGAGCTTGGCTGTCCTTTTCCTTCCGCAGCTGCCCCAGAGCAGACATTAGCACTGGCCTTCCAGATGCATCGGTCCTGTCTGTCCCCGAGATCACCGAGGAAGATCAGTCACACAGAGGATTTTCCCCATGTCCAGTTGCTTTGCATCTGAAACTGGCACTGCGAATAGAAACCTGTGGATTCAACCCCCCTCAAACCCCCAAGTTACTCCATCTGCTGCGTTTTTTTCCTCTAAAACACCTCAGACAGAAGGTGGTCCATGGCCACTGTAATATGATGATTATTTCACACAATTTTAAGGAGATGCCTAAACTAGCTGACGATCTCTCTGTTGCTTCCATGGATCCTTTTTGAAATCACACAGGCACTGCATACTGTATGAGAGCTTTACGTATATTAGAAAATAATATGTCCTATTTTCATGTAACACAAAAGAGGAATAAAATGCCTTTTCCGCAACCCTATTGATTTTAAAGATTTCCATTTAGGTCATGCTTCGTGAGAGTTTTCAAATGAGCAGTTGTGGATTTTTCTGAATATGTAGCAAACTCTATTTCACCACTCCAGCCTCTCTCCATATGACCACACCATGCTTGCATTTGCCACACCGTTGCCTTGAGTTGACCTGGGGTTAACAGCACAATCTGTAACCTTGAAACAGAATGAAGCCAATCGGTCTCATACTTCCCCACTGGCTAGTCCACACTTATATTCCTCAAGCCTCAACGTGACTCTGAGGGTAATGGCTCATATAGGATATGGAACTATAGTTTCCTAAGACACTCTAATTAGTGTTTCCTATTATCTTATGAGGATTTGCGTTCTTAAAACTTACTGTTAAATTTAGTCTGTAAGTCTAACACTATGAATTTATTTCTATTTTCTACAATAGAAATTACATATGGAAAAAGATGGCTACTGCAAAATTAGATGTTAAAAAACGAAAACTATATGAAGCAGAGTTTGAGATTATAGAAACGATAGGGATATTTGAATTTTTGCCTTTCTGTTAACAACACCCAGAAACTCCTTTCTTCCTGCCTGTCTCAAAAAATCGGTGTCTTTTTCCACAAGTAAGCCTCTCCACCTATGCTTAATTCTATCTCCTCTTTCCCCGCCGCCCCGAGGACTTCACGTCATCAATTATCTGCTCTTGTCCTCGCCACAGACCCCTTCCAATATGCCTTCAAAGACATGTGGCTCTAGTTGGGAAAAAAAACTATTTCATGTGTCCCCGCCACATTCCTCAAGCTATTTTTCCATTTCTATCCTTCTTTTCATTGCTATGAACTTCACAAGCACCCATTCTTCTCCTTCTATGCGCATAATCCACTCCTTATTAATTACTTGCTTATTGTCTATTTCACAAGACATCAACTCCATAAAGTCAGGGATTAAGACTGTCTTGTGTCAGGCTATATCCTCAGTACCTAATACAGTTTCTGGCACATATTAGGCATTCAAAAACATTGATTATGCTGGATTATTTAATCTTAATAATGCTTCTTTATTTTCTCTTCCACCATAACTCCACCACCCCCTCTACTCTCATGAAAATGTACATTCATCAAAAATATATGGTATATATTAATAGTTTCTTAACAATTGCTTACAAGTCAATAAATTCAGTAACATTTTCTTGGCCCCCTACTCTTTTTGATCCTGAAGAATCCAGTGCTGATGACGGCCCTCTCTTTGGGGACTCTCCAGCATATGGGTTCTCCTCATCTGCCAATCATATTTTCTCAGTCTTATCTCTCCAACCTTTACAAACTAACCCCACCACCTATACCCAGCCTCTTTACCTAGAGTATTGTATTAGACTCCAATTTCTCCCAACCCAATCCACACTGAGCATTATTAGGAGTCTAATTTCCCCTGTTCAAAAACCTCCAAAGTTTCTCACTGTTTATATTATTTAAAGTTTGAACTCCTTATCCTGGCATTCAAGGCCCCTTCACCATCCTTATCCTAATCTCTGCAGCCAAACCTCCCAAATTACTTATAGTCAGTCCTATCTACTTACTATGACCACAAAGGTCACATATTCCTCCTTCAGACTTTTGCTTAATGTCAGTTGCCCTGTCTAGAATGCTTCCCCCTACTCTAAGTCTATCCAAATATTATCCATCTTTTAATATGCTTTCCAGATTACTGTTTCTACATTAAGGTTCACACAGAATTCCAAGGTATAATGATGTCTATTCAAACCATTATTTTGGAAACCAACCATATACACAATTATTTTGTTTTATCTTGCTAGTTTTAGAATAATTTTGTAATACAGTCTCAGTGTTCAAAATTCAAGGGGTACAAAAGTGTATACAAAAAACTCTCTCCCTCCCAACCCTGTCCTTGAACTATTCCCTGCTGGAAGCAATCGATATTATCAGCTTCTTGTATATCTTTCCAGAGATATTTCATTAGAAGCAAATAAAAGTTATCACCTTTCAATATGTTTAGCACTTTGTACCAAACAAATATGTATCTATTTATCTCTTCTACAGATATTTAATATTTTATATACTTACATATTATCCTCCCATTTATGGAGACTAGGTGCCTTGGCTTCTTTATAGAAGTGTCTGTCATACAAATATTCGTTGACCGTGCAATTCTTTCTTTCAAATTTGGGATAGACTATCCAATAGTAAGACTAAATCTCCACCACCTTCCTCCTCAATTCAGAAGGACAAGAAAGTAAGCAGTAGGTTTTTTTCAAACGCTTCCTCCCCATACCCACCCATTGAAGGGAAATTAAAGCATGACTAATCACATATGCAGATGTGCATTGTTTTACTGTGATAGTTTAATATGTTCCAGATACAAGCACACATTACCATATTTCCATTGGTTCTGATACATATGCTGATACAATGATTAACAAAATCACTGATTTGTAGTGGACAAATATGTTTCATTTTAGAAATCTCCCATTCCTGCAGGATTCCAAGTTCCCTGAAGGTGTGTTTGCATTGATTTTTTTTTTCATAATTACATCCATCTCCATTTCACATTTGCACATATTAGAAATGACATGACAGCCCACCCACCTTGTTACTGCTTCCTAAAAACCCTACAGTTTCTTATAATTATCTTAAACATATATACCAAACTGTGAAATGATAAAACCCCAAGAAAATTTTTCTATATAAAGAAATAAAATAATAGCTAAGAGTCAAGCATTGGAAGCAAAGTAAGTTTCATTCATAGTTAAACATTGTACCTAACAGTACAAATTTAAAGTATTATATAGTATATAATAAAGCAGATGTTTGGAATCAAATGGTTTATTTGGTCAATAGAGAGCCAGACCAGGTAAGCTAGAATCCCTCAAAATCCACTAGTTAAAATAGACTGTAACTATCAAATTTGCTGTTTTTAATGGATCAAACTAACTGGGTAGGTGCCATATATTTCCTTTACTTCACACCATACAAAAAAGAATCTTAACATGTATCTCATATATGTCTCTTGAATTAGGATATTTCTGATTAATCTTGTATTTAAATCAACACCCAAGGTTTAAATATTAGTTACAAAGACCCAATTTTTCCTGGAAAAAGGTATAAAATTCTATTTAAAAAATTAATTTAGATTATTTTTATCTATACCATCACTGATGATACTTTTAAAAACATGAAAATATTTTTTTCCGAGAACACTATGGAAAATGCCAGCATTTTAGGCTTGGAATTTTAGTAGCTCATTAAATCACCAGGATTGTAACATAGTTCCAGTTTATGTTATTTTTTTTGATGATTATTTCCTTCCCAATTAAACACATACAAAAATATTTCATAAATTTACTCTTATTCTTATAGGTCTTTCATCCAGAAGAATCTCATAAATGTAAAATTCATAAACTACAAAATAGGTGTAGGTAAGATTAAGTAGAAATAATAATTTTGATTCACCATAAAGATTGAGTTTATTATTTATCCTTAATTTGGATAAATTTTGTTTTAGGTTTTATTTCAGATTTGGGTTACATATTGTTGTAAATGGTTTGAATACTCACCAACAAAGAAATAAGTAACATTTAACAAACATATTGCTCAGATGAGATGCTAAGACACTGCTAAGGTAGGTTGGAAGCACTTAGCTTTGATAGGCATGATCTATAGCTAGGGAAGTAAGTGTGCGCAAATAATTATGCTGTCTTTGAAAGAGTGGCTTATTTAGAAGTAGAATAGCCAATGAGACTGAGGTAGTAGTTGTCAAATTTACAGGAAGCAATTAAGGAAACAGAGATTCTCTTCTTTTACAGGCTGTTTCTGGATTACATAGAGATTATGAAGAGAGACAAGAAAAATGACAGAGCAGCCTGCACAGCCCATCCAATTTGCAACTAAGAAAATTGTTTTTCTTCATAGATAAACTTCCTAGTTAACAAACACTTATCGTTTTTATTTTATACTCTATTGATTGCAAGTTGGAGGGAAAAAATCTGATTTCTACATTTTAACAAACATGTAGCCATGTTTATTCTCCAAAGGATTTGATCTCTGTTTCACCAGCATTTTGTAATCCTCTCCATCCTCAATTCCTTTGGTCGGTTGCCATCTGGCATTTTGCCTTTGATTTTATGAATAAGGTCCCCAATTGTTTCTGCAGCTGTTATCAGCACAGCCTGACCTGTTTCAAATGGGGATAACAGGGAAAAATATCTCCACAACTTTCACAGCATTTCATTCCGGTGGCTCTCTTCCCAGACCGTGAATTGTGATTTTCTAGTGTACATTCCTCAACACAGATGGTGACTAGACCCTGGGTTCAAGAAAGATATAAAAGTGAACTCTTTCCAATAATCATTGTTTATAAATATATTTATGAATCTATGAATATGAGATCTATTAATTCTATATACATTACATACATATTGTATGTATGATTGTTGTCACCATGGTCACTGATGATGCTTCTAATTATACAATTTCTCTACCTCCAACTAGTTGTTCCTTATGTCTACAATGATGTCCATATCTTTCATACTGACCTCATGCAAAATAATAATTTTCAAGCCATCATGCCAGGAGCACAAGGAGAAGTGAAAGAGTTGGGGGTGATGGGTGACCACTAGCCTAGTTTTCAAGGTTATAGGCCTGTCAATCTCCTTTCAACCAGGGCAGTTCTTTTCAATTGGTTCCATGTATTGGACTTCCAAGTAAAATTTCATTTGAAGAAATGATTTCCCTACTAATTTCAAGGATAAGTGAATTCACTCACTATTAGAGGTGGCTTCTGGCCAGTTCAGCCCATAAATAGACATGATATTATTACAACTAAAAGGTCCTTTATAGCCTCCCTCCAATTACCTCCCCTTGTAGCAAAGCTGCCTAAAATTTCCACTTCTAGTTCCACCTTTTTTTAAGGCATTGAAAACATCAGTTTAGGACAGCTATACTAAGTTGGACTAGAGAACACATTAAATCATCCATTAGCACCTCCATAGGCATAATAAGTTTATCTATTAGCTCTCTGGACCTTGCAGGGGCCTGGAGAAAACCTGGTAAGTTTTGGTGGGGGGAGGGGATAAAGAAATGTTCCCTAGGTCACCACTTCAGGGAACTGTGAGGTACTCTGGGGCTGGGGAGTGCAGTGGAGGAAAGGGGAAGAGAAGGAACACAACCCCAGCAGTACAGAGCAGTGATAGGAAACCCAGGCTCTGAGAGTGGAGGCTTGTGGGCTCTGAGAGAGGGGGGGTGGTGCCTAGTAACAGGGAGGGGGCACTCCTCATCTGCCCCTCCCCTGGTCAGCAGAGCTTCCATTTCCAGATCCACATAGATTTTTCTTTTTCTGACGTGAGTATTTTATTCTTCCGATCACAGCAACTATATTTTTGTTTTAACTGAATTTTACTCTAAAAGTGTTCTGTTGTCACCAATACCAACAATAATAGCTAACATATATAAGACATTCCATTCTTCCCCAATTCAGGTGGGAAAATTCTCAAATCTCTGCACAAAATGTATTATACATGTTGACATTTAATGCCTCTATTTTTGCATAGAAAATTACTGCTAATGGTCATCCAGGGAGCTAAAGTAAAATGTAATGCCACAATTTCCCTAATGATATTCTCCCTACAACAAGATATGGGCAGGGTATTTATTTAACTTCCACATTTTTTAAATGAAGGGGAGAAAGCCTACAGGGGCTAGCTTTCACATCACATTAAAGTGACAAGATTGAGTCATATCTATGACTCACTCTGTGCAACTCACTATTCCACATCTCTAGGCTTGCACTGGAGGAAGTTTCCTTTAAGCATACCTCCGTACACACAGTAATTTTGTGCTTCTCAATGGAGGGCGATCCCTGATTAATTCTAAAGCCAAATTGCTGGCAGCTTAACTTCACAAGGGAAAAAGAAAGCAAAAACATTGTGCATTTTATAAGTAAAGTTTCAGTAAATGTCAACTTCAGATGACAGTGGGATCTAAAGAAGTGACAGAGACCATTAATGAAAGGAAACCAGAACTCTACCTCAGTATTTTCTTAGAAATTGTCCCTGCATTGATATATGAAATTTTCAGATGCACATAGTAATGTTGCCATCTAATCCTTTACAGGTGACAAAATGCTTTCATATGCATTTTCCCTTTTCTGCAGGCCGTTCAGGGATCAGAACAGTCTCAGACCCTTGGGGGAGACATTCGGGATGCCACTGAAGAAGAGCGCTCCGGGTCCCCAACACTCAGCAGAGAAATGACCCCACCAGGACGCCCACAGCTTCGCAAGTCCCTGGACAGTGCATGTGTTCGCACTCACACCGCGTCTACTGCCTGTAACGCGGCCAAGACACGGGGGAACAGCTGCACCTTCCTGCAGGTAAGCGGCTTCTCTTCTGTCCATCACCTTCAGAAGGCGACACTCCGAAGTGCAAACGCCCTTCTAAAAACATCAGCGCTTCCTAGGATGCAGACATCGATGCCTTGCTGAGTTATCCTTTTCTTTGATGATCAAATAAAATTAAGCCCAGCTCCCCGCTGCTCGATGTGCGGGTCGGTCCGGTTTCTCCAACTGCTGCAGCTGCGTCCGCCCTGGGCTTTCCAGTTCCCGCGTGTCTGCGAAGCTACCGGTGGTCCAGGCGGCCTTTTCCTGAGCGTTCTCTGTTCCTTTTTCTAAAACTCTGTTCATACAAATTACTTTTTTCTTTCTTTCATTAAACAATCAGGATTTCTCTACTCCCTTTCCCCCATTAACCATGCACACACTCCGTGCTGAAGAACCGGTCCAAAGTTTTTTCTTATTTATTTTTATTTCTGACGAGGAAGGTTCAAATCAAACAGCAAAGTCAGAGAAAATAATCGAACAGCTCGAGGTGGCCATTTTACCTTCGTTTTTATTCCAGTTTTCTTTGGCTGATCATTTTGAATTCTCTTCTTCATCAAGGGGTAAATAAATCGGTATCTTCGTGCTCAGCGCCAGTGAAGGCGGTAGCAAGGCGGCCAAAGCTGCTCAGGCCCTGAGCTTCCTCTTCGCCCTGCTGTTCAATGGGCAACTTCTCTTCCCACTGAGGAGCAGAATTCCAGTTGAGAAAGAGAGTTAAGAGACTGAAAAATCTTCCAGCAAAATCAGTCCATCCCTAGAGAAACCCAGCCAGTTCTGGCTGCTATCCAGAAGCTGCTAATTCTTCCCCAGGCAACTCCTACTTCCCCAGAGGGGAGGAGAGTGAGATCCCAGGCAGGTAAAGGATCCAAACTCAGTGCTGATGGAGTGAGAAAATCCTCTCTCTCAGTGAGGGACATAGCCTGCTTTTTGTTTTGAAGTTGGCTCGATGTCATCACTGAAGATCTGTGGGGCCAGGATTCCTTAGAGGACACTAAAAATATTGAATTATTCACTCCTTGGGTTGAAAAATGACCAAGACTAGTTGAGAGTGGCAAATGGCCTGTAGTACCCTTCTCCCTACTCCCCACAGATGAAAATGGGCTCTGTGAAGAAAAAGAGGTGGAGGACATTACCTGCCATTAAGTGAGTCAGTTACATTGTGGAAAGGCTGTATGATTTAAATGACACATAATGAAGAAAGCTCTTAGGTGACAAGGAGAGAGAGGTTCAACCAGGTGGCTGGGATTGTGCCTTTTGCTTCCATTTAAAAATCACATCCTCTAAGCTCCCAGCCCAAAGCAAGTCCTAATATTAGCCTGATCTTCCCCTGTACAATAGAAGCTCTAGGAAAGGGTGTGTGTGTGTGTGTGTGTGTGTGTGTTGTGTTTAAACTGTTGGGTCCCCAGTGCCTAAAACAGTAGACACTAAGTAAATATTTGGGAATTGGATGATAGAACATTAGGACCCTCCCCACCCCCTATGAAAAATGTGATTTACCAACCAAGATTAGTGAAAGAGGGAAGAGACAGGGATTGAAATATTCTTTACCCACAGTTTTGGGAAGCACTGGCCACCTAGGAAAATAAATACTGACCCAACGACATCTTCCCCTACTCTGTATAATAAAGGGAAGCAAAATCACGGGTAGGTGTGGGGTGGGGGGCGAAGAAAGTGCTAGTAAGGATCTTTCCTTAGGCTCTTGGAGAGAAGAGATCCTGGAACAGGGAGCTCAGTTGGAAGGTGGCATAAAATTAGCTTTCTAAAATTAAATTTAGAAACCCAAGACTGCAGAACTTTCAAACTACTGTGTAAGTAAAGGAAGTCTCTCCATTCAAAGCACAGCTAACTGTTAAGTGGGTTTTGAAAACGGCTGTAGTGAGTGGCTTGTTCATCTGGGACCTTCTGGTTTCGATTCCCATTCGGCTTCCCTCCTCTGGGTCCTTACAAAAAGGGAAGGCCCCAAGCAGGGCGAGCACCAACGCTCTCTCGGTCGTTCAGAGACTAGACCGTGGACGCCCGCAGCGCAACACTGCGGGGGCCTGTGGCGTTCGGTTGCCGCTGCCGTCATCCCGGCTCCCCCCAGTGACCATCGTCACACGCCCCGGCCCCGGCTCCTGACGGGGCCCATGTGCAGCTGCCATAAGGTGTATAAAAGAATCTCTCCCATGCGTTGGTTTCTTCTCTTCCTGGAATGCTTTTGGCAGATACTTCGCGTTTTCCGGGTCTCTTGGGAGTTTGAACACACATTTTTCTTTATTTCAGACTGGATTCCGAAGCGTGAACTCGATTGCGCGCTTCCCGCTACCTGTCCTCACTCCCGGCGGAGAGCTCTTCCTTCTCAGCCGTCGGGGCGGGAGCGCGCGCCCTGGCCCACCTCAGCCTTCTCGATCTTCCGCGGGCAGAGGCTCTTTCAGAGCGCGGAGCTCTCGAACTGCCCCTGGGGTGTGTGCTGCGGACGCTTGAAGAGGCAGGTTGGGCCAAATTAGGAGCCGCTGCGGGCACCCGCGTTAGCCGGCCCCCAGGAGGGCCGGGTCCCGGCAGGCGCGCCAGTCTCGCAGGGCGGCGGGCCCAGGCTCGCGGATCGCCCTCTCGTATTTTTCCACGCCAAGAAAAGCGCTTTTGGAATTCATCCCTTTAACCGGTGGGCAGAGGAGCCGGCGGGGCAGAGCCCCAGTTGAGAATGGGGGGGGGGAGGGGAGGCCCGCGGGGGAGAGAAACTAGAAAATGGGAACTAAGTGTCTGCTGACCTTAGGCTCTTGGGCTTTGATTTTAAGCAGCAGTGAAGTTGGGTGGTTTCGCCCCCCCTGATCCCCCAGTCGCTGGCTCAGATTGATCCTGGAGCTTGTTACGGGTGTTAAACTGGTACGCGGGTGGGGCAATTCATTAAGCAAGAAATGGATTAGTTGTTTATTATCTATAAACATTCCAACCACAGCAACCAATCATAAAACCGCGGAAGGGCCTATAAAGGAAAGCAGCAGCGAAGCCTCCGTGTGGGCAGCGCGGGCTTAGCGATTGTTCCCGGGCGATAAAGGGTCGATTAGGGAAGGAGTGGGAGAGAAGGGGGGTCGGACAATAATAAAGCGATTCCTCAGGAAATAATTTCGTAGACTGGGAATTACGATGATTCTAAATTGAACAGGGTAGGAAAAATGCCGGGGTGAGTGGAAGGGGGTGACAAGAGAAAGGACAAAATAAAGATTTGGAGGGGCCGAGGTGAGGTCATTAGTGACGTTGATGCCAGCAATTAAAGCTGTTGAGTAAATGAGGAGAATAATTCCGTCTTTAGTTTTTTGGTGAAATGCTCAGTCACTAACCGTGAAAGCAGCCTAATAATTTTTATGGAGAAAAAAAAAGTTTAAAACTGGCATCGTTCTGGTAGCAGAAATTCACGTTTGAGTATGGCTTTTTAAAATTCTTGGCTGGAATAAAACATTTTCTAATAGGAATGATTCTCAAGCAGTTATACTTTTTTACAGTATAAAGTTTTTGGTTTTAACCAAATAGCAATTTAGTTTCTTTGGGTATTTCTTAAAATAAACTTTAAAGTCTCATTGCATATTTGACATTTTCCTATACCGGAAACAGTGGTACAATATTTACTCTGCTTTCTGAATAACTAATTTAAGTATATTGTTTTCAATTTGATTCAGAACCTATTACTCAGAAATCGAGTTATTGGCAAATTTAATAACATTTGTTTGAAAATGTATTAGGAACTTTTAGAAGATAGTGATATACACACATTAGAGTTTTCCTATTCATGGATTTTTAAAACTTGTCAATTTAAGTATAACAGTCATAAATTTTCATAAATCATAAGTGAAAAGCTTGATAAATTATAAAAAAAAATACTCATTTAACTACTTAGATCAAGATCAAGAGCATTATCAGCACCCTAGAAGTCTCTCTCTTGGGAGAGACTTTTTTTAAAAAATCCATTTATTACATTTTTGTTTTGAGGGATAGTTGTATTTAAATAATTGCTCATTGGATTTCTTTTCAGGACCAGCATCGTAGATCTTTTTTCTCCTGGGGATTTCTTGAAAATAAAAAATAAAATGTTTTGAGCATTTTGGAGAGGGAACAAAAACAGCCTCCACATCCATTTTTTTCTTCCTCTGGCAACACCCCCCCCCCTTCCCCCAGCTTTCTTTATTTCGTACTGAGAGACATAACAAACAAACGATTACATGTTGGAAAACACATCTGAAAACAGAAAGGCCACATTACTACCGAGTCCTGGGGAACATTAACCTGGTGTTTGGAAAACAGTTGACAGTTGAAGGTTGGGGGTTCCTGACAGAGAGAGAGAGACAGAGAGAGAGACGTGGGGGGGGGGAGAGAGAGAGAGAGAGAGAGAGAGAGAGAGAGAGAGAGAGAGAGAGAGAGAGAAACTGTGATTTGAATGAGAATAGACGGGAAAAGATCACTTTAGGGCCTTTTCACTTCAGAAATAAGTGATAAGAGGACTTCCAACTTTTCAACCTACCTTTTAAAACACACACACACGCAAACTATAGGGACTCACAGAATCTGAAATGGCTCTGAGTTCGCGCTGACTCGCAGTGTGGAGGTGGAGGGGTGTGTATTTGTGTGTGTGTGTGTGTGTGTTGTCCTAAAATAATTAATACGAACAGTGAGACATAATCACGATAACACCAAGGCCTGAACGCCTGAGGGGAGAGTTTGTTGGACAAAAACCAGTCCCTTTGCTAATAGCTCAGGAGAGGGTGAAAGTTGATTGCCTGACCACTTGCCTCGCTGCAGTGCTTCTCTAAACCCGTGCCTCACGTCCTGCTCAGTCCTTCGGATCAGCGCGGAATTCCTTTTCCTGACCTGATTCGGTGCGGGTGCCCAACGCCCAGCGGCTGAAGCACCTAGGTGTCTAAAACCCTGATATCTGGCTGCCACTGACGAGTCCTCTTATCTGAATTAGTGAGGAAGAATGGGAAAGGACAGCTGAAGTACATTCCTGGGACTGTCACTGGAAATGATCATATTGAAAATTATACTGATAAATTGCAATGACAGCAAATAGTGAGTGCTTTAGTGACATTCTCAGATCCTGATCTCTCTAAAACAATGAATGTTTGAGGCAGGATTATGAAGGGGGCCAGACAGAGCGGGAATCAAGTGCCTTTTTACCAGAGCTTTGCGTAACCTTGTGCATGTCACTTTAACCTTGGTGGGCTCAGGCTTCCCATGCACAAAATCAAATCGGATGATGCGCTCTTGCCTTCTTTGAATGTAGGACAATAATTAGGTCACCACGAGCAGACGCGCTTGGTTGCCAGAGCCTTCCCCCTAGCGCCCTTTGCGCGTCTGTTAAAAGCCCAAGTGCTTATATGGAGCCGTCTGGGAGACTCGGATGGACAGATTACGACAAATATTCTGCGCTGAGAAATTTCACCCCGAGGCCCCTGAAGTTAACCTGCCTATGGCCGGCGTGTCCACGGCGAGCCGGAGAGGAGAGCTCTGCACCCAGCGCCCGGGCTAACAGTGATTTATGCGCTTGTGACTCAAGTCAACCTTAAACCTTGGTTGCTAGACTGTATTGGAAGCTACGGCACTGCTAACGCAGCACTGCTCAGCCCAGAGGACGGATCCTCCAACCGGCACGACTTGCCCCAGTCTGTCCACCTGGTGCTGTACAGCTCCAGGACTCAGGGATTTCAGCCTTTCCTGCTTTCTTGGATTCCATTTCAAACCCCTGGGTTAACTGAAAGCACGTCCACTTGTATCCGGCCCGCAGGCCCCTAGGGGCGCTTGGATGAGTCTGGTGCGGGTCCTGGCTGCTGCATGCCCAGCAGAGCTCCGGGTGCAGGCGGCTGCGAAGCCACCGCGGCGCCCAGGCCCCTAGAGCCGACGGTGGGAACCATCAGCCCTGGAGTTCAACCGGAATTGCTTTGCCGGTGGGGGGCGTGGAAGAGGTGGGATGGGCCATTTGCCTCAGGGAAATATTATACGCGATCACGTATTTTAAGCTGTGAACTCCTCCAGAACCCAGCGGTGGCTGCGGCCATAGCCCCAGCGCCAGGCAAGCGGCCAAACTGAGCTCCCTATGAAGGAGAGAGGCTGTTTCCATCTGGTTACAAATACACCTTTAAAAAAAAAAGCAATCAGGCCCTGAAGCGCTTCTCTCGCCACGCACAATTCTCAGCAGGCTGCCTCTCCGAAGCTAGTGGTAGCATCACCAACTCTGCGAAGCCAACGCCTCCGCGGTCGGGGTCCCTGGGGGAGGGGATGTGGCAGCCAGGCGGGTTCCTGCGGCTGGACCTCTAATGAGATCGGTGGAAGCTGACGACTCTTCTAGCTTCCTTCCCGGTTCGTTTCTCCACCCAGCAGTTCAAAGATTGACTTTATAATTATCTCCAAACAAAAACACGACGAAGAAAGATTGCAAAGAATTCAACTAGCCAGGCTAGTTGCTTTGGAAAGGTTGGTTGGTTTTCCTTGGACACTGGAGGAGGGGGCAGTCGACGTTTCTTCCAAGTTTGTCATGGAATTATTCCTCCCCCGGCCGGAATTCCTGGCCGACTTTGAACTAGAGAGCGACGCGGACATGGTCTTGAAACAGAATGGGGCGGAACGTTCCTCCCCCTCCGGTGTTAAGTCCCCGAACCCCACCCCACCCCCGCCATGGAAGCCAAGGTGCTGGAAACTCTGGGCACCAGGCAGGACAATACGAAAAAGGATTTGATAGTAGGGCCTTAAGTGCTTCGCAGAGATAAGGTTCTGGAATCTGGGAAGAATTTAGTCCGTTCCCCACTTAAGCAAGTGGCCTTTTGTTTATATCACCTCCCTCCTCCCCTCCACTCCCCCGTCCCTCCCCCCACACCTGGAGAGAGAGGAACTGGAGAAGAGGTAGTTGGAGAAGACACTCCACCCCCCACTCCCCTCCCCCCCACGTCCCCCACCCACCACGGTCGGAATATCCTAAAGCCACAGGATTTGCTTCATTCTCAGGAAAGTCACAGAAGATGCTAATGAGGGAATACCTCAATAGTCAGGTGCAACAAAGCTCGAAAGGGGACAACCCTCCCTTATTTATAAGTATTACTTCAAATGTGTGACTTTAAGTGATTTTTATTCTGCTTCGGATCCCCGACGCTGTATTTTAGGAACTGAAAGAGATCAGGTATGATTTGTGCTAGTCACGTGCCAGAACACGGTTAAAGTGAAAGGAAGAAAAGGAACTAACAGACTTTCTAAAAGGACACACATAATATTTAAGATAACCATAAACAAAACGCTCACATAATTTTTATTAAAGCAGTTACAATTAAGAAATTACATTTCCAATTTAATAAAATTTAGTTCTCTTAAGTCATTTATACAATTGATGACATTTGGTTTAAAATTCTACTTTGCAAATAAAAGTATTGTTTTCCTATCAAATTATAACACCATGACAGCAAATAGTATGTTTGGCTTTTAAACATACAGTTATTTTGAAAGAAAGTGTTTTTAACTACCTGGCAGCATACACAAAGCAGTAAAAACGGTTATATTTTAGAAATTATCATAATACATTCCTCTCTATGATATCAGAATTCACCCCAGTTAAACCAAGAAAGAACAGCTCTTTGGGTTAAACAATTTTTGTTTTTAATTCCCAGACGTGAATTGGACAGTAATAAATGCATATTTGCAAGAAATCATTACAACTCAAGATAAAAGTGTTATATAATCTTCCTGGTAAAACATAACTTACGTACATCTCATATCTGACCATATGAAACTGTCATTTATAAATGTTGCACTTTTATGAAACATAATTCCCTTATGATGTACATATTTTATAGCAAAATAGAGAAAGGTACTATCACTTACATTGATTTAGTTTTTCTTTTAAAAGCTTCCCCAAAATGAGAGACCTTTTGTTTAAACAGCAAATTATATTGAAACATAAAATCTGAAGGAATTAGCTCTTTGGAAGTCTTTTGGCAAATTAGAGATGATATCTGTGGGTTTTCTCTCTCTTTTATTTCATAATTTACATGCGTGGATATTTGGGCGACCTTCACTATATTTTCCACATAAGTCATGCATGTTAGGGAGGAAAAATTAATTTTGAAACCCTTATTTATTTTTAAAAATGATATATGTTAATACTGTGAGGTGAGTAAGTTAAATGTGCTTTTGGAGGGGGTTGGTGGTTTATTTATTTATTTACTTTTTCTAGTCACAATGACAGAGCAAATATAAGTAGTACTGTATTATTGATGTGAAAAGGCAAAACCTCTTAGCCCGTGAAAATCATCTACCTACCTTCTTTTGATTTAAAAAAAAATGTATATTGAACTTTCTGGTCAGGCTCTCTAGATAATATGTGTTCTCAATAGATTTTACAGTGAATATTAATATCAAAATTATAGCTTTATTCCAATCAAAGAGAACTTCTAAGCAACACAAGGATAGGAGGGAAAAGATACCTGCTTCACACGTTCACATCCCAAACTTTCTATCCCCAATGCAGCAGGAATAATCCTTTTATTCCATTAAAATGGTCACTAACCTTATAATAATACAGGAATGTTTTAACCTCTTACCTGAAGGCGTCTTGTCAATGTAACAGGAAGTGAAACTGTAACTGTTCTGTGTTGTCTATTACAGTGAAGGGATCTGTATTGTATTGCCTTTGTGAAGGCTGAAGTAACGACATGTGACTATCGCCTCCCGAGACCCTTATGATAATAAGATATATAGCTGGTTCAAATAAATGCTTTAGACCTTATCCAGGAATATAATTGAGAAAAACAAATTATTTCACAAACACAAACATAACTAAAGTGTTATTCTAAACTTTGCTCTTTGTGTGTGTTATTTTGTATGTGCGTATTAATATTATACTCAATCACAAAGATATGTAAGAAAAGACTGAACTTATAAAAATGCTATTTAAACCACTTTTTCCCCTAGATGGCAAAAATTACCTTAGAAATCAATTACATTGTAACTTCTACTTTTAAAGCCTTTGAAGAGTGAATATTTTAATTTATAACTTATATTTTCTCATCCCTAAAATTTTCTGGCTTCTTCAAAGATGGCATTTTTAAAAGTTTTTGTTGTTTTGTAGGCTATGTATATGGCAGGTTGCATTTCTCATTGACTCTGTCAAAATAAAGTCATTATTTGCTTTGCATTTAATACATATTTGGATATGTGTACATATTTGTTTAAAACTATGAACTCTGGGGAGAGTTTTAATTCTATGTAACATAAGAGAGTTTTATATTAATATAATGAATATATACAGTTTCAGCTAATAAAAATAAGATCTATATATCAATAATATACTATTAAAATGCACTAGGATATTAGCAGTCTTAGATCAGCTTGATTTAAAAACAATAAGTTCTTTTAATGAACTACTGACATACTGTTTTATGTATATGCTTTTTTTTTGCGCTGATTTTAGAATGGAAAATAATCCTCCTGCAAAAGAAATTTGAGGTGGATTATCTAATAAATTTTTTCTAGCCTGAATTTTAAGGCGCTAAAACATAGTTATTTGGTTAGCTTTTTAAAATATTATTTTAAAAAGAAAGTCTCAAAAACCAAACAGGTATACTCTATTTTAAAATTATTATCATTAGTCTCCTTTTTTATTACCAGTCTTTATGCCAGGAGAAATATGTTTGAGTCATAACACCCGAGGGTCATTGAAGTAGAAGAATGAAATGTTATTTTTGAAAAAGGAAAAAAGAAAATGTATATATTCATACATTTGCATATATATTGTTTTTAAAAAGAGGGTTAAAAAGTCTTCATAATTTTGGGCAGCAGAAAATGGGAATAGCAAACATCACAGCCCAAAGCAAGAATAAAGCTAATAATGATTTTTAGACAAAGGAGAAAGGGCATTTTCTAAGGCAGAGTTCGTTTTTCTTGGGCCAGTTGGGACGAAAGGAAAGTAGGCTTTCAATATTTCAATTAAATTATCTAGATTATCTATCTACACAGAGCAATAATGACATTTCCTCTTCCTAATAAGCTATGTACATACATCTCTAACAGGAGAATATAGACCTCATTATTTACTTTTTAAATAACTCAGGACTTTCATTTCAGTTAGGAAACACTCTTTGCCAACATCATATTGTGACTTTATTTCCAATTACATTTCCCATGAAAATAGTCTTTAAATACTTACCTCCAGTAAGTGTTCATCAGTCATGTAACAACTATTTATTGACTATCTACTAACTTCCAGGCACTACTGGAGGAGAATCAAAGAACAAAACAAACAAAATACCTGCCTAGGTAGATGAGTTAGGGAACTCCTTCTGAAGAGTATGGAAATTAATAGTTAAGGGGGAAAAAAGTCCTGTAGTTTTCAGGTTATCCACTAGGTGGCAAAGTGTGCAAAACTGACGGTTTAAAGTGGAGCAAAATTTGGTAAAAAGAATAGTGGCTTTCTATGAAAATTTCCACCATATTTTGTTACAAATGTCTCTTTTTGAGCACTGCAGTTAATAGCTAACGGTCAGAATACATCTTGTGTTCAATTTTATAAAGCATTCCTTGCTAGGGGCTCATCTCTTCAACGCAAGAAGGCCAGCTGCGTTCCCCAGAGGCCTATCTACACGATCCCTAAGCTTACCTTGAGAAATTTTCCTCTTTTCCTCTGTGTATTTCTCTGTGCCCCTAGATGTGTGGATTATAGAAATCTGCCTGAGGGTCTGAACATCTGGCTATACACAGAGCCCACAAAGCCTTGGTTCAATTTTATTCAAATTTACTTACATTTAGATTTCACACTTTGATTTGTTGATTTTGGGGGTTAGTGTCCCAAACACTAATGTCTTAGAATAACATCCATGCTTTCAAGTAGTCAAACACATATGCCAATATATACGTACATGCAATCATACATATATTTTGTTTTCAGAGACTCCCTAAGTAAGACTTTACACTTACATTGAAGAAACAAAATTACTTCATTTAATCAGATCTCTTCTTTGGAACAGACCTGTGATATCTTCCTCAAATGAAAGTGGACCTTTATTCATCTTTACATCTTCCAAAGAGATTTAAAACAAAAACTTTCCTTCTTTTGGCAGATTTATAAATGTGGCCATGAGTTTTGATGACAGTTGTGAATAAGCAAAGAAAAAATATTTTATACATAAATTGGAAATGTTGGTCATTTTCTGGTAGATGTGGTTGTTTTGGATTTATCAGAATTTTAGGGAAACAATTGTTTGAAGTACAGAGAAAACATTTTATGTGAAGGTCAATTCCTCTCAATACACAAGCAGGCATCAATTTATATCTGCTCTGCTTAGCCCAGGGGCCTACACATAGTCAAATTAGTAACTTTACTGATTGATAAACTATGATTTATTTCATGGAGAAATCATTTGTATAATATTTATTTGTAGATCTTAATGTTGCAAGCCAAAGGTGTGATATGATATTACTAGTGAAAAATTCATTCTTAATATGATTTTTCTTTTTTTTTTTTGAGATAGAGTCTCACTCTGTTGCTCCCGCTAGAGTATGGTGGCGTCATCATAGCTCACTGCAACCTCAAACTCCTTGGCTCAAGCCCTCCTCCTGCCTCAGCCTCCCAGGTAGCTGGGACCACAGGTGCCACCACGCCTGGCTGATTTTTTTTATTTTTTGTACAGACAGGGTTTTACTATTGCCCAGGCTGGTCTGGAACTCCTGAGCTCAATCTATCCTCCCACCTCAGTCTCCCAGAGTGCTAGGATTATAGGTGTGAGCCACCGCACTTGGCCTAATATGATTTTAACTGTAAAAGGATTTTGTCTGTAGTCTGAACAAAAGAAGGAACAATTCAAGGGGGTTCAAGAATATAAAGTGCTCCTAAACTGAAGATGGCAACCAGCTGTTATCCATTCCTACTGATGGCAAAACAAGAAAAAGCCTTAAAGTGAAGCCTAGGGACACTTAGGGACTTTATGTTAGAAAAAAGGAGAATTTTAAAGAAATTATGGTTATAAGTAATGAAATGGATTATAATGGGAACTCATGGAATCTCCCTCTCTTGAGGTTTTTGTTTGTTTGCTTTTACTTTTGGACACAATTTTTATTTAAGTTTTTAGCTTGGTTCACCCTAGAGTGCAAACTTTTAGTTATGTTAATAGAGTTAAGGGCTACTGGGCTATTATAATGTAGCTAGTTTTGGTGCAACTTCATCAGAAGATATGAATATGACCTGGAGGAAAAACAATCCACTGAGAGAACACTATGAAAATATCCACTCTGGACAAAAATCACTCTTTTACTACAGACACAAAATGACAGTTGCTGTTAGTAAATCAGCCACAGAAACATTTTTGAAAAAATCTTTAGACCAGAAAATGGGATCTCCTTTGTGAGATATAGGGTCTTTACCTACCATTTTTAAGTAGAAAACATTTCAAGGTCAGGCATTTTTCTTACCCACGAAACAACACTAAACCGATGCACAATTTTAGGAGTATGTTAAAAGTGATACAGTATCTATACAACTCTCCTCTTGAGTAGGTTTTCAATCAACTTTCTGCTGAATATAAGCAGTCCAAAATTCAGCAGCAAAATATTGCAACATAAGTAAATACAGTGTCAATGTGTTATATTGTAGAAGAGAATACATAGAGAGCAATAATTTAATCACATGAAACATGATACATAACTGAAATACAGTCCATTTAAATAGCTTGGTGACCAAGAATGTTAAATACTGTACTAAATGCCATTTTAAACATAAAATTTCTCAATTTTTTTGTGCTTAAGCCTTTTTTTCTGTTGAACTATTTCTTATTCTTAATACTGCCACTGTAACTGATAATACAACAGATCACAATTTTCACAGCCCTGTCAACATGAAGATATTTACTTATGAGAAAATAAATCACTTGTCATTAGTTCACAGAATGAGAAAGTAGTGTAAACTCTGCCATGAGAAGGACTTTTGGTTAATCGCCGAGGCCTTCACAGAAATTTCCTGATATCAGACGCAGTGTGAGATTTAAAAGAATGGAAAGCCACAGAATGGAAAGTTGGAAGGAAAAATAAACTTTTTGATTCTTTACAGGTATTTTCTAAGTGACCTTCACCTTCTGTTGTAGAAGTGCCTGAGCCCATGTTGTTGTCAAAAGTTCATCATGTAGTTTTGTTTTCAAGTGTTGCTGAAATTAAAAAGGATGGAGGCAGGAAGGGAAAGGAGAAAGAGCATGTAAGTCTCATCACTAAAAGCCATCGACTCTAGGTCCTAAGTTACCCTGATATTTATTTGAAAACTTTCAGGCCTTTTCTTGAGGTCTTCAACAATAGAATTGAATATCAATAAATACGCCACCACCACCCAACATTAATTCTGCTTTGAATTTCAGGACCTGGGAATATAGCTTTCAGTGGTTTAAAAATAATCCCATTATGAAATATGTCAACTCTTTAATGAATTTATTATAATGAAATTCTCATCTGTATTACAATCATTTTAGGTTTTCTCCTAGACTTATTGTTTTTTATGAGAATTTTGCTTTTTATTTTACAAACAATGGTATAATAAGCAGAGTGAAATTCTATTTTTTAAAACCATAAAATCCTTAATAAATCCTCAATAAATCCAAGTTTTCATTTAACCATATTTTCTTCTCATAATTTTCAATATGCAAACATGTTTTCTTCATCATTATAATAATGATTATATACATTTTATTTATGGTTTTTACTTAATATTTTATTATAAACAGTTCCCCCTATTCTTAACTAGTTTTCATATGTGTCTAGATTAATGGCTAAACTCCCTTGGATTTCTTTCTAAATATACTTCTTCCCAGTGGTTCTCATCTCAGTAATGGGCACCACCATCTACCCAGTTTTTAAAGCCAAACTTCTAGAAACACTCCTCAGTCCTTTCCATCTCTGCTGCCGCCACCCCATTCCAAGCCTCTGTGGTCTTCCACCCGAGCAACCTCAGAAGCCTGCTGACTGGAGGCCTTGCTTTCCCTCTTGATTCAGCCTATTCCCCACTCTTCACACAGCAGCCAGAATGATTGTTTTAAAAACATAAATCACATTGCATCCCTCCTCTTTTCAAAATCTTTCTATAATGTTCCATCGCCCTTGAAATAGGATTCACATTTTTTACTACTATCTACCAGGCTCTGCAAGATATGGCTTCTACCTTCTTCTCCAAACCCATTACCGTCTGTCTTCCTTCCTTCCTCACGTATTTACTGACCTCTATTATGTTTGGGTGGCTCTTTTAAGTGCTAGGAATAGAAAAGTGAATAATACAGTGTCTTCCTTTATGGAGTTTACATTTTCTTGTATATGGACCAACATTGTTTCTGCCTCATGGGCATTGCATTTGCTGCTCCTCTGCTTTGGAACACTCTTATCCAGGTCCTCTCACAAAGAGAGAGAGAGAGAGAGAGAGGAGAGAGAATTAGAGAGAGAGATTGCTATAGCCAGTATATCCAGGACTCACTGGCCTGTGACCTCTAAATAAGGTCATGCTTATCTTGTCAGAATGCACTTGTGCAGGCTAAATGAGTTAAGGAATACAAAGCCCTTAGCAGAGTAAGTGTAGTAGAAGAGTAAGATACATGTTATATACAGTTTTGATTTTATTATCATTCTTGTCAGTGAAATATTTCCACAATTGTTTTCAGAGATTTCTGAGACTCAGTTCCATATGGTATTGACCAAACTGCAAAATGAGCTAGCTTCCCTGCAGGAATTCTGAGTTACAAAATACATTTCCAAGATGGTGAAAAAGTGTTTTCTCTCAGAGCCAGGGCTCTGCTGTGCAGCATGATGCAAATGTTCCCAGATTAACACAGTGGTTTTTTTTTTTATTGTGGATGCCAATTAGAAAATAACTTAGAGATGTTTTTGATTGGAAACAAATTTTGACCCTTTGGTGCATTACATTCAAAATGTCTCTACTGCAAAGTGTTTAAACCTTCATTATTGCGTTTATCACGCTGTATTATCGTCATGGGTAGGGTGACCATACATCCCAGGTTTATGCCTGTTGCCCTGAAGTACCATCTGGTTTAGCATTTTAGCACTCTCAAAAGCGTCCTGGTTTAGACAATAAACTCTACAGTCCCCCAGTTATGAGGCAGGTGCTTGGCTGCAGAGGCTGAGGAGCACCAGGGTGGTCCTAAGTTGAGTGTAGGTGTGAGCCTGTTTGAGAAATTGGTGACGCTGGTGATCCAGAGGTGGCTGCTGCTTTGCATGCAGAGAAGGGCTTTGAGGAGAAACTTAGGTGCTGAGGGCCACAAGCAGACTCAGTGGAAGAGAGTAAAAAGGGCCTCAAAGACTACAACTAAACCCTATAGGAAGAAGGATCCTCTGCCCATTTCTGCTAAGAACGTGGCTTACTCTAAGACAGTGAGGAGTGCAGAGAACAGCACCATTTTGGTTCTTTTAAGGCTTGTGGTTGTAAGTGTGTTAGAAGACAGCACCCTGGTGAAGGAATCAAGGGCAATGAGACAAAACCCAGAAGATGCTCTGCGACCCTAAACCTCAATGAGGTGTGAAAACAACCAAACCTGAGGACTCTAAGAAATACTGGGGTGGGAGGGGCGCAGAAGGGGAGGGGAAGGTTGGATTTGCATTCATCTTAGTCACCATTGTAAGAATTACTTCAGCTTAGTATAATTTTAGTTTCGAGTACTGCAATTATAGGGTCAGATACAGTCTGTGGACAAAAAAAGAATATTTGATAAGTAGAATGCCTCTTGTCCTGGCAAGGATATGGAATGGCAAGAGGAAACTTCTCTGAACAGAGAGCATCTTGGTTATTTAGTTTTAAATTTTTATTGGGAAAGATTCTTTAAATTGAAACAGAATGGAATCCTTTTATAACCAAGCCATGTTATTAAAGTATTTTGAGAATTTTTGGATGCTTGATTTGAGAACACTTGTCAAAATCAATTTGTCCATTCAACAAATACTTATTTAGACCCTACTATTTGTCATACACTGTGCTCATGACAACGTCAATATACATATTTATTCCTACCATATACATATCTATTTCTACCATTTCTATGCTGAGGACTCTCCCAAAATGTTATCTTAGCCTTTATTGCCCATCTTAGCACTATATTATATTTCCAAACTAACTGCTGAATATTTTCACATAATTGTCCTATCTATACTTTAAATTTAAGTGACCCAAAATGAATTCATTCTCTCCTCCTTATATCCTCCCCCTCATCCCCACCTTCTTCCCAACCCAAGCAAACTTTTCTGTCCTTCACTTGTTCCCTCTATCTTTAATGGCAAAACATTCTTCAGAGTATTTGGAGTAATTTTTACCTTCTTCATTTTCATGTCCAACAGCCAGTAGTAGTTCACCAAGATGTTTTACTTGGAAAGTTTCTCTCAAATCTTTCCTCTATCACTTCCTCTTTCAATGACAGTGCTAAAAGTCAGATTTTCATATTTCACTTGCAAAATTATAGTAACCTGTTCACTGATTGCCTTAAACTACATATTGTTGCATTTCTACATTGTATTTTAGATTGGCATTGGAAAGATCTTTCTAGAACACAAATTAGAAATGACACCTTTCTTCTTGAAAATCTCTAATTGCCTACACAATTAAAGTACCAACTCTGTTATCTTACTCTCTGCCCAAACTATATTTTCCAGGTTTTTCTTCTACTAATTTATTGCTCACATCTTACCCTCCAATTATAGCAGATTATTCATTATTCCATGACCCCTAAACACTTTTATTTCCATGCCTTTCTTCATATTATTCCCTCAGCCAGTAATCACCGATTGAAATAACATTCATGCTTTCACACTCAGTCAATATTAGTTGCTTACTCTTGTCTTTCTAAAATACTAGTTACTTTTTAAAAGACCTTTAAAAAAATATTATTTTAGAGACAAGGTCTCCCTCTGTTGTCCAGGCTAGAGTACAGTGGCCCAAGCAGCCTCGAACTCTGGGTTCAAGTGACCCTCCCACCTCAGACATGTGCTGGTATTACAGGCATGAGCCACCACACCCAGCCTAAAAAGATCTCTTAACACATTCTCTTCTGCTGTTCATGAAGGTTAGTAATAAACAAAAGGTACTTGGAGTCAGTGTCTCTCTTGGTCCCTATAGATGGTCATGTGATCCTGCAAAAGTCACATCCTCCAGACCTCTGCAAAATTGTGGTAATATATATGAAGTATTATAGAACTGTTTGTGCTTATGGTTGCCTTCCTCCCACTGAAGTCCTTGATGACCGGGGACGGGGTGGGGGGGGCAATTTTCTTCATTTTAGTCTCTTTCGCAGCACCTAGTAAATTCCTTCCTTGCACAAAATGGACTACCTTTAATATTTAAATTTAAAACTTCATTGTAATGTAAAATAATGCTCCAAACTTATTTTCCTATTATAGGTACTTGGGGGCTATTTGTGAACTTGATTATGTGTAGTAGAACTTGAATATGTGAGAAATGAGATTTCACTTAAACAGTGAGAAAAGCACAAAATGCATTAGATTGGCTTTAGGACAGCAGTCCTTGCCTGTAATGTGATTGGCTATATTAAGCCTTTAATAAATTGATGTAATAATTAGTGAAATTATTAGAAACATTCTGAGTGAAAAAAAAGGGAAACTGGTGAGGGAAAGGGCAAAACACTGTTTCACTTAATAGTACAAAATAAAAAGAAATATGGATGCAAATATTGGCAGTACCTAGTAGAAAGTTACCTTAGCTATCAAATTTTAAATTTGTAGAATCATCTCCATTGAGAGGTGCATCTGGCTATTTCAGTCAGATACAAAATACGAAGCATTTGATTGAGGTAACACCCTTTGCTCTGATTCCATGACCATCAATCAACTTACTGCAGGCTGGTAAAGAGAGAAGGTACTGATCACATTTGGTAGGTTATCACTGTAACATTTCCTTTAGTTCTGGATTTAAAATCATGTCATGATAAATACATTTGTTTCAGGTGTGTTGACAAAACCAGATTTCTGAGGCTAAGGGCCAGACCCAGAACCAACACCAATCCATCACAGTCATAAATGTCGTTCTGGGAGAGCTGTTACAAAGCACTGGGTTTCACCTAATCCAATATGAACTTGGTCTCATTCAAGACTTTTTCATTTCTCTGGCTTATTATTGACAATGGCCATAACCTTTTTTGGGTGGCATTCTGGAAAATACTATGTATTATAGTTGCAAGAATAATTAAGGGAGGGACAGAAATACATATTTGTAAAATATATGCAGTAAGAACAAAAATCCCCCAAGGGAAATAAAATGAATAACTATGAATTCCCTTATAAACAAAATTGCCTACATTAGATTTTTCAGTCCATTTTCTAGGGAAAAATGTGCGATATAGCACTGAAATTACAATAGCACTAAAATCCACACACGTTGAAAATAGGGTATATGCTTTTTGAGAATTTGGCAAATATAATAAACTATTCAGTGGCCTCAGGTTTGAAAATGACATTGGCTTTGGAAGAAACTCATTGCAAGGCAATGTGACAGGTAACAGCTGTGCTGTTATACACAACTACTGTGCTATATATACACAACTACTTAATTTTGCTTTTATTGCCCTCTCAATAAAAGCAGTAGCTTTGATAACCTTTTCTAGGTCACTCCATTTTCCTCAGACTGCCTGCTATAGGAGCAAGAGCAAATGTCTACTGGAAGACATGCTCTGGCAGATGGTCTCTCTCCTCGGAGCACACACATTCACACAGCTCAGAAGAGACAACCACCCTGAAATTTCAGTGTGACTCTTTAATTTTTGTCTTTATAACAATTGGCAAACGTACATTATGTTAAGTTTCTACAAAAGTAGTCCTTTATGTCTGTCATATCCTCAAGACCTTTTCTATGAGGACTTTGTTTGAAGAATTTCCTTTCCTTTAGCTTGAATTCTTTTGGATAGGTTTTAAAATAAAATGATAAACATTGGCATTGTATTGGTATTGGTAATTGGGACAAATATTAATACAAATAACAATTTGTATAATTGTTACAATTGTTACTGTAAATTGGTATTGGTATTGTTTTTGGAATCAGTAACTGGTATTTGGTGTTTAAATTGTATTAGTACACTTGTTTAGTTAACTCTCAGTTAAACACAAATACTGAATACAGTAATTTGTACAATACCAAATACAACGCCAATATTGAAGCAAAAGTACATATTGCATTTATCACCTAACAACTAGCCTTATTCAGTAATTTGATTTTAGTTTATCATGTCATTGATTATTTTTAAATAATACAAAAGTTAAAAAAAAGGGGTCATTAAGTCACATTGCAACCTTACAACTTAATTTAAAAACTTGATTATAAAACTAGTCATGCTTATGTTTTTTAAAAAGTACTTTCAAAGGTGAAAAATGCTTTTACTTTTAAAAATGCTTTACTTCTTTAAGTTAAAAAAAAACAAACCAGAAAGTAACCTGAGATCCTAAAATTTCTTGTCTGTTTATTTTAATTTTTAAAACAAATTAGGGAGGAAGGAGGGGCATAAGTAAAGATTTTGTCTTCAAACCTTTGGAAAATATCAACAAATTAAACATTTAAGAAGTGATTAACTACTTGCAAAGGGACTAAAAACAATATCTTAAGTATGTGTGTCCCCAAACATACATATTTCTGATCTAGACTCTTAAGCTGTCAATACCGGAGAGACAATGCCATTGACGTGGACCTGGCACTAGTTCTTCCAGTTAATTTCTTCCCTGGAGAATGGTTTTGGGCGACAGAGTGGCGTCCGGTCTTCCCAGGTTGTTGCAGTGACAAACTGCAGTGGTGGTAAAGTCAAGGAGCCTGACAAAATCTCATTAATCATTTTAAATTAAATCCAACCTTCCTGTCCAACCATGCCAAGAATAAAGCCTTTTTTTTTTCTTAACAAATAAAAATTTCCTCAGTAAAGGAAAGATTTGGTATCTTTCTCTTGTTGGTCTTTAATTTGATTAGACAAAAATAAAATAAAACAATCCACTTTTATAAGCTTGAAAACAAAACATTTGTCCAGATATGATTTAACAGATCAACCAAATGTCTTTTAAAAATAAAACACATTTTGAATAAAAATACATGGAAACATTCTGAGGGGAATCTGTACTAGGTAAATTAGGGGTATTGTTTATTTTTATTTTCTGAATAGTTTGATGAATTTATTTTGTTCTATCTAAAATATATGATCCTTAATAAGATTTTTAGGAGGAAATAAGAAAAAAAATCCATTATCCGTAACATTTTGGTATATTTTATTCCAGTCTCTTCTATTTATAGGTTTTTGCTTTATTTTACATAGTAATTATAATGTGTGTGTATATACGTATGTACAATATACATATATGTACAATTTTACATACTTTTAAATATTTATCATAAGTATTTCCTCATATTATCCATAAACATCATTGCTTCATAGTAACACATCATAAGGGTGTATTTTGGTCTTCTTGACCAGTGCTTGGCATAGTGTCTGGTACATAGTATGTACTTAAATATTCATTGGTTATTTGTTAGAATTCCAGTGTTTTCATCTTTTTTTTTTCCTTTAAAAACAATGTCGCAATTAAGGGTGTGCATACTGCCTTTTCCCTATTTTGGATTATTTCCTTAAAGTGGCTTCCTAGAAGAAGACATATTTACTTACGAATGCTTGAAAAGAAATTGTAGGCAGTTGTGTTATTAATAGTGATTATTTAAGAAAAAGTTCACTTTAGACACAGGAAAACAGATTTCAGTAGATTTCATGTTTATTCAGTAGAATAAACAGGCTGTTATTTTAAATATTAAGACTTCTGGGAATAAACTTACTCTCATTGAGCACCATATTCATAATATTGTCAAAAATGTAAAAGACTAAAAGAAGTAACAAGATCAATGATCAACTCTTAAAAAAAAGGTAGACAATCTGAAAGTAGCAGTGATTTATCCATATATTTAAAAATAGAAGTCCTAGAGGGATGAATTAATATCTAGAATAATACATGGGCTGAGTCTGTCTTAATATTTTTAAAAAGTTAACTGATATATTCTGATTTGTAAATTGTGTACACCTGAAAGGTCTACATATATTTTTTAAAAGGGGAAATAGTAAAGCCATCTTTCTATATGCTTATGTAGAAACTGAACCAGAGCTAAAAGAACTCAGTTGGATTTATTGAGAAGGTGCTCTGGGCCAATGTCCATGTTAGGTACTGAGGGAGATACAGGAATAAAATTTCCACCTGCAAGAATTGAGAAAGTTGTCCCGGAGGGAAAAGAATCTGAGAGGACTTGGAAGGACAAATAACATTCAAAAGGTAAACATGGGGGAGAATCAGCATTCCAGAAGAGAAAACAGAGCAAATGAATGAAGTATGAAAATATAGGGTTCACCAAGATTAGAGAGTGTTAGTTTTAACAGAATGTACTCAGGAAAAATCCTGTTGATGACAAATTTGGAGGGAGTTCTAAAATTTGTTAAGCGATTTTTTTCCTTTCCTTTCTTCCCTCTCTTTCTGCTTTCCTCCTTCCTTCATTTCCTTCTTTCTTCTTGTCTCTTCTTTCTCTTTTAAATTATGACCTATATCCTAGAAAACATAACTGGTGACTGCGTAGGAAGGATTCACTAGCAGTACCCAGTTGGTATGGTAAGTTCTGGGCTTGAAACAACACAGCCCTTATTGGAGAAGGAGGGTGTAGACAGGCCTGAGTTGCAATGGACCATAAGCACTTTTGTGGGTTTCAGCAGAGCTCAGATTACATATCGGGTAAGAGAGTATTTATCTAGTGACAATACAAAGCCATTAGCAGTAATGTGATTTTCTAGCCTCCAAGAATTCAGTCCCAAGTGGAAAAGGTAGACTCAAAAAGGCTGGGTATAGATGGGGAAAACTACTTACTTGGTGTTCAGTAAATGTAAAGCTCAGCATCTTTCTTGAAATTCGTCTTCCTTAGCCTTTGGATACCATTCTTCTCTGATCTGTCCACAGTTTTGATGAACCCTCCTTTTCTGACTTTTCTCTACCCAACTTAAAATGTTGATTCCTGACTATTTCCTTTTATGCAACATACTACTTTGAGGATTTATCTTTTCCCATGCTTCAATCAGTATAACATACTTTAAGTACCAATATGACCCAACACCAACTTACATATCCAGCTCCCATTTTTTTTCAACTCTAGTCCTATTCTGTAGCTGTAGTCAATGAATGTTCTAATAACACTTTCAAGTTACAAAAATTGGAATCAATTTCCATTTCATTCCACCGGTTGCTTCTCCTAGTAACTACCTTTGATAACAGAACAACCAGACCCTTGTGTTGAAAACCTTTCTGCAAAATCACCAAATCCTATCAATCTCCCAGGTTTTAAAAGTTCATTCCTCCTATCTAAGCCCTCTGCCACTTCCCTAGTTCAGGTCTTACATTAGAACA
Source organism: Daubentonia madagascariensis (assembly GCA_023783475.1). Lineage (NCBI taxonomy): Eukaryota > Metazoa > Chordata > Mammalia > Primates > Daubentoniidae > Daubentonia > Daubentonia madagascariensis. The sequence goes on from JAKFHU010001209.1 coordinate 66,502,841, forward strand.
TAACAGGCTGGAAGTCGTCCTTGATGAAGGAGGTGGACATGTAGAAAATTACAATATAATTATTAAAGCAAAGATCTGTACCAAGTGCTATGGTTTATAGAGGAAGAAGAAATTAACACTAGTGGTATGTATGATAGAGGTAGTCTTTGAGACCTTTGATATAGAAATCACATTTGAGGTAGATCTTAGATGATTAGTAGGGGAACTTTAGATCCAGAATGGAAAAAAGGGTATCAGAAAAAGAAAGCAAGCCTGTAAAAGCCAAAGAAAGACCAGACCACAGTTGAGGAATGTTGTAGGAGATAAAGTTTTAAAGATAAGGTGAGGCCATATTGTTAAACGTCTTACATATCATGCTAAGGAGGCTACACTTATTTTGTAGGGCCAAGGGAGACACTGAAAGACTTTAAATAGATAAATGTCATCAGGAGATTTACGTTTTAGAAAGATAAAATTGTTAAATCTGGAAGAAGATGCACTAGCTCTCAACTTCAGGTGATTTGTCTCCCCAGCAGGCACTTGGAAATGTGTGGGGACCATATTTTCATGTCATAATAACTGGGGGATGCCACCAGCATCTAGTAGGCAAAATTCAGGCATTCTTATATCCTATACTGCATGGGGCAGTCTCCCATAGTCAATAATATCCTTCCCCCAAAGGCAGTAGGACCCCCACTAGGAAACACTGAATTGCTAATTTACTAAACGTTTAGTAAATATTTATTATTAAGGTTTTTCATAGATGGAACATGGTAAAAATTCCTATTCACCTAGTTTTAGAATTAACCAGGAACAAATCCCTACTCAGTAATCATAGGAGGTAGTATTAATATAACAAAAAAGAATACTACCCTACACTTCTAGTGTTGGCCAAGTACTTCTTTCAGACCAACCCCTGCCAACAGATAAAACTACAAATTCTGGACAAAATATAAAAATCAACCACTTGAAAGTAATGGAAAGCAACCAAAACCAGGCTGATCCTACAGAGGAGAGAACACTTGGAAGAATAGAGTATCATTGGGTGAGTTTCCTATTTTTATAACTCCTAGCCTGAGGGTAGTCCCCACTGTGCAACATGTGGAGCCTATAGTTTAAAAAAATTTTTTTTTTAATTTCAAAGTATTACAGGGGTACACATGTTTTTGGTTACATGGATCGCTTTTGTAGTTCTTGAGTGTTCATTGTACCCATTAGGTAGGTTTTTGCCCATCCCCTCCTCCCTGCCTGATTTCCATTGAGTTTTATTGCCTTGAAGAACCCCAGGACAGAGTTTGGGGCAATAATGGAAAATTCAGAGGGAAATCCTGACAAAGAAAGAACTAGAGAGAGTGCCCCAAATACTTCTGAACAGTCTCTGAAGCTTGCATATACAGAAAAGATTTCAAGTACAGCAGCCAGGTTAAAGAACTGAGCTGAAATCTGAGCTGCCACCAACTGTGGGCGAACCAGAGCTTGCAATAGAAGTTCAGCCAAGCAAATTGCCTGCTTTAAAAAAAAAAGTCTTTGGAGAAACATATCAAAATCCAGGGTTTCCACAACATTTTATTTACCATGTTGAGGACACAATCTTAATTACCCAACATATAAAGAAACAGGAAAATTAGCCCATTCTCAAAAGAAAAGACTGACACTGAGATGATCTAGAATATTGAAATGAGCAGACAAGTATTTTAAAGCAGCCATCAGCCATCATAACTATGCTCAAGGATGTAAGGAGAAAAATGTGCTTGTAATGGATGAAAAGATAGGAAATCTCAGCACAGAAATATAAATGATAAAAAGTAAATGGAATTTCTAGAATTAAAAAATACAGTAATTGAAAGAAAAAAGTTCATTGAATTGGCTTAAAAGAAGAATTACAGAAGAGTCAGTGAATTGGAATGCAGATCAAGAGAAAAACATCCAATTAAAGAAAAAAGAGGGAAAAAGATTGAAAAAAATCTACAGAGCCTCAAAAACCTGTAAGACAGTATCAAAAAAGGTCTAGCATATGCATAAATACAGTCCCAAAAAGGAGAGGAAAGAGAAAATAAAACTGAAAAAATTTTTATTTAAAATTTTACTTATTAAAATATAAAGCAGTGCTTTATTTGATGAAATAAAGCACTCAGAGGAAAATGACATTATAGAAAGGAAAAACAATTTGAACACTACTGGCTTCTCATTGGAAACAATGGACGTAAGGAGACAGTGGAACAATATCTTTAAAATGCCCAAAGAGGAAAAAAAAAGTTAACCCAGAATTATATATTCAGAAAAAATATTTTTCAGAAAGGAAAACAAAACAAAAACATTTTCAGATAAAAGAAAACTATGATAATTTCCAGCAGACCTGACCTATAGATGTTAAACAAAGTTTTTTAGTTTGAAAGGAATGATACTGTAAGGAAACTTGGACTTTCTCAGGAAGGAATACAAGCATCAGAAATGATAATCTGGCTAAATATAAAAGAATATTTTTTCTCAATTTATTTAAAATGTATATGCCTGTTCAAAGAAAAATATAACATTATATTATAGAGTTTATAACTTATGTTATATGTAATACATATAACAACTATAAGAAAATGGATGGTGGGTAGGGTAAAGGGGCCCATATGGTTTTAAGGTTTCTATGTTTTATGTGAATTGTTAACAACATTAACTGTAAATAGGCTATGTAAAGTTGTATATCTTGATATGGGTTTGGTCTGCACAGGTATACGCACTTGTGAAGACTCACTGATTAGTAGGCGTAAGATTTATGAATTTCACTGAATGTAAATTTTACCTCAAAGAAAAAAAAAAGCTAAAAAAACCCCTGATCTCTAGTTAATGATATGCAAGTTTAAGTCTTTACAAATGAAGTATACTAATGTCTGGAACTTAATTTGACTTGTAGCAAAATAATAAGACAGGTTGATTGATATATAAGATAAATGTGATATTTAAAAATACAGTAAAATACAGTAAAAATTTTAATTGTAGAATCTAGGTGGTGAGTATATAGGCATTCTCTATAAAATATTTCAGCTTTTCTATATGTTTGAAAATTTCCATAAGAAAATGTTGGAAAAAAGAACATTGCCAATCTACAGTTATTAACAGGTCAAAGAGGAAAATAAACCAGGAAAAAGGAAAAGAATTTGAAAAATTGAGGATACAAAAAAAAAGGAAAAGAGATAGTCAAGCTAAAACAGAGAGGCAGAGAGAACTGGACAGTAAGAGAGAGCGGGGTATGGAAAAAAACAAAGAAGAAAACACTGAAGGAGGTAGACAGAGGGAGAGGGCAAGGTGCCAATCACTGGAAAATAGTAACAATAGTAAATATGTTATCACCACCCTTTATCTTTTGAAATTTAATAAATTAGTTCTAAAGCTAAAAATTAGAAAGAATTATTTTGTCATGGAATCCAAAATTACACACATGTAAAATTATTTAGATATTTGTTTTAGAATTTTAGAAATTATTCAATATCAATCTAAAAGTCCCCTTGACATTCAAAAATTGTTTGATTATCTTATGTTTTGTCCTTGAAAAATCTGTAGTACATCATTCCAGTTGTAACATTAACAACCACTGTTGACTTAGGGTCAGATCTGGAAGGAAGCCAGGATTCTACACCTCTAGTAAGGAGTTTCTACTCCCTCCAACTACCTCCCCCTAAACTAGCAGCTCTACCCATCACATACTGTCTCATTCCAAAGCTTATGCTTTTACTTAGAGGTAAACTTTCAACTCATCACATAAATACATGGTTCTCTATCATTCTAACACTGTATATTTTAATTAATAAATAATTGTTAATTAAGATATACTTCATATATTTGCTCTCCATTAAGTAGTATTTTTCCTTTCATTACCTAGTCATGTATCATCCGTGAAGGCAAGAGCCCATGTCCAGTATATAGCACAGTGTTTAGCACATGGAAGGCCATTGATAAATATTTACTGTTTGAATGAATAAAGAGTGTTTACTATCATTCACAATATCCCTTTCTCAATTGATTATGAACAGAGCTTGTCAAGATTAGGAAAATAGTAAAGTTTGACTAATCACATCAGATGTAAGTAAGCAAAAATTTACCAGAGTTCTAATAACATTTTATTTTGTTCTTATGAGTGTAAATCTTAAATTTTGACCTTTTTAAAAAATCCTAAATGGCTTAATGGACTTGAGACTTAAGTAACCCAGAAATTTTAAAATTGAAAAGTCAAATGATATATTTATATTATAAAATAAGTGATGGTTTTGCATAGTAATATAACAAATCAACACTCTTTTCAAAATTCAAAGGTAAAAGAAGCTGGTATTACTGATTTCTATCTGAAGTCAGATCCAACTTTTATGACGACAATAATCTCAGATCAGAATCAAATAAATTTCAGAACTCGGTTTGAGAGAAAAGGAAAAACTTTAGTTAAAACCATTACAATAAAATAATTATGATTATAAATCTCTTTAGTTAAATATGTACACATTACATGGTATTTTTAAAAAGAATGAAAATGGATAAAGTTTTTCAGGCAAATCTAATGCACAAATACACCATCTTTTAGAGTATAATTCAGTTTAACATTCCTTAACATCTGTGTCAGACAATGGCTCTACTTTGTGCAAAACATGATAGGCAAAATAAGGAAAAATTCTGCAAAATTATTTAGTTCCCCAAGAAAATTACTAAAAAAGAAAACAAAAGAAAAATAGGTTGTACACTCAAGCTTGATTGTATACACAGGCTAGAATGACCAGCACTGATGTAACCCCCATATCTGCTAAATAAGTCCTTGGGTAGCTTTAGTCTGAAGTCAAAAGTTGAAGTCCTAGCAATTGTGCTTTTATGCAGCCACATGGCCAATAAGGTAGATGTTGTCATAAAGGTGCCCTACAAAATCTTCACTAATGTTTTGAGCAGCACGACGGGTATTTCGAATAAATTCTCTTTTTGACATTTTATTCTTCACATGAGGGCTACTGAGGTCAATGGAAAGTAGAATCAAAGAGTAGCACAGTACATAGACAGCATCTGGAAGGGAAAAAACACTTCAAATTATTAGCTGGTTTAAAAAATATGATTCCAAAGGCATTATATAAGGCAAAAATGTTTACAATTTCAAGAGGTCAAGGTTAGCTAATAACTAAACATAGGATGATCAACTCATCCATCTTTGTCTGGGCTTTTCCTAGCTTAGCATGGAAAGTCCAGCATCCTGGGAAACTCCTGACTCCTGAGAAAACCAGGACAGTTATCCTAACTGAATATTAATTCAGCAAGCATTTTCTTCAATTCTAAAGAACTTTAGACTAGTTTAGGGCTTTATAGTAAAAATTCATTCCAGATTTAAATTTCCGAATTGGTTTTACTTTCATCTTTCTTTTCAAATGTGGTATTTCTATTCAACTCTCGATAAAATACATTTGTATTGTCAGCATATTTATCTCTCCATTCTAAAAAAAAAGGCAACATATTTATTTACATAGAATGCTTTTACAAATATCTAATTTAATTAGTAAGCATCTTGAATGACAGGAAAACATATTAGCTTAGTACTAGAAAATAAAACATAGGCTGGGCCTTGGTGGCTCATGCCTGTAATCCTAGCACTCTGGGAGGCCAAGGTGGGATGATCGCTTGAGGCCAGCAGTTTGAGACCAGCTTGAGCAAAAGCGAGACCCCGTCTCTACAAAAAATAGAAAAATTAGCCAGGCATTGTGGCACCTGTAGTCCCAGCAACTCGGGAGGTTGAGGCAGAAGGATCATTTGAGCCCAGGCGTTTGAGGTTGCAGTTAGCTATGATTATGCCACTGCACTCTAGCCCAGACAACAGAGCGAGACCCTTCTCAAAAAAAAAAAATAAATAAAATAAAAAGAAAAAGAAAAAAGAAGTATAAACAACTTGAGAGACTATTAAATATTCTCATTTGAGATACATATTTTAAAGGTCCATGGAATTTACATATTAATTTCAAAAGTAAATCTTTAGGGAGAAGACTGCTGTACCTGAGCACCATGCAACAAAATTTTATATATTCACAGGGTATTATTTCATGTGTAATACTAAAATAGTAACAAACGTCACGATACTTTACTACCATGGTGCTTATATTTCAGAATTCTGCAGTCTTAAGAATGCTAAGTTAAACATGTCTTGTAGAGCATGTTCAACAAATTTCAAACTTGTTGATTACAAATATTTTGTAATCTCTGCTTACTAAGATAAGCACAATAAAATTTTTGATATGAAGAGATAAGTAAAGCTGTATCAAATGAAAAAAAATATGGAGACTCAGGCTATATCACACACACATAAATGCATACATATATATACATATACACACACACATTGAAAATCAGTTGTCTTAAAAACAAATTTTAGTAGAAAAATGGTGTTACCTATGTAATTCATGGATTATTAAAAGCTTTAAAAATAATTTCTTAAGTTTTCAGTTAGACTAGTAAAAATACCCAACACTCAAACAAGAATAATTTTAAAGAATTTATGTAGCTAAGTCTAACTTTCTTCCTAAAACAGTATATTTATTTTATATATATATATATATAAAAAATAAGACAGCTATGACAAACTAAGTATTCCTTCTAACCTCACACAAATGATGTATTCCATAGAAGTAGTCCCTGCTACAAGCAGTAAAACAAGTATTTGTAATTACTGGAAACATTTTTACCCACAGTGAGAAAAATGTGTCATATACCACTGTTTTTACCCAGAGGTGGGGTGGGGAGAGGAAGTAAAGTATGATATATATTCTTACCAGGACTAAGGCCAAGTTCTCGCATTAAATCAGGGTTACAAGCACAGAACCTATGTGAGAACTTTGTTATAAGAGTTTCGAGATACTCCCCACGCTCTTCAGGGGCATGGATATGACGAAAAAATTCTCTCAGTGCATTTGGCAAGAATTGATTTCTAAAATTATGCAGTGTTACAAGGTCATCCAAGACATCTCTCCTATAGGATGAAAAAAAGGCACAGCTTTAGTCAACTTTTCTCTATGAAAAAAAAAGGATAAGAAAAATCATAAATTGTCATTTTTTAGATAAAAATACTTTATTATTGATTACCAGATCAGCTAATCCTATAAAAGTATATATAACTTTTAAAATTAAAAACATCTAACTATGATCATTTAAGAAGTTAAACAATTTTGAAATCTTTCATGAATAGGTTACAACAAAATAAAACAAGGTAAAACCTAGTAATTCTACCCATAAAATGAAAAAAAAATGAATTTTGTATTTTTAAAGAACAGCTTCTTAGCTGAATCCAAACAGCAATGGATTTTTTTATTTTTTTAATTATAAAATTAAAAAGTAATGAAGTCTTGAAAGTCATGAAAGTCTCCACCTACCATACCAATCTACATCTTCAGAGGTAACAATTATTTATGTAGAATTTTAAAAATGCCTATATATATTATATATTGTTTTAGAATTTGCTTTTGGTTTTTTCACATAGTATATTATGGACAGCTTTCCACATCTTTACACCTAGATCCACTTCATTCTTCTTAATGGCTCCATAGCATCCTATCTTATGCATGAAACAATCCTACTGATATATATTTAGGTTATTTACTATTGTATAAATATTTGTTTATGTATATGTGTGTATATATAACTTTAAAAAAAATCAATAGCATTCTAATATATAGTCACAGTTGCTAGTGGGCCAAATCTGGCCTGCTGTCTGTTTTTGCAAATAAAGTTTTATTAGAACACAACCACACTAATTTGTTTATGTATTGTCTATACCTGCTTTCATAACACAATGGCAGAGTTATAAATAAGTGTGACAGAGATCATATGGCCTGTGAAGTCTAAAATGTTTACAAAAAGATCTGGTTCTTTACCAAAAAAAACCTATTGATCTCTGAGTATCTGGCACTTTAAAGTTAAAAAAAGTTACTGATATATCTTAAGAGATTTCTTTTAATCACCATTATGCTGGACTGTAAACTCCTCAAAGACAGGAATTATATCTTAATCATGTAAGTACTACTCTAGTAAAGTTTCTGGAATATAATGAACGTTTGCAGATTACTGTTGAAAAATCCTGAGAAACAAAAAAGTTTGAGAATTACAATGAAAGATAAACATTTTTGAGCCATACAAGATCTATAATTTTAGAAAAATTTTAATTCAGTGATGTCACATCAAAATGTCCCAATATTTTTATGTCCATTAATAATCAGAATAAAGAGTACAAGTGAATGACTATCAAATCAAAACAGCATACTGACCATCATCTCTATTTGTGTAAAACACACTACTAAATATCACTTTCATAATTTTCAAACTTGCACATGACATTTCTGTGTAGTCTATATGCAAATACATACATATCTTATATCCCTAGGACATGTGGGTTTATGACTATAATTTGTCTTTGTATTAGATTTTTATATTAATAATTTCAGGATTCAGAACTTTCAGTTATCTGAACACTTAAATTATGGCTAGTTATTCAGCAAAAGTCAGGGCTGCAGTTTCCTGAAAAACATTTGATTTTGTTTTGCTATTACAAAGATGTTGGGCTTCCATTTTGTGTGTGTACGTGAACTTTTTTTCACTTTTACAATGGCAACTTCCTCATCATTAAGTTAAAGCTCACTAAAAAAAAAAAAATGATATTATTATAATATTAAATATAATATTATTCCTGTGTAAGGTACAGGAATCTTTTCCCTGTCTTTACTCAATTTTGCAACTAGATGATTATGATGTAGTATTAGTTTTTAAAGTAACACTAAACTCATCAAAAGCATTACTTAACTCATTTCTGATGAAAACTTAATTTTTTTTTTTTTTTTACCTTTCATCAAGATAGATTCTCAGTTTTTTCCAATTTAGTGTTCTTGTACAGAAGATAAACTTTGCTATTTCCTTTGGTGAATCATCTAGGATACCCTTGGACATAAAGTAGTTCACTCCCTAAGACAGAAAGACAAGTCTACATAAATAAAATCATTATTTATAAACTTTAACAATTAGGCAATAACAGAATAGCTATAAATTCTTTCCAGCATTAATAGCTTTTTTGTAGCTTTATCATGCAAAATACAAGCTAGAACTTGAACTAAAACTATTACTTGTGATTGACAGTTTACATGCAATGAAAAGTAGGAAATTCAAAGTTAAGACCCCTAAAGAAATCTTAATTTAATTTTCTGGCTCATGTCAGATAAAACTAACTGTACAGAAATATGGCCTAATTTTGGGGAGGAGGGCTGCAGGAAGAAATCACAATATAGACTTCAAAATAGGCCTTTGTAGCACACACTTCCCCTGCCTAATAGAAAACACAATTTCTTAAAGTTCTGATATATATTGTAATATACCTTTCAAGGAAATAACTGCTTAAGAAAAAAGAATTCTCCAAATAAAAGTCTAACAACTTTATTCTGGAAAGAAAAATAATTAAATTATTTAACTTAAAGTAAAGTGGGCCCAGCTCCGGGTCGTTTATGGGTTTTACTACTTTGGCTTTAAGCATTGCTGCATTCTACAAGAACCTAGCTACAATATACACTGAGGCAAAACATAATAAGACAAAACAATTTCAATGTGTTTCACAGGATTTATCTTTGAATTTCCTTTTCTCTGCATGCAAAGTTTTCCAGAGAAGCATTATCCATAAGTTTGTACCTATTTTAGATTTAAACCAACAACAAGAAAACATCAACAAAAAAATCAAATGCTGAAATCAGTGTTCTCTCACGTATATGAAGGTCACATTCAAACAAATGTCTTGGGTAGATTTGAATGTGCAGTTATTGAAATAAAAGGCAGGTGTGTTTATTTCAACTCGCAGTTATCCAGATACATGCACTCCCATGAATGCTTATGTCTGGATACTAGCACATTGTGTGCAGTTAATTGGTAGAGAAAATGACATATTATATACATGCAACATACTGTTTTCACACATAAATTCCTTTGGCATTCTTCACTTTACAAATCCTTATATAGTACTCAGAAATATTGCATACATTAAGAATTTACAAAATTAAAAGATTTCTATGAAAAACTCTTCAAGATAAAAACTTTTTCATAAAATTTTTATATTAAAAAATTTTAAAGTAATTTGGTACCATAAGGTAATGCTTTTGAAAGGTTATAAATACCTGTAAATTGTAATTCAAAAATAAGACTTTTTATATAAAACTAACTTTATGAGCCATCAGGATAATACCCCAACAGCAACATTATCAAATTTTCATGTGAGTTTTAATAGAACAAAAGCAATGCTAATGCACTGATTTTAAAAATGTACATTAAGAAAAGCTGAGTGTGATAACATAAACTTTCTTGTCAACTCAATTGTAAGCTATATTTCAGACTGACTCCTGTATATAATGGCTAGAAAAGGTACGATCAAGATGGAAAGCCAAAAATTTGTTTGGAATGAAGCTCTCAGGAATTGTCTGAGGGGGCAGGAACTAGAGAAATATTAATGCTTGTTCTATCCTTTCCTCCATTAGTTTGAATAATCGAGAGTTGACTGTATATTTAATTGTATATTTAATTGCTTAGCAAAAGTTAAGTCAGGCTTCATTGTTGCCAAAATTCCTCAGTTTAAAAGGATAACAATATTTCAGAATTATTTCCAGTGCTTAACTATAAATGAAGTGATTTAAAGACAAAGGAATGTCAATTAAGTATTATTTAATAGATTCTTTATTCATGCCTAAATCAATATTTAAGAGATATAAAACTAATTCTAATCTACTTTTTAAAAATTATGCAAAATAAACCCACTAATATGATTCATCAAATGGAATATAATTCTCTAATTATATGATTTATGTCATTTTAATATCATTTGATGCTACTTAGTTATAAATTAACATTGGTATTTGTCTCATGTAAGCATCATAAAAATACACTGTTGGCTATTTTCTCTTTAATGAAACACACATTTTCAGAATTTAATATATGATCTGAGTTCTCCAAAATCAATTAAATATATAGGAGTTGGCACGTACACAAAGAGTTTTAAATCCTATCCTGAAAACTGGTACCACAGCTTGAAATAAGCCAACGCTGTTGGTTTTATGAAGAAAGGAGGCATCAATTTCAAGCCTGGGATTGCTCTGGAAAGGAAGATTACTTTAGAAGGGCTATCAAAGTGAATGGTTAAGGAATGACAAATAGAAAAAGGCATGGGACCCAGATTACAATTGTCTCTAATAAGCAAGCTGGCAATCATCTGAATTTCCATATGTTTATGTAACAATGAAATACAAAAATGTACCACAGCATGAGATCTGTTGAATAACTGTAAGGTTGCTTAATAAGTGGTATAAGCATTTTTGTTTTTTAATTAAGTTTTAGAAGAATGGTACAGAGAGACCCCTAGACCACATAGCGTATTAGTGATGAGTAAAGACTAGAATTCTTAGCAGTGTGTACATGCACACACACATCTGTGTGATGTCTCACAGCAATCATCAGTCTCAGTTGACATAAATACAGTATCCCAAAAAAAGAAGTTTGTAGCTCAGTATAGTCTACATGACTCACTATAAAAGTTTCCAGCTTTGGATGTCACATTTTATGAGGCATAGTAGAATTCATGTTATGTAAGAAACAGTTGAAGAATGTAGGGGTATCAGGCCAATGAAGAAAATATTTAGGAAAGAAGAAAAGATTAAGACTTTAAGACATCTGAAAGGCTGTGTCACAAGAAAAAAAGGAACAGACCTTGTGAGTAGTTCTAGTGAAGATCTTAAGCTCTTTTTTGGGTCACAGACCCCTTTGAGTATGAAGAAAGCTATAGAACTTCTTCCCAGAATAACACACCTACACATTTTAAGAATATTTATTAAATGCCTGAAGCCCACCTAAGGACTGCAAGTTAGGAGTCCCTATTCTAAAACAGTGTGGGAGTACAGTCAGTGAGTTTCAGTTACAGGCAGGCAGGTTACCACCACGTAAGGAAGGGCATGGTTGTAACTATGGCTGAGTTGTTCAAAGCCCAATAGTTTGTCATTTGCTTGATTCAATTTTTTCCCCCGTTTTCAAAATAAATTTAAGCTTCAAATTTACTACTACCTACTTTAATTTGACTGTTTAGTCTATATAAATTTTAACACCCTTATGCAAACTCTACTCTGTTCAACTTTTAGAATGATCTAAATTGTTGCAGTCACAGTGTAGTTCCTTTTTTTTTTTTTCATGTGGGAAGAATTCTAAGACGTTTTTGTCCGATAACTCTGAAATAAGTCATGATGGTGTCAGTCCTACAAATGGGCTGGTTCCATGCATAAAGATAAGCTCTTGTCAGGTGAAAGGAAACTATTGGCTAAAATAGCTTATATTTAAAAAACAGTTTTAAAGGAAAGTTACAGTGGGGTAAATAAGATTCCTATTATGAAAATAGGCATTAGGCCTCATTTCTTTGGAAAATGGCAAACCGGCAAATAATATTCATGCTACAAATTATCAATTTCTTAGTAATTTGATTTTTTTAAAGTATCCATTTAATTTTATATTTAGATAAAAAGATGAATACCCAAAGACTAGTTTGTAAAACAGATATATGTATATCTGTGGATATTTACATATATATGTATCTGCTTTAAAAACTTTTAAAAAGCATTAAATAAAAACAAATACATTTAAACTGTCTATATCTTCATTTAAAAATATATTAAACACAACGTAGCATATGCAAGGTATTCAGTGATAGACACTGAGTAGTTAGCCCTAAGAAAATTTAAAGTTTATCTGTGGTGATGAGACAGGTACGTAAATAACTAGAATATACACATGTACAGTGATACAAGGCTGTCAAATAAGGCCTAAATGAATGGATACAAAAAATAAGCATTTCGGTAGTTCAATGAAAGGAGGAAACACTACGGGACTGGACATTTGGATAAGGTTTCCTGGAAGAGATTAGATTTGGAAGGAATGGAAGGGGTTTAGATAGCTCTGAATGAGGGGAACACTGGTGAAGAATGTTTCAGTTAATCCTGTATTATATGAACAAAAGTAACATAAGATTAAAAAACAGCCTATTTTCAAGAAAGAGGGGGAACTATCCTGGGTTTGAGAATAAGTCTGGAAGTAGACTGTGGTAGGAATAGTGCTGAATTTTAGGGTAAGAAGTCTATTCTCTACCCTATATGCAACTGAAACCCTCTGAAGGCCTTTTAACGTGATGAAGCAACGGCCTGCAATGTGAATTTGACAGTAATATAAAGAGAAATAATGGAAGAAAAATTCGTGGGTTACTACAACCGTCCAGGTTTGAACACATGGAAAAGCACTAGAACTAGAAAGGAAATATATTCTAAAAACGTATTTAAAACACTCCATATGCTACATATATGAAAATAGGAAGTGAGCGCACTTGACAAATACACTGGCTATCAAGCCAAGGGACAACGAAAAGTGAAAGGTAACTGGTGTTTCCGGCTTAGATGAAGAGGGACATGACTGACAAAAACTGACTGACAGAAAAAAAAAAAAAACAAGTTACAGAAGGTGTTGACTTGAAGGAAACATGATGAGTTTGATCTTAGAAATGTTGAATTTTTAGGTGATGACAGATACATTAATAACTAGAAAGGCATGGTAGGCAATTGGCAATGTAATAGGATATATTAAAAAAGTGAGGTTGAAGATATAGATTAGGTATCTTGAATAAGAAGGATCAATAAGGGCACAGGTAACAAAGAGGAGAAGGAGAGAATAACGTCCCATAGGCCGAGAGCCTTTGAGATTTACAGAAAAGATGTATAATGCAATTACATAGTATAGTTGAAAGAGCATAATTTTCAGAAGAGGAACCAAACCATGGTTCTGCCATTTATTGATGGTGTGAACATAAACAATTCACTCAACCTTTCTAAGCCTCAGTTTCCTAATCAGTAAAAATCTTAGATGGCTACTGTGAAGACATGAAAGTGTCTAGCAAAAGGAACATGGCTGGTTTTCTTTTGTCTTTCAGATAGCTCAAGGGATCTAAAATGGGAAAAGAGGGTACTGGATTTGGTGATTGGGAGAAGGTCTCTTTCCATACAGCAGTGGAGCCTGCTCGAGTCCAAGGAACAAGGAATGAGCTCAGTCAAGAAGCTCACTTTCAAGTGAGTATTGCCCACTCACTTAAAAAACTTATTAGTACAAAAGAGGAAAAAGTAAATGGTAAAATTAAAGGGCAAAAAGAGAAAATGAATTTTATTCAAGATGATTTTGACCTATTTGTGTCAGAAGACCAAAAAAAAAGAGAGTTAATGAAGAGGAAAAGACTAAAGTGCAGGAAAAAGACTCTGCTGCAGGAGTAGCAAAGCAGACAAAAAGGAAGCAGGAAAAGGGACTGGAAATACAACTGGAGTTTACAATGCTTTCTAAGCCTGGGGGACAGGATAGTAGTACTATCCTGGGACAGGTACATTAAGAAAGTGAAAAGCAGAAAACAGAGCACACGTTGGTTTCCTTCTTAGGGAGGAGGAACCATCTGGGGAGAGTTGGAAAACAGAGAGCTGAGCCGGATCACTGAGCAAAGTGGTGAAGATTTCTATCAGCAATGATGCAGGGTATAAGTGGGAATCCACTAGGAATAAACCAAAGGAGTGCCAAAAAGCAGAGAGAATCTAGGTGAAGTTAATGGTAATTCATCTTATCTCATGTTAAAGTTAAGCAAAATCTAACATATATATCTTCAGAACCAATAAATACGTATTTGGGAACAGAGTGAATTCCAGAAAACTAGGCATGCAAAGCCAAATGAAAAAGTACTGACTACTGGTACTGAAAGTACTGGCTCCTAGCACGGACACCTGGCAGAAACATTGTGTAACAGCTGGTATCAATAAAAGAAATCACTAATAAAACAAAACTGTCACATACTAGGGAGCACCCTTAATTTGTTTTCCTAAAGAATAGATTAGTAACTTAGAAAAAATTTTGACTTAGCTAGTTTTATTCAAATTTGTCCTTGTATGCAACGTAAAATCTAGTACCATGGCTACTACTTTTCAGGTAATAAACCTTGGACCATTATACAAGAGAAAGCAAACTGGACACTGCATTTAATTTTTTTAAAGGATATTTTGAAGACTTTTAAAAATAACAATCCTTAAATTTTAGCAATAACTATTTATAAAACCAAATAGCTCAATCTAGATTTCTAACTTTTCTTTTAATATGAGAACCAATATATTAAACCAATATATTAATTTTCAAGTATACATTGTAACCACAGAAAAATAAACAAGTGAAATTTAAATTAAAATGTAACATTTTCACATCAAAAGTAATGCAAAAATTAAGAGATACAGTATGTCATGAAAATTTTACTTCTGAATAGTAAAAAATAATTAGCACATCAGAAGGCGGCCCTCTGCAGGTCAAATGTGAGTATTCCCATTGTTTTGTTTGCAAATAGCAGTAGCAATGGTTAAGATGACTGCTCTGATACTATTTCTTCTTTTCCACAATGTTTTCAGAATTGCTAAATATAAAATCTATTAATTTTGTTCAGTCCAGCAGTTCTCACCCTCCCTATTTAATTAGAGAATATGTGCTCTATTGTTAATGGGAAAAAACCCACAGAACTTGAATAGTTGAGAATAATTTACCTGGGGATATTTTTTCTACACACACACACAAAATCAACACCTTGACTTTTAGCTGCAGTAAAATAAATGCAGAAGACTTCTTAATGAGCAAGTTTACGACTAGGTGTATATGTTTTTATCCTATCATTTCATTGCATTTTACCTACTAAATTTTGTAATATTTTCTCCCTTCTGTAATTTTCCATGCCCCTCCCCTATGTTTAATGCTGACCTACAGCACCTACTTCAGAAATGTCACGTATTGCTTTTATTAATGATAATTTAAGTTGCCTATGTCAATTATAATTGTTATTCCTAATATAGTCACTAGACTCAAATACTAAAGTAAAAACTATGTCCAGGTTTTTAAAGTTGTCCTATGTAGAAAGATAATTTTTTTGGAGTATATGTTTTCTTCTTGTTGAGGTACCCATGATTAGGCTATTCACTGGAAGGCTCTGTGTTACACAGAAATAAGAGGAAAAGGAGTAACAAAAATTAGTAAAGAAACACAAAGATAGTTTTGATGTCAGTTTGCAAACTGAACTGCAGATTTCAATGTCCTCTCTTCCCTAGTTAGGACTGAGCGTACACTGTCCACACTCATGTAGAAGTAACAGCTGTGGAGAAAAGAGAGAGTGCCAGGATCCTGTAGTCGGTTCCCTCTGACAGTTACCAAAATGAATCATAACATCACAATGTCACACTTTATCTGGAGGATAAGGAAGAGTCACAAGGTTCAGTTTTGAGTAAGGGATAGAGATGAAATCAGTTTCTTTACAGATGTTGTTTGAATTGGCAAGGATTTCAGCTTCTCAGAACCACTTATGGAGGACTTTTCAGTACATTAAAGTGCAGGATGCTGAGGAATGGCTAAGGACAGTGACATATACACCTTAAATTATTTACAGCTAAAAGATATCAACATAAAATCTCACGTAGAGGAGGGATAGTTTAAAGAAAATCTAAATAAAAATGGAAAATCCCCTCTAGTGATGTCCAGGGAAAATGGAGGGGAAGTATAGGACAGATCTTTCTGCTTATTTTTCAAGAGAGAGGAAGCAGTGACACCAGACAAAATAATATGAACCTCATTTAAAGTTTTAAACAAATAATTAAAAGTTTCTATTAGTTAGTTCTAATAGCCTCAAACAGAAAAAGAGCCACATCTGTGAGTTCTAATAACCCCCAAAAGAACCACGCTTGTGACTGGAATGGATCAATAAGGTGACAGATAAGAAAGCACTTGACAAATGATAAATTACTACTAACAATTAAATATAACAATCATTATTGTAATTGTAATTATTACTGAGAAAAGTTGCTGGTAGTTGTGTCAAGCTTCTTGGAAAAGCCCCTTATATCTCTAGCCTGTCTCTAAATTAGAAAAAGAAAACATTCTAATCAAAATATGGAGATAAAAAATATTAGGTTATGATTAATAACAATTTAAACTAATGAGAAAGTGACACATTTGAACACTGATATTAGCTAATTTAGAATTCTTGCTTTATAAAAATCACAAATACTGGATTTGCAATGTGCATATATACACCTACTTAAATGACTAACAACTCCAATAAATAAAAGTTAGTTTTATCATATTACCTAGATTCTAATATGTACATTTACATATATATTTTAACAGGTCTGAAATAATTTTAAAAGAAACATTAAAAAAAAAAAGGCTTAATAGTAGACAGACAAGTGAGTTGGGATTTAAATGGTAGTTTCACTGCCAGCTCATGTAACGAAAGTATCTGTTCATCCAACCACCATTTCAGCCAAGACACGTTTTAATTTTAACATAATTTTGGACCCATAATTATTGTTTAAAATGTCTTAAAAAGATTAAACTAAGCAGCACCACTGAAATGAAATGTTACTGTATGTGCAAAAGATTGTTTATCACATGCAGAAAATGCAATTAAAGGCAAAGGGTATCAGCAAAGCTAGGAAATGTTGGTGTGACCAATATATACTTCATTAAAGACCATTACTCAGGTGTCAAATAATTTAAGTTCTCAGCTGTAATGTCTAGTTATCTACTAGAATCCAAAAGTTCCAGGAAAGGAAGAACCCCAAGGCCTAGAGCAGCACGTGGCTCTTGGTATTTTAAGTTGTTGTAGTACCTTCTAGTATAAATAAATGGCTACATTTTGGTGAGCACTTAGAGGCATTAAGCATTTAACATCTCTTATTTCATTTAATCTTCACAACACCATGTTTTTTTTTTAATGCCCTAGTCCTCAGTAAACACCATGTTGTAAGTATTAATACTATTACTGTCCCCATTTTACAGATGGGGAAACTGAAGTAGAAAGCTTAAATAACTTGCTCAAAGTCAAAGTCACATAACTATTAAGTAGTAGAGATACTTAAATATTTGTTGAACGAATATTTGAATCTATGTGTACAAAGCTTCCAGCTGACTTTCAAAAGACATTGCAAACTTTTGAGGCTTATATAATTCAATCAGGGGCAAAAATACAAAAACAACTCTCTTCTTCAAATCTGTGAGTTGGACCAAATATGAAGGGCAGATAAAACCACAGTGCACTTTGAATGCCTCAAATTATAAATTCTCAAAGGTTAAAGTCACCAGCCCAAATAATCAAAAGTAGCATATCTCTGATGCTATATTTAACTGCTAATGGCCAAAAGAGGTTCATAGAAATCTTAAGACTTTTTTATTATAAAGAAGATATCTCTAAAAACTTTATGAAAGAAGAAAATGTTATATAATCTTATGGATAAATGTACACTACAGTTAGTTGTTTAAAAATGCATTTAATGTAGTGTTTCCTTCATACTCCATATTTCAAAAGCTGCAGTTAAGTTGGTGGATGCCTTACTGTTGATGACATCCAGGAATGGAGGAAATATTGTCCTTTGGATTTCTGACAAAGCACTCATATTTCAGAGTGACATCTACTATGACATTGGTAACAGCAATTGCTAAATTCATGAAAGACATGTAAAACAAACAACCACCTTGGAAATTAAAGCTGAGAAGTTAAATACAGAAAGTGATATCAAATTTTACTAAAACTCTGGTCACATCAGATAAGGGAAAACGTTTTGGAGGTATGGAGGTGGTCAGGTAGAGTATATAAGGAAATAAAAGGCAAACGTTTCTTTGAAATGTACTTAAAATACTTAATGCATCATTGCAAAGTCTCTAGGTACATGTATATAAATTAGGAAAATTCAAATGAAGAAAAAATCTTGCTCATTTCAGAATTTCACATTTTCAAATCTGAAATTTAAAAATGCATCCTAGATCAATACATCGTCGACTAATTTCAGTTAGCTTTTGCCCCAGACAATTCACACTCAATGAGAGAGCAAATTAGTATCTCCCATAGGATACTGACAAAAAAAAGAGCAAAATACACCAGGTGGTTTGTCTGACGAATAAACTATGGAATACTATAGGGCCTGAATCTCTTTTTCATTTAGATAAAGATTAGAAGAGGGCCTGGGAAATTTGTTTCTCTTTGAAGCTTCTAAAAGGTTTATTCTGAGTCCACAAATCTCCTCTGTGACCTGATTCTAAACCACATGTTGTAATGACTCTTGGAGACAAGGGACAATAGGGAGGGTGGCCAGGATAAAGTATGGTTAGGGCAAAGTGTAAACTAAAGTTGACCTAATAGACACAAGATAAAGTTGCCTTCTAAACCATAAAATCACTTGATGGATCAGATTAAAAAGAGATAGATAATACATACATACATGTCCATACATACCACATTACTCTCAAAAAAGTGAATGACCTCCAGTTTAGTATGACTTGACTAGTTGTAACCAGTTGCTTGAAAGTATTAACTTGTCTAGACAGAGGATGGTATTCAGTGTCTGAGAGGCATAATTTTTCACTTTGACTCTAATGCTGATCAAGAGGAAGGAGCTTTGCCAATGAACTTCAGCATTTTAGCTTTTATGGGTAAACAATTCTTATACAGGGGGAAGCTAGTTAAACTATATTTGGTGATTTTCACCAGCAAATTTGTGGATAAGTTGATTTGCTAATGAGAATTAGCAATATTTTTAAAAATCTGCATTCAGGATTACCTATAAAACTGCTCTAAGTTTGGGTAATAATAGTAATAACACATCAGGATGTTTTTGGTTGTAAACAATAGAAGCCCCAACTCAAAATAAAAGTAAAGAGATAAATTTACTTTAAAAATAAAATTACCTTGTGTAACAAGCAATTCTAAACTAATACGGCTCCAGGATTCTTAGGCTCATAGATGGCATCACAGACCCAATTCTTTCTTTCCAATCTGCTATTTTCAGGTGTGCTGCTAACACTTCTCATGGCTACAGGATGGCTGCAGGTGGTCTTGTCATTACATCCTCACACACAACACAGACAGTACTACTCCCCTTTGTCTCTTTTAAAACCTAAAAAAAAAAAACTTTCTCTGCACACGTCTCCTCCAATCTCATAGGTCAGAACTAGACTACATGGAAGCCGTGGAAGCCAAGGGGAATGGAATAAATATGATTAACTTGAATAACCTATACTCTCGAGGCTAGGAATGCAGCCAGCCACACAGCTGGTTGAGGTGATTTATCTAGTGAGAAGTCTAAGTTATGGGATCTAAGCCTTGCCCATATAGGCTTACTGTGAATTTTTTTAAAATTACTTTTACCATAGGATATAGTTGTATTAGAAGGAACTCTAAGATCTCTCTTACGTTCTGCCCATATTCCTTTCCTTTTCCTCAGTGTGCAGTAGTAACTATTTCCCTCTGGCTTAACCACTTCAATCACAGCATAACAACCTCCCCTCATACCTTTTTTTTTTTTTTTTTTTCTTTTTCTTTGTTTGCTCAGTGGCAGGAAAACCTCAAATGGCAAAAAGTTAGTGTCAGCTACCAATTCAAATGGTGTTAACTCTGGTGCCAGTATTCCACCTTTGGGTACTAAGTCCTCTAGCCCAGCAGAGACTAGAAATAAGGGAGGCAGAATCACAAATTTAGCAACTGGGTCACTAGCTAAAATAGTGTTACACTTCTTTGAATGCCTGCCCAAAGGCTATTTCCTTCTTTCCATTACTTCCAGCATCTTAGCTACAGTTGCTGAACCATAAGTCTAATCCAATCATGTGATCTTTTCTATTCTATTCTCTTTTTATCTAGAGGTGTTCATGTGACTCAGTTATGTTTAATAAGAAATGAGTAAAAGTACACTGAAGGCTTCTGAAAAAGATTTTTTTTGCCTAATAAGTGTAAGGAATGTGAAGAGAAAGCTTTCTTGTTCTTTGTGCTGGGGACACTCACACAAAAATGTAGTATTTTGAGGTGTGGTAGCCATCTTGCTATCAAGAGAGGGCAAAAGCCAACACACCAAGGGTCCATGATGCAATCATTGTATCACTGAAATAACTGGTATACCCATCTCTGGGAGTCTTTTGAAGAAAATAAATGTAAATGGTTTAAGTCACTATTAGTTTAGATTCTCTGTTCCTTGTAGCCAAAAACATCCTAGCTGACAGACACAGGGAGAAGTGCCTACTGCAAGAAGCAGATCATAAAATGTGAACAGGCTGAGTGGAGCAGCAGGGCTCAATTACTCTCAGACAGATTTTTGTTTATATCATAGCCAAGAATGAGAAATCTGAGTTTATCTGTCCCTTTCTTTATGCTATTAAGCATTGCTTGAAGTATATGCATTTACTGTCAACCTGGCTCATATTTTACTACCTATAACATAAGTTCATTCTGGAAAGACTGATCTACTTTCAGTAGAAAGATAAAGTCAAATTTCCAAACCTATAGAACTAAGGATAAAATCTTGAAAGGCAGTACATTTTCCAAACTCAAAAATATCTTAATGGCCTGTCAGCCTTCACTGGGAATACCCCTGAGGTTGCAGGAGATACTAAGATTTAACAGAGTTAGTGTAGAGAATGAGATACCAAGGATATAACAATGAATGCTCTATTAGTTCTAAATTATTTGACACATAATGTTCCTAGTGTGGTTTGATTAAAAAAATTATTTGACACAAATACTGATATCAACGTGTATAGGCAGTTATTTGAATTCAATATTGCTTTCAGGTTTATTGTCCTACCCTAATTTTCCAAACTAACACTTCTCTTAACAAATTAGATGGCAATCAAAATATAGAACACGAAAAAAATCAACTCAACTGAGTTTTTTTTTTGTAATAGAAACTATCAGACCAAAGGAAAGAAAACAATTATATATCCACAGACTTTCTTAAAAAAGATTATATCAGATAACTGTAGGTGAACAACAGGGTATTTCAACCATTCTAACATATTTATTTACACACAGTAAGATTACAGATAATCTATACTAGGTTATTTCAAAGTGTGTTCCCTGGAATGTTCTTGCCCCCAACTCCCAAAGAAAACAATACTATGTCAAACAAATTTGGATAATACTGCATATAACATCCCCCCTCTTAGATATTCACAATGTGCATAATGTATTAAAGGCTTTGAAAAGTTATGCTGTAAATAAGCCCATTAATCATAACATACTGTGTTCAAGTTTATTAGATTTGAGAACTCCTTTTAACTATGTATTCCCAAAGAATACATTTGGAAAATGCTTATCTGTACCTTCTAATAATACTCATCAGGGTTTTGTATCCCTAGGAATACAAGTTAAGGTTATTTTTCACCACTATTGCTGTGCTATGAAGTAATGGTAATTATCATTTATATATCGGTCATACATTGTATATGATCATTTTATTGCTGTATAAAAAGTCAGGAGGGTATATCTGAGATACTTTTCAGAAGAATTGAGTATAAATTCCTGAGATCCTTTCTATAATGGAGAATGCCTACAAATTTCTTGTTTATTCTTTAGGTGATCCAACAACAAAAAGAATATGTTATCTTGAAAATAATTTGCATATTCATTTCCATCTAAAACATGTGCATAGGTCAAATTTAAAATATCTTTCATAATCGATCTAGTAAAATACATAAAATTGTATGCATGTCATTCTTTCTGTATGAATACAGAAAAAATGTGCTTACATGGTTAACAAAAAAGGACTTTTTTTATCTGATCCCAATGATGATGTTAAAAAAAAAAACTGCTCAAAAACATTTACACAAACAAAAATAACCCTATTAAAGTTAAACCATGTTCACTACCAATTTTTCAGACTCTAAATTTAAAAATAACTATGTCAAGAAAATGTTTTAATATAAAATAGAGCACAAGTAATATAGCTTACTGGTTGGTAAGTAAAACTACTTTATTATAATAACTGCTAGTACAATAAAATCAACACACACAATTTGTACATGCAGGGGAAATACAACTTTAATGTAAATAGATGGTTTTCAGCACATTCCTTTACTAGAATGTGGTCACCTGCCACAAAGTACACAAGCTCATGCACAACATCAAGACGTTACATACAGCTGAGATCACAATGTCATGCATATAACAACAGCGTGCCAATAATCGTACCACAAACTGTGCAGATGTTCTCCCCCACCCCATGAGCCACTGCCAGCAGTTGCTGTGGAGTTTGGTTACCCATATCCATGACATGAACGGTGTCCTTTGGAGAATCTTGTTCCCTGTGGCTGTAAGTATTCTTATTTTTATAATATTTTAATGATGCTTGCCATCAAAATGTTAAGTACAAAACTAGAAATTATGGAAAAGTAGACTTTTTACAATACTGAGCAATTATATACATCTTATCGCAGGTACTTGCAATAAACACCACTTACATTTAAACATATCATCAAAACTAATTTACTGCTCAGAGTTAAATGAACCCAAAATAATATGTCTGATGACAGTGCTTCAGTAAGTGGGGGGAAAAATCAATCTCCAAAAAGTACTCCCTGATTTCCAGCACTCAGAAAAATTGGCAAGAGTCATTCTAATTACCTGGCTAACATATGACTCATACAGATAAGTTCTATATAAGAACATCCATTAGGACAACTCTTTTACTTACATAATTTCAATTTTGAAGACTTAACTTGGCAAACAATTAACCAAATTAACATTAATTATTTGTATTAGTCAATGAAAATATAGAATAGAGTCATTAAAATACTTCCCCTCATTTCTCTGAACCTATTAGTTGTATTTCGATGTTCTCTTTTGCCTACATATATCCTAAGCGTATTCTGATAAAGACAGAATTCTATTTTGCTACTAGGCGACACTTGCTAAATTACTGATGTTCATAAAAGCATAGAATCAGAATTCTGGAACCACAAAACACTTTGAGTGGTTCATGTCTATGCCTCTTGGCAGCACATATGGTCCTTTCAAGACTGTAAATTCAGTACTTCTGGAATGCTCCAGGGTATCTTTAAATCAGGCCAGGGAGTGAAAAAAAAAAAAAAAAAAGAAAATACAGCCAACTCTCAATAACAATGGAAGGTAGGATGGAGAAGTAAAATCTGAAGATCTAAAAATCTTATTTTAATTAATAACCTCAATCCCCTGTCTCAGCAAACATTTGACTTAAAAATTTGAAAAATTTTTGTCAGATCAAAAAAGGACTTAAATTTTACCTCTTTTCTCTGCCCCCTCTCCACACTATAGAGGAGGTACTAATAAGAATTGCATAGTCTGATGTATGTAGCTGCAAAGATGGAAACATTTTTACATCCAACTTTTCCAATTGAGATATCTAGAACCGTCTGTACCATATTCTAGTATAT
Source organism: Daubentonia madagascariensis (assembly GCA_023783475.1). NCBI lineage: Eukaryota > Metazoa > Chordata > Mammalia > Primates > Daubentoniidae > Daubentonia > Daubentonia madagascariensis. Next base: position 66,527,108 of record JAKFHU010001209.1, read on the forward strand.
GAGGGCCTATGTATATTTTCATCTTTTCATAAAAGGATGGTTTTATAGTTTGTTTAAAAAATAGATATTCCTATAGCAAGGAATGGCTACTTACCATAATCACTATCAGCAGTTACATCCAACTCTTCTGATTTTGTAACAATCTACAACTTAGTACTTACCAAGTTACATTTTCCTTAGAATGTAACATTTGCAAGTGATATGAATTGAAGATGATAGTTTTACTCAACATCAGAATAATTCATGATGGGAGCCAGTATGCCTTGAAAAGTTGGGCATAATAAGACTAAGGCTTACAACAGCTGCCTCTCCTGATTCTTATGTATCTAGAGTAAAACACTGTACTATTCTGCCTCAGTCCTTCTCTAGCAATCATCATTCAATTACTTCATTAGATTGATGCAAACTATGTATCTTACTATAAAGTTCATCATATGAACTGTTTTAATTAGCAACAAGTAATGTCTAACTCTAATAAAGAATTAAGAATAATGAAATCTCTGGAACCATGTCATTCTTCGAATACATTAAGTGCAGCAGAATCTCTCATACAGAGCAGGTATGCCACAGCACAAGATCAAAAAGGTGACATACTTATGTTGCTATATGTTTACAAGAAAGACAACTGGAATTTGACCAAAAACAAAGTTAAAACCAGTATATTTTGTGATAAAAGGCATCAGAAAAAAATGTGCAACAAAGGGACAAGTAACAAAAGTTAAATTTATGATAGTTTATCCATTTATTTGCCATTCTAAAGAATGATCATTAGATTCTAAAAAGCAGTATTATATTGGTTTCAAATGTATAATTTTAACTTCTTATAAATCATTCTACTTTCATTAAGAGTATCAGTTTTCCATTTATTGAACGTAAAATCTCTTTAAATGGTGAAAGAAAGGAAAACAAATACCTGAATTAAATATCTGAATTTAAATATTATACCAGGCTCTATAATATTTATACTTTGTTATGTTTGTGGAGATAAGACTTGATGGATAAGAAGTGTGTATATCAGTAAACCTCTGCAATGGCATTTTATTTTTTATTTATGTATAAGAAAAATTTAACAAAAAAAGAAACCATATATTATAAGTAAAAATCAATTTATTTTAAAAAATATGTCATTGGTATTATTATATGCACACATAAAATCAGTATTTCTGTTTAAAATTCAAATATTTTACACGGCAGAAATATTTCCCTAATGATAACAAAAGTTAAGATAATTCTGGAAAATATGTGGCTGTGTGATTTAAACAGTTCTTAATACCTCTAAAACAACTGAAAAAAGTTGGTCTTTGAAAATTAAGTAATTTAAAATAATTCTGATTAAATTTTTCCACCGAAAATAAAACACCCAAAAGTAGTAGTTCTGAGTATTGAATAATTTCCACTTAGATTTCTAAGAATAAGTCTAGTAAATATTTAAGCATTTCTGAAAATCTGAACTTTTCCAGGATATATTAAAATGAGAACAGAAAAAAAAAAATCAGTGAAACAACTGTCTTCACTTTTTTATTATTCTTACACATTATGTTAATAAAGAAATAATTAATAAAAAAAATTCAGTTTTGTAACAGAATCTATAAGTAGTTTCTATGCAAACATGGAACCATATTGTTAAAATTATTTAAAGACAACATTTTGATATGTCAGAAACTAGAATGATGTCCTCTGTGGTTATCTCTGATAAAAGTAACACTACTACTAAATAAAGACAATACACAGGAGAAAATGCTGCAGATAAAATTTGGTAAACATATTGTGTTATTATCGAAATTTTGGGCTCTCCTAACTTACAATATACTAATATCTCAATCAGGTCAGTAGAGGAATGTGTATATAGCATGGATGCTGCCACACAAAGCGAACAGGTAGAAACATTAGAATGTGACATGGTAAGGTAAAGAAAAATGACCATGTCATCTAACAATTACTTAAAATACTGGCTTCTCAGTGATTGAACAGGACGTTCAATGACTTGTTATTTTCTCTGCTAGTTTATTATACTGGAAAGCTGCAGAAAGACAGTAATAAAGTTCACTGGATACAAATATTCAAGTTCTTCACTTACCTCATCTGGGTTGGCATTAAAGGTGAGGCTGCCTTCATCCAGCTGCATATACAATTTTCTAAAAGAAAATCCTAAAGGTGGGTTCTTATTGTATATGGAACAGTGACCCCAAGTGGATTTGCACAACCTGTAAGAGAAAATGGGACAAGAAAATATTACTATACTTAATTTCCTAAGTTAAACATGCATACATATAATGACATAGTAACAGGAAATGATATAAAACTGGATTTTATAGCCCCCAAATTTAAAATTTTTAAGTTTGTACTTGTTTTTTATTTATTTGCTAGAATATGACAGATGCCTTAAATTTAGCAATTTTGATAGCACCTAATAACTGGGAGTTACAAAGATTAATAATATTCATGAGTACTATCTGAAGTTAAACATACACTATTAACAATAATAGCAATAATAGGTACCATTTACTGAGTGCTCACTAGATGCCAGGCACTATTTTAAGTATTTTAATTGTATTAGCTTGCTTAGTCTTCACAACAATCATATGATGTTGATGCTACAGATAAGAAACAGAGAAACAAAAATGTTACCCAAAGGTCACAAAGCTAATACGCATAGAGGTAGTATTTGAACCCAGTGAGTCTTAATCCAGAGCTTGTAATCTTAACTGAGAAGCTAAATAGAATTTATTAAGTAACCTGTGTGCTCTACTGTGAAGTAAAACTAAATCAGGGGAAAAGATTGCTGGGCAGGAGACAATCTTTTGCTTTTCAAACAATGTATATATTACAACAGGCATATTAAACACTGAAATTGTTTGCAGGGCTTGGTGGCTCATGCCTGTAATTCTAGCACTCTGGGAGGCCGAGGAGGGAGGATCGATCGTTTGAGGCCAGGAATTTGAGGTTGCAGTGAACTATGATGACGGCACTGCCACTGAACTCTAGCTGGGGCAACAGAGGAAGACTCCGTCTCAAAAAAAAAAAAAAATTGTAATGCCACAACTTCAATACATACATTAAAAGCTGTGATGTTAAGTATAGCTGTTTTTAAGATACTGCTTCAAAAACACTGGTTCTTTATTATCACAGTGATACATGATTGTTTAAAAATTGTATAAAACCTATAACACTAACAACTAATATCTTAAAGTACGCTATTTTCTGCAGATTGGGATAGTTGTTTCCAACTCTGTACAGAGGCAATAGCTACTGGTTATTATTTGAAAGCTAAAGTTTTATCTTACTATGATATCTGGAAATTCTGGATATATACCATAGAGCCTTAAATATAAGCGCTTTACTCTACAGACACAGAGAATACTGAAATTATATTTTGATACAATTTTAATGAGTCTGTCTCAAAATTATTCAATCTGTTGTGTGTTCAAAAATACCTGCTACTTGTTGAGACAAACAAAAGAGCTTCACCTTCTGATATCATTACTGATTTTTGCCTCACACTTCCTTCTTGTCACACTCACACACACACACACACAGAGGACAGGACATTATTGTCTCAGCCTGTAATATCAAAAATTGTGAGGATAAATGGGTACAATGTCTAATTTGAGACTATCCTCTTCATAGTTTATATCATTGCATTATTTTTACCAACCAAATGAAATCATTGATTCTAAAACTGTGAGTATAATAAATAGCTTAGGAAATTATCAATATTTTAGTAGTCTCTTTAATCTAGTCCCCTAATTTTCAAGTTTTATTACTAAATTACATGAAAGCCACAGAACTCCTCCCAACATCAGTAAGTATGCAACACATCTAAAGTTAAAATAAAAACTAAGCCAGCCTTTAATTTCAAATAAAAGCAATTTATCATTAAGAAAAAAAATCCAACTGTCATAAAAATAGGCATAATTATATGGCAAACAACAATGGAAGCATTTCTTTCAGAGATGAACAATTCAGATTAAAACCCCAAATGAAGAATACAGTCTGATTGAGTTCAGATAATCTTACAATTAAACTTTCTTTAAAGTTCAAATATAGAAACATAAATTAAGTTCGTGGCGAATACTAAAATGGAGAAAAAATATTATAAAGAATGAGCCAGTTTAAAAATATTTTCATTTCCTCTTATACTCACATAATGATTAAAAAATTAATAAATGTTATTTATTTTAAACACTACTAATTCATAGAATTTCTTCTCACACAGTACTTTCACTGTGGCAAAGCAATGAAAGAATAACAAAATGCTATTGATCATTTTTATCTATTTAAAGACTGAGAAATTACCTATATAATTTATACTATAATTCTGTGACATCAGGAAGCCTAAGTTAGGAATGTTGTTACTGAAAATTTATTTTTACTAAAGTTTGGCAATTTAGATTAATTTATTAATTCTCTCAGATTTCCAGTTAGAAATTATTTGAAGTCTTAGAAAGACTTTGGTTTCTAAATATGTTCTATATCTTTATGAAAGTCCCATTTTAAAATAATGAGACTTAAATAAACTTTGGTAAAGAATGCTAGAAAATCTGAGATTCAGTGATTCTTCTATGTTTGGTAACGTTTTCAGGACTCAATAGAAAAAAAAAAAGTCATGTACCCACAATTTTTTGTAAGTATATGATGCTATTTAAGGAGTAACTTACGTTCAATAAAACAGATCCTATTCCACAAAACGTGCTTAGATTTGTCGTTTAAATTTAAACTGATATAATAGCTGATGGAATTTCTATAATCTACTTTAAGTTCAGCAAGTAAATTGTTTATCCCCTTGCTTTCTAATATTTGCCTACTTCATTCACCATTGAAATGGTGGTTAGAAAAAATAAAAAGTAGATGAAATTTTCACCAGTTAAAGTTTATGCTAACAAGCACCTTTTATAAAAAGAAGTATATAAATAAGTAAATACAAATACATATATACTCCATTTGTAGCCAATGAAAACAGTAACATTTGAGGACTATTAATTGATTTTTAAGTTATGCCTATTCTTCCAATGGGATACCATAGAAAGCACAAACTGTACCAGTATGTGAACACTACAAGTTTTGAATTAGAAATTCTCACTTCACCATTTTGTTTTATTTTTAGAATAAACTGACAATTTCTGATTTATAATAATCTGACACATCTCAATTGGTAACCTCTCTTCTAACTGTAAAGTCATTATTCTATTTTCTTTCCTATTATCTTTCTTTTCCCAATATCAAATTTGACTGTGATAATAACTGTATTTTTATTTTTCCAGGTTTTAATAAATAGCAACTCAAAGTACAAGCCCAAGTTAAAAGAAAATATTTAATAATATAGGATATAAAAAGAATATATAAGCATGATTATGCTTAAAGATATCTGAATCAAATATTGGTGGGTTTAACTTACCCTTGCCAGAGAAGTTCATCATTAGCAAGGTCCTGCCAAACACATGAAGCCAAGCAGAGGTCAGTTGCATTCAGGTAGGACAAGATGGTAAAGCTTAGTTCAGGAGGCAACATTTCCAAATTAATGAATCCTTCCTGTTCTTTAGATTTCCTTGCCTTCAGAAGATGATATATGTCAATGCCTCCTTGCACTTGTTTACGATGATTGGTGTTAGAAATGTTGCTCGCAGCCATTCTCCTGCTCTGCTCTCTGGTGAGGTAGCCTTGCTCACTATAACTCTCCTGTTGTAGCTGCTGGTTTCTGGCCACTCTCCACAGCCCCTGACCCATCTGCAAGCCTGGGAGAAAGCCAGAATGTAATAAGGGTGACATTAAAAAAGTAACCCATCTTTCCCAGTGGTATAACAAATCTGACATGAAGTATTCATTTATCAGAATTAAAATTCCTCATTAAAGCCTATTAAAATCAGTAGTATATTACAAAGAATAGTTGGAACATCGTAAGCACAAAACTTGGACAGAGAAAGTGTTAGAAATATTTGGTTTGGTCATCACCTTTATCCCAGTTTGCTAACTACTTTTAAAGTCCACAAGTGACATAATCATTTTTCACGTGGTAAGATTTAAAAGTTACTGATGTCCTAAATACTCTTACAAATTATAATTATGTGGACTTATGGGCCAGTATTAAATACAGCTCTGATCAGAGCACAGGACTTTAGTTAAAAGGCCTCCAGACCCTGCTTTTTATCACAATTGAGGCCAAGCTAAGCTAGCCCCTTTTAACCAAACTCCCAGATGCATAACAGCTGTGAAACAGGCTTTTAGTTTAATTCTTGCCAGTCTACACTTATGTTGTAGACTGTAATAAAATGTAACATAGGCCCTGAAGTCTAATTCAGAAACCTTATAAATTAGACACCTACAACTCCATGATAAATAGCCCAGTAATAGCTGACTATTTGGTTTTGTGGTTGCTTTAAATTAAAAATCGTAATTTAGACAATTTTCCAATTCCTCTCCACATAGCCCTACAGATTCTTCAGAGGTACCTGGGAAAAGGCACGAGAAGAAGGTGTAGTCCAGTTTCCTCCACCTCCATTTGACCTCCAACCCAGAGCAGCTCTACTTTTATCTGTTATATATATATTGACTTCCCAAAATACAAATGTATTTAGAAAATGACTGGCCTAGACTTCTTATTTGGTCTTGCCTTTAAAATAAGTAGCTTTTCCTCAGCAAATAAATTCATTAAGAAAAACTAAATCAAAAGCGTTTTTAATACAAAGAATTACTTTTATGATCTCTTTTTCAAACAAAATACTCTTGTTTTATCAAGAATAGTTGACTATTAACAACTGTGTGTATTTCAAAAATCTGGGGAAAAAATACAGACTTTTGCATAAAATCACTAAAGTAGTCAAATAATTTTTATAGAATGACCCGAACTTAAAATATGGTGTTGTTTTAATTAACTGTTTACAATAAGACTAACAAAAACAAAAGCAAAAAACCCAAAAAGACCAAAAAAAACCCAAAAAAACACAAAACTACTTCAGATGACTTCAGATATTCTGAAGTTAGGAATTTGAAAATTGAGCAGAACTTCAAAGGATGTCAAAGATAATATTTTTCAGTATTTAAAAAAGCATGATCCATGTGTATGTTTACTAAATTACTGGCTATTGTTTGGATAATGGCCACTATTTTAGGTCATTTGCTGATCAAAACAGAAAAAATAGTCCAGGATAATTTTTAACTCCTCCTCCTTACATTGCACTGCCTGGAATCCCAGCAGCTTAAACTAAAAAGGGATGGGGGGAGGTACAAAGAGAAGGAACATATTAATGATTTTTAAATGTGGAAAAATTTGTTTTGTGCTAAAAAGGCACAAAAGATAACCTTTCTCCCCCTATTACACATACCACAATGATAGTATCAGTTCCTAAATTAGTGGTAAAGGTATAAAAATTAATTCCTTAAAAAATACACAATGTCAAGAAAATGAAAAGACAAGCCATAAACCAAAAGAAAATCTTTCCAAAATACATATATGATAAAGGACTGGTATCCAAAATATACAAAGAATTCTTAAAACTCAACAATAAGAAAACAAACCACTTCAAAAATGGGCAAAAGATCTTAATAGACACCTCACCATAGAAAATATACAACTGGCAAATAAGCGTATGAAAAGATGTTCAACACCATATGTCATCATTAGGGAACTGCAAATGAAAATGAAATACTAGAACACACCTATGAGAATGGTATATCCAAAACACAGCACCAAATGCTGGCTACTGCAAAATGACACAACCACTTTTGAAGACAGTTTGGTCGTTTTTTTCTTTCTTCCATTCTTTTTTTTTTTTTTTTTTTAGAGACAGGGTCTCACTCTCGTCACCCATGCTGGAGTGCAGTGGTGCAATCAGAGCTCATTACAGCCTCCAACTCCTGGGCTCAAGAGATCTTTTTGCCTCAGCCTCCCAAGTAGCTGGGACTACAGGCATGTACCACCACACCCGGCTAATTTTAAAAAAAAATTTTTTTGTAGAGGCAGAGTCTTGCTCTCTTGCTCAGGCTGGTCTTGACCTCCTGGTCTCAACTGATCCTCCCACCTCGGCCACCCAAAGTGCTGGGATTACAGGCATGAGCAACTGTGCTGAGCGACCGTGCCTGGCCTACTTTGGCAGTTTCTTACAAAACTAAACATACTTTTACCATATGATCCAGCATTAGAACTCTTTGATGTTTACTTTACAGAAGTTGAAAACTTACGTCCACACAAAAACCTGCACGTGAATGCTTATGGCAGCTATAGTCATAATTGTCAAAACTTGTAAGCAACCAAAACATGCTATGGTAGGTGAATATACACAAACTGTGGTACAGTACATCCACACAATGGAATATTATTTAGCACTAAAAAGAAAAGAGCTATCAAGCCATGAAAAGACATGGAGGAACCTTAAATGCATATTACTAAGTGAAAGAAGTCACTTTGAAAAGGTTCCTTACTGTATGATTCCAATTATAAGACATTCTGGAAAGGGCAAAACTATGGACACAGTAACAATGATTAACACAGAAGAAATACAGAATGTCAACAAAAATTTGTAAGTACAAGTTTTAAATGTGTTTAATGTTTAAATGTGCCATGTTACATTACAACATAAGTATGACTTAACTGTGACACAAATTTAACATTCTAAGGCTCCCAATCATAAAGAAAGGTTATTTTATTTTCATTATGGCTATTCCTGTTTAACTTAGCAAGAAAATATCTAGAAATTGCATTAACTGCTGAGCTCATCTAGCATATTTATTATCATTTTAAATAATTACATTTATTCTTTTCTTTTGTTTTTGTCCCACTAAAGGTAAATAATCAAACAGGGTGACTATGGTGTCTGAAGTCTCAAGATTTAAGGCATTTATTAACAATTTCTGTGTATTTTTCCTACAGAATCTTTCTAGTGGCATATGGTTAAGCAGCTGTTGTTACTCTTAGGGCTGTTGCTAGGGAAAAAGAATCAGGGTGATTTCCCTAGGCTCTGGACTTTAATGGGGATCACTTAAATTGAGCACTGGATAATGTGACTCAGAAAGCATCCGGCAGGTAAAAATAGGTAAAACCAGCAGCTGGTTCTTAAAAAAAAAAAAAGATGGGCAGGGTGGAGGTGTATACATAGCATACAATGTACACATTCAGACAAAGAAAACTGAAAACTGCAAGATTAGACTTCATTTTCTATCCTCCTACTGCTAAACAATACTGCAAATTGCCCCTTTGGGACTTTCTTCTCCTTTTAAAGCAGTTCTTGATACTGGGTAAAAATATAGTATGATAAACCACTCTGAGAATCTTAAAAGCTTAGCATTTGGAGAAAGGAAAGGGTGTCTACAGTGTCTCCTCCTTACTCCCCAATCTTCCTTAGGGCAATAAAATGTGGAATATGGATATAACTGTCAGAAAAGTGATAAAACTCTCAAAGAGACATGACATCCAGTGTGTATGTTGAAGCAAGTCATGGAGGGAGCATAGTGTGGGTCAGACAGACCTGAATTTGAATCCTGACCCCATTATTACTTATAGGACCATGGGGAAGTTACTTGGACTACTAAGCTTTAGTTTTTTCATCGGTAACGTAGAAAATAATAATATCTATAGCTCAAAAGGCTGTTGTATTATATGAGAGTACATACAAAGCTCACTTCATGGCTAATAATCAATACATGTTAGATATTACTTTGTTTTAAAAAAATTGTATTTTCATCAAGTGAAAATGATGAGCACTTTCATAAAACTTATTTAACGATACCTTCAACTGTTCTGATGTCCTGCTTGCCAAAAAAGCTTATTTGTTCATGTTGATACTTGCACAGCTTTGCAGGACTTGTCCATACAATTCTTCATCACCCTTAGTTATCTCATATTTCAATCATGATTATTTGTTTTTCTTGGAAATGCAATTCTTTTATATCAATGATCAAACCAAAAAATTTAAAAAAAAACTAAAAAAAAGGCCTAAGTTGTTTTCTATTAAAAATTTCAAAACTTAGTATGCCCGAGGATGGTGCCAATAGCAATGTCATGAAACAGGTCCTTGTGTTATCATTACTAATCTGTCAACATCAGACTCTAAAAGACATGTAAAATAAGAAGCAGTTTCATGCTGGGTTCTCACATTATTTCAAATTAATTCTTGAAAACAGGTTTTTGAACTAAACCAATCAAAACTTGATTTCAAAGTACAAAGTCTTCACATCTGTGTAAATGTTTTAATAAAATCTTGGCATAAAGATTTTTAACACTGAAATATAATATGAAATACACAGTACTGTCCTGTCACCTGTGGCAATTATTTGGTCAAAAAAATTCAGCTGCATAGTGAAATCACTGAATATGTAAAGAATTTCAAATTGAAAAAAAAATGAACACAAAAAACATTTTTGTATTTGGAATCATTAGTTTTGGTGTAAATATGGATTTTGTGATTAAACTACTGCTGATAATTTATTTGTTCATTCAAAATAGATCAAGGAAAACTTTCTTGGAAAAATATTTACTCTTATAGGAGCATAATTAGTCTATTTCATATACAAATTAAAGAAATACAGTTGATTCTTGTTACTTATGGTAGCTATTATGTCCTATAAAATTGCTGCAAACACTTAATTAGTGAATACTGAACCATTGTTCCTAGGGAAATTACAGGGTTAGCTTCCTGCAAGCCTCTGGTCACAATACATATCCTTGTTCTATGTGTGTTTCTGTTTTGAGACAATTTATTTAATATATTCTTAACTTATTAACACATGAACTCATGGCCAACAGCACTATAACACATACCTGAAAGAAGCTTACTTAACACATGTATTTTCTCTGTAAGACACACCACTTAGGAAACTAGACAACACTTTGGCACTATGCTTGGGGGCCAGCTTAAACACCTAAATCAGCAAAAAACCAAAAAAAAAGCACAAAAATGTGGAAAATGTGGCACTAAGTAGACCACAAAAGGGACACGTTTATAATGAGAGCTAAAAAAAGAAGGTGGAGCCTTGCCTTGTTCAAACTCAGCTAGGAACGTGTACCTCGGACAACAAATTTTTTGCAGCTCCATGTATGTCTGCTAATGACTGCAAAAGCACCAAGAGTACTAATCTGGAGGATAAAAATAAATCTTACTAAGTAGGCAAGTGCACAAACACAAAATCTGCAAATAATGACAATCAACTGTAAATTAATACAATTCAACATGCCCCATGCCTTTTCTTCCAAATTTGAATTTATTTTGTTTAAAGCTTCTTTATCATGTTGAGAGGATCCATAAAATTCTAAAAAGCTTCAAAATGAAACCAAAGATATTTTTTCTTGGTCTCTAAAAGTAAAAACATAACTTCATTATCATTTGACAGAAATAAAAAAAATTCATAATTACTTAGGTCACAGAGGAGAAACTATGCTACAAAAAAATTCTCTAGAAGATTTCAAAGTTGAAACTCTTCCTTTCAAAGGAAAAAACAATGACGAGTAAAAAATACCAAAGCAATCAGGACACAATATTTTCTTCTTATTTGTCAGAATGGTAATAAAATTAATACTTATAACCAAAGATTTAGATACTATTTAGTAAATTTAAATTTATACCTTAGAGAGAATGATTAGCACAAAATAAAATAAATCTCAGAACTCCTTTTTAAAATGGATGAAGTATCAGATGAAGCAATGGCCAAACAAGCAAATTCTTGGAATAGAATCCAAGAATTTCTATTTCCTGAAATTATGCAAACATGGCTGTCAATTAATTTTAACCATTTTAATACAGTAGTAAAGCAATGCTGCTTGTGTCTCAGAGCTATTATATACTGTTTGGTTTAAAGGCAAAACATTCATATTCAATACTGTACTGCCTGCAAACACACTCATGTAGTATGGTAGTGGCCAGGAAACTCAGAAGCCTAACATTAATGCCTACTGAATGTGGACTGCAACCAAATTGAGTGACCTTGAATACTCAGTGGTACTGAGGATAAATGTGTCACATCAGCTGAGAGACAGCTATTTTTAAATTAATCTAATGCAGAAGAACTTCATATTTTGTTTTGTTATCATATCTTACATTTCAAATTTAACCTTCTGTTCCTAAAGTCCTACGCCGCTGTGGCACAGTAGCTAGGCTGATATATATGGAAAGTAACATGATTTTAGGAAGATTCCAGCATTACTCAAAAATAAACAATGCCTTTGAAAGATATCTACCTAGAAGACCACACAAAGCTTCTTACTTAGCTAAAGGTTCCTTTATAGAGCAAACAGTCCCTATCACCTCTAAATGATCTGTTGTACCCCCCACCTGATAACATTTTATTGAAGTTACACCTAGGGGTTACTATGCATATATGTGTTTCTCCTTCCAAAAAAGCCCTTTTGGTATTATATAGCTTAAATTTAATATTCTAAAGTTTATACTCATTTCAATTCATGCTAACATGGTTTCAGGAATAGGTTTTAAACCAGTATTGGGTAAGTATAAATGGTAGGGTACCATCTCATTAACAAGATTAATAATTTATATAATATCAATTGGACAGGAAATAGGAGAAACAATTTGACTCACTTTTGAAAAAACCTTTTATGGGATTTTTTTGGGAAAAAGATCCCAACTCTTGGATTCTTACAAGATGGATCACATATACTTATCACCTTTCCCTCCAATTAAGATGACAGAAAAGGAATAAAAAAGGTAGAAATGACACCTAAAAGAAAAGGAAAATAGGACAGAGTGGATATGAGATTTCAACATATTTCTGTAACAAGAAAAGTGAGACGAGGAGTGGTTACTAATGAAGCCATGTAGAGAAAGGACTGTCTCGAATAGCACAGAAAGGGAAGCAGAAGCTTATGCATCTTTCAGAACCCTCAAGATGCTTCGGACTCCAAAATATAGAATAACGAAGAGAGAAATTCAGAGGGAAATGAGCAACAAAAACCAGGCATTTAACATCTCTGGGTCACTGTTTCCTACCTACACACTAACAATAGTGTGTAGTAACAATAGTTACTAGTGTAGTTACAATAAAAATATTCCCCTTTTATAATTTTTGTGAGAAATTAAACAAAATAATGCGTGTACATGGAGCCCTAGACCACAACCTCTCCTCCCCTCAACACACATTCATCACCTGCCTAGAATGCTTAGGTATCTATCCCAACACCTTTCCCTTGCCCAGGCAAAACAAAGAAGCATTTTACCCAAAGAAATGGAATGAAACTAGAGAAAAGACTCCCTACCACCACTCTCCTAATATTTACAAGTGGACCAGCATAATGGCTGTCAAACCAATCACCTCAATGCAGGGGCAACAAGCCCTATAGTGTGCATACATCTATAAGTTGCTTTTTATTGCCTCAAAGACCCAATGTGCAATCATTAAAGTGTTGCTGAAACACCTACATAACAATTACTTGGTTTATTCTTTCCTGATTTCATCCAGTGACTCATCAGTAAAAGTTAACAAGTTAATATTAATTTAAATAGACAAAATTACAAAATCTTATACTCTACATACTACATATTTTGGGGGTTTGCCTACAGTAGGTACTCACTGAAAGTCTGCTATAGACATATATGGTGAAAAGTTGTACCTTTCTCCCAACTTTCACCTTTATAGTTCACTTGGGACTCCCTTAGGCTACCAAGAAACTCCTAAGGCAGTGTTTCTTAAACTCGTATTAGTGAGCTAAAAGCAAATCAAAACAAAAGCAATGAGATAATGTCAAAAGCAACATTAGAAACTAATTTCAAGGCCGCTCCTATTGGCTAAACCTGAGACAATTTGGGCATCAAAATAAAAGTGGCAGTAATGAACTAGTCATTTCTTGGTATCTGCAGGGGATTGGTTCTAGGACCACCCCCCTACCCCCCACAACAGACACCAAAACCCATGGATGCTCAAGTCCCTCATATAAAATGATGTAGTATTTGCATATAACCTATGTACATCCCCACGTATACTTTAAATCATCTCTAGATTACTTACAATACCTAATATAATGTAAATGCTATGTAAGTAATTGTTATACTGTATTTTTAATTTGTATTATTTTCTATTGCTTCAGGTGTTTTTCCTAATATTTTCAACCCCTGGTTGGTTGAATCCTTGGAGGTGGGACCTGCAGAAACTGAGGGTTTACTGGATAATCCATCACATAAAAAAAGAATCCAAGAGTCTACACTGATGATAAATAATTACACAAATAAAGAGAAGGGAAAGCTCTTTCTTACAGCAGAATGCTGACCAATAAAGATAGAAAAATTATGGAGTTAGAAAAATCAACATTTTACAACCATCGGAGAAAAAATAATTCAGGCAAGAATTATCAATGGTTGCTGAATCTGGATTTGATAAATAATGGAATATTTATAGAGTCTCAAAGTATCTCCCTACACATCAGTCATTAATTATAAGAAGAAATTAAGAAATCAGACAATACCTTAACCAAATGATGAAAATTAACACATACCAATAAGAGGCAAGTGGACATCATGTGCCTCTGGATGTGATACCCTGAGAAGGACACAACATCAATTACATAGTATTCCAGCCCAAAATCCAAAGTCTATAAAAATAATAGAATTTTTTCCTCAAAATGCCAATGTGAGCCAGGAGTGGTAGCATGTGCCTGTATTCCCAGCTACTTAGGAAGCTGAAGTGGGAGGATAGCTAGAGTTCAAAAGTTCAATGCCAACTTGGACAACACAGCAAGACCCTATCTCTTAAAAAAAAATGCTAACGCCATGAAAGCCAAAAGAGGCTGAGGAATAGTTCCAGATTAAAGGAGACTAAAAATGTGACATTTAAATGGAATACGTAGATAGAAATCCATACTGGAAAAAAACCTGCTATATAGGACATTATTGGGATAAATGAGAAACTAGACACATGGGCTGAAGATTGGATAAAAACACTGTATCAACGTTAAGTTTCCTGAATTTAATTACTGTACAACAGTTACACAGGAGTATAAATAATTTAGAAAGGGTATTCTAGAGTTATTTTTATCAATCTTACAACCTTTTTGTAACCACAAATCTCCTAGTTGTGGAATTCAGGCATGTAAATTTGAAAAAGCCCTGTGTTTGAGTTTGTACACTCAGTTTAAGTAATGCCTGAAAACTATTACTAAGGAGATAAGTACTCAGTATTCTAGTACAAGAGTAGTAGGAGACTCTGTCAAGGAAAACATCAAAATATTCAGTAAGAATTATTTCTACCATTTTTGATAATAATT
Source organism: Daubentonia madagascariensis (assembly GCA_023783475.1). Lineage (NCBI taxonomy): Eukaryota > Metazoa > Chordata > Mammalia > Primates > Daubentoniidae > Daubentonia > Daubentonia madagascariensis. The sequence goes on from JAKFHU010001209.1 coordinate 66,542,304, forward strand.
TTTTATTTTCAACAGCAGAGAAATTCTTTCTAAACAAAGTAGAAAAAAATCCTTTTAATACTTTCTTGTGTGTGGAGATTTGAGCCTTGTAATTCTTGGCTGCATTCCCTGCTTTTATACATAATATGTACATAATATTTATTTACATAATATGTAATAATATAAATATTAAACAATATTGTTTTTGTGCTACAAACCATTTATTTAATACTTACTCTGTGCTAAGCATTCTGTTAAATTTGTTATATACTATCTCATTTTCATCCTCACAACAACCCTAATACGTAGGTATTATCCTGATTTTAAAACTGAGTAAATAGGTTAAACAAATTTGCCTGGGATCTCATAGCTGGCAAATGTAAGATTTAGCATTAAAACTCAGGTCTATCTTGAGTCCACAGCTTTTATTCTTAACCCACAAACCATATGCCCAGAGCTGCTGGAGCTCATGGCTGGCAAAGGCAATCTACCTTCTGTTTTTTCCTCACCGTCTCTCATCTCTTTTTACCTCTGTCACTGCTTATTGCCTCCACTGTCGTTCCCAGTGGCAGCTGCTCTTTCAGGCTACTGTTCTTGTAGAAAGCACACAGGCATCAATGTGAAAAATACAATTAGCCTATAATCCCTGGTCTTCATTTTTCTCATTAGTAAAATAATGGATAACAACTCTATCCCATGGAACTTAGAGGGGATGACATTTAGAGAACCCTTCTAAAGAGACATTTAGAGAGGAGATGGTTCTTCCTCTCAAAGTACACCTGATTATTTTAGATTTAACTACCTGAGCAGTCATAATCCTGGTCCTAAATTTCACTAATTTAGGATTTGGGAAATCTGGAGAGATGCCATTTACCTTTGCTAGGACAAAAAAACAACAACTAGTAAATATGTATATATAGTAAGTAGAAGCTAACTTTGCTTAGATTGATACACTAATTATTAAATATAAAAACAGAGTCTGGCAAATAAGGTCAAGTATTTAGTCACTAGCCAGTGGTGATAATAACCTTTTTAGCAGTTAAGCATTATCATTTTTATTTACTTTTGATATGTTTCTAGAAATGATAACACCAAGAGTTCATGGAAAGATTCAACAAGTCAAAGATCCTTTTGGAAGTATCACAAAATATATCTGTCAATTAATAAGAAGAAATTTCTATTATAGATCTTTATAACACCCTCACACCCCCAGTAATTTGAATTATAAAGTGTTTTCTGGATAGCATGTTAACTTCTTGGACCTTTAAAGTCAATGTATCCATTATTGAGATCAGTATTTTTAAGCCTATTTCCTGATTATAGTGTAATATTTACTCAAACATGTCCATTAAGGTAATAATAATTTTGGAACTCACTATCATATTGTGCTTTTATTCAATTTTATTATAAAGTTTATTTATTAAAAGAAATGAAAATTTTAAAACACCATATATATAGGCAGTCCTTGCTTTGTATAGTTTTGTGCTAACTACTTCTTAATAGTTATCACGGGAGTGCACAAAGCAAGGCCATAGTTCTCATGTGCACTGGTTTCAATTAACATGGTACCATGCAAAATGAGGACTGTCTGTAATTACTAAGATGAGGAATTGATTCAACACAATAGGCTACATGGATAAATTCAATATCAAACACTGTGCCCTGGACGTACAAACCACTCAGTAAATATTTGTTGACTGAATGAATGGATGAATGGTAAACATTGATAAGAAACTTAATTAGATGAACCTTGACCTAAACCTTATATCCTTTATAAAAACTAACTCAAAATGGATCATAGATTTAAATGTAAAACATAAAACTATAAAACTTTTAGAAAAATACATAGAAGGAAATCTTTGGGATTTGGGGTACGCAAAGAATCCTTAGACTTGACATCAAACGCGTGATGAATAAAAATAAAAAGTATTTCATTTTGTTTTGATAAAGTAGACTTCACCAACATTTAAAACTTTTCCTCTTTGAAAGCCCATATTTAGAAGATGAAAGGACAACAGATAGAAAATATTTGCAAACCATGTATCTGACAAAGACTAGTATCTAAAATATACAAACAACTCTCAAAACTCAACAGTAAGGCTGGGTGCACTGGCTCACGCCTGTAATCCTAGCACTTTGGGAGGCCAAGGCGGGAGGAATGCTTGAGACCAGGAGTTCAAGACCAGCCTGAGCAAGAGCCAGACCCCATTTCCAGAAAAATTACCCAGGCGTGGTGGTGTGTGTCTGTAGTCCCAGCTACCCAGGAGGCTGAGGCAGGAGGATCACTTGAGCCCAGGAGTTTGAGGCTACAGTAAGCTTTGATGACACCACCGCACTTTAGCCTGGGCGACAGAGTTAGACCCTGCCCCACAAAAACCCAGAAAACAAAAAAAACTCTCAACAGTAAAAAAACCAAGCAATCCAATTAAAAGATGGGCAAAAGACATGAAGAGACTTTTCACCAAAGAGGATATACAAAGGGTATATAAGCACATGATATGATGTTCAACATGATTACCCAGGAGGGAGATAGCTATAGTTATAAAAGGCAACAAAGGCAACAAGAGAGATCCCTATGGTGTTAGAACTGTTCAGTATCTTTTTTTTTTCTTTTTTCTATTTTTGTTGGGGCCTTAAAAAAAAAAAAAACTGTTCAGTATCTTGAGTGAGGCGTTGGATATGTGAACTTGCATAGAACTTCACACATACATATGTGCAAACTTAGTAAAAATAAAACTAGGGTAATCTGAGTAAGATAGGTTGGTTGTATCAATGTCAACATCCTGGTTGTGACAGTATATTATAGTTCTGCAAAATATTACCAGGGAAACTAGGTAAAGTGTACAAGGGATCTCTCTGTATATTTCTTGCACCTGCATGTGTATCTACAATTATCTTAAAAAAAAAAGACAGGAAATTGTACATTAAAAATGGGTGAATTTTACGGTATGTAAATGATACCTCAATAAAGCTGTTTTAAAAAAAGAATTAGAGGGACACCCTAATGAATATACTAAAGAGGGTGACCAAGGTCACAAGTCTAATGTCATTTAAGAATTAGTAACTATTTTAGATTATAGGAAATCCAACTAAATTGTTAAAAATCTACAACCTATGAATCATCTCTGACTTCATGGAATTTACTACATAGATTAAAAGAAGACACAATCAAGGAACACAAATCCTTAATTATGTCCTGTCAACCTGCTAGGTGCTCTTGGCTGAAGAATGACCAGACAATTACACAAATCCTATAATGATGTTGTGACTATTTACATAGGATGTATCAATAATGGAGTTAAGACATAAGTGCAAAAAGGATTGATATTTGTGTCCCTCTTACTTGGTCTAATAAAAAAATGCAATGTAAATGCAAATACATTAATTACAAAATTGGTATAATTACTCATTAAAAAAGAAAGTAATAAATTAATGTAAATTAATTTTGATTGCTTCAAATATTATATTTCTAATATACATAGGAATAATGATTTTATTCATTAAAATATATTAAAAATCAAAGTTCTACTTAAATCTCCTAAATTTTTATATATCCTCATTTCTATTAAAATAATAACAGCAATAATAATAGTAATACTTTGATTACACATTGACCAAATACTTATTCAGAACAGTCAATTTTTTAAAAAAATCTAAGTATGTAGGTCTTTTTGTTTTTTTAAATTTAATTTCTAGTCTTATAATGCTGAAATTAGAGAATATGGGCTATATATTGTAATGTCTGCTTTTAGAGAAATGTAGAGATTTTCTTGACACTGCTACTGTGGAGGGTGATTTTAAAGGCGGAGCTCCAATTATGCCATAATTTTCTGTGTGATCTTAGTTATTTCAAAGTTCTAAGCTTCTGTTTCCTATAAAATGGAGGAAATCACTCCTATCTATTTTACAGGGCAGCTATAAGCCTGAACTAAGATAACATATATAAAAGCATCTTTTAAAAGCAGTATGTAGTTTCTGGCTTGATTTTTTTTTTTTTTAAAGCAAATAGCTGAGAAAATTATATTGTTCTGATATGATTTTGGATATAGTTTTCTCATTTAAAAAAAGTACACTTTTATTCTATACAAAGGTCATAACAGCATAAAAGAGCTACCACTTAGGAAGCAGTACAAACTACAGATTAATTACCAACAACTATACAGGTTATAAATTTATTAAAATTTATAACAATAATAGTTTTCTATACTTTTTACTTCCAGCAGATCGCTACATTTCTGAAAGAGATGGTATTTTTGATTGACTATCTGTAATGTTTTGTTCTCTTTTCAAAAGAGTATTCCTAAAAAAGAATAAGATTGAAAGGTACATTAATAGCTATTAATAGCTATTGGTATATCCAATATAAAGCCTATCTGTAATATATTAAGTAGTTTTATTCAAAACATCCCTATGTAACAAGTTAAACACCAAATAAAGTACTATTCATATAAGAAAAGGGTAACTAATGCTTTTATTAATAGTAATTTCATGGCACTGAGCATTCAAGTAGCACATGCTGTGGAGACAACTATATGTAATGAAGAATGGTTTATATACTATTTGGGCGTATTAAATCTACACAGGGGAAGATGGGAAGAATAGAAAGGAGTCTGGAGGTCTCAAAAATGCATTCTGCTTTAAGTATTTTTGTTTAAAATAAATGGATTCCATCAAGCTTCTTGAGCACACAGTGTTAAATCATTGGTATGTAATGAATGGCATATGAATAGCCTCATTTAAATACTCATTATAAATGGTTACTTTTCTTCAATATTTCTTAGGCATCTAAATAGTGGAATTTATAAATAAATGTCCTATCTCAGATAAAGGTCTAAAATGTGTACTAAAATAGTTATCTCTAAAATACAAATTCTATTAAGACTTAAGGAAATCCACTTATTTGTACCTTTTAGAAATTTTCAATGTTTTTCAAGTAAAAAGTAACAACTCTATTTTTGGTCATCTTAATGGTTTTAAAAACCTTTAAGTGATATCATGTGATATTATTGAATGGCATAAGAACGTGGAAGAGTCTGAGAAAATGTTTTCTATGAGATATTTAGAATCAAATCAGCAGCCCAACATTTATTTCTCCACTTCCAAAAGAACAGACCACCAAAGTAGTTTAGAACAGACTGGGTAGAGAAATTAAAAAAAAAAGAAAGAAAGAAAGAAAAGAAAAGAAAAAACCTGATAACCAATCACATCCCTAGAATTTAAAGGCAACAACTGTGGAGAAATGAAGGAAGGGTAAGTCCACAAGGAGGTCTTTCTAAGGAGAAAAGGGAAATAGCTAAGTACCAAGAGGTCACAAGGTACATTAAGCACATAAAAAAATCCCCCACTCATTAAATTTAAAGATCTGGTCCTGCAAGAGCAGTTTTTGTTACTAAAAGGCATACCATTTGGAGGGTTTTTTTCAAAATTCAAAAAGATTTACAGTATTACTTTGTTTCCTGAAGGTTTTTTCCTGTTCTTTAATTTCATTCTATAATGTGTTAACAAAATGGCATCTAAACAAATGTAAAAATTTAGATGTGTTATTTGAATGTAACCAAAAATCTGAGAATTTCAGGCTTATTTAATTTCTTCCGTTTACAAGAAACGTTCCATTGTCTAACTATTTTAATATTTAAATAAAATAAATGTATCATACATTTCACTAGCATTATTTTTAATTATATTGTTCTTACTTAACTGCATTACTATTTACTTAGCAGGATAATAATCAGCAGCAGTCATGGCATCATATCCCAATCCACCTCCTTGGTGCACATCACACTCCTATGCCCACTAACCACAAGGGCCATTCCTATGAGTGTTGTGAAATTAAAAAACAAAACAAAACAAAAATAGTAATTCTCACAGAATTGCTTTTATACAAATAAAACAAGGTATTAAAATAAAATATTAAGGGCAGCCTGAAAGAGAAAGGTCAGAAATGAGATGAAAAAACATTTAATAGTAAAAAGAGACAGACAGAAAACATGGATTTGATTCAACTCCTTCTTTCACTAGCAGTGAGCATCAGGGAAGTCACTTAAATTTTGAAGTCTGAGTTTCCTCACCTGTAAAATAAGGGTTTTGAACTTGATGATCCCCAAGGTCTCTTTTCACTATAAAATTCTATGGTTTCAATAGCAATTAGGCAAGATAAAGAAATAGAAGACATCCAAATTGGGAAGAAAGAAGTAAAATTACCTCTGCAGTTATAATCTTATATGTCTAAAAACCTAAAGATTCTAAAAAAAAAAAAACCTTAGGACTAACAAGTGAATTCAGCAAAGTGGCAGGATACAAAGTTAACACACAAAAATCAGTTGTGTTTCTATACACTAACAATGAACAATCTTAAAAGGAAATTAAGAAAACAATTCCATTTACAATAGAATCAAAAAGAATAAAATACTTATGATTTCACCAAGGAAGTGAAAGGCTTCTACAATGAATGCTACAAAACACTGGTGAAAGAAATGAAAGAAGACACAAATAAATGGAAGCACGTTCCATGTTCATGGATTAGAAGACTTAATATTGCTAAGATGTCAATACTACCCAAAGCCATGTATAGATTCAATGCAATCTCTGTTAAAATCCTAATGCAATCTCTGTTTTTCACAGAAATAGAAAACCCATCCTAAAATTCATATGGAATCGCAAAGGACCCCAATAGTCAAAACAATCTTGAAAAAGAAGAACAAAGATGGAAGACTCACACATCCTGATTTCAAAACTTATTACAAAGCTACAGTAACCAAAACAGTGTGGTGCTGGCATAGAAAGATGTAGAGACCAATGGAATAAAACAGAGAACCCAGAAATAAACCCTCATGTAAATGGTCAAAAGATTTTTGACAAGGGTATTAAGACCATTTAATGGGGGAAAGGACAGTCTTTTCAATAAATGGTGCTGAGAAAACTGGATATCTACATGCAAAAGAATGAGGTTAGATCCTTACTCAACACTATATATGAAAATTAACTCAAAATGTATCAAAGAAAAATCTAAGACCTAAAACTATAAAACTTTTAGAAGAAAAAATAGGGCAAAAGCCTCACAACACTGGATTTGGCAATGATTTTTTGGATACGACACCAAAGACATAGGCAACAAAAGAAAAAATAGACCAACTGAATGTCATGAAAATTTTAAAAGTGTGTGCATCAAAAGACAGTATCGACAGAGCAAAAAGGCAACCCACAGAATGGGAGACAATATTTACAAATCATATTATCTGATAAGAAATTAATACCTAGAATGTATAAAGAACTCCTAAAACTCAACAAAAAAAACTTGACTTAAAAATGGGCAAAGGACTTACTTAAATAGACATTTCTCCAAAGAAAATATACAAATGTCCAATAAGCACATGCAAATATACTCAACATCACTAATCATTAGAGAAATGCAAATCAAAACTACAATGAGATAGCACCTCACACCCTCTTAATGGTGTGTGGATAGTAATAGCTACTCTCAAAAAAAATTGGCAAGGATGTGGAGAAATTGGAACCTTTGTGCATTGTTGGTGGGAATATAATATGGTATAGACGCTGTTTAAACAGTATGGAGCTTCCTCAAAAAATTTAAAAATAGAGTTACCATGTGATCCAGCAATTCCACTTCTGGGTATATACTCAAAAGAACTGAAAGCAGGGTCTGGAAGAGGTATTTGTACATCCATGTTCATAGTAGCATTATTCACAACAGCTAAAATGTGAAAGCAACCCAGTGTCCACCAACAGATGAATAAATAGATAAGTAAAATGTGGCACACACATACAATGGAATGTTACACAGCCTTAAAAAGAAAGGAAATTCTAACATATACCTCAACACAGATAAAACTTGAGGATGTTATGACTAGTGAAAAAGACAATGTATGACATGATACTTATATGAGGTATTTAGAGTAGTCAAAATCAGAGACAGAAAGTACAATGGTGATTGCCAGGGTCTGCGTATGGGTGTGAGGATGGGGAGTTATTGTTTAATGGGTACAGAGTTTCAGTTTTACAAGATTAAAGAGTTATGGAGATGGATGGTGGTGATGGTGGCAAATATTGTAAATGTATTTAAATACCACTGAACTGTACACTTAAAATGGTTAAGATGGTAAATATTAAATGTGTATTTTACCACCATTAAAAATTGGAAAAACAATTCTATGATTCTACAAAAATAAAATGAGTGGGGGGGAAAACTCCAAAAAATAAATAAATAAAATGAAGAGGTGATAGAGATTGGGGGGTGGGTGTATGTAATGAACATCTGTCCTTTCCATCTTTTCCTCCCATGGTCATGACTTCTACAAATCACTACTCTGTATGAGCAGATAGGTGTCTCTAAGGTTGGCTTACTTGCTAAAATCTGGTTCCTTATAAAACCCTATGCAATCTATTCTTGAAGAATACATAAACTACTGATCACAGAGTTAAACTCCCTAAACCTGTTACCTAAACCTACAAATATCTTTACCTCTATATCACTAAAAAGTACTTGCTCCAAATATGATATAAACTTAAGTCAGCCAAGGATGGCTTCGTTTATTACAGAATCCATGTCAAGAAATTTGTCAGAAAAACAAAACAATGAGAGAGAAAAAAAGAAAAAGAAACAAGGAACATTAATTTCCAGAAATAGATGTCTTTCATCAAAATTGTTTTAAAATATTATGTAAGTAAAATAATTCAGTGAAAAAGCAACATGAGTTAGATATATATATCTTAGCCTTCAATATTAATGATTAATGGATCAGTTAATGGAATAGCTTCAGTTTCCAAATTTGAATCAAAATGCAGAAAAAAATTAGTTGTAAATTAGCGGTTGGTTAAACAATGGACTATAAGGTTATAAATCTGAATGACTAATTTCAATGCACTGTGATAAAAAGAAAGATAAATCTCTTGATAATTCAATGTTTTTATACCGTGAAATGAGGAAAATATCTTTTAACCTAACAAAAGTGCAGTAAACACAGGCAAAGTTTCCCAAGAAAAACAAGAAATAAGCCTCTCTTCAGAGAGCAGGAAAAAAAAAATGCAAAAAAACTTTTTCCAAAAGAGATAATGCTAATAGAAGTTTGTTTATTTCTTTACAACCTGGCATTTTCCTTTGTCTGACCATATTTCTCCTTGACACATTTTGCTCAGTTATTCCTATTAACTCCTGAAGTTTTCACCTAGGGTATCAATGTTAGGCAGCCTCTAAGATGGCCTCCAGTGATTCCTGCCTCCTGGGATTCATGCCCTGTTTAATCCCCTCCCTGTTGATTTTGGGTTGGACTTAATGACTCATTTCTAACAAATACAATATGGCAGTAGTGATGGAATATCAATTTGGAAATTAGGTCATTATAAAAGACTGTAGCTTTCATTTTGGATGCTCTTTCTTGAATCAATTGCCCTTAGGGAAGCCAGTTACCACATGGTGAGGTAGTCCTATAAAGAAACCTATGTAGTGGAAACCTAGGCCTGCCAACAACCATGTGAGTGCACTGGACAGAGATCCTCCTCCACCTCAGTGAAGTCTTCGGATGAGATCACAGTCCCCAACTACAGTTTGACTGCAACTTCATGAAAGAACCTGAACCAGTGGTACTTGGTTAAGGTGCACCCTAATTCCTGACCACTGAGATAATAAATGTTTGTTGTTTTAAGCTAGGGTAAATTTTGGGGCAATTTATTACTCAGCAATAGATAACTAATGAATTATCTCATCAGACAAATTGCCAGGTTAACTTGATAAAAATGAAAGCTTCTGATTCAATGTGAAAAATATAATAAAATTTATTTATTTGACATTCTGAGACCTGCTGTATTTTGTAAACCATTTTCCTGGGAGGTATGGTTGAGGGGGTGGGGAGAACTCCTACTTCATAAATATGGTTACCAAACTCCAAACATTAAAAGAAGGGAAAGGAAAACTGAAATGAAAAACATAAATTGGCTTCATTTTGCAGTAATAAAAGTCATGATACATTGATTTGGAGGGAAACACCTACGGATCCTTGAAAATAAAAATTTTACTTGTAAAACAAGTAAAATAAATTACTAATTTAGTAAATACATATAAAATATAAAAATAAAACTAAAAAAAAACCATTGACTGAGGATTGGGATTTATTTATGTAATTTTGTCAGATGAATAAAATTCATTGAGCACCTACGATGTAAGAGAATAGTGCCCAGTCACAGAGAAACAAATAAGAAAAGACAAATTAAGATTTTGCCAAATTTTATAACCAAAGTTTGAATGCTGTAGCAACTGGCAATACATCGTGATCCTAACAGTACTGTATGTGTTTACATTGGTATTATTGGAAAGCGGTAAAGAACCAAAAACTGTGCTTAGGAACCAAAATAACACTACCACCCAAAAAGCAACACTTGGGCCTGAAAGAAACCTTCGCTGCATCTCGGCTTTACTTCAGAATGACGCTGGGCTAGTACCTGCGGTCCCAAACCGACCTACACCCCAGTGGCCTAGTAACAGAAGGAGCACACCCATTTACGCCTCTTGACACCGATTCCTCACTTTTATAAGCTACCACTGCTGTCACTCAAAACGCTTTGCACTGTCATTGGCCCCAAACTCTGGCCGGTCGGCCAGTTTCAGCCAACTACCAAGCACTGGTTTTCTTTATTTCCGAGAAGAAAAGTGAAGGTGTACAGGGAAAAGAGGCAAAAGATGTGAAACATCTAGGCTGACGCTTGTACCTGAACGACCTGCGATCTCCACCGCCGCCGCGACGAAATCTGCCTCTGGGCGGGGGCTTTCAGCCAAAAAGAAAATGGGTCAGCCGGGAACTGGTGCCCAGGCCATGGAGAAGCCGGTTCAAACTTCACTTGCTCACGCCGGTGGAGGTGAGGGTGGTGAAAGTACCAGAAACAACACTAGACCTCTCTGAACTCAGAGCACATCAAGCTGCAATGCCCAGAACTACCGACTGTCCGTGTTTTGACGTTTCCTATTGTTGCCGGAAGTGACGTGGGCTCTGACTCTTAACGAAGAAGCATTTTTATTTTCATTGCTTACGATTCGCTATAGATTCCTTCTTTCTCACTTCGCAGCCCGAGCAACTCTGACCATGAAAATTATACAAACTTATAATCTGCAAGTTAACATTGGACTGACCATTGAGGAAGCCCTCAGCAGGGTCACTGTCCAGAAGGGTCTTGACGAACGCAGTGTGGAATCTGCAGCCAGGAATCCTGGAACACTGAGGAGCCCGCAGGTTTGAAGGTTTTACCGCGGTGTGTGGCGGGCTTGAACTCACCGTTCCAGATACTAACGGTCGGCGCGAGAAGCGCTCCTGGGCGCAGGCGCCGGGCAGCTGGGACTCGTTGCTGGAGGCTGGGCTCGGTGAATGTTTCTGGTTGCATATGCTCCCTCCTCTCTTTGTCGTGCCGGGCCAGGGGCCTTCGGAGCCCACTTCTTTGCTCGGCGGCTGCTGGGTGAGCCCCGGGGAGCCGGCGAGGCTGAGTCCTAGGTTGGGCTGAGGTCCCCATTCCCTGCTGCCCTTACCGAGACCCTGGGCGTGGGCTAACGACCAGGTCCGCCTTTTCATCCTTTTAAATCAAGTGGCGGGAGGGGAGCCCTAGCTGTGCCCTTGTTATGTACCCAGCTGGTATGCGCTTTTAGTAACAACGAAGTAGGAAGAATCGTGGCAGCTCATTCCATCAGAATTAGGTTGTGATTTAGGGTTGGGAAGTTGTAGACTTACTGATTCTTATTGGATCCTGAGGTGAAGATCCATCGGGCTCTTGCAGGATGCTGACTAGAAAGAAGCGGTTCATATTTTCCTTGCTTTTATTTCCCCGGTGTTTCAAATATTTTCACACCTTCCTTGAAGACTACAGATTTTTCCCTCACTATAAAAAAATCAATCTTGAATTTTTAATTCTTTTTTATTCCGGAATTATGGCTATGTTAGACGATTTTTTTTTTCAGAATTATCTGCAAGCCTTTTAACAGTTTTGTATGTGAACACAGCAGTCCCACTTAGCTCTATACTTGTCCCTTACTCCCTTTTTTCCCAGTTTGCTCAATGCTGTCCCTTTCTCAGACCTTTTTCCTTATCTCTTAGAGACGTATTTCCCCACTATCTTTTGTGAAAAGTTTCATAACCTTAATTTTTCCTCATCTTTTCTCTATTTTTGATACACGGTTTTAAGATAATATCGAGCGTTATGTGCTATGTCATAGACTCTTAGAGATTACTATAATTGTTACAATCAGTGTAGTTGCTTCATTCTGGACAAAAATCACATTGACTCCAGTGACATTCCATTGGGAGGCATCGTTTTAATGACCTTGAACAGCAATGAGATTGAGCTAGGTTAAAACTGCTAGAGTATACCGTTTTCACGACCTGTCCCACAAGTCTAATTGGGAAGATCTGACTTTTAAACAGAACTCTGGAGGAAACAAGGAAGCCATATTGAGATCTTCTTAATGATTGAATCTATGATACAAGCTGAGTAGTATCTCCTTTTATCTTTTAATTTCTTTTGATAAGGGTTATAAGGTGAAAAAATTTAAGTAAAGTTATTTTTCATCATCTCTGAAAATACTGTGTTGAAATGTGCATAAGTAGTGGATTGGCTTATTTCAATATCTTAATTTTATTGTTTTTAAATTTTATAATAGACTTAATAAAGCCTTTCATGCAAATGTAGAGCAGTAGCTTTAATTTTTTTCTATAATCACATTTTTTTGTCCCTTTATTTTTTTCTATCCTGTCTTATCACTTATCTCCTTCACCTACAGATCCAAGCTGTACTTGTATCTTACTCTTCTTCAAAATATTAATTCTGCTGGTAATGAAGAGGATGTGTTCCAGGGACATACTTTGTTGTCAGAAATTCCATGACCAGAGGTAGAAATAATAATGTAAGAGACATTGAAATGTGTTCCAGGACATCAGAAAAAGGAAAGATGAAAAGATACTGTGAAGTGTTACATAAAACAAAGTTACATGTACTAGGAAGATGAAATACACATTTGGAAGGACTAAAGGAAGTCTGTGGGAAGAGAGACAATTTACATTAAAGTTACAGAATATCTTCTGGGAAGAAGGCACCCCTGGAAGAATTGTGTTAAGATAGATGGATCTGGAACCTAAAACAATCTCAGACCCACAATACTGGCCAATGGCAAAACCCAAGAATTGCTTTTTTGCAGTTATAGCCAGATTAGTTTTTAATTTCATTTTTCCCAGGAAAGTAAAGATTGGTCTTGGAAAATTTCTGTTACTGCTTTCATGTGTCCATTACCCCCAGTCATCCTAAAAGATGTTAAATAAGTTTTACCTTCTTGGCCAGTGTTTTGTATAATGTGATTTCAGGACCACTTTCTCTTTTTCTAGTTACCTCCCATTTGGCAGTACCTGAAATTCCCTCTGCCTAAAAATGTAAATGTTTAGTTAAAATAATTGATTGGCTGGAAAATAGTGACTAAAATGCCCATGCACAAGCATATAGAAGTCTATTCAATATCATGTTCTTTACCATGTTGATAAAGGAGAGCAGACTAGGAACAGGAAGGCAGTATTCCTAAAGAGAGGGAGCAGTCACTCTACCCTGGGGAAATGGCTACAGAAATGGGCAGGTAGGGGCTTAGAGTCGAAAGCTTACTAAATCTAGGTATTTGCAAATTGCTGGCCTTATTATCTGTAGTATATGTATGTATAGATACAGAGAAGGTGTGTAAGGAGATGATTTGTATCCTGGGCAGTTGCTGGAATGCGGACTAGGGGAAAAGATCATACTAACTTTACTTCACTTGATTTATGAATTGTTCTGTTTTTTTTTTTTTTTTTGTCGTTTTTAATGCCAATGACTTCATTTTAAAGGAGCTTCATTCTCAGAGGATTCATTTCTCAAGGTATTGTTATATATTATTTTCCTTCTATGAAGTGTCTATGGAGAATTGAAATAGATATTTTTAAGTAAGTTTTTGAGTTTTGCCTTACTGGTTGACTAGCCTTATAGTTCAGAAACCTTTTGTCTCCTTCTAGCAAAGGTTCTTAACCATTTAGTTACCTATCTACCTATTTATTTTATGACCCTCCTTTGGGAAATCTTTGAGAATCTAATGAAAGCCCTACTCCTTGTAATAAAATGAGTTATTTAGAAATAAATTCCATAGTATTATTTTTTGGGCAATTTAAAAAAATGATCCATTTTATATAAAATCTCAGATTTTTTATATCATTTGGTTCACACATATATGTGTTCCTGTCATATACATTCTTCAGAGTCATATTCCTATTTCATAGGCCCTACATACGTCAGCTTTTATAGGTGTCTCCAATAAGTTTTCCAAAGTAATAGTACCAGCTGACCCTTTCACGGCATAGATATTTCAGGTTCTTGCCTCTTTTCCCTATACACCTTCACTTTTCTTCTCAGAAATAAAGATAACTGGTGCATGCCAATTGGTCGAACATGGCAGACCAGCAAGAGTTTGATCTTGTCAATGACAGTGTAAAGCACCTTGCCTGACAGCAGTGGTGGCTTATTAAAGTGAGGAATCAGTGTCAAGAGGCAGGAATGGGTGTGTTCCTTCTGTTCCTAGGCCATTGGGATGGAGGTCAGTTTGGGACCCTAGATAGTAACCTGGCATCATTCTGAAATAAAACCAATAAACAGCAAGGGTTACTTTCTTCAGGCCCAAGTGTTACTTTTCAGGTAGTTAGAGTACTATGTTGGTTCTTAGGCATAGTTTTTGGCTCTTTATTATGATAAGTACCAAGAAGGAAAATAACTAGGTTCTATTAGAGAAAATTAACAGGAGGTGGGAGTTCATTTAGATTGGGATCTGGGACTTATCTGAGGTTGTAACGTTTAAGTAGAATGCTGAGGGACATATAGGAATTAGCCAGATGAAGCCTGGGAAAAGGAGGGAGAATATTCAAGGTAGAGGGAATGGCATGTCACCAGGCATCCCTGACTGGGCCCAAGAACATTACCATTTCCCTTATTTGTTGCTTTCCATAATATTTCAAATTATCTAAATCACACATGTTCTCTTTTTCATCATTACTTGGTAGATAGAATTTTTTGATTTTCTCCTCTGATTATGATTTAGATATATTTATATATTAATATATGAAGATTACTGAGTAACCAAAAGTGTTCAAAAGGTGCAATTTATTAAAGGATAGTTTTTATTTCATGCTGACAATATGTTTTCAGGTGTTTTGCAGTCATTTAACATTTCTGTTTCTACAATTTCATGCTAAAAAGAAGAGGATGAAATGAATTAGAAAGAGTTGATGACTCCAGGTATAGATGGTAGTTTAGTATTTAAAGGTAATTCTCTTCTGGCAGCTGCTAAGTGAAGGATAGAGACCTGGGTGCAAATGCTGGTGAGGAGGTAAAACTTGGATGTTGGGGTCCAGGGCCTTGAATAAGCAGATGGCACACTTAGGAAAATTTGGGGTGCTTTATATACAAAGGGACATTTTCAAAGGTGTATGTGTGCAGGCATCTGGCACTTTTTTTTAAACCTCTTTATTGAGGTATGATGGACATAGAAAAAGCTGTAGATATTTAATGTATACAACTTGATGTTTTTGGAGATAAGTATGTACTCATGAAACCATAAAACCATCACTGTCAATGCCATCATTTCCAAAAGTTTCCTCCCACTCCCTTTTTTTTCCTTCTGTGATAAGAGCACTTAACATAAGGTCTACCTTCTGAGCAAGTTTCTAAGTTTACAATACAGGATTTTTAATCACGGGCCCCAGGTTATACAGTAGATTTCCAGATCTTACTTATTTTGCATAACTGAAGCTTTATACCCTTTGACCTACAATTCCCCATTTTTCCCTCCCCCCAGTCCCTTTCAACCACCATTCTACTTTCTGCTTCTATGTGTTTGACTATTTTTTCCACATATAAGTGATATCATTTAGTATTTGTCTTTTTGTGTCTGGCTTATTTCACTTAGCATAATGTCCTTCAGGTCCATCCATGTTGTTGCAAATGGCATGATTTCCTTCTTTTTTAAGGATGAATTTGTTTATTAGTTCTAACAGTTTTTGGGTGGGATCTTTAGGATTTTCTACCTATAAGATCATGTCATCTGCAAACAGGTATTTTACCTCTTCCCTTCCGATTTGAAGGCTTTTTATTTCTTTTTCTTGCCTAATTGCTGTGATTAGGACTTACAGTACTATGCTGAATAGGAGAGGTGAGAGTAGACGTTCTTACCTTGTGCTGGATCTTAGAAGAGGAAAGCTTTCAGCTTTTCACCTTTGAGTATGTTAACTATGGGATTTTCATAAATGGACTTTATTTTGTTGTTTCTTCTATAACTAATTTGTTGAAAGTTTTTGTCATGAAAGGGTGTTGGGTTTTGTCAGGTGCTTTTTCTGCATCTGTTGAGATGACCGTGTGATTTTTAGTCGTTCTGTTAATGTGGTGTATCACATTGGTTGATTTGCATATGTTGAAATATGCAATACTGTCCTTGCACCCCAAGGATAAATCCTACTTGGTCATGGTGTATGATTCTTTCAGTGTGCTGTTGTATTTGGTTTGCTAGTATTTTGTTGAAGATTTTTGCATCTATGTTCATTGGGGATATTGGACTATAGTTTCCTTGTAGTGTCTTTGTCTGGCTTTGGTATCAGGGTGATGTAGGCCTCATAGAATGAGTTTGGAAATGTTCCCTCTTCTTTTTTTTTGGAAAAGTTCACTAAGAATTGGTATTAATTCTTCTTTAAATGTTTGCTAGAATTCACCTGTGAAGGCGTCTGGTCATGGGCTTTTCTTTGTTGGGAATTTTTTGATTACTCTTTCAATCTCCTTATTTGTTACTGGTTGGTTCAAGCTTTCTAGTTGTTTGTGATTCAGTCTTGGTAAGTTATATGTTTCTAGGCATTTATCCATTTCTTCTAGATTGTCCAATTTGATGACACATAATTGTTCATAATAGTCCCTTATGATACTTTTTATATCTGTAGGATCAGATGTAATGTCTCCTGTCTCATTCAGATTTTATTTTAGGCTTCCTTTTTCTTAAGTCTAGCCAAGGATTTGTCAATTTTGTTTATCTTTGCAAAAAACCAAGTCTTGGTTTTGTCAATTTCTAAAATTGTTTTTCAGTTCTCTATTTCATTTATTTCTGCTCTAATCTTTATTCCTTCCTCTGAAAGTTTGGGGTTATTCATTCTTCCTTTCTTTCTTGAGTGTAAGTTGTTTTTATTGAGACTCTTTTCTTTTTTGCATATGCTAAAAAACTGTCCCTTCTTAATAGATTTTGCTTTCTCCATACATTAAGTATGTTGTTTTTTTGTTTTTGTTTGTCTTGAGATATTTTATAATTTCTGTTTTGACTTCTTCCTTGACCGAATAGTTGTTTAATAGTGTTACTTAATTTCCATATATTTTTCTTTTCCATTTTGCTTCTTTTACTACTTCTATCTTTCATTTCATTGTTCAGAAAATACTTAGAATGATTCATTTTCTTATGTGTTAAGAAGAATGAGCATTTTGCTGCTGTTTGGTCTTATGTTCTGTATATGTGTGTTAGGACCATTTGGTCTATAGAGCTGTTCAGTTCTGCTATTCACTACTTGATTTTTTGTCTGGATAATCTATCCATTATACAGAGGAGGGTATTGAAGTTGTCTTCTGTTATTGTATTGCTATCTATCTCTCCCTTCAGATCTATCAATTACCAATTGCTTTATATTTTTAAGTGCTTTGATGTTAGGTGCATATATATTTATAGTTGTTATATCTTTCTGCTGCATTGCATTGACCCTTTTATTATT
Source organism: Daubentonia madagascariensis (assembly GCA_023783475.1). Lineage (NCBI taxonomy): Eukaryota > Metazoa > Chordata > Mammalia > Primates > Daubentoniidae > Daubentonia > Daubentonia madagascariensis. The sequence continues at coordinate 66,560,075 of JAKFHU010001209.1, forward strand.
ATATAATGCCTTCTTTGTCTCTTTTGACAGTTTTTGACTTAAACTCTATTTTTTTTCTTAAAGACTGGGTCTTGCTCTGTTGCCCAGGCTGGAGTGTAGTGGCATGATCATAGCTTACCCTCATACTCCTAGGCTTGAAGGATCCTCTTGCCTCAGCCTCCTGATCCTAGGTTCAAAGGATTCTCCTGCCTCAGCCTCCTGAGTAGCTAGGAGTACAGGCACAAGCCACCACAGCTGGCTAATTTTTTAAAATTATTTTTTGTAGAGATGAGGTCTTCCTATGTTGCCCAGGCTGGTCTCAAATGCCTGGCCTCAAGCAATCCTCCTGCCTTGGCCTCCCAAAGCTCTGGGATTACAGGTACAAGCCACCATGCCCGGCTCTTAAAATTTATTTTGTCTGATATAAGTATAGCCACCCCTGCTCTCTTTTGGTTACGTGGATGCATGGAATGTCTTTCTCAATCCCTTCACTTTCAGCCTGTGTGTGTCCTTAAATGTAAGATGGGTCTTTTGTAGACAGCATATACTTAGGTGTTTTTTTAAATTCATTCAGGCATTCTTTGTCTTTCAAGTGGGGGGTTTGGTCCATTTACATTTAAACTAAATTTAATAAAGAAGGACTTATTATTTCCATTTTGTTCATTGTTTTCTATCTGTTTTGTGTTTTTCTTGTTCCTCGTCTTCCCTTGTGGTTTGATGATTGTAGTGATATGCTTCAATTCTTTTCTCTTTATTTTTAGGGTATTTATTGTATCTTTTTTGTTTGTTTGGTTACTGTGGGACTTGCATCAGGCATTTTATAATTATAGCATTCAGTTTTAAGCTGGTAAGAATTTAACTTCAATCGCATACAGAATCTATACACTCCTTCCTGCCTCCCCTTGTCACAATATGTAATTGAGTTCAGATTTTACTTCTTTCTATATTGTGTTTCTTTTAACAAATTTCTATAGTTATAGTTATTTGTACTACTTTTGTCTTTAAATTCATGTACTAGTGTTTGATGTGATTTAACTTCAGTATTATGATATTCTGTGCTTGTTTTTATATTTACGTTTAGGAGTGATATGTATACTTTCATATGCTTTCATATTGTTATTTTGTGTCTTTTCATTTCAACTTGAAGAACTCCCTTTAGCACTTTTTGTTGGGCACATCTGGTAGTGACAAACTCCCTCAGTTTTTGCATGAGAAAGTCTTTATGTCTCCTTCATTTAATGGGCAGTTTTTCCAGGTAAAATATTCTTGGTTGGCAGGGTTTTTTGTTTTTTTTCTTTCAGTGTAGTAAATATATCATCCCACTCTCTCCTGGCCTGCAGGTTTTCTGCTGAGAAATTCACCAATAGTCTTATTCACCAGTAATCTCATTCCCTTGTATGTAATGAGTCATTTTCCTCTTGCTGCGGTCAAAATTTTCTCTTTGTCTTTGACTTTTGATAATTTAATTACAGTGTGTCTTGGCACAGACCTCTTTGGGTTCAACATATTTGGGAACTTTTGGGCTTCATGAATCTGGATGTCCATTTTTCTCCGTAGATTTGGAAAGTTTTCAGCCATAATTTCTTTAAATATGCTTTATACCCCTTTCTCTTACTCTTTGCCTTCTGGAACTTCTATAATGCATGATTGATTTGCTTGGTGGTGTACCATAAGTTGCATGGGCTTTCTTCATTTCACTTCATTTTTTCATTTTTTCTTCTATTTCTTCCTCTAACTGGGTCATTTCATATGACTTATCTTCTAGTTTGCTGATTCTGTATTTTGAATTCTTTGTCAAGCAGTTCATGGATCTTCATTTCTTTAGGGTTGGTTTCGATAGCTTTATTAATTTCCTCTGGTGGTGTTGTATTAGTTTGATTGTTCATGATCCTTTGAGCCTTGCATTGGTATTTGTACATTTGAAGGAACACGTAACTCTTTAGTCATTACAGACTGATTTCACTAGATAAAGTGCTTTTCCTGTTGGGTCCCTGGATAGACAAGACTGCCTCAGTCGATCAGGTGGAGCTGGGTCATCAGACCGTTTCTATGTCCATAGTCAGGCCATGCTTGGTGGGCCTGTTACTGGGGAATGAGCAGGTGTGGCTCCTGCCAGGTCCCCAGACAAACAGGACTTCCTCTGAGACCTTGGATTAGTGAGATGGAGCTGAGTACACAGGAGGATGGAGCTGCTTCTGGGTCTGGAGGCAGGTCCACAATGGTAGGCCTGCTACCAGGGCATGGGTCCTGCCTTCTCAAAGTGGCTTCTCTCAGTCTTGGGCTCCAGCAGGATATCACATCCTCCTACCTAGATGCTGTATCTCCATGTATGAAAGGGTACTTTCATACCTGGATGATTGCTAAATCAGTGTTTCTGTGGGGACACAAAGCCTAGAGAGGTTCTATTCCACTATTTTGCTCTAGCCAAAGCCCCTGTTAATTTTTTTCAGAGTTTTTTAAGTTTGTCACATATAGATCATGTACATATTTTGTTAGACTTATACATGTTTCTTTTTTTAAATATGCTTTCTACCCCTTTCTCTTACTTTTTGCCTTCTGGAACTTCCATAATGCGTGATTGATTCATTTGGTGTCGTACCATAAATAACTCCCATAGGCTTTCTTCATTTCATTTCACTTTTTCATTTCTTCATCTATTTCTTCCTCTAACTGCATAATTGGGCACTATGATAATGGTATTTTTTATTTTAAATTTCAATTTGCAATTGTTCACTGCTGGTATATAGGAAAGCAGTTGACTTTTGTTTAATTTTATATGCTGTGATCTTGCTATACTCACTTTTTAGGTCAAGGAGGTTTTTTTGTTGATTTTTTGGGATTTCCTGCATAGATAATCTTGTCTTTTGCAAATAAAAACAGTGTTCTTTGATTTTTTTCTAATCTATTTTATTTCCTTTTCTTGTCATATTTAACTAGCTAGAACTTCCAGAACAATGTTGAATAGGAGTGATGAAATAGGATGTCCTTTTATTATTCTCAGTCTTTGGGGGAAGTATACAGTTTCTCAAAAGTGTGGTGTTAGCTGTAGGTCTTTTTTAGGAGTTGTAGCCAGTCTAATAGTTGTGCAGTGGTATTTTGTTTTAGCTTGAAAATCTCTAATGACAAATCATATTGAGCATCTTTTCATATCTTTATTTGCAATCCATATATCCTCTATGGCGAGATACTCTTAAGATCTTTTGCCTATTTTTAAACTGCATTGTTAGTTTCACAATCCTAGCTATTTACTCAATTAAGCTGAGGGAGTTTCCCTCTATTCTAGTTTGCTGAGACTTTTTATCATGGGTGGGTGTTAGATTTTGTCAAGTGCTTTTTCCACATTCATTGGTAATATATGTTTTGATGCTCTGTTGTTAGGTGCATACGTGTTAAAGACAGTTATGTTTTCTTGGAGAATTAACTCCTTTTATCATTATATAATACCTCTCTTTAGCCCTGACAACTTTCCTTATTATGATGTCTGCTCTGTCTGAAACTAATATAACTGCTCCCACTTTCTTTTGATTAGTGTTAGCATGGTATATTTTTCTCTATCTATTTACTTTTCATTTATATGTGTCTTTTTATTTAAAGTGGATTTCTTATAGATAACATATAATTAGATCTTGGTTTTTGATCCACTCTCATAATCTGGTTCATTCTAAATTCTCACAAGCTGTTTATTTTTTATATCCTCCTATTCTTATTTTGGATTTTAATATTTCTTCTAATCTTATTGAGAATATACCTTTTATTTTGAAATTTTCTGTTATTTCCTGCATTGTGTCTATTTCCACAAAATTTTTCCTTTTTGTATTGGTCTTTCCCTTTCATGCTGAAGGCTTTCCTATTAATAGTTATTGACCTTTGGGCATATATTCAGTTTTAAAACATGAGTCTCTAAAAAAAGGTACACAGCTAGGGCTTGTCATTGGGTGAGCTTTGCTTCAGGCTTATTGTGCAAGACTTGGCCTTTTCAATGTGGATTTCCCTCAAATGGCAGCAATGTTAGCATATTTTTTTTCTATGTCCATCTACTTTCTGTAAAATGGAACTTGACAGTCTGCTGCTGTGGAGAATAATATATATTATTATTATTTTTTAAAGTATTTTTGTCTTCCAGCACTTTGTTCCATACTCTTTGCCTTGTCTAATGTTTCCAAATTTGGTGCCTCTTTGATTCACTTTCTTCAGAATGTAAATTTCTTTTTCTCTTTCCAGAGAAGGAAAAGGGGTAGTTGCCTAGCTGAGCAAGTTATGTGTGTGGATATGGGAGGAGGTAGGACAAGTAAAAATCTAGGGTTAGCTACTTCTTATGTAGACTTTCAAATAATCATTCTTATTTAAGCCTCCTGGGCTTACCCCTCTGCCTTTCAGAAGTATGAAGTGCGTGCCCCTCATTTGTAAACCTATCTTGCTTCTGTTGGTTTCCTGCTAAATAGGATGGGATTGGTCTGTCTTTGCTCTGCTAGGTTGGTTATCACTTATCCATCTGCTTTCCATTTTCCAAAAATTTTATTGATACCTCTTTTGTCATGTGAAATCCTCTCTAGTTCTCTTTGTCCTGGTGGGTCTATGTGATTTTTAATTATTTACTTTCATGTTAGTGGTGTTTAGAAAATAAAAATGAAGGTAGTATGCATTTAATCTGTCATATTTAACCATATGAAACCTGCATTTTTTTAAAACTCATCATTTTTATTTTTTAGGAAAGGCATCTGATTGGCAACTATGTGAGGTTAGAGCCCTGTGACTCTGACTAAATCTGTGCTAGATTTCTTTGTCTCCATTTTTTACTGATTGTATCGTGTAACCTCTATAAGCATCGAAAATAGTCATTGATGGAAGTTATTTCTACCTGATGTGTCTTCTCAAATGGTACTTTATCGTTCAAAATAAAGTATTTGGGAGAATGTCATATAAGACACATTATACAAACAGGAATATAAGGCAAACTTATTTTTTGTAAGGAAAAATATTGGAGGGTAGGGAAGAAGCTTACCTTATATTCAGGAATTTATAGTAGATACAAGGCGGTACTTGACTTGTCGGGAAAATAAGTTAGAGGAAAAAGCTAGGATAAGATAAATAAAGGTAAGTGCCAATAGGAGATACGAGCAAAACAGAATCGACAATCTTCAAAAAATACACAGACTAAGTCAGTGTTTCATGAATTTTTATTTTTAGGTGAAAAATTAGATTATTTCAAGAGTTGGAGCTGAATCTAACTTTAAATAATGGCAACAGGTGACTTAAAAAGAAGCTTACGAAACCTAGAACAAGTGCTTCGCTTGCTAAATTATCCTGAAGAGGTGGATTGTGTAGGGTAAGCTATAATATTGAGCTTATTTGTATTTTTTTTGCTAGTGACTTGAGATAATATTTGACATGGGGGAAGTACCTAAAGAAAAATCATATTTTATCTGGATTCTATTTAAATTTACCTTGAAATGATTAAAATATTTGAGAAAGCAGAGAATTACAGGAGATTATGGTTAAGTATTAATTAATGAAAAATTCCAACCCAAGAGATTTAAAACACCATTTAGAAGCACAGTATTTTTCACTGTAAGATATGATCTCTGTACAACTTTTAAACTCAAAGAAAATAGTGGATTTCATTGATTATATAATCTACCACCCTCTCATATTTAGTTGGTGTTTCTTATTTTTAAATATATTCAGAAGGAACAGGGGTTGCTACCATTTCTTCTTAGTCCATTTATTTGTTTATTCCTGTTATGGAGGATAGGTTTTATACATTTAAGCCAAGTGTTCTTTTTGATATGGAAGATTCTAGTTAGTGGATTTTTTTTATGGCAGCCTGAAGATTGTTATTAAGTTATTTCATTTAGCAGACCTCATTATGAACCTTTCACATTGGACTCCGTTTTCCTACTATGACTGATTTACTTGTCTAGTTTATAGCAACATACATTTCTGCTATATTCATGCCAATCTAATATGGTACTCCAGTTATTCTCTATCCCTTAATATTCTGTTTCTTCATAGCACTTATTTATACCTTTTATCATTGATTAATTGATGCATCAATTAAATGTTTCCCTTCAGCTTAATAGAATGTAAGCTGAAGTCTGGGACTTTGTTTTGTTCACTGCAGTATCCCCACATGTAGAATTGTGCCTGACACATATTAGAAGTTAATTAGACACTTATTGAATGAATGAGTGTCAAGGGACAAGTCCAGGTTAGGTATATATTCATGTAGTAGAGTGAAATTTGATTAAACCAACTGCTAAGTAGAATCCTTGAGTACTGGGTTTACGTACAAGAATGGATATTCTAATTGTATACTAGGGAGAGCTGACCTCAAGAGAAGGTTACAAATGAAAGGATAGTGAGGAGAGTAAGGAGAAAGTTTAGCTATGATTGCTGTTATTATAGGCATTATATGTGAGAAGCAGAAAGTATGAAACAAATGTAGTCCATGCATGTACCAATTATCTTGGTACCTCAAAATATGAAAATCTTGACAGTCCAGAACTTGCAGGGACTTAACCAGTTTAAGTACCCAAGTTTTCTCCTTAACCACTTTAAGCATCAACATTTGAAAAGACATTTTAGATAGTATTAATTCTAAAATATACCGATATTCTCTTGTGTTCTGAATATAAGGTTTAAACATTTACTTTTCTTATTGCCCAAGAACATCACTAAGAACAATAATTTTTAGGTTATTCTGTAACATACTAGTATCTGCAGGGTCTGTTGAAATTGGTCATGCTGCTTGCTTCTTCCCCAGAGAAACTCAGATTGTTGCCCTCTCCCTGGCACACACATATGTGTACACGTACAACATCCCCAACCACCACTACCAACAGAGTTTGATTCTTTCCACTTTTTCACATTTTTAATTTTTTCTGGCCATTTGATGTGTTTGTGTTAGTATGCCAGTTTGCAATATTTGTTTTTCTTACTGTTTGTAATCTGCTAAATCCTTAGAAACTAGGTAGCCAAGGTTTTTGAGATTTTTTAATGTAAGAAGTGTTAAAAGTGGGCCTGGCTGTCATCTGTTCATAATGCGCATAAAATGGACAGATTTTGCTGTTCAAAAGTATTTTTTTTAATTTCCTGTTTTTGAACTCTGTTCCAGATAGACAAGATTGCCAGAGCAGTTTTCTGATTGAGTGAATACTATTGTACCCATAAAGAAGTATAAAAGAGAAACAATTTATATTTGTCTTGAAAAACAAAAATGCAGCTTTATCATCATATATACGTTCTCTGCCTTTTTAAAAATTTGGGTAGGGATAGGGATATTTATGTGTATGTCTTGAATTTCATAGAAAACATTTGTGTTTTATGTAAGTGCAATATTGTATCAATTGAACAAATATTACTGGCTAATTGAACAAATACCTCCTGTGCTTTGTTGTGGGAGAATCAGTGAAGGTACTTTTCATTGAAAAAATAAGAAGACAGTTAGAAAACACTCTAAGACAGAGCATGAGGCAATAGATACTACTGAGTACCTTGTGAGTCTTTCTTGGAGAGATCAGTGTGGATCAGAAAAGTTGAGGATGGCTTCATATTTGACAAGTGATTCATAAAGGCTTGATATTTGACAAATGATTCATAAAGAATGAATAACAGTGTATAGGCAGAGAAGAGTGGGTTACCTTTCTAGACTGGAGGAAATAGCATAAGCAAATAAGGTACAGATTTAGAATGAGCAATAAAAGGAAGATAGTAAGCTGCTCAGCCTAGTCACAGTACATGCTTTTTCCAGCCAGAATATTTACCTTTGCAAGTTTGTGGTAGAAAGCAAATGAAGTTAATGTGACAAGTGTTTGCAAAACCATAAAGTATACTTCAGTACTGTAAGATGGTACATTGTTTATTAGTAGGAGAAAATGGAGTAGATCGAGTAAGACTAAGCTTTGAAAAATCAATAAACACTATGGTAAATAGACTGTTGGTACTAGAGAGCTGTGGTAAATTATTATTTATTTATGTATGTACGTATGTATGTCAAGAACCAGTGCCATAGTAAGAGCTGTAGTAATTTTCTGAGCAGATGAATAATAGTATTTCATAGTAGTCTGGCTAGATGGGTTTAGCATGGGGGATAGAATCTAGAGGGTCTCATATATCACCTAATTATTATGGCTATAGTGTTAAGTTATAAATTATTGACAACATTTCTAATATTTTCTTGATTATCCAACTTTGTGGAATTATACTTGTTAAAGGTCTTTTTCTTTTTTCCCTGACAGTTTGATAAAGGGAGACACAGCAGCATCTTTGCCCATCATCAGTTATTCTTTTACCTCATATTCACCTTATGTGACAGAACTTCTGATGGAATCCAATATAGAACTCATAGCAAAGAATGACTTGCGCTTTATAGATGCTGTCTATAAGGTACTTTGCGTTTATGAAACAATAATTATTTCAGAAGTTATTGAATGATTTTTAGAAAATAATGTTTTAGTACTAACTCCTTAAATATATGCAGCATGTATCATTGGCAGAATATTTTCATATGCATTTATCTCATTTAAATGTAGTCCCTGTTGAAATCAAGATGCAATTCAAGTTTGCTTTGTGAATATTTCCTACTCTAATAAATATGGCAACTGGTAACATTTGTCATTGGCTATCATTTCCCCTTTTTGTGTCAAATTCCAGTAAAAATTGGTATACTGGAAGAAGTTAGAAATGTGATTATATCCAGTAAAAGTTGTAGTTTATAGAAATATAAGTTAATATAGTTCCTTGTAAGAAGGAACTAAAACTCTGAGATGTTATGTTATTTGGTGTCTGAAAACAGTGTCTTATTTTATAGCTGCCATAATATCTACATTTGTACTGTATGTATATTGAATTTAATCCTGTATTTGATTTTTTAAAACCCTACTTTTATCATTAATTTTTGCTCAAGTGCTGTGGTCTTTTTAAAACTTTGTTTTTAATGGTAAAGCCCATTTATCAAATCTAATCTTTAAAAAAAAAGTGGAGTTGCATTTGATGAAATGGGAGCTTTTATAGGCAGAGTCTCTGTTTAATCTTCCCATTCCTTGTCTCTAATCCCAGAAAGCTTCCATGGAAACCTAATACGCACTTCTAAGAAATTGCAGAGTGCCACAGAGTAGCTTTTGGCAACTACTGGTCTAGTCTATTTCTCTCATTTTACAAATGAGGATTTGAGACTAAATGGCCTACTGACTTGTCTAAAAATCACATAATGGAAGAATTATAAATAAATAGAACTATGGTTTTCTGACATCTGGTATAGTATTCTATTGAGCGAAAGCATTTTCTAGTACGTATGAGGACATTTAAACTTTTTGATGATTGACTGTATTTTTCCATCTCCCAACAGCCGTTTCTTCTCTGGCACATCTCTAGCTGCCTGTTTTCTACATGAATACCTCTCTTTCCTGGTCATGACTCACACCAGCCCTGTAAATTTCTTTAGTACCCTTTAGTTAATGGCTTCACCCTCCTTGTCCTCTCAAAGGTGGCCATTTGTCATTTTGGATTTTGAAAAGAAATTTCTAATTATTACATTAATCTGTTTGCTCTTTGCAGCTTCTTCGTGATCAATTTAATTATAAACCAATTTTGACAAAAAAGCAATTTATCCAGTGTGGGTTTGCAGAATGGAAAATACAAATTGTTTGTGACATTTTGAATTGTGTGATGAAAAAGCACAAGGAATTAAGTAGTCTTGAGAAGGTAATTTTATGAATAGATTTTAATGGTAACTTATGCTAAGTGGCTCTGTATTTTAATGTATAAAATCAGTACCCTAGACAGTAAATTATTGTATACTACAAATACTGCATTATTCACGGATTTGAGTACCCTTATAAAGCTTATGTTTATTTTACGTACTAGTCACTTATTTTTACACATCTGTCATTTGGAACTGCTAGTCCTAAATTAACAGTACAAACATAATGCATTTTCATCACTTTTTAGTTTTTAAAAGGCATGTGGTCTCATTAAAGCCTCATTATTTGTCAGTTACACTTCATATTTGAAAATTTAAATGATAATAAAATTTTAACATATTTTATGCTTTCTCACAAAATTTGTTATTTTGGCTAATACTTTTTTTTTCTTTAAGACTCCATCACAACAAAGAAAGAAAAGCAGTTCTGGTAAATCAGAACCTTCTTTGAGCAATGAGAAAATCTCTGCAGAAGCTGTTGGCATCGACATCACTGGCAGGTTTATGACTTCAGGAAAGGTGTGAAACTGTGTCATATAGTGCAGGAGTTATCTATCTAATTAATCGAATATACAAGGTTCACTTTTCTGACTGGCACCTGGTGAAATACTCTAGTTAGATATTAGAGTATAGGGATTTTTAACAGTGCATGCCATATACTGTCTGGGGAATATTGCTAAAGTTATAAGGGGAGGACAGAAATGTAAAATTAAACAAGCTTTCTCTTTATATTTCTAAAGTCTAATTCTGCCTCATTTCCCAAACAGAATTGTGGTGATTTAGGAAGGTTATGTTATGCAGTCATCTACATTTGCTTTTGATTATGGATCCGGTGTTTCTAAAACATGGGAACACATGAAGACCCTACATTATTAATAGTGATAGGTTATGATGATTCATTTATACACATTCATATTTCTGTAATCAGGAGTATGAATTATCTAATGATTGATAGTCCCTAAACCTGGCATCTGGTTTTGGGTTAGTGTTTTGAATATTTTCTCATTGTTGGTAGATATCTTCTCTGCCCTTGTCTACTTTGAGGACCTGTGGCAAAATGAGTCCAATGCATTTAGAGATATAGTTCTTCTATCTTTAAGGGAGACTTAAGCCAAAATATTATTTTATGGTAAATATACTTTCAGCTGTCTTCCATCTGGGGAATATTCTTCCTGAGATTGAAGGATCGAATACCATATGAATGAATAATCAACATGTAATTAGATAAAGGATGTGAATAGTTTCTTGCTGAAGTAAAATCGAGAGAATTATTTCTACTCTAATTCAAAATATAAGAGTCATATAAATAGAATGATATTTATACTTTTATACCTTTTATAAAATTTTTACCTTTTATATACCTTTTATGTAATACCTTTTATATTTATACCTTTTATATAATTTTATTATATAAGAAAAAGTTCTTTTGCCACTTTTTTTTAGTGTGCCTTTTTTGCTCTAGGTAATGAGGACAATAAGAAAGGAATTATAAGAGACATGGGGCCGGGCGTGGTGGCTCACGCCTATAATCCTAGCACTCCTTGAGGCTGGGGCAGGAGGATTGTTTGAGCTCAGGAGTTCGAGACCAGCAAGAGCAAGACACCATTTCTACTAAAAACATGGTGCAAGCCTGTAGTCCCAGCTACTTGGGAGGCTGAGGCAGTAGGATTGCTTGAGCCCGGGAGTTTGAGGTTGCAGTGAGCTCTGATGACGCCAGTGCACTCTACCCAGGGCAACAGAATGAGACTCTGTCTCAAAAAATAAAAATAAAAAAAAATAATAGGAGACGTGGTTTCTTATTGACATACTTCTTGTCAATTTGCATCCCTAGCTCATCTAACTCTCATTTGTTTTATGTGATTTTATTTTCTAACTTTTAAATTATTTATATCTTGTATCCTTCTCCAGCTAGAACATATATAAATGGAGATTTTCTTATATTGATGTTTTTGTACCTTTCTTGTGCTTAGCGCTTTTCTTATATTGATGTTTTTGTACCTTTCTTGTGCTTAGCGCAGGATTAGGCACACTGTAAGCGCTTACTAAATGTGAGTTGATATAACTAAATGTACTTTTAAGTCTTCTATTTAAGTATGGGGTTAAGTAAGGGGTAATCTAAATTGTTCTAACAAAGAAAAATATAAAATTTCAGAACATTAGATTTGTTTTAAAATTTCTTAAAGCAAAGTTTTCTTTGTTACCTATCAAAATTTAGTGAATTGCATTATATCTTTAATTACCAGAAATAAGAATAAGTATTAAAAGTTCTCAGATTTAGAAAAGTTAGAGTCTATAAGTACATTTCTTTGTTTACAGGCGAAAGTTAACATTAAAGCAAATTTTCTCGTTTCTCAGTGTCTTGTACAGAGTGCTATTTGTGACTTCTGTTACAGTTTTTATAGTGCATATACAGACTGTGGAATACAAAGTAGGCAGAAGATTCCTGCGTAAATGCATAGTTTGACCTAATGCCTTTTTGTCAGGACTTTCCTTTTGTCAGTATTAAGTTTGAATTATTAGCTGAAGGTCTATTATATTGTGGTTTGTTTAATAGAAAAAAAAGTTTAATGAGTCCTACTCACAGAGCCTGTTTTTGATTATGTGTATGTGAATTATGTGGCAACATTGTTTTAAAATAACTTTTGATTATGGAACATTACAAACATTTACAAAAGTACCCATCATTCAGTTTCAACAATTTATCAACTCTTAGCTAATCTTGTTTTATCTTTATTCCCCAACATCTTCCCTCCCCAGACTGGAATATTTTGAAACAAATACTAGACATCATTTAATAAATATTTCAGTGTATTTCCTAAAATATAAGAATGCTTTTAAAAATCATAACCATAATTTCATCATCACACAAATTATTAGTAATATTAACAATTGTAATGTTTTGATATATATTATATGTGGTAGTTTAAACTTTTTAAAATCTTTAAAGGAAGATTGGCGTTCCTTTTGCAGAATTACTGTGTGTGTTTAAAATAATTGTGGGAGGAAAACATTGAAGCATTTCTTACATATTTTTCTCTACGCAGAAGAAAGCTGTGGTGATCCGTCACTTATATAATGAAGATAGTGTTGACATTCCTGAAGATACATTAATAAGTACAGTAACAGAAGTTAATGAAGCAGTTGCTGTGTCTGCCTTACAGGCTACTGAAATAAAGATACCTGAAGTAAAGTTCTCTGAAATCAAGGCTGAACAGCAAGTAAGAATTTTAGACTTCTTTAATAGATGCCAATATTTCTTACTTTGATGTGTGTGATTATTTTGGCTTCTAAACTTGGGGGTACTTCTTTTGAATTATTAATCATGATGTATTACCTATGTTATCATTACGTATGAATCAGTATGTCTTAATGTATATAATTCAACAGATATTATTTGCTGCTTATGTTTACAGTATTGGGCTAAGTGTTATGGGTAATGCAGAGAAGAATAAAACATGGTACTTGGCTTTATGATATGCTACTTTGTATAGTGGAGGTTCTCTGTCACCTATTTCCTATATTGGTGAATGGAAAGGATTGACACTTCATTGCCTTTTCATTTTCCTTTCTGGGTTCTTGTTGTCCTTTTCTGTCTCTCTTGGAATACCATTTCTATTGCTCTTAATTGCCACAGACCCTCTTTCTGCTAAAACTTTTTTTTAATCCTTCTATGTCTTGTGACTTCTATACATCTCAGTATATCAGTATACAGTTGGCACTTATAAAAACTACCAGATGGCCATTGCACTTATTTTCTGTTGTGTGGCAAACTGAGCAATCTCAATGCACTGTCATTTTGTCATTTCCTCTTGCTTTGTGCTAGGTGTTATTCCAAGAAGCTACTTAATGACAGTTTTATTTTACTACTTGGTATTGTTTAAGAGTGTTATACAAACGAACTCATTTACTCATCACAAGAGCCATATGAAGTAGGGACTAGTCGTATCTGTATATTTTTTTAGGTGGTCATACATCCCAGAGGAACTAGGTTAAGTGTCCAAGTAGTCTGCCTCCAGAGATAGCACTCTTAACTCTCATATTGTACTGCCTCTCCTAACTATTGAAATAACACAGTGGAAATGGGAATGCATTGGTTTTAAAGGAATTTTAATTTGTGTAATATTATTTTAACTCTTTCTAACCATTTTAGGATATAAAAGTTAATCCTGAGATTACTGCACTACAGACTATGCTTGCTGAATGCCAAGAAAAGCTTAAAAAACTGACTTGGATAGAGAAAAGGTTAGAATGCTTGGAAGAAAAAATGAAAGGAAAAGTGATGGTAAATGAAAAGGCCTGGGCTAACCTTCTAAGTCGCGTCACTCTTCTTGAAACAGAAATACTTTTGTCTAAAAAGGTATTTACTTTTCTTTACATTTAAAGAATATATCAGGTGCAATAAAGTATTTCTTTTATTGTTATGTATGTACTTTTTTGGAAATGCTAAATTCAACAATATTTAGGTAATGGGAAAATGTTTAATTGGAATGAAGTCTTGTTTAAATATAGCCCCTTTTGTTGTCGCTGTGGCTATTGTTTTTCTCTTCATGAAATGAGATAATCTGAAAAAGCTGTACGTTGAGCTTTTAGATCTATTAATAATACTTGAAGTAATTAAAATGAGGTAAGAATATGATTGACTTTGTTATGAAAAGCTTGAAATTATTTTATATCTTTTAATAGTACAAATGGTCTATTTTCACAGGGTGAAGAAAAAGAAAAATCAGTTCAGGAAAAATTAAAATCATAACTCTTCCTTTCCTTTTTTAAACTAATTTATTTCAATCATATATGAATTTCATAGAAATAATTACCAAATTGGCCATTGCCTTATCAAATCTGAGAAATTTGGTTTTTTTACTCAGGATTTCAATTTCTGGTCTATCTTTCCTTCCTAGAGAGTGAAGTTGGTAGATTTATGAAGTTTGCTGTCTGCTTCCACATTTAAAAGATTATCTTTTATTCATAGGCATATACAGTATATATATTGCTTTATAAATTAAAAATTAAAAATAATTTAAATATTTAAACATTTATCATGCCATCTTTATATTTTATGCCTGGCAGTAAGAATATAAAATGAGAACACTTTTCTTTATATTTCATTCTAAATATCTAACTATATTATTCCAGAGTGATGAATATATACAGTATAATGAAATGAGTGAAGACTATGCTTCTAGTAGTGACATGGATCTTCTGAATCCTGGTAAGTTCTTAAGTGGTGTTAGAATTGGTGATATGATAAGGAGTTTTCAGAAAAATAATTTTATGGGAACTTGGTAATTTTAATATTCTCAAGCCTTATTGTTTAAAAATTGCAAAGCTCTTAGAACAAAGACAATAATGAATCAACAGACTACTAAAGGCAAGGATTGCTTAAGAAGCCAGCCTATTACTTACCTTACATAATATAGTGGGTGAATAAATTTCAGTGTACAAAATTATAAATTTTTAGAGATTTTTATTCTTTTAATCATTCTAGAATAATAAAGTACTCTAGAATTTTGTAATTGGCCTCCAAATTTTCTAACTTAAGTAATAGCTTTCTCATATGTAAATAATGTATGAAAGAGAAGAAAACATATATGTCAATAACCTGTAAAGTATTACAGACTTCTTGCATTTGGATAGTTCACTGATGAGATAAAATGAGAAAGATCTAGAATTAGGACAGATCTTTATGTCACTTAACTTTACTAGGCTACTTACATTTTCAGTGTGATTGAGCAGCAAGGATAAGATTTCTGTTCTGTTTTTTGCTGGCAGCTTTTAATTTTTTTTTTTGATTCTTACATCTTTTGAAAAGATAAAGGTCTAAATTTCCAAGTTTTGTCTCATGTCTATGATTAAATCATATTTGTAGAAAAGATACTTTGTCCAATTGAGAATTCATCTTGAAAAAATTTTAACACCTGTGGATGTTTAACATCATAAAACCTTTCAGCTACCTCATATATAACTGTAATAATAACAACAGTACACTTTCTAGCACTAACTGTGTTCCTGGCATTGTTCCTACTGATGTATTACTCATTTAATTCTCAAAGCAACCATACGAGATAAGTACTATTATTACTTATATCTTACAGATGAAGAAACTGAGGTACAGCAAGATTAAGTAACTATGCCAGTGCTCACACAATTATTGAATGGTGGAGCAAATTTGAATCCAGGAAACTATCTCTGAAGTTATTTATTAACTACTACATGTTTAGTGCACATGCCAATTTCATTGCACAAAGAACAATTTCAGTGATTAGGTTATTAAATATAATTATTTGAGGTGCTATTTAAAGCAACTAAATTTACTACAGACTGCAGATTTCAGATTTGGTAAAATGTTGACTTTTTCCTATTTATCCATTCATGTATTTATTCAACAAATATCAAAGCCAAAGCTATCTTATGGTCTGTCTAGCAGACAGAAAGTACACTGTACTTCTATCTCTAGTATCTGCATATAGTAGAGCTCAAATATTTACACATTATAAGAATATTGAATGCCTACTATTTGTAAAACATTGCCTTTTGCAAGTTTGATTTTGTATGTTCAGGCTTATTACTTTTTTAATATTATTAGGGAATATACCTGTAACCTATTTAGAAAACGTAGCTAAATTTAAGCTGCTGTGCAAGGACTTAGAGTAATGAGCAGATAGGGCACTATCTGAAATGGATTATAGATTATGAATAGGGTAAAAGCCTGGCCTCTTATATTTTATAATCTGATCTAGATTAATAGAGTTTAGATTATAAAGTTTGTAAAGACTTGCACATTATACCTTACATATACATGCTACTTGGAAGCAGAGGGCACATGAAAGAAGGTGAAGCAGAAGAGTAAAAAGATCAAATCATGGAGTTTATCTCAGAGTCCTAGAAAGATTGTTATCAAAACTAATATTCTCAGATTTGCATTTCAGAAAGGTAATCATGATAGCAGAATAGTGATTTATTAGAGGGAACACAGGCAAAGACAGTAATTTGAAGGGTATTTTAGTGATCATTATTTCAGAATAATGATAAGGATCTGTACTAAGGCAATGATACTGAGGATAAAGAGAAGGTGATTTATTTGGGAGATATTTAAATGTTGAAATTGATACGCCATGATTACTGATAGAAGTAGAAGGGGTAAAGGAGAGGGAAAAAGTTAAGACTGACTACTTAGTTTGGCTCATGTGATTGAGTAGATGGTTGTTACTCATTAATAAAATAGAGAATTTAGGAGGAGGAGTAGGTTTGAGGAAAATATTAAGTCACTTTTGAACATACTAAATTATATATGAAACACTTAAGACGAAGTAGCCAGAAATCAGTTGGATCTACACATTGGTCCTTGGTTTGGAAGTACTGGCTTACAAATTACTAAACAGTAAAGGACCCAACTGGTTCTCTTAATGGAATAAGGTGATAATCCTCCAAAGTTGACAGTGAAAGATTAATGGTCATGTGAGGAGAGTTGGCTGGAAGATCTAGCATTATAAGATTCGCTTTCTACACAGAGATCTCTTAGCAGTCACTGGTGACTGATACTCCATAACAACTAGCGTCAGGGGCAACTGCTTTCCCCTTTCATTTTCAGCCTGAACTTAGTTACCAATTCTCCTCTCAATCCCCTGTAGCACAGATAAGAAACCATTAGTGTTTAAAACAAGTAAGACTTTACTAAAGGCTCAGGAGAGCAGTAAGAAAAATTATCATAGAGAATAATATGCACTTAACTGATCTGGCTATTAAAGATAGCTGGTGTTCTGTATATGCCCCACTCTATAACCTCTGGAATCCCCTGTAGGGATATCTCTCTGAATAGCCTACCAGCCTGCCTAATCCCAGCTTTCTCCCACAATGAGGCATACCATTGAATAAGGCTGGATACCACAAAGTCTGGACCCCATAAAGCAAGGCTAAGAGAGCCATTCCTTCACTATTTTTGTGTCTTTCCAGTCCTGTTTCACTGTCCTAGGGCCCCCTCTTTTTGGAATGCCATAAGAAATGTTCACTACCCTCAGAGGGCACCTATTTCCACCCATAGAAAATAATTCAACTTTTAGGGTATAGTAGATATAGTTCCTGCCTAGTTTCAAATTATTCCTTAAAATTACCTATTGTCCACAGCTCCTACTAAAAGATCTGGGTCTAGGTAGTCTTCAGAGTTGTACCATGTGATTTTGCCCCCCAGCCTCAACTAAATGGACCAAGAGTAGACACCTAATCCAGGGAATACCAGTCCAAAGGGTGTGGAGCCAAATTACATTCTTTCTCTTAGGATTTGGAATTAGGACAAGAGTAAGTCATTCAAATGATGTCGACCCCTAGACTGGGATAGCCATTTGGTCCAACTTAATGCTGGTGAGTAAGCTGAGAAAGCCATTCTGCAGAGAAAAGCAGAGGAATGGAACAAATGGCGAGAAAAATAGGCAGAAGAGACTGGCTGCCTGAGAGATGAAAGTTAAAGTCTTCTATTGGTTGTTTTAGTCCTCATGTGTTAGTGCTTTGTTTCCTAGTTGAGTTTATCTGTGTAGGCTTACAATAAAGCTATCTTTATGGAAACCAGGTTAAATGGGTGTCTGATTTTTTTTTTTTTTTTTTTTGCCTTGTACTCTGACTTAAACCTTGGGTTTATAGGATTTATTCAACAGGAGCATGTCTTATCTGTAATGTTCTCTGATTCCATTGTAGGAAGGATTTGCTATCATTTTGTCGAACAGATTCCTGAAATGTTCAGTTTTTCAGTTTTTTAGAAAAAGAAATCTGTGGGTCTTAAATTTTAAGCATTATTTCTTTCCATATGTGTCAACTCAGGATAGAATGTTTCTTGATTTTTATAAGGTATACATATATAATCAGTTTTAGTAATAGTCGCTACTTGCCACAAACAATAGTAAAAAATTTGTGAAATCCTCAGACATTGCAGAATAAAAGCATAATGACAAATTCATTGGTAGTCATTATTTAATATCGATACCACCATTTTTCTCTTATAAATCCTATACAAGGCTGTTGAAGATTGCTCCATTTTAAGAAAAGAATATACATGATTCAGTAGGTTTTATTTAAAAACAAATTATTAACTTACCTATTTATTCAAACCGATTGCTATCATGATAATGATTATATTGCCTTTAGTAATTTTTATCAGCCAATTTTTAACATCTAGATCTAAGCTGTTATCTTAAGAGTACTAAAAACTCATCTTTGATATATATGTACACCAGTACCCTTTTTTTATAAAAATAATGTTTTTCTTCCACCTATAAATAACATTTTAAATATTTGACTCTACTAAATATCTAGAAGATATTTAAAAGTGAGAGGAAAAGATAACCTAAAACTTAATTTCTTCACAGATAGAAAAAGCAAAATAGACAGGCCAGCAAGTATTCCTCTGTCCTCTGGTTATAGTACAGTATCAACAGATTCAACTCCCAGAGCCTCGACTATTAATTACTGTGGTTTGAATGAAATTTCTAAGGTAAGAAAAACTGGCAACTGCTTAGACGATTTCCTTTCTAAGGTCAGGACAAAAAACATTAGTTTTAGTTGTATATACTATTGGCAAGAAAAACAGCAAAACTGTGTAAATCTTAATCTCTCAAAAATTCTTTGTGAGAAGTAAACAGTACTTAATGCAATGTTTCAGACTGTATTTTATATGTTCACGGTCCATCTTTGATGATGGTTTACTTTGAGAAATCGCCTAAATTTGTTGCTTTTTAAATTAAAGGAAACAACAATCCAGAAAATGGAAAGGATGAAAAAAATGTAAGTAACAGAAAGGGGCAACAGAAATTCATTTCTCTATAGGGAATTGTATTGGATTACAGTACATATAGAATGTGCATATGTGTTTCAAACCTTAAAGGTCTCTCAATCAGGTGTGGAATTTCCTTCAGGACTCCAGTGGATAATAAATCCACCTACAGTTATGTGTTTGTGAGATGAGTCACTGTTTTGGTTTCCAACAAGTGATGTAAAACATTGTTAATGGAATTAACTGCGAATTAAAGAGTGCAGAGATATTTTTGGTTGGAAGTTTATCAACGGTATTATCTGTTTTTGATAATAGGTTTATCAGAATATTAAATAATATATAGATGGATGGTTTGGTGATATTTTCAGTTATTGTTAAAGTATCACTGGTCCTTTTTAGCAGGTTATTGATAAGATAATACTAAAAATGATATTTTTATCCAGTACAAATGAAAATACATATGGTTTTTTAAAGAGCAGTTCAAAAGGAATATAAAACTGTATATGAGATTATTATACAGCCTACTACTTTAAAAAACTATAGTATTCTTTTGAAATTTGAAAAGTACTGAAATAACTTACACTCCAAGAATATAAGACTCATAATTGAATCTAATTGTTTTTCTTCCCCTCTGGCCTTAGTATACTTAAGTTTACTCACAGTAACTGTACTTATTAATAACATTAATAACTTATTAATAAACATTCAAATTATTTCAGGCTAAAAAGCATAACTTCAATAACTTAAATCCTATGCTTCATTATAAATTGTTTACTTAACATATTATTTGTTTATTATATTTCAGGTTTGAAGAAACTGCAGAGTTACTGAAATGTCCAAATCATTAATTATAGAATTTTCTGCATGAACTTCTCTAGGACTTTGGCTACTGTACATGTTGTATATTTTAAGAATTCTCTATATACTTTTAATATACTGCAATATTTTTATTAACAGTTTGAATTCCATTTGGCATATGAGTTTTTTCATTCATTATTGAATAAATACTTTAATATTTTTGAGCCATGATTATACTGTTTTACTCTGTTTCACTTTTCTTAGGAAAAACGTATGTTCCAGTATATTTCTCTTACAGAGTGAAGTCATTACAGCACTGTATTTCTGTGTTGACATTTGTTGGCAGTGTGCTAAGTAATATGTTTTTTAAAGTACAGGCTTGAGGACCATGGTTTACATCCTGTTGGAAACATTCCAACTGGGACTTGCATATTGTACCCAGGAGGCTCTCATATATACCATCTTGCCATCTGTGCTGACGAACACGTTGTAATGAAAAGTTAAAAATGCTCATCAAAAATTAAATAATACAAAATACAACTATTTCATGCTTAATCAAAAAGTAACAACACCTTTTCAGTTAACACTGAGAAATTAAGAATAAGATTCTCCTTTTATATTTGGAAGCAGGTCTGAAGGTTCACTGTGAGAAACATGTTGAGTATTTTAGTGGCTCTATTCTGTAACACATTTTAAGACCAGCAGCACAGACAGAAATTGTGGCCGTCCAGCATTAGAAGATACACAGTGAGGTGTTTTGTTTTGTTTTTTAATGATGGGAAGTTATCAATTTTTTTTAGAGACGGAAAAGCCTTAGGTAAAGTTAAATCAAGGGAAAAATGAAATTCATTTTAAAGGTTACTATGTTATCTTTTTAAAATTTTATAAATAAAATAAATTATCTTGGGTAATCCTCAAGAAAATTGACTCCATTATTTGGAAGGAAAAAAGGAGAGTGTTTTTCTTTTTTATTATATAGATCATCTTATTATATTTTATTTATTCATCTGTTTATATTATACATGTATAATTCAATATTTCACTGTCAAATATAAAACATTAAATTATAAGTAAAAATAACTTTTAAAAAAGCATTTTTAGTATTCTAATAAATGCTTAGTTATTTGACTTTAAAATTGTGAACTTTTATGTTAGCATACAGAAGCATACAACCTTGAATTTAGTAGAGTTTCAGTAAATATTTCTAGGATTAATGAAGCCTATTAGCTTTATTTTTTCAACTGCAAGACAGATACATTTATAAAAATCAAGAGATTAAAGTTATAAGAGAAAAAACTACTAAATCAATTCATTTCTAAAATATCAGTACCAGCATGGAATTATAGCACCACCTTGTGGTTCTTATGCCAATATTTTATCTTTTATTAAAATAAGTGATTTCCCGTAAAACGTAGGATCATATTTTCCCATTTGAAAAATTCAATTTCAATTTTAAAAAGAAATATTTTTGAAGTTTTCTTGTGGAAGACAGAAGAAAAGGTAAGTCTCTTCTCTTTATCTCTGTCTACCCCCCTCTCTTTTTCCTCATATAGTGTAGATATATACACAATTGGATGATTAAAACATTCCCAATTGCTTAGTGTACAGATAGCATGCAAAATATAAGTATATATTGAAAATACAATAAAATATTTTATATGTATTATCATGTAGAAATTTGTACTCCAAATTCTCTTATACTTTTATCTAACAACTATGTAATAGGAAGTAATAAAATCATCTGATGATAACACCATACATTTACACTTACAAAGACTCTCTCTATATTATTTTGACAACATAATCTTTGGAAAAATAAAGCAAATTTGACTTCATTGAAGTTATTGAAGGGATAACCAAATTATTTATTATTTTTAAAAAGTTTTCTTTCCTAGGCAATTTGGTAAGTGGTTTGTAACCATAAACCAGCCCCTTTTGATTAACTTGAGAAGGTGAAGTAGGGGAGTTCTGGAGAGATTATCTGAAACTAAATAATTAACCCTTAGTTAACTAACTCCAACCCCTTCATTCTTTTGTAAGCTGGATGAAAAAGCATTATACTACCAACAAAGGCATCAGTAGCTTGTACTGCCCTGTCTGTGCTATATGGTGTGAAGAGGTCTGGGTAGAGATTATATAGGAATGCTGTAAAGAATGCATAAATGTAAAATACTATTCAGAAAAAGTTGAAAAGAAGTAACATTAACTCCATGACAATTCTAAGCAAAGCTAAGTACTATTAAGATGGAAAAAGTAGTTCTATCATGGGTTTTTTTGTTTTATTCTAATGTTTTTAATGTGACGTTTCATGTAATATATTCTTTAAAAAATAAAACTTAAAGACTTTGGAACTGTGTTTTATGCCATTGATTACTCACAGCTTTATATAATTGATACGCACTGAGGGAAGCATTAAAAAGTAAAAAGAAAACCTTGTCAATTTTACAAACTACAACACTTTTTTGAGTTCAAATAACATTATAGCTTTAATTTTTACCGTTTAACAGGTTTGTCTGTCTCCTTTCTTGAAACTGAAGGATGTAGAGAGGGTGAAGTGGTGGAGGTAGTGAAACTTTAAATTACAAAATTAAAACTTTAATTGTTGTGTCCCTTGAGCTTTGTTTTAAGTGAAAATGGCAGGTTTCTTATACTGCTGAAAGAGAAAAGAAAGCTGGAAAGTCAATACAGTACTGACAGCAGTAGCAAGGCTAAGATTCATGCAAATTTATTTTGGGGGAGATTTTTTAAAATCCATATTAATTTTATCATGATTTGTGTTTATTTCTAATACCTGTGGGGATGGGGACTATATAAGTGTTTATGTCCTTTTTTCCTCTCTGAAGTCCACAAAATTACTAATAAAAAATTTGATTTTGCTTTTTAATTATTTAAATGTAAAATGTTAAACTCAACATTTTAAAATTTAGAACAGAGGACCTATTCAATAAGTGTTCCAAATCCATAAAGTATTTGAATTTTGTATTAAGGGGATGGGCGTTAAGAAGAAAGGAAGGAGAGAATCACAATTTTAATCACCCAGGAAAGTGGAACAGTCTGGGAGTTAGAGTAATGAGAAGGCTGAATATTTTGGAATAGTTCCTAATTTGTAGGTTTAATCCTTCGGTTCAATCAAGTGGTTATGTACTTAGAGTGCAATCAATTTATTAAATCATTAGATGTAGCTCTTCAATTCATTTGATGTTGAAATTTTTAGAGACATTTGTGGGAATGCACCAGAATTATCCTATACTTGTTTCTTACGTATTTTGATTGTCCCTATAGATAGGACCGTAAGCTTCCTTATCTACACAACTTTTTTTTTTACTTTTGTAGTTTACCAGCAATGTTTACCCTGAGTAGATCCCTTCTTTCTGGGTCCTCAGTCAACAGTATTTCTTTATTGTTTTGCTGTCTCTGAAACTTCCTGAGCTTTTCTAAGTATGTATCTGTTCTAGGATATTTATGAAAAAAAGTTTTAAAATAAGCTATGGAATAGTCACTGGTAATTATAATTGCTAAACTCTGTTAATTGGAATTGCAGCAGAGTCAGGATTGATCATTTTTAGATCCATGTCCGACTCACTTTTCCTTTTCATTTTTCCCATTCCCCACTTTGATGAGGAAGAACTACCTTTTGTAAGGTCCTAATTCAGGAGGTTTGGGTTTTGTTTTAGTGCCCTTTGCTATTGCATGGGAGACAAAACTTTACCCTCTTAAGGTCTCTGGCGGGGCCCAAGAATTAAATTGACTTAAGAGAGATTAACAGGAGAGAAGCATACAGGTTTCCACATGTACATGGGAACCCCCATAGAAAAATGAAGACACAAAGAAGTGGCAAAACCTAAATGCTTATACAGTATGTTGAATGAAGAGTGGCAATTTTAACTAAAATGTATAGGAAGGCTAAGGGAAGATAAGAGTTATTGTAAGAAGGACTGTTTGTGCAGATTATTCTCTGCTTTGACTCATCTCTGGTGACAAGAATGTTTCTTCTCTCCTTGTACGTGGAGGGCATTTTTCACACGGGAGTTTTCTCTCTGGTGATTAGAATGTTTCTTTTCTCCTGGTACAGGGAGGGCAGAGTGTCTCTTTTGCATCTGCTGTTTTTCAAGTGCCTTTAGCTCAAAATAATCTTTATGCCAAAGTGGCGTATTTTGTGGTGGCATATTCTGCCATGTTTTACTATCAAAAACACTACATGGAATCTCACTCAGCCAAAGATTACTATTTCTAATCCCTTCCCCCAGCCTAAATCCTGTTATTTGTACTATGCTATCCTGTATCCTTTGTACTGTTTCATCCATTTATCTTTTTTTCCCATTGCCTCTGTATTACCTCAAGAGTTTCTCATTCTTAGCTTAACTATTTACTGATCTCTCTGCTTATATTCTTGCCTCCTTCAGTGTATCCACACTACTACTGAAGTATGTTTCTTGAAATGTTTCTTTGATTATGCCATGTTGCTGCTAAAAATGTTATCTTTGTGTTTCTCCTGTTCCTACTGAGCAGAGCCCAAACTTCTTATGCTGGACACCAAAGTCCTTTTTCTTTGAAGTCTGGTCTACCTTTCCAGCAACATCTTCTACAATTCTGCAGAGAGCCTGTATGCACAGAACTCTTAAATCATGCTTTTGCACACTTTCTTTTGCCTGGAATGAGTTTCTCTTCTATCTGGCAAATTTCTCTTATCCTCAAATACCCAGTACCTTTCTTGGAAAGGCTTTTTTCAACTACAGAGGCCAAATTATATGCTTCCATCTCTGCTGCTTTAGTGCTTTGTTCATACTTTCGATTTTTATACCTACTTTGTAGCTATTATTTATTTATGTGACCCTAATTCTCTTTAGTATTATCTTTTGGTTTTCATTCTTTCTTCCAATGTTTATTTCCCCTAGTGCCTAGCATTTGTTTATTCATTTATTCATTACAAACTAAATGGTGCTAATATATTTGATGACTGGATGAATATCAAATAAATTAAGGTTTCCAGATAAGTTAGATTTTATCAAGTTGAAAGCTGGTCAATCATGCCATATCCTTTCTATGGAAGGAATGTATTGACAAGAAAGATATAACCATGAATTCTAGAAAATGGTCATGGAAAGGTGAATACCTCATTGATGTGCTAATGAATGTGTGTAAAATGAAAGTTGACTGAAGTGTCTCCGAGGTGCCAATCAGTGTGCCAGGCACTGGACATAGGCAGAGAACCAGATAGATATGGTTTCTGTTCTCACTATCTAACAACTGAGCAGGAAAGACAGTTAAATAAGCAGTAACAATGTGTAGTACTGTGATAAGGGAAGAATGATGCATCTAACATCAGGGTGGAGGGCAGATGTCTAAGAGGAAGTGATATTAATGATAAATCCTAAAGGATGAATGGGGGATAGCCAGGGAAGAAGGTTTAAGCAAAAGCACTAGCATGAACAAAGGCTTGGGAGGAAGGGCGTTTGAAAGGAATCCACTAGGGCTAGCATATTGGGTGTGTAATGTGTGTCTATGGGGGCAAGGTGCTGAGAGGTCAGTTTACACAGGCCCCGGGGCAGTTTGTATCTTACTTACTGAAAAATTTAGGCAACAGAATATCATAACCAGATTTGAGTTTTTGAAGAATTTATTTTAGTTCTTTAGTATGGAGAATAGATAAGAGGCAAAACAAGAGGCAGAGCAACTGGTACCAAGGGGAAGCTATCAGATAGATGAAGAAAGATAAAGTAAGGGTGACTCAGATTGTGATGACAGTGAAGATGGAGGAAAATAATGGGATTTGAAGAGAATGTATTTCTTCCAATTAAGGGACTACCTTCAATTTAGTATCTGCATTGGGAGGAGGATACTTCACAAATGTTTGATACTTTGCCTAATTGGTCCTAGACTGCAATCTTACTAGAAATGCAAAATCTCAAGCCCCACTCCTGACCTACTGAATCAGATTCTGCATTGCCCCAAGAACCCAAAGTAGTTTGTAACCTAAAGTTCAAAAAATACTAGTTTACATTTACATACCTCTTGCTTTATTATCATAATTAACATTTGAGTCTAAGCCTTCAAATTCAGATTATTTTTTTTTAGCTAACATGACTCTCATATAACAGATTGATTCAGATGCTTCTGAACTGCTTTTATCTAAATACAGCTTTTTATAATCCATGTTTAGTTTCTTAGACTTTTTAACACCTTTAAATGGTTAGAGTTTTAGGGTTTTGAATGTATTTAATTAAATGATTTTTTCCTCTCAGTTGGATTATATGTAATTAGGAGTTAAAACATCCTTTCTTCAAAATTACATGTAAACTTTGTACAAGTAAGTGTTTTGGGCCTCATCAGTAATGATCTTTCACTAAGCATGCACAGTTCATACCAATGTCCTCTATCCTTCAAATATATGTGTTTATGCTGAGGAATTTCCTAATTTTTAAATTTTAATTATGTGGCCCAGTGTGCAACAGGCAATCTTCTGCCATATTAACTTTTCAGTATTATGTCACAGAGTGACCTTTTTGAAGACAGGGAAAGTGATTATTGGGGATCCACATTTTACATTTAATTTAAAATTCTGTGATATATGGTCTTCCTAACTTTTTCTAAGAACAATTTGTCAAGTACAACCCAGTCTCAGTAGTGTTGAAGGAGGAAAAAAATGCATCTTAGATTTAAGAAAATATGGTATTTAGGAAGCAGTCTCAATAGATGGATTGGGTGTGTGGACAGTGAGAGAAGGGGAAAGCACAAACCACTAGGAGTTCATAAACTTTACCCAATGTGTATCTTCTGCTTAAGCCTAGATTTATTAGGTTAGAGAATATGATTTGTGTTTTCAAATTATCATCGTTAGTCTGTTGGTATTCAAACTAGGAAATTAAAAACAATACCACAGCTGAGGACTTTTTAATGAACATCAAAATGTTTAAAATTTAAAAGCATCTCAATATTCCAATTATCCTTTTCTCAATTTTGCAGCATTTTTTTAAATCACTCTTCCACCTTCCTTATTCATATACTATATTTTTCAGTTTTTAAATGTGCTAGACTTCCCATGGTCTTATATATACTGTTCCGTCTACCTGAAGTGTTCCTTATTGCCCACTCTTCATTTCCTGTCCTCTGTACCACATTGCCTGGTGAACTTCTACTTATCCTTGAGGTTTCAGATTAAATATAACTTCCTCCAGGTAATGTCCCCTAATTCCTTAGAATACATTAGACTCCCTGTACATGCTATTAAAGCACCCTGCAATTTTTTTCAGTTTCGACATTATTAAACCCATTATTTGCAATTATTGCTTAAGGTCCTACCCACTGAACTGTAAGCATCATGTGAGAAGAGATCCTGGGTTTTATTTACTGATGTATTCGCCATGCTTAGCACAATGCCTTGTACATAGGACATTCTCAGTTCATTTTGTGGCTTAATAAAGAAACACTTAAGACCTCCTCCCACCCCTCATATTACTATATAACTTTGTAGGCAACTGTTAACTGATTTCTAAATTTAACATCTTAAATTAATTTCAGTTTAGTTTAATATCAGCTATTTAGATGTTATACTACATTTCTCTATTTGGTAATATATTTAAATGTGGAATATAGTATGGAGCATTAATTCCCAAGTTGGTAACTTTTAAAATAGTTTCTCCATAGTTTAAGCATTGATATTTTTTGAGCCTAAATATGAGTTTCCCCCAGTAAAAAAGGTGAGGAAATTTTATGAACTACCATATTTTTGAAAGTTTGCTTAAAAAAGTACCCAGGTCTCATTTAAAGCACTAAAAGCCAGAAATTTTTGGAGAAAATGATATTTCTGCTTACAGCAATATGGCAGACAAGATATTTAAAAATGTAAAAAAAACTCCTGCAACAAATCATCAAATAATCTGCAGAAAATACTGTAATTATTTCTCACAGATATCACAAGAAATTAAAAGAAATCCCTAAAGGCCAAAAGAATAGGAAGAAGAAATTCAGAATAATAAGCTTGCCTGAAACAGCAGCCGCCCTGAGGGGCTGCTGCTATTAGAAACCTAAGACCTTGAGAGAATTTTTCCCCTTGTGTTTTTTCATCAGCCTTATGATATAATTTGCATACAATAAAATTCAACAATATAAGTCATACATTCATGTAGCCACCACCATAATCAAGATACAGAACACACTCCTTTGCGGTCAATCTTCTTTTTTTGGATTTGGCCTCTAGCAACCACTGATTTTCATTCTGTTGTTTTAATGTTGCCATTTCTATAATTTTTTGTTAATGTAATTATACAGTGTTCAGCCTTTTGTGTCTGGCTTCTTCCATTTAGCATAATGCTTCCTAGATTCATCCATGTTGTTTTATGTAGTAGTTCATTCTTTTATATTTTTGATCAGTATTTCATTGTGTTGATATACCACAATTTCTTTATTGCTTCATCAGGTGATGAACATTGAGTTATTTCCAGTTGGGGGCTGTTACATATAAAGCTGCTATGAACATGAGAAAACAAGTCGTTGGGCACATTTTCACTTTTCTTGGGTAAATGCCTAGGAGTGGGATGGCTGGGTCAAATGATAAAGTTGTTTATGAGAAACTGTCAAACTGTTTTCTAAAGTGGCTATACCATTTGCTTTTCCAACTAGCAATGTATAGGAGTTTCAGTTGCTCAGTGTCCTCACCAACACTTGATTTTGTTAATCTGTGTGTGTGTGTGTGTGTGTGTGTGTGTGTGTGTGTGTGTGTTGTAGGGCCAAAAGTTAAGGCTCAATGTTATGTGCTGCCTTGACATCTGGTAAAATTGCAAGGGCCTCAAATGGCCTAACCACAAGATCCCCTATTCACTCTGCTTCTGTGGATATGGTTCCCAAGCCAAACAACCCTCCATGTCAGGGGGACCAGACACTTATCCCTGAGTAGCAGGGTTTCAGCTCCATGACATCCATGGAATTATTCAAAGAAACCAATCATATTCTTCTGTGGGAGCCAGGAAACACCTCACCTCTTAATATTACAAAGTCTGCCTTCTACACATTAGTTGTTCTCTGTTCCCAAGTGCGACCCCCATGTATCCCTGTGTAACATGTGATGTCCACGTGACTGATAAACTGTTGTCAATCTCATCTGTCTGATGTTGGGTGTCGTGTTTGGCCATCTCATAACCCTAGGGTAGGAATCCCTATCTCACCAATGTGGTGAATAGGAGGTGATTAAAACAGTGTGTAATGGTATCTCACGGTAGTTTTAGTTTACATTTCTTTAAAATGTTGAGCATCATGTATTTGCTATCTGTATATCTTCTTGGATGAAGAGACTGTTTAGAGATATTCCCTATTTTTAAACTTAGGTTGTTTGTCCTCCTGTTGAGATGTAAAAGGCCTTTGTCAATCACATTTTGCAAAGATTTTCTCCCACTCTGTGGCTTCCCATTCATTTCCTTAACAGTGTGTTTTCAAAAACAGTTTTAAATTTTAATAACATCCAATTAATCAATTTATTAGTTATTGATAGAAGAGTGTTGAAGCCTCCAACTATAAATGTAGTTGGAGACTAAAAAAAAATTCTATTTTTACTTTCAGTTCTATCAAGTATTTTTGAAATTTTGTTATTAAATCATAAATATTTATGACTGTCCTTTCTCCATGATAGATGGACTTCTTTATCATTACAAATTGGCCCTCTTAATCTATGGTAATATTCTCTCCTGAAATCTACTTTGTCTGATAATAATATAGCCATTCCAGCTTTCTTTTAGGAAGTATAATTACAGTATTTATTTCTCATCTTTTTACTTTTGTTGTATCTCTGTCTGTGTATTTAAAGTGAATTTCTTGAAGATAACATATAGTTTGGTCTTGCTCTTTGTGTAATATGAAAATCTCTGGAGTATTTAGATATTTACATTTAACTTGATTGTGGATATGGTTGGATTTAAATCTACCACCTTCTTTGTTTTCTATTTTTACCATTTGTTCTTAGTTCCTTTTTTGCCTCTTTTCCTGCATTATTTTGCATCAATTGAATATTTTTTGTTTCTATTTTATCTCCTTTATTGGCTTATTAAGTATGCTATATGTGTGTGTGTTTGCACAGAAGATTTGTATTATATATCTTTAACTTATTATAGGCTACCTTAAAATATTAGACAACTTCAAGTATAAGAACCTTACAACAATATGCTTTTATTCTCTGCCCCCCCCCCAGGTTTTTTGTCAAACATTTAGTCCTACATATGTTCTAAACTCAACAAAACATTATCATTGTTTTTACTGTAAGCAGTCCATCGTCTTTTAAAGAGGTTTAAATAATTTTTTTAAAGTTTTTTATATGTACTGACCTATTTACCATTTCTGGTGCTATTTATTCTTTTGTGTGGATCTACAATTTCCTCCTGGCATCATTTTCCTTCTGCCTGAAGGACTGCCTTTAACTATTCTTATAATGGTGTTGAATTCTGAAAGTCTTTATTTCACCTTCATTTTCAAAAGATGTTTTTGCTGGGTATACAATTTTAGGTGAACAGAGTTTTTTGTTTGGTTTTTTATTCCTTCAGCAATTTAACAATGTCCCTCTGCTGTCTTTTGGTTTGCATGGTTTCTGATGAGAATTCTGCTATCATTTTTATCTTTTTTTAAGGGAATCTGTTTTTTTACTCTGCTTTGCTGCTTTTAAGATTTCTCATTATCACTGATTTTCAGCAATTAGAAGGGCTACATAGAAAAACAAAAATAAACTGCAGACAAATTTTTAGAATTAATGGAATTTGGATATTAGAACATGATATAAAACCAATTTTATTTTTATATAGGAATCATGAATGAAGATTTACTTTTAAAAAGATATATATAAAAGGAACAGATAAGAAATGGTACCCAAGAACAAATAAAAATGTGTGTGTGCTTTATTTAGAAAATTATAAAACTTATGTAAAATAAAAACATTTAAAAAAATAAATGGAAAAACAAACCATCTCCATATTAGGATGACTTGATAAAGATTGCTAATGCTCACCCAGTTGACCATTTTAACTCAATTAATCCCATCAGATTCTTGACAGTTTTTTTCCCCCAGAATTTCATATTATACAGATTAAAGAAGAAAAAAACTTCAAAAGATAGCTAAGACAATTTTGAAGAAGAAAAACAGGGGATGGCGGATTTGTCCTATAAAATATTTAAAATTATTATAAAACTGTACTAATTATAACAGTAATTAAAATTGTTATAGCAATTGTAATAGTGCAAGGCAAACAAATAGGCTAACTGAGGAGTAGAGAGCTCCCAGACTCTACATAGAATAAGATGTATGACAAATACTGCATTATTGACTATAGAGGGGAACTGTCTTGAATAGATGATAATCACCAAAGAATGCTGACAGTGGTCCTGTGGAAAGTCATTTTGAAGAGCCCTATCTTCTGATGAGTCCATGAGGATAAATCATCTCCAACCTATAACTTCAGGAAATTAAATATATACTGATTTATTGGATAGGCATGTTTGTATGTGATTTATATGAATTTAGTACAAACAGTGATTTAGTTTTTGCATAGTTGAAGTCACAATTTTCTGATAGTAGTTTCACACAGTTTTCCTAAGGGACTCAAACACAACCCTTTTTCTTAGTACTACCTATGATGGTTTCTGACGTGTTGTGGGACTATCCCTGTGGTCTCTGTTCTCCCAATGACAGTAAAAGGCAGGCTTTGTGAACATCAATCTGGGACCTATCTCCAAGTCAAAATCATGTCACACTGTTCATTTTAGTCATGGAATTAAAGATCACAGAATTGGTTTTTTGTGTGTTTTCTCTGAAAATTGAGGAAGTGAAACAATTATTAATATGGAATAATCTATATAAATGTGATAGGTATAGTAGACACTTATTTGCTGTCCAGCTTACACTTCCCTTCTTTTTTGAGAATTTACCCAATTTCCTAATGGGAAACCAATTCAGGAGTGGACCCATTTTCCTTATAGCTCTTTCTACTTAATCCTAGACACTCATTGACAAATGAGAAGATAGCCCAAATGTAGAGAAGGAAATTTTGCTGGGCCTTCTAGGAAAGAGAAACTTTTTTCGTTTCCACAGTAACTGTGTTTTTAAATTGTTCTGATGTATCTTCAAAGTTATAAAAGTTATAAAGCAGTCAATGTTAAAATATATTTGGTAGTTTAGCAATAATATCTTGCTTCCAGGATAATGTTCTCACACTTTATAGCTTTAAGAATGTACTTTACTCATGGGAACTAAAAATGTTATTCTTTGAGAAACC
Organism: Daubentonia madagascariensis; assembly: GCA_023783475.1. Lineage (NCBI taxonomy): Eukaryota > Metazoa > Chordata > Mammalia > Primates > Daubentoniidae > Daubentonia > Daubentonia madagascariensis. The sequence continues at coordinate 66,592,557 of JAKFHU010001209.1, forward strand.
AAAGGGGAAAGTTCAAAAGGTAGTCCATGACGTTTTTTTTTTCAGGCTTAGAAAAAGGATAAGACTGTTTAGATTATGTTGTTCTCTGATTTAGCTTAAAAAAAATTGCTAATGAATATATGTTAACCTTCAGGTTATCATCATTCTTGCTCAAGATAGATTTATGGTAAAAATAGACTACTGGAACTGTCTTGTTAAATTTTTAAAGATGAGTTTGGATGAGTTGCAAATAACATCCTCTACCCTTAGGTCACACAGAATATGTAAACCCAAATTTTTTAGATAAGAATACTTATTATAGTTTCAACTGTCATACTTCCTACTAAAATGATTACATAAGAATATACAATCTTTTTAATATTTTTATTCTGAATATGTTCTGAATTTGTAACACATGTTTTTTTTAACATACTCAAAGAAACACACATTCACTTTATTTTCATTTAAAAATTTGTAAAATGTACAAAGACCACATTTCATCCAGAAATGACCTTTGTTGATATTTGATGTATTTCATTTTTTATTCTTTTCCATCTATGTGGATTATGTGGTTATTAAAAATGGAGATTATATTGTAGATGTAATTTTTGTTCTTTTCACAGAAATTATGAGCATTTTCCGTGTCATTAAATATGTTTTCAGATGCAAAATCTGGATTTTAATAGCTACAAAATATTCTCTACTAGAAGTTCAAGAAACATTTAACCTTCTTTGATATGCCAGGCATAATAACATAATCTTTTAAATCATTTCCCTATTGTGTATTTTGCTTGTTTATAAAGTCTCTTAATATAAAAAATGCCATGATAAACATTTCTACACATAAATATTTGATGATATATATTATTATTTCCTTAGGATATGTTTTTAGGGTATGCAATGGTTAAGGTACTTTATATCTATTGCTAGTTTTATGTCTATAAAAGTTACACTCTTCTACAGAAGTTTTTATTTAAGTGTACACTTACCACAATTGAATATTTTAGTTTTTTAAAATCTCTGCTAATTAGTACATAAATTATGTTATTTCATCATTATATATATTACCAATTCTTGAGGTTTCTTATCCCCATAGCTCCTCACAACAGAGGAAAAAACTTTGAACATTTTAGCTGTTTGTTCTGGTGTCTAACAACATATTTCTAAATAATATGATTATAATTTTTGTTTGCTCTACTTTAGGCGTTATTTTTGGACTACCCATCATGGAAGAGGAGAAAATAGCACTCTGATACTGCTCTAATTCCTATCTACCCATCCTGCCAATATGTCTATATCATATTTTAATCTATCATTTTGTGTTTTTCTCCCAGAATCTTCTCACATGGAGTACTCCATCCTCTTCTTCCAATCTCAGCTGGCTGCCCTCTAGGCCTACTTGATACCTTTCATCCTGGAGCTTCCCTCGGCCTCTCTCCTGTGTCTAATCTCTGTCTCCTGGATCCCATGCCTGCCTTTTCTTGCTATACTCTGATGTGTTGGTGGAGCTGATCCCCGAAGTCCAGACACTCTCCAGAATTCTGCCTGGAAAGCCAGCTCACTCCTCAGCTCCTGCTCTTTCAGTGGGTATATCCTAATCAGAGCCTGTTTCCTTCCTGCTACCTAGGCAACACTTGTCTGTCTAATTTCTATTTTCCAGAAATTTCTTAAAACATCTTCTGATAGGCCTTGACTCATATTATTCATGTGGGTTTATAGCTTTCATGTTTCTTTATTGTCAATGTAAATGGGGGCTATGGAGAGTGGGAAAATTCATGCTTTCTTAAAATAGAAGCTCTGCTTCATTAATTAAATATTTTTGTCAGCATTAGAAAAACATTAAATGGTTGGTACAAGATCATTAGAGAGAAATTTAAAGATTACAGAAGTACCAAAGTAGTCCATCCCTACTTTCTTCCCAGTATCTATTAAGTCCACACAGAGATAAAGTGCTGCAAATCCAGAATGGTGAAAGAGGCAAACATTGGCTGAGGGAGGAAAGAATAAAGATGTAGCTCAAAAGTGAATGCAGCAGGGAAAGAGTTGGGCAAGGCAAACAAGACAGTCTTTTGTAGGGTTGGTGGCCTAAAGGCACAGTGTTTCACATAAGCTGGAGCATATGAAGAAAATTAATTTTAAGTCCTTTGACCTAAGATCCCTACTTCTGTGTCGATTACATATTCAGTAGCAGTAGAAAGAAAGGAAAATAATGGTAATAGCATTTGTTTATTCTTTGAACATGCAACACTGGCAACACTCTAGACTCTGTTAATTGCATCAACCACATCTTATAAAACACATTTTTGTAGGCTGTATGTAATAGGCCTTGGCTTCATTCATTGCCTTTATTGACTCTTAATGATAACATGTAATTTTTTTCACATCATTATCATCAAATAAAATTCACTTTAATTTTTATGACCATATTTAAAGTTGAAAATATCTTCCCAAATGGTCTGTCTCAAAGTGGCAGACATTTTGTGTGTTTCATATTTGAACTGCCTGAAATCTCAGGCATAGCACACATTAATAATGACCATTTATTGAATTGGTTCAGATGTTTGCTCAATACACAGGGCTAGAATCAGAGTGTGCCTTAGGATGGAAAGAAAATTATTCAAGTTGAGCATATCCATAAGCTCTGGCTCAAGCAGTGTATTTTTAAGTATTAAATGCAATTTTGTTCCTAGTTGGAGGGATATAATGCTTAGGATTGAACCTGTTACCTTCCTTGATCTGAGGTCTAGAACACATGAAGGCATTCCTCTCTAACACACACATTTTCTAATAGAAACAATCCACCAGGATGTTGAGCCAACATTTCTTGTGGAGGGCAGAGTTCTTTGGAATTTATTGAAAATGGAAAATTGATTACACTGGGCACAGAGGACATTTATATTTATAGAACCACTTTAGATAAGACAAAACTTTTAAAAGCCAGAAAGAAATCACTTTTAGTCAGTATTTTCAGAAAAATATTGTCACCTTTTTATCTTTAATAGGCATAAAATGATTGTTATATTGATATTGACAGAAATTAGGTGATTAATTGGAGATTTTAACCTAAAAGGATGAATTACTTTAACATTGGTTTAGAATTTTTCTTTACTATCTACAGTTCAATTTTGTGGTCTGGCAAAGGCCCAATAGTCATTTATCTAGTATGCATACCTTTCCACAGCTGGATTTTCAAATATGATTATAAAGTTCATATGACAGAACTATTCTGAAAATAAATATTTCAGCAGGCTTTGCTTTATTTTATGCATTTATCCTGGATGTAACATAACTTGGTACAAACACAGACTACAGTTTAAGACATTTTTCCAGAGCTATTCAAGTATAGCATCGTTTGAGATTGTGGAAGGTGATTTAGAAACACCTGGGTTGAATATTTATATCCTGGCCTTAAACCCTAAAAGCCTTGCAATTTTATAGTCCTTTTGGGGAAAGACAGGAACTACATTAACACTTGTTAGTGTAACACTTAATGCACTGCTGAGAAAGACTAGTGAAAAATTTGAAAATTATGCAAATAAGGAAAGATTAAAAAGGATTAGCGTTTGATCAGTGTTTGTAGGTTTGGGGATGTATTTCTTAGGAATATATCTTTTATACTTTGGGGTTTGGGAGCATGATGAGAAGATTCATTGGAATAAATTCTAAATTTTATATGTAAATTAGTATCATTGTTTGTAGTAATATTTAATGGGATATACTTAAGAGTCCCAGCAAATGGTGAAACAATAATCAACAAGGTATTCTTCTCAAGCTCTATGTGGTCCTCTTGGTACCTCTGACTTTTTAGTGGTACTATTCCCATGTTCTCCTTCCTCCCTCCCTTACATCTGTTTGGTCCAATTTGATGCCACACAAGACAAAAAGCTTACTTGATAGAAGAATATAAGCTGATAGACTAGTAGGGAGAAGAACCATAAGATCTCTTCCTCTCTAGCAACATATTCACATGTAACAGTGGTCATCTGGAGGAGTACTTTCTTGTCAGAAAGAGTGATTTTTGGACTGTGTAGTAGGAGAGCAGCACTGTATCTCATGATGTAAATATTTTCTCAGAGTGGGAATTTTATAGGCAATCAGATAGTACATTAGCCACGTGATGTGCCATACTTTTGAAAAAGTCCCTCCATAAGGTAATCTTTATCAAAAATAACAAACAATAATCTTTGCTAACATGTTTGAACACTTACTCTGGCCAAGCATAGGGTGATTTACATATATTGTCTCATTTAAATCTCCCAAGAATCCTATTAGGTAGATAATTTTTTCTCTCATTTTGCTGATGAGATGTCTGTATCAATTATCTTTTGTGATTAATACACTACCTCCAAAATTAGTGACTTCAAATATCAGCCCTTAATTTAACCCATGACTCTCTGGATTAGTGATTTGGTGGGGCTTAGCTATCTGGTTCTTGGTCTTGGCCAGGCTTCGGTGATCTTTGCTGAGGTCTGTGAACTTGTGTTTAGCTGGTGAGTCAGCTGGGGCCTGACTGGTATACAAAGGCCTTAGCTGGGCCTCTCTCCAGCAGGGTTTCTTTCTACACAGTTTCTCATTCTCCAGCCTACTAGCCCAGGCTTGTTCACGTGGTGGTCTCAGAGATCCAAAAACTCTCGAATGGAAACTGCAAGACCTCTTGAGGTCCAGGCTTGGAACGAGCATAACCTCATTTCTAGTGCATTCTGTTGGTCAAAGCAAGTCACGACACCTACCAGGTTTGAGAGGAGCTTCATTGTGACTATTTTTACATTCTACAGTTGTTTCTGGGTGTACGAGAGATGCCATACTTTGCCAAAGATCACACAGTTAATAAGTAAAGGAACTGGATTTCAAATCCAGACAGTTTGAAGCCACTATACTGCACAATTCATCATAGTGTTCCAAATGTCAGTGCTAACCCTTGACCTCTGGACAAGGAAGGATATCAGATCTGAGACCCCAACTAATGATTTACTAACTCACAGAGGACTTTTCATCTCTTCAGAATGATCCCTGTGACAGGAAGGTAAACGTGGAAATTGAGAGTGGCTTTTGGGATATGAGACTAGACTTTTGGGCAAGGATATGGAAACCAAATAAACAGAATGAGTTACCAAGTATGCTTTCCTACCTCCAAGCCCCTTCCCATCATTTTAGTCCAGATGAAGTTTTATTTACTGATATCAGTGGCTCTGGAATCATCAGGATTCCCTTATTGTTATTGGTTTTAATTTTGGATTACAGATTACTGTGGTTCTTTTCCCGGGGTTATTTAACCATGAATTTCATTCAGATCTAATTCAAGCTCTATAAGGGAGTTTTAATATCTCTATATTTCCTAAATCTATGAGTTCGGGCCATTCAAATTAAATATCTCTAGTACCCAGGCTTCTCAAATTGGAAATATGGTTAGCATCTCCTCATCTCACGTTTCCTTCTCCTGTACCTGGGTTCTCGGGAACCTATTTGTTTCATCTTGGATTTTCACTTTTCCCTTTTATTAAGAAAAAAAAAAGAATTCAGCTGAAATTAATTTCTTCTTCTTTTTTCTTCTTCTTTTACCCATCACCATGCCCTCTCGTTGTTCTTGTGCTGTGTATGCTGGGGAGCTATGGGAGAGCAAGCTCAGGACTCAGCACAGGATCTTATGGGCTGGTAAAAGCTACCCAACACAATAGGCATGCTACTCCAGCTGGTCGGAGTACTTTTGCCTTTGATTCTCCACTTCTTGATGTTAGCAGTGGAGGTGGGAGGATAGTCTCAAAAAATGGTCAGCTTCTTTCCAGAGCCATGTAGGAAAAAGAGGGAAGGGTTGCAGGTTGGATATTTTAAGCCATCACTCCTTTTTAGAAACCTCCTGTTCTTTATATTAATATTTGTCTAACAAACCCCTGGTTCATCTTTATATTTTCACAGATAGGGACCATATTTCTTATTTACTGTTGTATATATTTTGTATATCTCTAACAAACACATTTCACTTATTAAGGGCCAAGCATCATTTTAAGTGTTTTACCAATATTTCATCCATATAATAACCATATCTGGTAGGTATTATAATAAGATAATTTCAGTAGGTATCCTAATGTTGATCAATGCTATGAAGAAAATTAGTGGGGTAATGTGATAGGGAGTTACCAGCATAGGCATCTGTGCCTTACATGGCCAAAGATGGTCTCTCTGAAGATATGAAATTTGAACTGGCATCTAAATGATGCACATTTCTTGCCTCTCAGAGAAATTTTGTTGGCTTTTAGATAAGGCAGATAATTTGGAGCATGAGACAGTAGAAGATCGTGTGAGATTCCCCCATTGATGTTGCATGGGGAAACAGAAAAGCACTGGATTCTTGGAAAGATGAACACTAGGAAGAAGTACAGAGTTCCAGAAAAGGAGGTAAAAAATATGTCAAAGACAAATATTGCACATTGAAAAATGTTACTTAGGTAGAGAAAATGAACATAATGTGGTCCAGTGTATACTGTGGACTTTAAAATGTATTATCCTGGATGGAGCTGGAGACTGTTCTTCTAAGTGAAGTATCTCAAGAATGGAAAAACAAACACCACATGTATTCACCATTAAATTGGAACTAATTGATCGACACTTATGTGCACATATGGAAATAACATTCATCAGAAATCAAGTAGGTGGGAGGGGGGAGGGAACGGATAAATTCACACCTAACGGGTACAGTGCACTCTATCTGGGGGATGGGCACACTTACAACTTCCACTGAAACAGTACAAAAGCAATTTACATAAAAAAACGTTTGCACCTTTGTAATATTCTGAAATAAAGTTAAAAAAAGAATCAGAGGCCTAGTTGGTATATTATACTGTTATAAATGTAATAAAAAATAAAATGATATAACTAACAAAAAAATAAAAATAAAAAAATAAAATGTTCATACCATTAAAACTTGGGATCCTAGCATAAGAAATATTCTGAATGAAGGAAATAACTAGATATGCAGAGATATGCATTGCAGAAGAAGGAATGAAGGAAACTTTCTATCAAGAAACAAGGAAATTGTAGCCATTCAAACCAAGTTTATAAAGGATTCACAATCATATAGGATAATTGCTATAATATTAAGGGCAAAAGCTAGACTTGAAAACTTCATATAGAATAACATCATAAAATCTATAAATACATACCAACAGGTTACTCTGGGACATGAGGCTATGGGTTTCCTTTTCTTTAAAATATTTTCATACTTTTCTGTTTTATAAAATTAATGCATCTTACTTTTCTTTGATATAACATATTTTACTGACTAAAAATTATCTGATCCGAATTCAGATATGTTTGTTGATGTATCAAACATTTGGATTCATTAATAATGATAAAATAGTTTATTTTAAAAAGATCAGAGCATTGTAACATTTGTAGAAAGTACAGAAAAAATAAAAAGGTGCAACTGTCATTTATAATCTCACTAAGGGGTAAATACTTTTGTTATTTGCTCATATTTTCTCACATTCATTTTTTCTATTTGTCATTATATATACACATGTACATGCACACACAATTTTGATTCCTAATTTTTCACCTTTGCATTAATATCATATCATGAAAAATTCTTCATAAATGTTTTAATTGCTACAAAATATTTCATGGTACAAATATGGCATAATTTGTTTCCTCTCTTATTAGACCTTTACGTTGTTTCCAATTTTTTTATATTATAAATAATATTGAGATTAACATATTTTTGGATAACTTTTTGTCTGCTTTAAAAAAAAATATTTCCCAAGGGAATTATTAATGACTTGCTTTTATTCTTTTTTTTTTAAGGGGGAGGGGTTGTGAGGAGAGTTGTCTAGTTACACTGGGTTTTTTTGGAGATAGAGTCCTTGCTCTGTCGCCCTGGGTAGCGCGCAGTGGCCTCCCATCGCAGCTCACTGCAGCCTCAAACTCCTCAGCTCAAGCGACCCTCCTGCCTCAGCCTCCCGAGTAGCTGGGTAGTCGCGCGCCCCGACACCCGACTGATTTTTTTTTTTCCCCTGATATGAGGTCTCTTGCTCAGACTGGTCTCGAACCCCTCAGCTCAAGCAATCCACCCGCCTCGGCCTCCCCGAGAGCTAGGAATACAGGCGTGAGCCACCGCGCCGGCCAATTAATGACTTTCTAATCGCCACACCCATTTACCCTTTGTCAGTCCTCATCCTCCGTGTCATCCGAGCTGTTGCACTGCTGTCTGCTACCCTGTCTTCCTTCCCGCATCCCTCGGCTCCCATGGCTTCTGCGGATAGTGCCGTCCTCAGTTTCCCACAGGCCTTACATTTTTCTCTGTTTCCTATGGCTTTTTTTCCTTTTGCTCTCTTAACATGCTGTCCCTAATATTGGGACTTCCAACTCCTTTTAAATTCTTGCTTGATTATCCCACTCAATCCTAAGCTTTTATGCTTCTGTGAAGATTGCTACCAAATCTTTTCCTTCAGTTCCCAACTCTTTCCCATTCTCTGGATTCACATTTCTCTTTGCCGAAAATCCACTTCAAATTCGAAATGTTTACTATGGAAAGCAAATTTTCCATTAAGTCAAGCTTTTCTCTTATTTCTGTATATAGTACTACCGTCCTTCCAGTCTTCCAGTCAGTGGGGCTTGAACTTGGAGTCTTTTTTATAACTTTATTGAGATGTAATTGAACTTTACATATTTAAAGTATAAAGTTTGATCAATTTTGGAACCACCATGACAATCAAGAGAATCATCGATTCTGTCATCCTCAGTGTATCTCCATGCTCCTTTATAATTCATTTCACTCTGCACCCTCATCCCCAGGCAAGTGCTGGTATACTTTCTGTCACTACTTGCTTTTCATTTTATAGAATTTTATATGAATGAAATCATACAGTATGTACTCAGCATACTGATGTTGAAATTTATCCACATTGTTGCATATATACATACATTTTTCCTTTTTATTGTCAAATAGTATTTCACACATGGACATACCATAATTTGTTTATCCATTCACTTGTTGATGATATTTGGATTGTTTCCAATTTTTGATTATTAGAAATAAAGTTGTTGTGAACATTGGTATACAAGTCTTTGTGTGAACATATGTTTTGGTGTCTCTTGAGTAAATTGCTAGGAGGTAGGTATATACTTATTTTTTTAAGAAACAGCCATCCTGTTGCCCAAAGTGGTTGTACAATTCCTACCAGCAGCATATAAGAGTCTAATTGCTCCATATCCTCACTGTCTTAGTCCATTTCTGATGCTACAACAAAATACCCTGGACAGGGTAATTTATACATAATAGAACTTTATTTCACACAGTTCCGGAGGCTGCAAAGACCAAGATCAAGGCATCAGCAGATTCAGTGTCTGGTGAGGGATGCTGTCTGCTTCCAAGATGGTGCCTTGTTGCTGTGTCCTTGCATGGCAGAAGAGATGGAAAGGATGAAAGGGCTAAATGCTGTGTGAATCCCCTTCTAGGAGGGCATTAATTCCATTCATAAGGGTGGAGCCCTCATGACCTCATCATCTCCTAAAGGCCCTACCTCTTAATACTACACATTGGCAATTAAGTTTCAGTGTGTGAATTTGGGGCTTATATATTCAGACAATAACATTCTACTCCTGGCCCCTTAAAATTCATATTATTCTCATATGCAAACCACATTCATTCCATCTCAATGGCCTCAAAAGTCCTAACTTGTTCCAGTACCAATTCAAAAGCCTAAAGTCCAGAATCTCATATAAATATTATTTAAATCACATATAAATGGGACTCAGGTTCTGATTCATCCTGAGGCAAATTCCTCTCCAGTTGTGAATGCATGAAATTATACAAGTTTCCAAAAGATAATGGTGGGACAGGTATAGGATAGACATTCCCATTCCAGAAGGGCGAAATAGGAAAGAAGAAGGGGTAATAGGCTCCACGTAAGTCCACAACCCCACAAGGCAAACAACATTAAATCCTGAGGCTTGAGAATAATCTTATTTGAATTCATGGACTGCTTTCTATATACATTGGGGCAGATACAGGTTGGAGGCCAGTGCCTTTGGCTCTCCTAGGCTGATATTGTATGCTGCTGGTTCTACAAGTCTCAGAGACAGCCCTGCCCCCATGGCTTCACTAAGCATTGCCCTAGTAGGGACTCTTTGTGGTGGCTCCACCCCTGTGGCAGTCAGTTCTCTGCCTGGGCCCCAGGGCCCTTCTGGGCATCCCTTGAAATCTAGGAGAATGTAGCTATGCCCCCACAGCTTGTGTACTCTGTACAACTGCAGGCTTCATGCCATGTGGATGATGCCAAAATTTACCACCAGTGCCCTCTGGAGTGGTGGACATTACAGATCACACTGCACCTAGACCCACTGGAGCCACACCTGGAGTGACTGAGGAGCACCGTGCCAGAATGCAGAATCAGAAACTTGAGGTGGCCCTGGGCAGCAAACCCTGAGGTCCCATGGGTGCCCTGGGCCCCTCCTTTGAAACAGTTCTGCCCCAAGACCCTGGTACTCTGGGTCTATGATAGGAGTAGCAGCCTCAAAGCTCTCCAAAATGTCTTTGGGTTAATTCTTCCATTGTCTTCATGAATAGTATCTGACTTCCTTACACCTATACTAATCTCTTTATCAAACATTCCCTTGTCCACATCCTTGGTGTTCTCTCCTGCATTCATTACAAGATGAGAATTTTCCAACTCTAAGTTCTGCTTCCCTTTTGATTATAAATTTCCTCTTTAATTCATTTCTCTTTTCTTGCATTTTACCATACAAAGTCAAGAGAAGCCATGCTGCACCCTCAACACTTTGCTTAGAGATTTCTCCTGCCAAATATCCTAGTTCATCACTCTTAAATTCTGCCTTCCACAAAGCACCAGGACATAGACACAATTCAGCCAAGTTCTTTGCCACTTTGTAACAAGGATGTCCTTTCCTCCAGTTTCTAATACCTTGTTCCTCATTTCTACATAATACCTCATCAGAATTGCCTTTACTGTGCATATTTCTGTCAACATTTTGTTCATGACTACTTAGATAATCTCTAAGAAGATTTAGGCTCTCTCTACAGCTCTCTTTTTCTGAGGCCTTGCAAGAATTGCCCTTTCATGGCAATCTAGGTTTTTCTAGCATGTGCTTCCAAACTCTTCCAGTCTCTACTCATTACCCAGTTCCAAAGCCACTTCCAAATTTTAGGTATTTGTAATAAAAGTCCCTCACTTCTCAGTACCAATTTCTGTCTTAGTCCATTTGATTGCTATAACAAAATACCACAGATTGGGTAATTTATAAATAACAGAAATTTATTTCTTATAGTTCTAGAAGCTGTGAAATCCAAGATTAAGGTGCTAGCAGATTCAATGTCTGGTAAAGGCTTACTCTCTGTTCATAGATGATGCCTCTCTCTGTGTCCTCACATGGCGGAAGGAATAGAAGGACTAAAGGGGACTAGGGTGCTGCTCCCTTCAACCTCTTTTATAACATCACTAATCCCATTTATGAGAGCAGAGCCCTCATGAACTAATCACCTCCTAAAGGACACACCTCTTCATATTATCACATTGGTGATTAAGTTTCAACATACAAATTTTTTTTTTTTAAGACAGAGTCTCACTCTGTTGCCCTGGGTAGAGTGCAGTAGTGTCATCATAGCTCACTGCAACCTCAAGCTTCTGGGCTCAAGCCATCCTCCTGCCTCAGCCTTCCGAGTATCTGGGACTATAGGCACACTCCACGATGCCCGGCTAATTTTTCTATTTTTAATAGAGATGGGATCTCACTCTTGCTCAGGCTGGTCTCAAACTCCTGAGCTCAAGCAATCCTCCTGCCTTGGCCTCCCAGAGTGGTAAGATTACAGGCATGAGCCACCGCGCCAGGCCCAACATATGAATTTTGGAGGGACATGTTCAGACCATAGCACTCACCAGTACTTGATATAGTTAGTCTTTTTAATTTTAGTCAATTATTGGTATTGTAGTATTGTAGTTATATTTATTGTGGTCTTAATTTATGTTTCTCTGGTGCTAATGATGTTTATCCACGTATCTATGCTAAGGCATTTTCAGTTTATCTATATTCTTTTGTGAAGTATCTATCAAATCTTTTTCCCATTTTTTAGTTGAGGTGTTTGTCTTCTTATTATTAAGTTATAAGAGTTTTTAATATACTCTAGATACAATCCTTTTGTCTGACATACACATTGTGAATATTTTCTCCCAGTTTTTGGCTTGTCTTTTCATTTTCTTAGCAACGTTTTTTTTTAAAGAGCAAAAGCTTTTCATTTTAATGAAATCCAATTTACCAGGTTTTCTTTCATGTCTTGTGCCTTTAGTGTTCTGTTTTAGAATAAATGAGTGAAGGAAAAGTGGTTGACAATAATCAAATTGTGGCCCTATAAATCTAAGGATGTACACTGAAGTGGACCAAGTGTTTTGTTTTAAAAGTTTATGTGAATGTTGTATTCTATTTAATAAAATAACCTTTCTTGATCTAATGTAAAATTAATGCTTTACATATAAGTGAGTTTATGCAATGCTTCAGGATAAAGGCCCACATTTATTTCATGGCACAGTACTGTACGCCTTCAGAACATAAGAACTCTAGGCTGAGAACCACAGAACGGAATAACTACTTGCCTCAGAAATCATAGCCTTATTACTCATCAAGAGTTCCAGTACAAACAAAAAAGATAAGGCCACAATTAAAAGGGGAATTGCTATTATAGTTTATACATATAATGAAATCTGCTTTAATCTTTTCTTACTGTTAAATATATTGTTAACTTTCTATGTAGATTCAATGATTCAACACCTTAAATATGTCTAGGCTACTAAGAAACCTTCCTGAATGAATAACAGATGAACAACTGAGTATAAATGAAAACAGATGGCCTTAAAGAACAGGATCCAGAATTGTCATCAACCCTTCACCATCACTACATGTTTTCTCTAACAAACTCATATGCCCACAGCACATTGCCAAAGTTTATTGACTTCTTGCAAAGTTTCTGTATGAAATTATGATTATGATCTCATAGAGTTCAGGATTGCTTACTAAAGAGCATCCTTCCCCAGGAAGATGCTCCCTCAAAGGGGCTGGTGTCTCCAAAAGCACTGGGGGAGGGAGGCACACAGATGCATTCTCTGTGACATTCCTAGCCTAAACCCTGCTTTGTGATCTCAGAATTTTCCAAAATATTACTCCTTCCAAACCTGAGAATCTGGAGTCACTCCCTGATCCATAGACACAAGGCAAGCAGAATTTGGTATTTAGATACCAAACACCAACCCTCTATTTGGTATCCAGATTCTTGTGCTTTTAAAGTATATATTGGTTGATTTGACCTATTGAGATGTCAATATTTCTGTGCATATACACACATACTTGCACAGTAAATGTTTTGATAATATATAAGGAAAGAAGGGTAGTATAATTCTTGTGAAACATAAAACAATGGTTTCTGTTCATGAGGTATCTGCTTTAGGTTTAATGTGTTTAAATGGCTGTATAAAATATGTTTTAAGAAGTTGTAACAAGTTGAATACTAAACAACTGAATGTTGACAGCTAGGACTAAAGTATATTACTAACTCTTTATCCTCATTGGACAAATCTTAGAAGAAGGTAGAAAATTTATTTCATAGCTAGATTTTGCACACACCCTATATTGATTTAACGACTTAAATAATCTCACAAGTCTATAGTTCTAATTCCATCTACATCCTTTTTTCTGACTCCTTTTCTGACAAAAACTGTTGATACTCAAAGACAGCTTAGGAAAGAAGAAAGATATGTTCCGATACATATGCAAAGACCTGATGGAATACACACACATGGGGGGGTGGTGAAGGTGAATGAGGCCGTGAGAAGCATTAGTAATATTTCTTTAAATAGAAGAAGATACACATGTGTTAAAATGTATACCTTTTTTAACTGCTAAAATTATGATTCACTTTGATAGAAAAATTTTCTGCTGAAAATCAAATTTCAGGCAATTGCTCACCAAACAGAATCATAGTAACTATCTTATCTGTGTTTTTTATGTATTTATTTTTCTGACAGATTATGCTGGTTATGTTAATCATTTACTAGTCACCCTATATAATGTATCACAACATGTGACTTGAATAAAGGCAAGTTCTTAGACTTTAGTACCAAAAAGTATTTGAAAATTCAGAGTGCTCACCTCTTCTTTTATAATAATACCCAGCTTCATCTTATTTATGCGATTGCTTCTGGAGTAGCTCAATAGGTTTGCAATAAAGTTAGTTAAGTTTATGTATTATGGAGCAATATGTTATAAATGCATAAAATCTTAAAGCACAAGAGTTCTTTGAAAAATCATCAATGAATTTAAAAGCAATAGTTTTAAAGTTATGTATATTTGGAAGAGCCCTTAATTCTGAAGGGATAAGTAGTATTAACATAAGCTACTGGCTTTTTTTAAAGAGTAAAATTTATCTATTTTTTCCCAGTTTAAAATGTAATAAATAGTTTCATTGCCCAAAGAACCTTCCCTTAATATGTATTTTCTTCTAGGCTGTTTTTTTTTTGGGTGCATTTTTACATAGCTGTGACTCTACATACAGTTATATCTTGCATATTAAACTTAGAATTAAAAATAAGTTTTTCCTATAATGGTATAAAAATTTTATGCATATAACTTAAAAATCCATCAAATGACTGTGCTGTAATTACTTTAGTTAATCCTGTAATATTGCACACTTAAGTTTGCTTTATAAAAGTGCTGTAGTCGTCTCCTCCACCTCCCCTCCTCCTTCCACAGCTGCTGACACAGCCATGGCAGTTCCCACGTGAGTCAGCACGGGTGTCCCAAGACACAATTGAGCTGGGGCTCTCAGGAGTGGCTGCTTACCCTCTCTTGGCGCACCCACCACCCTAAGGCTTCCACAGAGAGTGGGGCTCACTCATACCTTTCCTCTTAAATACCTGCAGTGGACCACGAGGTGCTCAGATTGTGAGCTCTCTGCCTGCCGGCCCTCCCTGGTGCTGCCCACCTGGCTGCTCCAGCAGAGCAGAGCACAGCAGAGCCCTAAGTGGAAGACATCAAGCCTGCTTGAGCACTCCATAGGCATCTCAGGATCAGCATGCTCCTCCCTGGGATGGTCAGGGATTGAACTTGGGTGATCAGAGTACAGGCCCACAGGCCAGATCCCATACCCCAGGACTCAATCCTTTTACTAGGGGGCATGGAGGAGAGATTTGTAACTAATATTGAGAGGCAAGAGGCTAAACTAAAAGGAGAGTGTGGTGTGGATCTGAGTTGCAGCACACTCATGGAGCACCCCTCTCTCCATAGGAAGCCATGATTTCAGTCCAGGGCGGGATCCTGGGCAGGGAAGCTCCAAGACTGAGGCCCCACTGCTGAGCTAGTTTGGGCTTCTGCTTGTGACCAGACACTGGAAGGAGATATGCAGGGTAGGGGAGGAGAAAGAAGAGTGAAACCCACACCCGTTTCCAGACTGTGAAACCCAGGCTGCCCTTCTGCCATGAGCAGAATTTTTGGCTTGATGAGGCTGCTTCAGCCCCTCCCTGGTGGCTTTCCCCAGCAGCCTGGGAGTTGACCCTCAACCCTTCCTGAGACAGCTCTTCTACCCACCTTTGTGGAGTCTGAATACAGGTTCACCTGAACCAGCCCCAGCCAGCATCACTCCTCTCCCTGCCTCAGCTGTAGTGGAGCACAAAAAGGGGTCCTCTGTGAGCTCAATGGCCTCACCCACCACCTGGGGCATCCAAGTGCTTCTCCTGATCAACTAGAGCTGGTCACAGGTCCTAAAAAACACCACTGAAGCTGGCTCTTTCCTGAAAATACCACCTACTGGCAGGGAAGATAACTTGTACAGCCTATTACAGCATTTACTGATTCAATCATACTGGGCATGGCTGACTCTTACCCACAAGTACCATCTACTGATTTAGAGATAAACTGGGCATCCCAATATAATTCATACCATTAGAAGATGACATGGCTGGGGAAAGAGAAAGGATTTCAAATACCTCCACCTCCCTTTGTCAACAAGGAACAGGAAATCTGCCCATGCACTTAGTACACCATAGCTACAGCCTACAAATAACTAGCAATTGAGGAAACCACTACACTAAGGATATCTATAACCAAAGTATCCATCCAAAACCCTATTAAAGTACCCACAAGCAAAGCCAAAGCTCCTCACCCAACATATGCTATAGGCACACCTTTAAGAGTGAGGATGAAAAAAAAGACCCATCTAAATAAAAGAAAATCCAAAAACAAACAGTGACAGCTGCTCCAGATGTGAAAGAATCAGTGCAAGAACCCTGGAAGTATGAAAAATCAGAGTGAAAGGATCCCCCAAAGGAGCACACCAGCTCTCTAGCAATGGATACCAACCAAAATGAAAATACTGAAATGACAGATAAAGAATTCCAAATATGGATCTCAAGGAAGCTCAATGAGATGCATGATAAAATGGAAAACCAACTCAAAGAAACAAGAAATATAATTCAGGAAATGAATAAAAAATTTACTAAAGATATACATATACTTTTTAAAAAACCAAATACAACTTCTGGAAATGAAAATTTCATTTAGGGAAATACAAACATAGTGAAAAGTTTTAAAAATAGACTATACAAAGCAGAATAAAAAATTTCAGTGCTTGAAGACACTCTTTTGAATTAACCCAGTCAGTCAAAAATAAAGAACAAAGAATCAGGAGGAATGGACAAAGTCTATGAGCAATATGGGATTATGTAAAATGGCCAGATATAGAACCATAGCCATCCCTGAGGGTGAGAAAGAAAAAGGAAAAGGTCTGGAAAACTATATGAGGGAATAATTGAGGAAAACTTCCCCAATCTTGCTAGAGATTTAGACATCCAGATACAAAAGCTCAACAAACACCTGAGAGATTCATTGCAGAAAAGGCATCACCAAGGCATATAGACATCAGACTGGCCAAAGTCAATATGAAGGAGAAAATCCTATGAGCCATGAGATGAAAACATCAAGTAACTTCAAAGGAAAACCCATCAGGATAACTGCAGACTTCTTAACAGAAACCTTACAAGTCAGAAAAGAATGCAGTCCTATCTTTAGTCTCATTAAACAGAATCATCACCACCAAGAATTTTATATACTGCAAAATTAAGTTTTATAAGTGAAAGACAAATAAAGTCTTTCCCAGACAAGCAAACACTAAGGTAATTTGTTACCACTAGACCTACCCTACAAGAAATGCTTAAAAGTGTTCTATACATAGAACAGAAAAATTGATACCTGCCAGGGTAAAAGTAACCAAAATTTAGAACTCACAGCTTTTATAAAAGATTAACACAAGGGAGAGAACAAAGCAACTAGATAACAATCAAAATGATGACCAGAACTGTATCTCACATATGAATATTAACATTAAATGTGAATGGTGTTAATGCCCTCCTTAAAAGACATAGATTGGCTGAATGGATTTAAAAAAAAACAAATATATGCTGTTTTCAAGAAACTCATTTAACTCACAAAGATTCATATAGACTGAACGTAAAGGGGCAGAAAAAATATCCCATGCAGATGGAAACCAAAAGCAAGCAGTAGTAGCCATTCTCATATCAGATAAAATAGACTTTAAATCAACAATGGCAAAAAAAAAAAAAGATGGTCATTATAGAATGATAAAGGGATCAACTCAACAACAAAATGTAACATATACATATTTAACATAGGAGCTTCCAGAGTCATAAAGCAAATCCTATTAGATCTAAGCAAACAAATACACAGCAACATCATAATAGCCTGGGACTTTGACCCTCCACTGACAGAATTAGACAGATCATTGAAGCAGAAGATCAACAAAGAAATATTGGACTTAAATGGGGCTCTAGAACAAATGGACCTAACAGGCCATTCTACGCCAAAACTGCAGAATATACATTCTTCTCATCAGCACATGGGACATTTTCTAAAATAGGTCATATGTTAGGCCACAAAACAAGTCCCAGCAAATTTAGAAAAACTGAAGTTATACCATGTATCTTCTCAGACCACACTGGAATAAAACTAGATATCAACTCAAAGAGGAACTCTCAAAACTACACAAATACATGGAAATTAAATAACCTGTTGCTGAACTATCCTTGGCTTATTGATGAAATTAAGACAGAATCAAAAAATGTTTCAAATTGAACAACAAAGGTGTCACAAGCTTCCAAAATCTTTGGGATACAGAAAAAGCAGTGCTAAGGGGAAAGCTCATAGCTTTATCACATATCAATACTAACATTGACTGTGAACATCAAAAAGATAGAAAGATCACAAATTAACAACCTAATGTCTCACCTCAGGAAACTAGAAAAAGAAGAACAAACCAAACACAAAGCTAGCAGAAGGAAAGAAATAACAAATCTCACAACAATAAACAATAAACAAACAAAAATACAAAGAATCAACAAAATAAAAAATTGGTTCTTTGAAAAGATAAACCAAATTGATAGACCACTATTTAGATTAACCAGAAATAGAAGAGAAAGGACTTAAATAAGCTCAATCAGAAAAAAAAGGAGACACTACAACTGATACCACAGAAATTCAAACTATCATCCATGACTACTGTGAAAATCTCTACACACAAAAACTAGAAAACTTAGAAGAAATGGATAAATTCTTAGAAACACACAACCTCCTAAATCTGAATAAGGAAGAAATAGAAATCCTGAATGGACCAATAATGAATAGCAAGATTGAAATAGTAATAAAATATCTCCCAACAAAAGAAGCCCTGCCCCAGATGGAGTCACAGCCAAATTCTAAAAAGACCAACAAAGAACCGGCACTCGTTCTACTAAAACTGTTCCATAATGTTGAGAAGGAGGGAACCATCCCTAACTCATTCTACAAAACCAGTATCCCTTTGATACCAAAGCCAGGACAGAACACAACAAAAAAGGAAAACTACAGACCAATATCCCTTAGGAACATAGAGGCAAAAATTCTCAACAAAATACTAGCAAACCAAATTCAACAGCACCATGATAATCCACCATGATCAAGTGGGTTTCATCCTGGGGATGTAAGGATGGTTAAGCATACATAACAAATGTGATCACCACATAAACAGAAGCAAAAACAAAGATTATACAATCATCTTAATAGATACAGAAAAAGTATTTATTAAAATTCAGCACCCTTTGTGATTAAAAAACCCTCAATAAACTAGGCATGGAAGGAACATACCTCAAAATTATAACAGCCATATATGAAAAAACCCACAGCCAACATCATACTGAATGGGGAAAAGTTGAAAGCATTCCCCCTAAGAAGTGGAACAAGACAAGGGTGTCCACTGTCACCACTTCTATTCAACACAATACTGGAAGTCCTAGCCAGAGCAATGAGTCAAGAGAAAGAAATAAAGGGCATTCAAATTGGGAAAGAGGATGTCAAATTATCCCTGTTTGTTGATGAAATCATCTTGTATCTGGAGAACCCTAAAGACTCCACCAAAAGACTCCTAGAATTGACAAATAAATTCAGCAAAGTCTCCATTTACAAAATCAGTGCATACAAATCAGTATCATTTCTATATATTAATAACAGTCAAGCTGAGAGTCAAATCAACAATGCAGTATCATTTACAATAACTGCAAAGAAAATAAAATACCTAGGAATATACTTAACCAAGGAGGTGAAAGATCTCTACAAGGAGAATTACAAAACACTGATGAAAGAAATCATAGATGATACAACTGAATGGAAAAGTATCCCATGCTCATGGGTTGGAAGAATCAACATTGTTAAAATGTCCATACAGCCCAAAGTGACTTATAGATTCAACATAATTCCCATCAAAATATCAACATCATTTTTCACAGATCCAGAAAAAACTATCTTGAACTTCATATGGAACCAAAAAAAAGCCTGAACAACCAAAGCAATCTTAAGCCAAAAGAACAAATCTGGAGGCATCACAATACCTGAGTTCAAATTGTACTACAATGTTATAGTAACTAAAACAGCATGGTACTGGTATAAAGGTAGAGACATAGACCAATGGAACAGAATAGAGAACCAAAAAATAAAACCATATAAATATGACCAACTGATTTTTGACAAAGCAGACATAAACATACATTGACAAAAGGATGTACTATTCAATAAATGGTGCTGGAAAAATTGTATAGCCACATGTAGAAGAATGAAATAAGATCCCTATCTCTCGCCATATGCAAAAATTAACTCAAGGTGGATGAAAGACCTTCAATGTATTACCTGAAACCATAAAAATTCTGGAAGAAACCATAGGAAAAACTTCTAGACATCAGCCTAGGGAAAGAATTAATGACTAAGACCCCACAGGAAATACAGCAACAATAAAAATAAGTAAATGGAACATAATTAAATTAAAATGTTTCTGCACAGCAAAGGAAATAATCAACAGAATAAATAGACAGTCTACCGAATGGGAGAAAGTATTCGCTAACTACACATCCAACAAATGACTAATATCCAGAATCTACAAAGAACTCAAACAAATCAGCAAGAAGAATACAAACAACCCCATCAAAAAGTGGGCAAAAGACATAAACAGTGTTTTTTTCAAAAAAAGATATACAAATGGCC
Source organism: Daubentonia madagascariensis (assembly GCA_023783475.1). Classification (NCBI taxonomy): domain Eukaryota; kingdom Metazoa; phylum Chordata; class Mammalia; order Primates; family Daubentoniidae; genus Daubentonia; species Daubentonia madagascariensis. The sequence goes on from JAKFHU010001209.1 coordinate 66,613,110, forward strand.
AATAGACATGAAAAAATGCTCAACATCACGAATCATCAGGGAAACTCAAATTAAAACCACAATGAGATAACACCTTACCCCTATCAGAATGGCCATTATTAAAAAATCAAAAAAGAACATATGTTGGCATGGATACAGTGAAAAAGGAATGCTTATACACTGTTGTTGGGACTGTAAATTGGTTCAACCTCCATGAAAACAGTACGGTAATTCCTCAAAGAACTAAAAGTAGACCTACCCTTCGATCCAGTAATTCTGTTACTGGGTAACTACCCAAAGGAAAAGAAGTCATTATGTCAAGAAGACACCTGCATGCAAATGTTTATCGCAGCACAATTCACAACTGCAAAGATATGGCATCAACCTAAGTGTCCATCAATTGATGAGTGGAGAAAGAAAATGTGGTGTGTACATACCATGGAGTACTTCTCAGACATAAAAAGGAGTGAAATAATGTCATTTGCAGCAACTTGGACAGAACTTGAGACCATTATCCTAAGTGAAGTGTCTCAGGGATAGAAAAAACAAACACTGCATGTTCTCATTAATAAGTGGGAGCTAAACAATGGGTACACATGGGCACAAAGAGATGCAAAGGACATTGGAAACTAAGAGGTTGAGGGACACAACTTACCAGGTATACTAAAAGCCCTGACTTCAGCATTGTACAATTTATCCACATAACAAGAACACTTTAACACTTGTTAAAATTTTGAAATAAAAATTATGTTCTAATAAAACATCTTCATAGGACCTGTGGGGAGGGAGGAAAGTGCTCTAGTAAATATCTTACTACAAGAAACTCTTTCACAAATTTCAGATTATTTCCTTTATTTAGAATATCAGTAAGGATTCAACCAATCTAGTAGTTAGAGTTATATATTAAGAGATTTATTGCAAGGAATTGGCTTACATGATTGTGGAGGCTAGCTAGGCAAGTGGGAAATCCACAGGGCAGGATATCAGAAATGCAGTCTGGAACTCTCTAACATGGGCTGAAATGGCTATCTACAGGCAAAATTTCTTCTTCCAGGAAGCCTAACTCTGCATTTAAGCCCTTTTAACTGACTGAATAAGACCCACCTAGATTATCTACGATATCTAGGATTATCTAGGATAATCTCCCTTACTGAAGTCAACTGATTATGGACTTTAATCACATCTAAAAAATAATATCTTCATAGCAACACCTAGCTAAGTGTGAATAACTGGGAACTATGGTCAGCCAAATCGATACATCGAAAGACAATCACAGTTAATTCTCAGAAATAGAATTACTGAATCAAAGAGAATGAATTTTTAAAAAAATTTTTTGATGCTTTTTTTAAAAATTAAAGACAATTTTTAAGAGCAGTTTTAGGTTCACAGCAAAATTGAGAGAGGAAGGTACAGAGATATCCCATATACCCGTTTCCCCCCCACACCAAAGTGGTACATTTGTTACAATTGATGAACCTTCATTGACACAGAATTATCACCCAAAATTGATACTTTGCATTAGGGTTTGTTCTTGGTGTTGGACATTCTATGGCTTGGGATAAGTGTGAATACAAATGACATGTATCCACCATTACAGTAGAATAGAGAAAATTTTCATGTCCTGGAAATCATCTGTGCCCCACCTATTCATCCTTCCTTCCCCCCAACACCTGGCAACAATGGATCTTTTTACTGTCTCCCTAATGTTACCTTTTCCAAATGTCATATAGTTGGAATCATACAGTATGTAGCCTTTTCAGATTGGCCTTTTTACTTAGTAATATGCATTCAAATTTCTTCCATGTATTTTTATGGCTTGATAGCTCACTTCTTTTTAGCACCAAACAATATTCCATTGTCTGGATGTATCACAGTTTATCTATCTTTTCACCTACTGAAGGACATCTTGGTTGCTTCCAGGTTTTGGCAATTATCAATAAAGCTACTATACACATCCATGTGCAGGTTCTTGTGTAGACATAAGCTTTCAACTCTTTTGGGTAAATACCAAGAAGCATGATTGCTGGACTGTATGGTAAGAGTATGTTTAGTTTTGTAAGAAACTGACAAATTGTCTTTGAAAGTGGCTGTACCATTTTGCATTACCACCTGTATTAAATGAAGAATTTCTGTTGCTCCACATCCTCTCCAGCAGTTGAAGCTGGTGTCATCAGTGTTCTGGGTTTTGCCCATTCTAACAGGCATGTAGTAGTATCTCATTGTTTTGATTTGAATTTCCCTCATGATATGTGATATGAGGCATCTTTCTTAATGCTTATTTGCTATCTGTGTGCCTTCTTTGGTAAGGTGTCTGTTAAAGTCTTTGGCCTACTTTTTAATTGGATTCTTTGTCTCATATTGTTGAATTTTAAGAGTTCTTTGTATATTTTGGGTAACATTCTTTTATTAGAGATATTGTTTGCAAATATTTTCTCCCAGTCTGTGGATTACCTTTGCATTTTCTTGAAAGTGTCTTTTGCAGAGCAGAAATTTTAAATTCTTATCAAGCCCAGCTTATCAATTCTTTCTTCCATGGATTGTGCTTTTGATGTCATATGTAAAAAGTCATAGCCAAACCGAAGTTCAGCTAGATTTTCTCATATGTTATCTTCTAGGAGTTTTATAGTTTTGTGTTTTACATTTAGGTCTGCGATCCATTTTGAGTTAATTTTTGGGAAGGGTGAAAAGTTTGTTTCTTGGTTCGGTTACTACACACGGATACCCAGAACAATTGGCCCAGAACAATTGGTTGAAAAGAATGACACAAATTTTCAAATTCCTTTTCTAAGAGGTCATCAAAATTTTCTATGCTTTCCCACTCTATCCCTGTCTTTCCTTGAGGTAGATCCCAGACTGCCTACCCTACTACATTATGAATTAGTTACATAGTTGAGAGTGCCCTTAAAATTAAAAAGTACTGATGTCTCAAGATAAGCACAACATTCCCTGGCAGTGTGTTTAAGGACATTTTTTCCAGGACAGTTTGTCTGCCTTCTCCATGTCAACATCTAGCCCCCTGAGCACTGTATAAGTGTATGGGCCTCACTAAGTAACTGCTCAGATCTATTTATAAGTGGGAATAGATATTATTATTTAATATTTACTATTTACAGGCAATACATTAGACATTTTTAGGGAGAGAAAAATATTAATCCTGTTATCAAAAAGTCTAAAGTTAAGACATTAATTTTCAAATAAACATTTAATGTTATATTTATGTTAAAGTTCATTTTTATATATTTCTCTGAAAAGTGAGGCTAATTACTGTCTTTAAAATCTTCATTAGTATAAATAAAAGGCATGACTGACCTTTCTGAAGCTCTTGTTGTTTCAGAAGGTGTATGCAAAGGCCCATGTTATTTAATCTTTAGAAACTTTAATTTTAAGCAGAAGTTAGTGAAGTGATTAATTGACTGGATTTGGGGATGAGATTTTTTTAGTTGAATTCTTAGCTCTACTATGTGCTATTTTGGCAAACCTGGACAAATAGTCTCCCTAAGCCTCAGTCTCCTCACTTATAAAATGGAGATAACACTATCTCATTTGTGTGGTTGTATGAGGATTAGATAAGCTGATACATCTGAAATGAGTGATATCCGTGCAGGCACATGAGTGTGTGGGCGTGTGTGCTCATGTCTGTGTGTGCGCCATGTGCATGCATGTACTCCCCCCTCCATATTTTCTGCTTTCTTTCTACCCCCTCTTCCCCATCCTATTCCTACCCCAACTCTTCAAGCAATTTAGGGGAAGAACAGAAAGTAGAACTGGCTTGCAAATCATTCTCTTTTATTTCTCCAAAGCCTCAAATCTTCAGAGAATTTAGCAGGTTTGAAGGAAGCAGGAAAGGATGGGGTGTCATTTGAAAAGAGAGATAGAGTGCCTTGAAAAAACATAAAGAACAAATGTTCCTCCAGATTACAAAGAGGGTTCCCGAGACTGAGGGAGAGGCGGCGGCGGGCGTGTGATCCTGAGGGTAGAAGTGATGCACGTGCTTAGCGGAGTGTCTGAGAAGCTGGCAGGACTCCCAAGAGGAGGCGCTGCAGGGCCTCTGGCGGGGAGCCTTGGGCAGTCTCCCCGTGGATTCTTTCGCCCGAGGGACATAGGAGATCAGCAATGATTGCCGAAGCCGATAAGGTCAAGGGATAACTGGGGTGATTGCAAGGAGGGTTGCAGATAGCCAGAATCCCCTGATGTTATTTACGTGACCCAGAACAAGAGCATGACTCTGGGCCAGGCAGGGAAAGACTCTAAGAAGGACTAAGTCTCACAGTAGCCCCATGGGACAGGGCTTGGAAATTGAAATTAACTTGATTATGGAAAACAAAGAGAGATGAGGTACATCTGAACTTATAAATTGAGATTCACATCCAATTTCTACTCAAAAAGTGTCATTAATGGCAATTATTTAGCTACTATGAATCTGGAAGTGAAGGAGCTCAGGAAATTTCACCCCAAAATATGACTCTTTGGTATAAAGAGTATTTTGAATTAAAGGCACTTAAATATCAACAGACTTTGGAAAGGGCTTTCCCTGTATCTATATAAACCAGACAGACCCATGAAAAAGAACAATGGACTTCCCTTCCCCTCCCTGTTATCTCAATATATTTCAGGAAAGAAGATCAAGAAAGCAACCAGACCCGGCCCAAATCATTTTAAACATAATACCTGTCTCTCAGGTTAATTTACAAGTCAATCTATTTCCCCCTATCCATTCATTCTCCCAAGTATCCCTTCATCCTCCCTAGCAACCATTTATTGTTCCTAAACATAATTACCTACATTCCTCATCTCCCCTTCCCCTCTAAAAGGAGGGTATATAAATTTCTGGACCCTATTGGGATATAGAGTAATCCCTCTGTGATTCTCCCCTTGAGCATGGTAAATACACCTCTTTCTCTTATTAATCACCCTTAATTGTGAGTTGATCTTTCAGCAAACTTTTGGGGGGAAAGGGGATGTTTCCCCTCACCCCTACACAAGAAAGTAGAAAATGCAGCACTCTCTAGCTGACATCTGCCTACTTATAGATCTCACTTGATCAGTTATATCTAATTTTAAGAATTTTGAATCTTTCTTTTCCACTGGCATTTGCCTTCAAACATGTTAAAAATCCCCTTTATCCTCAAACAACAAACCCCAATTCCTCTTGATACAACCACTGTATCAAGTTCCTGTATCCTTCCTTTTCTTTATCACATTTCTTAAGAGGGCAGTCACACTTGATGTGTCTACTTTTTCTCTACATTTATGTGTCTACATAATTCCCATGAACTCTCCAGTTGATTACAGCTTGGTTTATTTTTTCATCAATGAGGGAAACTATTTTTACTAGGAAGACAATGGCCTCTTGCAGGCCAAATCCAACATATTTTATTCCGCATCCTATTTAACCTCTGAATAGCATTTGACACTGTATGCCCCTCCTGTGTGTCAAGATTTGTTTTTTAAATTCAGCATTGCACAAGGATATTTTTATAACTCTCTTAAGGAAATATTGCTGGAAATGGAAGTCACATTACCCCTCCTTCTTGAGCCCTGTTCCAACGTTTTATATTCCACACTTTGTTAATGCCCCTTGTATATGCTACTATGTTCCTGAGTAAAGACTTGCTGTGTCATTCCTCATTTCTCTCTTTTTCTCAACTCCCAAATCCAAGAGAATGCCAAATTCTGTAACTTCTACCTAAGAAACATTTCTTAGCCATTCTTATGTGTTTTTGTTTTTTTTCAGGTCTCGCTCTGTCTCCCAGGCTAGAGTGCAGTGGCATCATCATAGCTCACTGCAGCCTCAAACTCCCGGGCTCAAGTGATCCTCCTGCCCCAGCTTCCTGAGTCGCTGGGACTACAGGTGTCACCACACCTGGCTAATTTTTATATTTTTTGTAGAGATGGCGTCTTACTTTTGTTTAGGCTGGTCTCAAACTCCTGGCCTGAAGTGATTCTCCCACCTCAGCCTCCCAAAGAGCTAGGATTACAGGCATTTCACTGCATCTCTTAGCCATTCTTCTTCCTCCCAGCTTCTACCATAATAGGAAGCTCTCATTTTTCTCTCAATTAGAATATTTAATGACCCCTAGTTGATTTTCCTGTTACTAATATCTTGTACTCTAGTCCTATCTCCTACTGTACACTAAAGCCAATGATATGGCTATCTCTCCCATAAAGTTCTCTATTGTCTCTCTGTTGCCTCCAGGATGAATTCCAAACACCTTATCACAGTATCTCACAGAGTGGTCCCTGGATCCAGAGAATCAACATCTCCTGGGAATTTGTTAGCAAAGCAAAATCTTGGACCCCATCCCAGAGTACTGAAACCAAAACACTTTAGTCCAGTGATCTGTGATTTAATAAGCCCTCCAGGTGATTCTGATTCACACTAAAGTTGGAGAACCATGGCCTCAGCTGGTTGGGAGAAGAACCTTTTTGTTCTGGCTGCTACTAGACTTTGCAGCTTCTCCTGAATTTGTATTTTTCATGCACCTTATACTCCTTTCTCATTGACTGTTTTGTCTTACAAATGCCAGACTTTAGGACTATTCTTCCAGACTGGAATGCCACACCTGCAGTTCTATTTTTTCCTGGAAAAAATAATTAATTAATATTATTTTAATAATATTAAATTTAATAAAATAATATTTAAATTTAATAAAATAAATAAAATAAATAAAAATAAAATTAAATTAAATTAAATTAAATTAAATTAAATAATATTTAAATTTAATTAAAAAATTAATATTATTTCTTCACTATCCATCTCAAATGCTGTGAGAATTCCAATCTTCCTCAAGAAACATACTTGCTCTGTCCTCCATTGGCATTTTGTTCATATCTCTATAATAGTATTTACCATGTTATGTTTTACTTTCCCTCTATATACAATATTTTCTTCTTAAGACTGTAAATTCCTCTATAGGGACTAGGTCTTGTTCATCTTTGTACCCCTAGTGACCTAGCTTGCTGTTTTCTGTTTTTCTCTTCTTTTTTTTGCTTCCTCTTTATGCAGACGATTTAAGAGAGTAGAAAAATATTTTTGAAATGAAATATTTCAACTCAGCACCAAAATGGCAATCAAGAAAATTGGCAGCCATTAAAACTTTGTAAAGGTATTTTTGCATATCAGAGGAACAAGTCTCCTATTGCTCTTTCGTCCACCTGTGTACATAAATGGCGATAATTGATTGAGAGACAGACTGATTCCTCCCACATACTTACCATATGTTATTTCTATTCTACTTTATCCGTGTGTCTCAAGAGGCCCCTTTATACAACTTCCTATGTGACCACAAGATTTTGACAACAAGGATATAATGTTTCCCAGGTGATTTCTCTCCATTGTTCAGAAATCCTATTGCCTTAGGTGCAATTATTTCAATCCCTTTTCCTGATTTAAAAAAAAAAATCTGTTCCTTTCAGAGTAGAGGAGGAAAGAAAAAAAAAGAAAAATCTAAAAAAGGTCTAATTGCCATTCACTGATGAAGGAACACTGTGTGGTGAAGAGATGAAGGAACCTCAGGGTTTGGATTCTGTTTGATGGCCTCTTTCCCTAAAAAATAGCCCTCTCCCCTTTTCCTATTTAATTCATGATATGGACATTAAAAAAAAAGAGGCAACTTTATTCCAGGTGTGAAAATATATTAGTTTAGAAAACACGGGAGCTGATGTTTGTAGGTTTGGGGTAGCTTTGCTATTACTATTGACTTACTACAGATGTCTTCATGTTCCCACAGCTTGATGTTAAACTGTTCAATAAATAACTACATCAAAGTACCAAATGTAATCCATTCGCTTAAAAGCTTAATGCAGTTTTAACTGGTAATTGTACATTTATGGAAGGAATCACATGCCTTGTTTCAAGGAAATGAAATTAAAGAGTTAAGTCAAAATAGATGATTTCAATTACCAATAAAGTGGGTTAGAACTTTTTAAAATTAATATCTAGTGAAAAAAGATCAACTAATAATTTTTAAATGACCTTTTCATTTCATCACTGAATACTCAGTATTCCTTGATTACTTCCATAGATTTATTTTATGATATGTAGAAAACCACTTCTGCAAAACCCAGAAGCTGAGTGACTTCTTAATGTGATTTTCATTGTCCTTGAAAGGCACAGATATTTGACAAATCTCAGGGTTAGCTCTGAACGGTTATAGCAGTTTATTTTCCAACAGCAAGTAATTCCAACTCAACACAATGGTTAACATGAACCTCTAGTTCATGAGCTAAATCTAAACCTCTAACTGTTAAATTTACTTCATGTAGTGAAGTCTCAGTGTCAACCTGTAGCAGTTTCTTACAGCAAAGAAACAGAACTCTTGTAATATTTTGAACTCCCTGATAAGCAAGAGACATAAAGTTGATGTGTTTCTGATGTTCCACTTCAAGATAGTAACAATGGAGCTATTCTTAAAGAAGTACATAAAGCTTAAGCTTTTTGAGCCAAAGTCTCTATGAAGAGGATACATTTGGAGACCAGTTGTTTGAGGTGCTGATGTGCTGTCCATATGTCTCAATTGGTTGTCATGGACCACTGAGGCCGTATAATACAACACTTTTTCCCCTGCAGGCTCTCTATAATCCTTTTCCTTTCTGTGTCAAAGGCAAACAAGACATCATCCTACAACAAGGCTCTGCACTTGAACATTTTAGCCTTTGCCACTGGCCAGAGTTTTTAATTAGCTGTCATAAATTTGCCTTCTTTTATAATCATTCTGAGGCAGGAGAATAATCAGCCTCTGTCTATATCTTAAAACATAGAGGTAGGGATTAGGCTGATTGTAAAATTGCCTGTGTGGAAAGGAAAGAGTATAGCAATTTGTTTTCTACCAGAGAAGCCTTCAGAAGGAGAATTTATCCTTGTATCATGATTGTCTTTTCCAGCATTGAAAAGAGGTATTCAAATTCAATGATAAACAAAATCAACAACAGAATCCTACTCTGGTTTGTTTTTTCCTACTTGTCTTCTGAGAGGGGTGCTTTCCCTGAGCACCCTGGAGAATGCTGGCTGTGCCTGCAGAGAAAGGCAGAGACATGTGGAGGGTTTTGCTTCATGTGCTGTGAGGTGTGTATGAATGTTCTAATTGACAGTCTTTTTATTTTTATCACCTACCCTGCAACTCTTGTAATTTAGCCCAGAAAACTAGGTGGAAGATGAGAAACGTCCTTGTCATCTTGTTTGCCCCGAATGCCGTCATGCATCTGAATGGCCAAGGTGATATTAAGTGCTCTGCAGAATGATGGAGAATATACAGATCCTCCCCTGAAGTAACTAAATAACCACAGTCTCTCCATGATGGAGACTTACTTAGTGTTCACTGAGAAGAAGACTGGAGTTAAAATTAAGAAATCTGGCTGCAATTAAAAATTATAAATTAATGAGAGTCACCAGAGAAAAACAAGACCCAGATACTGGGGGATTTTTTGGTGTGTGTGTTTCAGGAAAGGAAGTTACTCAAAGAAGTACTTGTTCCTCTCCTGTATAGCTGGTCAAAGATTTTTGGGTTGATTCTGATTGACTTTGACTAATTCTTATTATGATTTCAGGCTGATAATGCTGGTGGCTTAAATGAATGAAAAAGTGTTTGTATATTCAGCACTTACAGTCAGTTGTGGCTTTACTTATTCATTCATTCGTTTATTCATCCAACACATATTTACTAATTGTCAGCTATGTTCTAGGCACTTTGGCTGGCACCAGGGATACTGTTTCAACAAAACCTGAGTGTGAACTAAAATAAAATCTGAAGCCCCCTTCTTGGCCAAGGGGACCCCAGAAATACCCTAAAGTTGAGTTGCTGGCCACGAGAAGGGAGGTCAGACATACCTTTTCATGCCTCCTTCCCTTCCTGGAGATATTCTTTGTAACTCACTAACAGGCCTAGGGCTATGCAAGACAAAGCTTAAATCGTACCTGTAGGTCCTCAATTTACTTAACAAATCACTTGAGTCTCAGAATATGTCCACTGGCTTGTCCATGATTAGCAGACTTCCTTATCTCAACTTAAAACATTCCAAGCCTTTAGACACAGGTTCATTTCTTTAACCAATTATTAATACAAATCAAAGCATCTTTAAGCCCACCTATAACTTGTAATCTGCACTTTGAGGTGTCCCACCTTTTTGGGCCAAACCAATGTATGCCTTCCACGTATTGATTTATGACTTCATGTGTAATTCCTGTCTCCCTGAAATGTATAAAACCAACCACACGGAGACCACTTGCTCAAGGCTTTTTGGGCATGGCTCTGGGCCATGGTAACTCATACTCAGCTCAGAATAAACCTCTTTAAATTATTTTACAGAGTTTGGGTTCTTTTCCATTGACATGAACATTATTTTGATAATCATTGTGTGATGGTTGTTAGGGAGAAAGGAAAACTTCCCTGTCAGGCAGAGGGAGAAAAAAAATAGAGACAAAAGATGGCTTCGGCGGGCAAAGATAGGTTTTAACGATGAAACCTGAGAAGGGCCTCTGCCCAAAACAGACAGAGACCCTTGCTCTTACAGGCTGAGGGGTTTTAAGGGATTTTGGTGGGGACTCTCAAGGGGGCAGGGCTGAATTCTCATGGGCTTTTGAGAGGGGCGGGTTGTCCACGGGCATAGGGAGGTGGTTAGTCAGCCGCGTCAAAGATCAGGGCAGAAAGGGGATTTTCATTAAGGAGGAGGGCTCAATGGGGGTTACATTCTTGACAAAGGGAGGGGGAGTTCTTCCTGGAACAGCCACCAGTCTCTGCCAGCTCCGTCCCAGCCTTTGTAGTTCGGACTTATCTTTATAACCTCCCGAGCAGGGGCCCTTATATGACTTCTTCATCTACCCCATTCCCTTCCATACATTTTTCAAATTCCCACCCTGAGTAAGTCCAACATTCCTCTTTCCCCCCTAAAGTTTCACTGAAAGATCAACTCACAATAAGGCAGATTAATAAGAGAAAGAGATTGCAAATTTATTTACCATGCATGTGGGGAGAATGATAGAGTGATCACCTAATATCCCTGGAGTCCAGAAGTTTATAGACCCTCTTTTTAGACAGGAGAGGGAGATGAGGAATATAGGTAATTCTGTTTAGGGGCAATAAGGATCATTAGGGAGGATGAGTAGATACTTGGGAGAATGAATGGATGGGGAAACAGATTGACTTATAAATGATTCTCTTTGGAAATTTAACCTGAGAGACAGGTATTATCTTTAACACGGGTTGGACCAGGTCTGGTTGCTTTCTCGATCTTATTTCCTGCAATATATTGAGATAACAGGGAGGGGAAGGGAAGGCAATTGTTCTTTTTGATGGGTTCATCAGATCTTTATGCAGATAGATAGAGGGAAAGCTCCTTCCAGCTCCTGTTGATCTGCAAGGGCCTTTAATTCAAAGTACACTTTATACCAAGTAGTCATATTTTGGGGTGAAATTTCCTGAGCTCCTTCATGGTTTTGGCAGCTCACTTTATTTCTCTGGGTTACATGTCAAGAAAACAATTGTTCATGTAAGTTACTCTAATCTAACCAACACAGATGGCTTCTGGGGCTGTGGGAACTTATGCAAGAATGTCAGAAAAAAGCTATTACCGGTTGAGCATCCCTAATCAGAAAATCCAAAATACAAAGTGCTCCAAAATCTGAAACTTTTTGAGTGCCAACAAAATTATTAAAAATATTGTATAAAATTACCTTCAGGCTATGTGCATAAGGTGTATATGAAACATAAATGAATTTCATGTTTAAGCTTGGGTCTCATCCCCAAGATATCTCATTTTATATATAGATACACATATATGAGCAAATATTCCAAAATAAAAAAATCCAAAATATAAACACTTCTGGTCTCAAGCATTTCAGATAAGGGATATTCAACCTGTACAAAATAATGAGGGCTCACATTTTTTGATAATAAGTTGATAAAACAATGAAATATGAATATAAGATTGTCAGACAGAAATCCTTCATTTGGAGCTAGATGTTAATAACCATGGTTGAAGATCAAGTTATTCTAATTCACTTAACCAACTACTTTGATTGAATATTCGAATAAATTATAGAAGAAAATTGAGGAATCTCCTTCAGTAATTTCATTATAACAGAATTGATACTTATTCATTCATTATTCCACAAATATATTTGAACAACCAATCAATAGTGCTAGAAGCTTGCTGTCTAGTGGAGAAGCTATATAACCAATAAATCCACTAAAATATGTAAAATCTGAAGTAGAAGCTTTAAGGTTCTGGGGGGACAAAAAGACATAATAAAAACGGAAGAATAACTAGTTACTGGTGAGATAATATTCCCAGCATTCTCTTAAACACTGTGTCTCCTTCTTTTTTCTTTTCCCAGACAAAAAGAAAAGAAAAGAAAAATAAAAGGAGCATATACCACCATTAGGGGTGTCAGATATTTATGGCTGTTATCTTAAACCCCAGTTTTCTTTTTTTTTTTCTTCATCTGATTTAATGAAGTGGCTTCACTTGACTAAACTCTTAGATAGGTGGAAGGAGGGGCTACGAGATGCCTCTAGGCTCCAAGCAGAAGAATCAAAGTGCAGGCTTTGGGAAACAGAGCTCCTGGGGAGGCCTAAAGCAGCTGTAAGGGGTAATGGAATTTTCTGGATTTAAGTATAAAAAACTACATTTCATTTCATTTTTCTAGAGGTTAATCCTGAGTGATGATGCTCCCAAATAATTTGCTCAACTATTTATTCATCTCATTGTAATCCTAGTTCCTGATAGTTTAAAGATATTATTAAACAAAATTTATGAGAAGCCATTGTTTCAGCTGAGCTCCTACTCTGGGCTCCAGCAGACAATGGAGTCACTCATGCTAGCTGTCATGCACAATCAAATTGAACTTTGAAACAGGCCAGTTTGTAACAGAGTAGTCACCCTTCCTCCCATAGATCTGCAAGTGTAAAATTGAGAGTGGGGAATATGTAACAGAGGGAATGGCCTGGGGAAAAAATGGCAAAAGACGTTTTCTATCTCTTTAAAACTTCCCCCACTCTTTTTAGGAACTGAGGCCTGCATCCCTGCCTCGGGCAGGTGGTCAGGAGGGGCAGGGGAATGTCTTCTGTTCTTTGTGTTACAGGAGATGGCTCAGCTGAACTGTCAGCTCCACCCCAGGCCCAGGCCTGGCCAGCGGAGGTCTGGGTGGGCCTCCCAGGTGGGTGAAGGTCACAGGCTTTGTCTTCAGTAGAAATGGGACGATTAGAATCATTAACAACAATAGCCTAGAACTGAGGGCCCTCCCTTTAAAAGCTCTGTATTTCTGCTTATGGACAGGAATTTGGATTTTGAGATGATAGTCTGCCATTTTTCCTCCTTTGCCAGCAAAGTAATAAACTTCTCTTTCCTTCTTCCTCTGTCCCCTCTCATGGACAAGTGCCAAGCTTGCAGTAATGAGTTTTCCAAAAAATAGGAGATTCACAGCCACCAGTCAGAAGTGGCCCAGTTTACCTAAGCCAGCATAGTAAGGAAGTCCCTCTGTGTTAACCCTTGTAAGCGAAATAACTCTGGAATGACCAATCTGCTTTTGTTCCCTGTTTCTGCTTTCTTCACCGCTTTTCTGCCTATAAAGCCAACCCCCTCTGCTCAGCTTATTGAAACATCTATTCTTTTTAAAGAATGAAATGTTGCCTGATTCTAGAATATTAATAAAAGCCAATTAAATCCTTAAACCAAATTTGTTGTTGTAATTTTGTTTTTGACAATATCAATAAAGCCACCTTATTCTAAGATTTATATAAGGTGGCTTTATCTTATTATTCACAGAATTCTAAAGTAAGCATAAAGAAAATTATTAAACTAAATTCAAAAGTGTTATTAAATATGCTGGCTCATTATTAATCTTGGGGGCAGGAGAGAAGACATTCATTGATTAGTGCTGGTCTTGGAAGAACTTACTGTCTTGTCAAGGAGAAAAGACTGATAAAAAATAATACAAGACAATATAGTCAAGTTTCAAACTGTGTGTATTATGGATGTTCACAGAATTGTGCTGATCTTTGTTTGCATGGAAAACCTTGTGAAATGGGTATGAGTAGGAGCCGATAGAACTGGGTGTTTTTACGGGCTCCAACCCTTATCCCTGGAGTCGTCTTGGGGAAATTTCCTAACATTTCACCGCCTTAGAACTCTATGTCTCACTTGCTTACTGGGGATTAATGGGATATGCTTTTGAGAAGTCATTTTTTCATCCCAATGATGTTCATCATGATAACACAAAATTTGTCTCATTGAAAAACAGACATAATGTAACACAGTTAGAAAATATTATTATAATATTTGGTCCTAAATTCCTTCCTGTGAGCTGTTTCTGTTCAAAAACCATGTTCACGAATGCTGGGAGTGTGTCAGCTGGTGACTTTGGAGGAAAGGGGAACCCGCCATGCATGAGGTAGGAGGGGGAACGTGGCGCTTTGCCACGGAGAAGGACCGGGGAAAGGAGTGCAGGAAAGGGTGTGTGGAGAAGAGGAGAGACAAGCCAGCAAAATCAAAAAGCAGGTGCTGCCAAGAAAAAGAGCCTGGATAGAAACTTCTGGTGGTGAGTGGTAAAAATAGATCTGGGGGACAGGACAGTAAAATAAGTGATGTGATTTTGCCCCTAACTCTCCAATCACCCATAAAATCTATTATGCTTACAAATGCTTTGGTTCAGTTTTTGAGGAACACAATAAAAGAGCTATTTTACAAGCAAGAAACAAGAGCCCAAGAAGCAGAAGAAGTTCTGTGATGGTAAACTGTCCAGAAATTAGCCAACGATCATGGGATGGCTTAGGGCTTCTGTCACAAATGGAACTATGGGGTTCATTCCAGGTTGATCTAAACCACCAAGGACCAGATGAACTCCCATATAGCACGTGAGACCAATTTGTAAAGGCATCAGAAAAGAGTTCACATTATTACAAAGTTGGCTCCATGAGTGGGTAATTATTTTTAACATCTATCAGGGCTCAGAACATGACACCCCAAAATATGGCACCTTGGCATAAGCAAAATGTCACTCTCTGATCTTCTCCCTCCTTTCTCCCCTGATGTCATAGCCATGCTTCTCCCTCCTTTCATGTGGAAACTGAAGACCCTCCCCAGCATCCTGCCCCATACCTGGAGGAGAGGAATGAAGGCACAGAGACACAGAGAAGAATCTGGACAAACAGGCCTTGCTAAGTTCCCCCAGTTTATTGCCATTAAATCATACCCTTTTTGTCTAATCACACTTCTACTATGACTGTCCATTCTTCATCAAACTGAAGCATAAAAATACGTGGTTTTCCCTGGGTGTTTGAGTCTTCACTTTTGAAGGCTCTCATGTCATGTCAAACTTTGATTAAATAAATTTGTTATGCTTTTTTCTCTTGTTAATCTGTCTTTTGTTATAGGTTGACAGCCATGAACCTCGTCATGGGTGAGGAAAAGATACTACTTTTTCTCCCCTAAACATCTAATTAAATTCTTCAGTTTAAATCCTTCCGTGTAAACCAACAACATCCCAGATCTTCTTTGTTCACCTGTACTGACAGCCTTGATGTTTTTGACTTTTTCTTTTCCTGTCTTTTTTTCTTTTTTCTTTCTTTCTTCCTTCCTTCCTTCCTTCTACCCTTCCTCCCTCCCTCCCTCCTTTTTCTTCTTTGTTTTTTTTTTTTTAGAGACAGGGTTTCACTCTGTCTCCCAGGCTGGAGTGCAGTTGAAGGATAATAGCTCACTGCAACCCCAAACTCCAGGGCTCCAAGGATCTTTCTGTCTCAGCCTCCCAAGTACCTGCAATCTCAGGCACACACCACCAGGCCTGGCTAAATTTTTAAAAAGTTTTTATGTAAAAATGGGGTCTCGCTATGTTGTCCAGGTTAGCTTTGACTTTTTCTAAATCAAATACATCCTTGTGAATATATTACTCTCACCTATATGGTCTTCAGAACAGAAAACATAAAATTACTCTTTCGGAGATCGTGATGACACAATATTCTGTAAGTGGTGATGGCTGATAAAACTGTTTTTGTACCATTCTTTTCACACAGGTATTTTTAAAGTTATACTTCACAGTTCTGTTCTTTGCTATTTCAAGCACAAAGTCAGGTATTGTCATTCTCAAAATTTAATTCTGAGAAAAAATTTTATCCTGCATCCATCAACATTGTCTTCCATTTTGGTCTGTTCCTCCCTTCTTCTCCAACTGAGACCCCTACTGAGTTATGCTCCAGGTCCCCAATTGCTCCTCAGATAGTCTCTGTGACTGAACTTGGAGGTGTGCGAGAAGCTCACATTCACAGTAAATTCAGACAGAGCTGGCTGCAATAGTATAAGCCTTACTAACATCGGCAGCTTTCCTCTGTGGATAGCCTTGTGATGACATTGCAGTAAAATGTTATACAACTTCAGCGTCATCTAAATGTTACGTGACACTCTCACAGGACACTTTCCATTGCATAAAATCATTTCTTGTGTTACCTGAAAGAATGACAATTCTGTTTCTAAAATTATTCAGAACTTACTAGAAAACCAAACCCAAACCTTACTACATTTTTTATTCTACTGGTGAATAAATATTTTCCCTATTCATATTTAGGTTGTTGTGAGAGTTAAACAGTATGTATGAGAGTACTTTGTTCACTATAAAGCTTTGTACAGACACTTGTTTTATTTGCTATTTTCAAAATGCCAAAAGCTAACAATACCCCTTCATTTCCACAAGATAACAGTGATGATCTTGGACCCAACTGCATCTTTTCTCCCTCCGAGTTATGACCACACTTCCTCCAGTTGGTCAGCTATATTTAAGTGGAAAGGAAAAGGAGAGACAGGCTGTCACTGGTTAAAAGAAACACAGATGCAAGGGCTTTTCAGGTTAGTCCTAGAGAGTTTCATGACATTCTAGGGTTTTCACTGCTTCTGTGAGTGAATTTTCTTTGCTGCTCCCATGCCAGAAATGTTCGAGCTTCAGCAAACCATTCAGGCCTTGGCTGTTGCTATGATTTTAATGTCCCCCTGAATTTCATATGCTGGAAACTTAATCCCCAATGTGGCAGTATCGGGAGGTGGGATTTTTGAAAAGTGATTGCATCACGAGGGCTCTGCCCCCATCAATGGATTAATCATTTTATGGATTAATGGATTAATAGGTTAATAGATTAATGGGTTAATGGATTAATGGGTTATCATGAGAGTGGAATGGTGACTTTATAAAAAGAGGAAGAGAGACCTGAGCAAGCATGTTAGCACACTCAGCCCCTCACCATGTGATGCCCTGTGCTGCTTCAGGACTCTGAAGAGAGTCCCCACCAGCAAGAAGGCCCTCAGCAGGTGCTGAGCCATGCCCTTGGACTTCCCGGCTTTCTGAATTGTAAGAAATAAATTTCTTTTCTGTATAAATTATACAGTTTCAGGTGTTCTAACTAACAAAACACAGACTAAGACAGCTATGTTATTAAGACTGTCTTTTGAAAAGACATGGACATGATCCTGAAAAAAAATATGTGTGTGTGTGTGTGTGTGTGTATTACACAATTCTAAGAGTTACTGTCTTCAGAATATTAAATATGCAACAAAGTAATTAACAGAAAAAAGAGGCCCAGTACAATGTTATTTTTTCACAAAAAAGTTAACAGACTAGGACGGAGAAAGTGATGCCATGTAGTCAAGGGGAGAATTTTGATTTTTAAGTTGGATCTGTTTACTTATTGTACAAATATGAAAACTTTTCAAAGAATCTTAAACTTGCTAAGCTCTTTATGGTTTTGTTCCAACAACTGCTTCCTTTGCTTATAATGGGTTCAGTTGGCTTCTCTGAGTCATCTTGCTTCTCTGGACAAGTGAGGTGTTTGCCGTCAGTGAAGTGGGCTGAATCCACAAGGTGTTGCTGTCTACTGATGAGTTGTCAGCAGGTGGCAGTGGTGTGGGGCCAGTGATTCAGCTCACCCTAGGATTGTTAACAGAGATGAATATAGGAGATAAGCAGCCTATTCTATTTTCTTTCAAAATAATGATTTATTAAAAATATTATGAGTTGGATTGTTATATTCGTAAGAGCTAAGTAAACACAGTGCTTTGTGGACCAATACAGAATTTTCATTGTTGATAATCTCTTATATATGCTAATTAAGTTAATCAAATTCTGCTGTTCTTCCATAACAGAAGGGTAGCTTAATCTGTGATCCTTTCTCTCAGGATATCACAGACACAATTTTCACGAGTTTGCTAAATGTTTTACTCTGTCTTAAAAAACTGGGTTAATAAAGGTATTGGTGTTGAATTTCTTCAGCATTCAAACCATGGTTGGGCATTATGGAGATTGAATCTGGTTAGTCTCATACACCTCTGGAAGTAATAGCTTCCCTTGCATTTCTATTCTGCATGTCCTAATTTTGCTTGTAGACTATAAAATGCAATCTAGCATAAGGACTGCCTTTATTGCTTTTTAACCCTAGTAGCTAACACAGTACATTATACAGATGCTCTTGAACTTATGGATGAGGTTTTGTCACCATAAACCCATAATAAGTTTAAAACATCTTAAGTTGTGTTGGGTTTGCCCCGGAATGGGGTAGATGAAGAAGTCAGATAAAGGCCCTCGCAGGCAGGCTCCAGAGGCTCCAGAGGTTGTAAAGATAGCTCTAAATTACAAAGGCTGGTATGGAGCCGGCAGAAACTGGCTGCTGTTCCAGAAAGAACTTCCCCTCCCCAAACTTTCTATAAAACTCGCCACTCTTCCCCTCTTCTGGGTGGACGCCCTTTTTGGCCTTCACCCACCTGCACCCAGATGCTCAAAATAAAGGGCATTTTACCATGCCCCCAGGCTTGCGTGTCTTCCTCTCAGGCTCCAACCTAAGAAGTTGAAAATGCATTTAATAGACCTAACTTACTGAACATCATAGCTTAGCCTAGCTTACCTTAAACGTGCTCAGAACACTTACATTAGCCTACAGTTGAGCATAATCATCTAACACGAAGCCTATTTTATACTGAAGTGTTGAATATCTTATGTAATTTATTGAATATGTTACACTGTGTAGTACAGTATTGGTTATTTACCCTCATGTTCACATGGCTGGCTGGAAGCTGCAGCTCACAAAAGAGTAAATATCATTATGACTATCGCTAAGCCCTAGAAAAGATCAGAATTCAAAATTTGAAGTACAGCTTCTACTGAATGTATATCCCTTTCACACCATGGTAAAAAGTCAAAAATTGTAAGTTGAACTGTCCTAAGTCTGGTACTGTGTGTTTATACATTATGACTCCACAAACATTTGATATTATTGACAATGGTGCAATACGATAAGCAATGTTGTAAATGTTGGAAGAGTAGTATTTACTAAAGGAGTGTTTACTATGTAACTGAGCACTGTGATAAATTCTTCTAATACTTTAGCTTGTTTGTTCCTCATAGCAATCCTACTTTACAGATGAGGAAATGGACATAGAATAGGAAACTTGCTCAAGTTTTGCAATGAATATATTTCATTTTAAAAGATAGGGTTTATTTGAGCTGTCACTGGAATTCTCAGACTTTTTATATCAGATTTGATTAATGATAGCTATTGAAAGAGCTCAGGAAATTTCACCTCCAAATATGACTCCTTGGTATAAAGAATATTTTGAATTAAAGAGCCTTGGAGATAAAAAGGCATTGGAAGGGGCTTTCCCTCTGTCTGTATAAATTGGACTGACCTATCAAAAGAACAATGGACTTCCCTTCCCCTCCCTGTTATCTCAATATATTGCAGGAAAGAAAATCAAGAATGCAACCAGACCTGGCCCAAATCATTTTAAACATAATACCTGTCTCTCAGGTTAATTTACAAGTCAATTTATTTCCCCCCCAACCATTCATTCTCCCAAGTATCCATTCATCCTCCCTAGCAACCATTTATTGCCCCTAAACAGAATTACCTATACTCCTCATCTCTTCCCTCCCCTCTAAAATGTGTGTATACAAATATCTGGATCCCATTGGAATATTGAGTAATTCCTCTGTGATTCTCCCCATGAGCACAGTAAATAAAACTCTCTCTCTTATTAATCTGTCTTAATTGTGAGTTGATCTTTCAGTGAACTTTCAGGAAAAGGGAAAATTTCCCATCACTCTTACACTGACATCTATTGTATTCTTAATATGTTAAGCATTGTTCTAAGTGTATTACATTTATTAATTTATCCTCACAGCATCACAAGGAGGGAGATGAATTATTATTTACGTTTTGGAAATGAAAAGCGCAGACATTGAAGAGTTTAGTAGCTAGGGCTCAGAGGTCCTGTAGCTAGCTGGTGAAAGGCCAACCTAGGATTTAAACCATGGAAGTTTCTTCAAAGATATTGTTCTCTGCTGATTTGTTATACAGCCTGTCAATTAAAATTAGGTTTTGACCCAGCATGAAGATTATTTAAGATTTCATTTCCCATTTTGAATAATGTTCTGAGTTTTCCTAGACAAAGTCATTTAATGTTATTGAGTTTCACTTTTCATTTTTTATATGATTGTCAACATTTTTACTTTCCCTGGTAGTCTTGTGGTTAAGATTCGACGCTCTCAATATTTTTACATTAGTTTCATGAAAAGGCTGTTGTTGGGTTTCACGGTGCAATGTATTTAACAGAAAGGCAAAAAAAAAAAAAATCATGTTACACACGAAAATACTCAACTGATTTTTGACAAAGGTATAGAAACAATTCAATGGAGGAAGGATAGTCTTTTTAACAAATGGTGCTGGAGCAATTGGACGTCCCCCAAAATGAATTTGAACCTAAACCTCACATTTTAATCAAAAATTAGCTCAAAATAGATCATAGACTTAAATGTGAAATGTAAGAGTATAAAACATTTAGAAAAAAAGCAACAAGAGAATATCTTCAGAATTTAGAGCTAGGCAAAGAGTTAGAGATGACACCAAAAGCATGATCCATATTAATGAAAACTTTTTTTGATAAATTGGACCTCATCAAAATAAAAACTTTTGCTTTGTGAGAAATCCTATTAAAAGAATGAAAAGACAAGTTACACGGTGGTGGACAGTATTTTCATATCTGACAAAGAAATTGTATCCAGAATATATAAAGAACTCTTGAAGGTCAACAGTTAAAACACAAAAAAGAAAATGGGCAAAAGACAGACATTTCCCAAAGAGAAGATGCGGATTTCAGTAAGCACATGAAAAGATGTTCAGAATCATTAGCCATTAGGGAAAAGCACATTAAAACCACAATGAGATATCACTACACACCTATCAGAATGGTTAAAATTAAAAATAATAACACCAAATGCTGGCAAAATTATTGAGAAATGAAATCTCTCATACATTGTTGGTGGGAATCTAAAATGATACAACCACTTGGGAAGTAGTTTGGCAGTTTCTTCATAAAAATTTATGTACTATTTTTGCAACTTCCTGTGAATCTCTAATTATTTCAAATAAAAAGTTAAAGAAATCACATGTGAAGCACAGTAAGATGGAAAGAGGCTGTTACTGTATTCATTTTGTTGCAATAGTAAAAATAATATTATTGATAGTATACATATAGTAGACATGTATAGTTTATTTTTAAAGCCTTTTCAGTTGCTTCATATTAAAATGTCTAAAGCATTCTAGCAATTTAAGAAAGAAAAATCCCATTTAAAATGTTAGTTATGGCTTGCTGTAGCAAAAAAATGTTTTATTTGAAAAAATTCATAGGAACCACTGGGTGGCAGTAGAGGTTTGGGTTTTTGTTCACGTGCGTGTTTTTTTGGAAAGCTGAGAAAATAAAGAACTAATTTGGTTCTTCTCATAGCAAATAAAAAATCTGTAATGATAGACATTATTGGTGATTGGCAAGGTTTAAACTGGCAAATCCAGTCATTAAAAAAATTAGTGTTGGTATAAATTAAAATTCTCAATAAATAACACACGCTGCCAGGGACCACATGCAGAGAATAACTTTGTAAAAATAAAACTTGGGCTAGCAGTCTGAGGTGAAAATGGACAATTTTAGAGAAAAAATAGTTGGGCATTGAGCTGTGTAATGGCATTTGGGATTTTCTGATTCAAATTTTTATTTATTTATTTATTTATTATTAAGAGACAGGGTCTTGCTCTTTTCCCCAGTCTAGAGTGCAGTGGTGACATCATACCTCACTGCAGCCTCAAACTCATGGGCTCAAGAGATCCTCCCGCCTCAGCCTCCCAAGTAGCTGCAAAATTTTAATGGCTTTCAGAAATTTTAAGCAACCCCTTTATTTCTCTGCCTCCTCCCGCTAATAATTATACACAATTCAGCTGCTCTTCTTTTCTTATATGGGAAAAAGGCTTCCTCTTTTAGATTATAAATTAAAGTAACCCAGTACATGAGGCAGAGGAACAAAATTCTGCAGTTTCTGTGATATCACATTTCAAAAATATTTAATGTCTTTTCATCTTGATAAAACTGAGAGAAAATCTTTATACGATTTGTTGGATTTTTCCATAAAATTTACTTGCTAGGGGCAAATTGAGACATTGATTTTAATATCAAGGTTGAGGAGATCCTATGCTTTTCTTCACAGCTTAACCTCATTAATGCATCTCATTCTAAATATATATTGCCAAGGCTAGTTCTGAGGCATTTATTTGCATATGTTACTGTTCTTTTGTGTCATCCTACTGTCAGGTGGAATAAAAAGATGGATATTCGGTTTGGCACTACCTATACAGGAGAGAAATATTCAAAATCTCTGCTGAATATTCATAGTAGTATTGTCAAACCAGATTTCCATATGGTCAGGCATCAAAACAATTTTTACAACCAAATGGTCCAATTTTTAGTCTGCCTTCTATGGTGTCGTCTAAACCTTGTGGATGCTGGACAATGAAGGAGCGGAATGTCTATAATGAGGCACCACAGAGAGGTTGGGATGGTAATACATTACGTCATTGTCGTGTGGTTTGAGTGTGATAGTGCCATGAAAAAGCTTAGCCCTTTGCCTGCCTCAGAGCAGATGCTCGATAAATTCTATCTACCGTGAGTACATGATTGGGATCAGAAGATGCTAATGCATAGTAGACTCCTAAACAGCAGACAGTTTAAAATTAAAGAGCTAATATTAATGCCTCAGTATTAATAGAATATAATATTTCCTAATTTTTATTCTTATTCACTTTATTCACATCAGCAACCCTTAAGAAAAATGATTTTCATAACATAGTTGTGCTTCTGTGTATCTACTTTTTATGTAAATAGCAAAACAAGCTTTCTGAGGACTATGGATGTCTGTAAGGTCTATTTTTCACTAGAAGAATAAGATTGGTTATTTTCTCTTTAGTTCTCTGAGTCAATAATAAAATAGTTAATTCATGAAAAGTATAAGTTTACTTTAATTGGTAGTCAGATGAGAAAATTAAAATGTCCTCACCCCTTCAATATTTACCAACTTTCTACTTTTTCCTTAGCTTGGAAAACAAACATTATCTTGGAGTTCAAGATTGAAAAGTTTCCTGAAAAAAATTCTCTGGGGACACTGAGGCTAATGGAAGAGATATCAATATTTAATAGTAATTCTTAAGAATCCTCTGGGGTATATGCTTTTTATCATGTTTCCCATTAGATTTTTTTCCCCTCAGAAACATGTTAAAGTACTTCAAAACCTCGCATAAAATGTATTTTTCGTTTCTCTTCACTCTACTGTCATCTATCCTTACCTTTTCAACCCCTGCATTTTTCGGGGTTTGTCCTGTTTGTTCTTTGCTTGTGAATTTTCCACTTAAAAATCCAGCCTTGATTCAGGTGAATCTTTTGGAGCGTGTATGTGGTAAAGATAGCTACAAACAGGCATTCGGTGAATTTGGCACTGGAACTCAAAATACAGTGTTACTTTCATGAAGAGGAATGTATACTAAACCTTTCAGGCTTAAATATCATCATATTTAAATAAAGCTTCAACCTTACCCAGATGATCAGAAGCTGCATTTTTTTCTTGAAGTTGGTCTCCACAATCTCCTAGCAACAATTCTCAAGTGACTTCTTTTTAATATAGGAAAAGTGCCAGGGGAATAGATTAATATTTTACTGAAGGAGTTAATTTGATTCATGTGCACAGCATCTGTACCCCAAAGCAGCACATTCCTGAGAAATTGCCTGAATCTTTGCATGAAAGAAATTGTCTACTACATCATAAAGAAGAGGCCCTTTGGAACTAATCTTGCAGCAAATTTCAGTGCTTTATGCCTTACAATAATACTGTAATAGATAAGCAGTGACCTGATTACCATGACTTATCATTTACATGCAATCCTTCTTTAAGTGCTCAGATTGTTTCTTAAACAGCATTGCCTTCATCCTCGTCTTGGCCCCCTCAGCAAAGTAGCAAGAGGTAGTCACTCCACTTTTATTAATGACAACATTAAAGCAGAGAGTTAGAATATGCTGGAGGAAATTGTCCCTAAACCTTTTTAGAAGTCTTTCACCACACGTAACAAATAAACACCATTTACTTTTGTGAGCAGACAATTAATCAATCCGTGCTACTGAAATTCACAACTGAGTGGAAATCAGGCAAGTTTAGAAGGAAAAAAAATCCTAAATCATTTTAATAACTAGTACGCAATTGACATTGTGCTAGGCACTATAAAATGGTTTCATCAGCAAATCTTCACAACCCATGATGTGAATTTCTTTTTACACAAATTTCTTTTTACAATAATTTAGCAAGGTAAGATGACTGAGATCACACGGCCTGGAGCAAATGGAACAAGATTTCAAGCCCTGATTTTTTTGCCTCAAGGCCTTGCCATTTCCACTGTGAAATGGAAAGGAAGAGAGCTTTTTGAATAAGGAAGAGAGCTCAAGTGAAAAATCTCCTTCCCACCCAGAGGTAACCACACTAATAATTGTCCCAAAGCCATTCCCAGTTTGCTCTATTCTCTTTAGGGGTGTAGAGACCTTGGCATTTCCGGATCCAATCTCTGCTTTGGAGGCAACGCAGCCTTAGAATTAGGCAGCTCTGCTAGTCATATGCTTCCCAAAGTCCTCATTTCTACATTATTAAATCTACGTAATAATATTTACTAGGTTGTGAAAGGGATTAAACGAGAGAATGTGTCTAAAATTCTTGGCATAGTTCTTGTCATGAAGTAACTTATCATCTCTTACATAGTGCATTGTTTTTGAGATAGTTGTTGCTAAATTACTCATTTATGGCTAGCATGTGGGCCTAGATTATCCAGGGCTTTGCCATTCAAAGTGTGATCAGAGGACTACAGTATTACTATTATGCTATCATATATTATTAATATATAACAATATTATCAATGATAATTCATTATTAATTATTCAGTAGGCTGTCTTTGACTATGCACTGGTTTATTGACTAGTTTACTTGTTTACATTTACTTTTGAATTGAATGGATATTAAATTTTCCTTTCTCTTTAGCTATATTTTATTTTTGGCAAAGCATTAGGACTGTTTTGAGGTGTGTGCTGATTGGTGAGCATTGCTTTCCAGTATCCAGGAGTCCTATCTAGACACCACACCACCACATGGGAGAAGTCCTTTCAAAAAGCTATGACATAGGCTTATTATTCCTGTTTTTTAGATGAGAAAACTATAGCTCTGTGGTATTTATCACTTGAGCTTGTGATTAAATGGTTTACTCAAAAGAGGCTTCATAGGCCAAACATTTAAAGAGATCCAAGAAAGAGTCACATAGATTAATCAATTACTCTTTACTCAGTCTGAAGATGATGATAGGATAGCCTAGTTTTCTTCGAGAGTATTTTATTCTACCACATTTTATTCTGCCATACATGTTCCTGGATATCATGGACAGGACAATTTGTCTGAATTAGCATGGCACTGGAAATTTTTTTCATTTTTTTTATAGCAGCTTTATCACGATAAAACTTCCATACCACACAATTCACTCATTTACAGTATGAAATTCAATGTTATTTTAAATGTATCACTATTTATTTTATTTTATTATTAATTAATTTTAAATGTATAATTAACACATAATAATTGTACATATTTATGGGATACAGTGTGACGTTTCAATGCATATATATATCGTATAATGACCAAATCAGGGCAATTACCATCTCCATCACTTTAAACATTTATCATTTCCTTGTGGGGATAACATTGAAAATCTTCTCTTCTAACTATCTGGAAATATCCACTACATTGTTATTTGTTATAGTCACCCTACTACGGGATAGAACCACCAGAACTTATTCTTTTCTAACTATAACACTTACCTAACTGTAACCGGCATCGAAAATTTTTAAAGACTCTTGTTCTGATTTCATTTAGTCCCTGAACATGGAATATGTTTTATTTTCCTTTTTATTTTGATATAGTTTATTTTACTTTGACCTTTTATTACCTTACTAAAAGATAACCCACTTGCTAGCTATATAAACCTAAGCAGGTTACTCACAAGCTTTGGGTCTCAATTTCCACATCTATAAAATGGGGGAAATAATAATAGTGTGTACTTCATAGTGTCGTTATAATGAATAATGGGTTAATTTTTTTAAAGTGATTATGACAGTGCTTGGCACACAGTAAGGGCTGTGTGTTTGTCAAGAAAAAGTTAAAGAAGGATAATATGTCCAGAGAACTAATTTTTTCTAGATAATTTCTAATTGACTTTCTTTCAATTA
Organism: Daubentonia madagascariensis; assembly: GCA_023783475.1. Lineage (NCBI taxonomy): Eukaryota > Metazoa > Chordata > Mammalia > Primates > Daubentoniidae > Daubentonia > Daubentonia madagascariensis. Next base: position 66,639,687 of record JAKFHU010001209.1, read on the forward strand.
TGAAATTGAAATATAAAACACTGGTCCCTTAGTAGAAAAATCAGCATTTTGTTTTTAGAAGTGGTCCCAAGGGTTTATGTGGAGTATGCTAGAGGGCTCATAGCTCTTCCTCTCCAGCTTGTAATTCTCCAAGAACAATGTCAGTTATTGAAGGGCCAGCAACACATTTTACTCATTTTCACCCTTACAGCATAACAGAGAAGCTGCCAGAAAGTTGGTATCTGATAAATTTTTGTTGAATTAATGAGTCTTTAATTCATTCTTAGTTATTTTCCTGGAATTCTCAGCCTAGTCAAACGCCTCGTCCTTCAGATATCCCTAGTTAGTCCAGACCCCTGTGACGATGGCAGTCAACCACAGTGTTACTGTGGTGGGAGAATCGTGACAGACCCAAGAGTGCCTGGAAAAGCCAGAGGCTGATAGCACAGTAACTTCAAGAAACCGTGCCACCAAGTTCTGCATCCTCCAATTAAATAATCTGAAATAAGTTTTTGAATATGTGACAATGGCTTCAGTATCCTTCTGTTTGTATTACCATGAGGAAGCACATCAAAGTATCTCATGCAAAAAAAAAAAATATTTATGATAATTGCCTGGAATTTTAAACCATTTTGTCCAATGAATAGAATAGCTTTTTAAAGCTCTCTCTAGGGAAATTCAATACTTTAAAATTTGTTTAGCAAATGTTTATTGAACAATCAGGAAAAAAATAATCTCTTGTCCTCCTTCAAACCATTTTGGAAGTTGTAGATATGTATTTTTTAAATATTGCCATTGTTTTTCAAAATATTTGTTAATGTCCTGGGTTCTTAACCATATGAGTGTTCAATGAGTTTTAGTATCACTATTATTATTATTATTGGTATTAGCATCTTTAATACCCTCCATCCCTCACCCCTCCAATTCTCACCATCATCCACTTCCTTTTGGGTCTAATCACAATCTTCCTCGGGCTTGATTCAAGCCTGGCTTTTAAACTCATTCTGCTTCCTATTCACCTAAGTCCAGCAGAGTTGTGCATTGGAGTTTACCACCAGAAACCAAGACCTAAATCATCTTCATCACCTCCTCTGACCAGTAGCTAGATGGGCACAGCAAACCTAACCCAACAGCCACTTCTGCACACACTTTCCCTTCCCTGAAGTTATGGCAGCTGCTCCTCCAGTACTAGTTATGAGAGGTTAGTGGGGGGAAGATGAGGAGGGTATGGGAAGAACAGAGTAGGTAGAAAGTTGATGAATTATGAATGAAAGCAGAGTACAGGTGGGTGAATGAGCAGGTAGAAGAAGGGATTTGTTCTGGACTAAAGTGTCAATGATGGGGAAAAATATGCAGAACAGTGAAAGTACCTAGTGAAGTTACCATGGGCACAGACTCTGTTCTCCTAAGACTCTTTCTATTTTCCTTTCCTTAAATGTTTTTCTTTTTGATAATGTCATCTCAGAAAATTGTTTCTTTCCTTCATAACCTCCTTCTTAGGTTTCTAGGATGTAATGCTAATAGAAGTGGACATATTTAAGTAAGAGATATCACAAGACTGAAGAAACCCAGTGAGGTGTTTCTTTTTAACTATTAGTTGCTGCTGTTGTACTCCATGACGTAAGTACATTGTATTGTGGATAACACAGCAGCCAAGCAGCATATTTGTTCTCAGTGCCTGCATTAGTTTGCTAGGGCTGCCTTAACAAAATACCATGGACTGGATGGCTTAAACAATAGAATTTATTGTCTGAACCTTCTGAAGGTTGTGGAGAACCTGTTCCATGCCTCTCTCCTAGCTTCTGATGGCTTGCTGACAATCATGGGCATTCCTTGGCTTGCAGAAGCAATACCCCAATAGTGGCCTTCATCTTCATATGGCATTCTCCCTGTGTGCATGCCTGTGTCCAAATTTCCAGTTTGTGTAAGAACACCAGGCATATTGGATCAGGGACCCACTCTTCTCCATTAAGACTTCATCTTAACTAATTACATCTGCAATGACCCTACTTTCAAGTAGGTCACATTCTGAGGTACCAGGAGTTAGGACTTCTCCATATGCATTTGGGGAGAGGGGACACAATTCAATCCGTAACAGTGCCAGCTTGGGTAAATTTAACTTAATTTTCTGTTATCGGAAAACCATCATTTAGTTTGGGTGTTCTTTTCTTGGCTAGGTCTTTTTAATGAATAAAACACATGAACTTAAAGCCCTCTAATGAACAAAGTACAACTTCCAAGCTACCCAAATATAATAGAGACACTCATGTGTACCTCACATGGAAAAACTTATCTATATATGGAGTGAGAGACGGACATCGAGGTAAACTGGCAATGGGTGAGGAGGGTGCAGCTGAACACATTGGTCTGAGTTTTCTCTCCCATAGGTCAGTCCTGAAATCACAGAGTCCTCCTCTTTCAATGTCAGGCCCAAGTTACCCGAAGGGATCCTAATGGTCAGTTTTTAATAAACTGTTTCTGTGCTGACTGGAATGAATTCTGTCCAAGTCCATCTTCACCCCTTCTCTTGTTGGTTAAAGGAAACCCTTCATGAGACTGTCTCCAATCTCTAGATATGGAGATCTAATACCGGAGCATCTATTCATCCTTTCTATATACTTAGTCTTTAAGCAGCAGGGGAGGCTGGGGAGAGGTAATTCTGTTTCTGTTTTGTCTCTAGAATACATTCACAAACCCTGTGAAAACATTTAGTCCTGACCAAACGTACTCCACACATATCACACCCTCCCTGCCCCTACATGTACGTGCACACACACACACACACACACACACACACACACAAGCTCCCTCTCCCTGTGCTGTGGGAGACTTTTAGGGCCAGTTGCACATGGAATCTTCATTAAAACTCCCTGAGCAGTTGCAAGCTATTGCACTGAACTTGAAAATGGAGAGTGTCTTATTTTTAACAGTGAACTATTAGTACATGCCGGGAATCATCTGGAAGAAATGTGAGTCTCACTAAAAGGTGAAGATGACAGAAAACCCACAGAGTTAATTAACACGACAGTAAGAGAATCACAAAAATAATTTTATTTGGAGTTTTTGAATAACCAGAAGCTCAAATTAATTTTTTTAGATATTTCCCCAACAGGGAAAACACTTTACGCAGGCTGCTTCTCCCCCTCCAAAAACAGTTGACATCAGAAAGAAGTGAAAATTGCATACATATCTTTTTCCATTTATTGTAATTTTTATTGGAAATGGACTTGCATTGTCCAAGGAGGGATTTTGAATAATACACACATGTGCTTGCATGATTGGGAGAAAATTCTTGAGTCTATTTTTGGTAAAAATACAAAATATGTGTATTTATAAAAGGGAAAGTTTAAGAAAGAAGATAAAGGAAAGTGTGATTACTGATTTTGAGCATAGTCTAGATTTTCTTTCAAAAACAAGAATTTTTAAAAAATAGTTTTTGTCCAAATATTTCAAGATTCCTTCCAATAGGTACTATCAAAGCACTATTTTTTTTTATTGGACCTTGTCCCTCGTTTCTGTGGGAGCAGGAGAGTGATTGAAGAGGGGCAAATGAACATTTATACACACACACAGACACATATGCACACACACAAACTTAATTGCTGGCATCCATCTTTTCAAGTCTCATACCCTTAAAGAAAGTGTGGAGCATTGTGCTGGAAACCGTGGTGCTCACTCAACATTCCATCCCTGCCCATACCTTTCAGCCTCCTTGCAATTTTGCAGAACCTTGTGACTAGTTTTGGTTAATGGTTGTGGTTGGAAATGATGTGTAATGTTTGTTACTTTAGCATAACAGTCTTTCCCAGCTAATACAAAGGTTTTGCACAATATACATCACAACACACTTTCGTTTTCCAGATATCAGCAATTTTATTTTCCTAGTGTAAACAAGGTTGAAAAGTTGTATTCTGACAGTCATGGACTCTCAGTCCTGGGTCATCTTGCTAGCTGGGGAAAAGGAGGAGTTGACACATCTTTCTAGCTGAGGAGGTCTGTTAGGTTTCAGTAGACAGACAGATCAGAGTGACTGGCCCATTTTAAAAGGACAAAGTGGTCATTTAAGTAGAATTTTAGGGTGCTAACTGATGCCTTTTTCACTTAGGGGACACCCAGGGCTACACAGAACATTAATCATCTTTGCATAATTTAAACACATTTTTAACTTCCATTTCAAATGTTTAATGTTTAAATGTTTAAACGTTTGAATCCTTCGCTACATTTTAAGTAGCAGATTCAACTCTGGCAGCTATTGTGTTATCTCAAAAGAAAATGCACCTTAAAATCATTTGAGCTCATCCCATTTGAATATTCAACGCATGATAAAAAATTTAAGTATTCTCTTCAAAATCAACTTTTAACAATAGTCAGGCCTACTAAAGTTATCTTTCAAGAAAGCAATTGCCTAAAGAAGCAGTACAAAGGGAAGAAACTGGCCCTATCTCATATGGCTCTGGGGCAATCCAGCTTCCTCTCTGTGCAGTGATATTTCTGCACAGATTGCATAGAGATTGCAGCCTTTATAACACTCAATAATTAGGGATATGGTTAATCCTATTTCCATTGCTGTAAACATGCATTGTAGGGTCCCCACCAACTTTCTACTCCACCATCTGAAGTGCCAATTAAAATCAAAGAAGCAAGAGAGGATCTACCATTTGTAAGTTACACATTGATGTTGTAAAAAAAATTTTAATAGTTTTGTTCAAGTAAAACCAGCTGGAAGTAATTTTTAAAAAACTGTTAAATAGAACTTTTTCCTTTAGCATTCTATAACACTTTCATGTCTCCTGCTCTATTAATCTAATATTTCAGAAAACTCCCAGTGCAAATCATTAATATGGGAACACAGAAGGCATTTAATACCATCAACCCTTCTCCACAATTTTAAATGTAGGATTAAAGATTAAATTTAAATTAAGTTAAAATTAAATTTTTAAGTATAGGATTAAAGATTAGGGCTATCTGCTTCAGAACCAGAGGTGTAATTCTATGTATCTCTTGAGTATTACAGGTAAAGAACTGTGTTCTTAACAAAATCTGCTGTTAAGAGGGAAAACCTGCTGGCTCTCTGCATTTAAAAGGCTGACTACATGTATTTCCATTTATTAATATACACTGATGTTCCTACTTTGAAGTATCAAGATTTATATATTTGAGCTGACAAATTTGAAACTGTCTGCAATTTTGGATTTACAGGTACTATGCTAGGCCCTAGACGATAGTGAACAAAACTAAATATGACCCATGTCACAAGGATGCTTGGCATAGTGATGGAGATGGGATTACACAAATCATATAAAATTGTATTTGTGATAAGGACACTAAATGGATGGTATTTGGAGCCATAACATCATGTAGCCAAGGGATATGATGTAGCTAGTATGTCAGGCAAAGCTTCCTTGAGGAAATTAGAGATGAAATCTGAAGATTGGTTTTTGGCAAATGAAGTGGGAAAGGAAGAGTGTTCCAGGTGGAGACAATAATATGTGTTAAGGATTTGTAGTTAGAGGATACCTAGACACTGCATTTTTCATCTCTAGAGGTTTGATTTTTTAAAAATTATTTTCCATGCCTCTGCAGGCTCAGTGCTTCTTGAACATATGGCATAGAATTATACTAGCTGCTTTGATGTTCTTGTCTACTAAGTCTGTGTATTTCTGGGTCTGTTTTTATTGACTGATTTTTCTCTTCATTGTGGGATGTATTTCCTGAATCTTTGTACATCTGGTAATTTTGATTACATGCTAGAAAATAGAAATTTTACCTTTTTGGGAGCTGGGTATTTTTGCATTTCTAAACACATCCTTGAATTTGTTCTAGGATGCTGTTAAATTACTTAGAAACACTTTGGTTCTGTTTTTTGCTTTTAAGATTTGTTAGATGGGACCAGAGCAGCCTTTAGTCTAAGGCTAATCTTGCCCATTCAAATGGCAGTAATCTTTTGAGTATTCTATTCAATACCCCTTGAATTATGAGGTTTTCCATTCTGACTGGTGGATGTATGAGCTACTCCCAGCTCTGGGTGAGCCCCAGGAGTTATTTCCACTGCTCCTTTGGGTGTTTCTTTTTCTAGCTTTAGGTAATTTCCTCACATACATATGCTGATCAACACTCAGCTGAAGATTCAAGGGGGACCCTCTGCAGACCTCTGGAGCTCTCTCTCTGCAGTTTTCTCCTCTCCAGAACTTTGTCCTGTCAAACTAAATAACAAACAGAGGGGTAGAATTTCTAAAAGAAACTGGTATTTATTTGGGAATAGCATTACAATGAGAATACACATGACATGGTAAACTATGTGCATATGTAAAAGTTTGAGGCAAGGGGAAGTTTTTAAAGGCAAAATGAGGAAAAGTATCCAAGTTGTTTTGAATCAATTATCTTTGGCTACAAGAATTGAGAACAAGGGTGGCATCAGTCCAAGGTTGGACAGGAAGTTGCTAGACAGACGTCCTGTCAGAAGTATTTTCCATGTAAGGTTGTCATGGTCTTTGTGCAAGGTTGTAGTTTTTGCAGAGTCTTTTGTAACAGTTCTATTTTGTAATAGTTATCAAGCATTCATGCACAAGAACCCTCCCTTCATGGTCTTCCCCAGTTCCATTTTGTCTGGGCTTGACAAGAGTGATTCCATTTTGATTCCAAGAATTTTCACAGCCCTGTGAACTATAGCTGCCTTGGCCTCCTTGAACTCTCAGATTCACCTCCTCAACTGGGAAAATCAATGGACTTCTCCTGGGTTCTTCCTCTGTCTTAGCCTGTTTTTCACTGCTATACCAAATACATGAAACTGGGTAATTTACAAAGAAGAAAAGTTTATTATCTCACAGTTCTGGGGGCTGGGAAGTCCAAGATCAAGGCACTGGCAGGTTTAGGTTGCCTGGCAAGGGCTGCTCTCTGCTTCTAAGATGGTGCCTTGTTGCTGCATTCTCTACAAGGGAGGAAAGCTGTGTCCTCACATGCGTGGTAGAAGGTGGAAGGGTAAGCGTGAAGCCTCTTTTATAAGGGTCTTAATCCTACTCATGAGGGAGGAGCCCTCATGGGCTGATCACCTCTTAAAAGCCCCACCTTTTAATACTATCATGTTTGCTATTAAGTTTTAACACTTGAATTTTCTAGGGGATACATCCAAACCATAGCCCTCTCTCTGCACTGCAGCCTGGAAACTCTTCAGGTAGTAAGCTGATCAAATTGCAGTACTCACCTTGTTTGTTTCCCTTTTCTCTGGAATTATAGTCCTGTGTCACCAGTGTCTATAAACCATTGTTTTATGTCTTGCCGTGGAAGGGTAAATCTAGTTCCTGTTACTCCATCATGTCAGGAAGTGAAAACCTGAAAGACACTAATAAAATGCCTGCATGGCTAGAATTACACGCTGCCACGTGAGACCAGGAGAGTAGACTGAGAACAGGTCATATAGTAATCCAACTTGAAAAATATTAGTGTGCCTTTTTCTTTTTGCCTTTTCACATGCAAAGTGTGTATATGTCAGCTGAAGGCACCCATTTACTTGGAGGTGGGATGTGACATGCAAGGGACACAGAAGCATCCATATGCTATATTGATAATACAAGGTGGTGCTAAGTGAACTGGGGGACCTAGAGAGCCTAGCATGGAGCAAAGAGGGCACAGTGCATGGGGACTGAGTGTGGTCAAGGATAGCAGAACAGGAGGAGGATGAGAACAGCAACACTTCATTGCCAGTGCTGGGAGGGTTCCAGAACAGCCTCTTCACGGCACAGATCAGCCAGGACCCAAAGAACCCAGGGGTGGGGGGCTTTCAAACAACCTTATTTCTCCTCCCTCCAACAGCATGAGGTCATGTGTTGTCTCCACTTTCCCCACAAAGTTGATTGTTACCTAGGAGGAAGGTTAAGAAAGGTGATAGAACCCTGATTTAGCATTTACATAGCTCATCTAAACAGTCTGACTGATCTAGAGACTGCTGAAATGGGCATGCACCCAAATTTCTCCATCATTTGACTTTTTGATTCTTTTTCCTTTGATATGTCTCAGGATGGGGTCTTTTAAGTAAGACCAGAGCAGTTAATAGAAAATACAGAAGTTTGTTTTTCTTTCTTTTTTTTCAAATACATCTGAATGTCACTTGAGTAAATCTGCAACCTTACTCCAAAGTTAAGAATTTCTGTTTTAACAATGGGAAACCAATTAAGTTTTTAAGCACAGGCCAGTTGGTGAGAGGGACAGGATTACATTGTTCTTTCTTATTTCAAAAGTTCACTTCAGCCAAAGTGAGTGAATAATGGAAGCTTAGAGCCTTTCAGAGACTATTATAGCACTTAAGGCAAAAACTGATTGAAAGAAAAATCAGATTTTAATAAAATATTTTTGTTGTAATCCTTAGTGTATTATATCTAGAGAGTTCACCAGCATTCCAAGGTACCTAGATGACTGTGCTACTAATAAAATAATGTTAGAAGGAAGGCAAACCTCATTTTTTATAAATGCTAAGCCATTTTGAATTCAAATCACTATTTTAAAAAATTCCTCATCTCTTCTCAGTGGGAGAGCCACCTATTCCAAGAAATTGAAAAAAAAAATATTATAATGAATATTTTTACCACATGCATCAAAGTGCATTGCCTAAGGCCACGTACTCTTTAAGGAAGTGAAAATCCATCAAAACAATTCTATACCAAGAGATATATCAGCCTTCTTTGTCAGGCCTGAGGGTCTGTCCTTATCTCTGGCATTCCCAAGGGTCCAATTCCATAGTTAACAACTATCACAATTTATGAAGTACTTTAGATGTACCTTATCTAGATGGTTTTGGTAAGTCACACTGATAAGTAGTTTTGGTCCTTGAATTAATTACTAGCTGCTTGATTTGACTACTCTCTCCTAGTCCCTCCTGGAGCTAGCTCTGTCTTGCAAATCTTACTTTTGCAAAAGGCTGATATAAATTTTTTTGTAATTTTGCCTTTCATTACCAGTAATCCTTTTTCTTCATGTGTCCAATGCAGGAGGAAAATTGAGGTTTCACATTCTGAAGTGCTATTCCACCTTCAAAAACCAAAAGTTGATTTCTGCTTGAATCTGGCATTCTGTATTTTAATTTAAGTGGATTTAAATACAGTGGATTTCTTTTCTTTTCTTTCTTTTTTTATTACACAGGTAATATATGAATATGCTATTTTTATGAGATAATTGAAAGATACAGATAAGTAAAATGTAAAAAAAATAAAGTCACTTGTACTAACAACAGCCTAGAGGTAATCGCTGTTATCTTTGTCTTGGTGTATATCTTTCCAGACTTCATATTATTGATATTTTTAAACAAAAGACATCACGCTATATAAACTGCTTTGAATTTGTTTCTTTTATTTAGCAATACATTATGAACATGCTTCCTTGCCAGTAAATATTATTTTAAAACATTATTTTAAAAAGATGTCTAGTAGTTTATTATACGAATATGCCATACTTTACTTCATCAAGCTCTTATTTTTGAATGTTCAAGTTCTTTTAATTTTGTTCAAATATTGCAAACATAGTTCACAATTTTACAAATATTTGCAAAAACAGGTAAATGTTTGCACACATCTTGAACTACTTCCTTCAGCCTAATTGGAAAACTTGTAGTAAATTCAGGTATCTTAAAATTGGCCCCTGTTGCCATTTTCCTGATCATGGAAAAGAGCAAAATACATGTTACATTCCTGCCTTCCTACCAGCATAGAAAAATGTGACATAATAATGCTATAGTGAGGCATCCAGAGAGTCAATTACACATCCTCAAACTCCCAGTGGTTCTAATTAAGTTTGCATGGCCTGTTTCACCACGCAGTTTAGGTCAGAAGGTATGGACTGCTAATGACCAAATGGCTCACTGAAGCATAATATACTTGAACAGTTAAAAAAATAAGAAGAAAGTTCAACTTGTATAACTATAGCAGGAAAAGAGACTATCATTTATAGGACATCTGATAGGAAAAATAACATCTTTCCTTCCTGTATGTTAGCAGTGAATTATGATTCCATATTGGGCTAGATCCTGACTTGAGCATACAGGAAGCATCCAGTAATCAGCTTGCTCCTAGAGACCTTACAGAAAAATATAATACAATGCAGATGAGCTAATGGCTGCATTGTGGAGAAGGACCCAGGGAGACCAGGACTGTATAGTTCCTGTTTCTTCATTCCCTTTTCTATGTAAAGAAAAGGAGAGATAGAGAGATGACAGAATGAGAGGGAAGAAGAGAGGAGAGACAGAAACAGGGTGAGAAAGAGGGAAAGGGAGGGAGGGAGGGAGGAAGAGAGAGAAGAATTGGCTGGCTTGGCCCCGGAAATGCTCAAGCAAAGAATTTCTGGTTGTTTTGTTTTTTAGATCCCCATGTTCTTGACTTTTAAAGGATCAGTTGGAGCAAACAATTTAGAAAGTAAACCCACTAAGCAATAAGCTTTAGGCAATACATTTGGAGCCCATCAGAGAATATAACTATTTTGGTAGTAATTATAAGAGCATGGTAGAAAACTATAACTCGTGTCCAGATTTGTCTCTGATTACAAGTCTGAAAGATAGAGAAAATGAGCAGCATAATTTAAAGGCAACTGGCAAGTGCAGTTTTATTTCCAGATTACATTGCCTGAAAACCTCTCTGGTTTAAAAATATATTAAAATAGTAATGATTTTTAAAACAAATCAAAATGTTAACATTTTTTACTTCCATTTACTTAAAAGATATATTATGAAAATAACATATAAACACATATATTTCAGGTATGCCAAGATATAATATAGAGAAAATTAATAATATAAAACATACCAAAAGTATAGAAAACAATACAATGAATACACATGTCCAGGTCATCCAGCTTAGGAAATAATACCTTATCAATGCTTCCAAGGCTGTATGTGTTTCCTCCCAAATTGCATCATGACATATGTAATTATTGCTAAATATTATGGAGCAATTTTGTATATTTTAAAATTTTATATAAGTGAAATTGTACTGTTTGTATTTTTCTGTAACTTGATGTTATGTTTGTAAGAATCAACCATATTAATACCTGCAGCACTAGGTCATTTGTTGTAATGTCTGTTTTGTTTGACATTTATAAACTATTTTGGCTTTTTTTTTAGTTAGTATATGTTTTTCTATGTATATCTTCATATCTTTGTCTATGCCTTTTTTCTATGTGTGCCTGTTGCTATGGTCTGAATGTTTGTGTCCCCCCAAAATTCATATGTTGAAACCTAATCTCCAATGCAATAGTATTAAGAGATGATTTGGGAGGTGATTAGGTCATGAGGGCTCCACTCTCACAAATGGGATTAGTGCCCTTATAAAAGAAGCTCAAGGGAGTTCATTTGCTCTGTTCTCATATGAGGACACATAGAAGGTACCATCTATGAGGAATGAGCTCTAATCAGACACCAAATCTGCTGGAGCCTTGGTCTTGGACTTCCCAGCCTCCAGAACTGTGAGTAATGAATTACTATTATTTCTTTTGTCTTTCCAGAATAGGTTAAGTACAATATTACCAGAGAAAAAGTCAATTTGATTTTCAATTCCATGTAATCCATCAATGGCCATTCTTTTTATAAGGGCTGGCAGCTCTTTGGGGGATGGGAGAAGAGCATGAAGCTCTGAGTGGTTCAGAGGAACGGGGTTGTCAAAATGGATCAGAGACATCCAGAGAGGAGGTTGGCACAATGCTGAAACTAAATTTCCACTTCATAGTTCTACCTAAACCTGAATTTACCCATAGTTTTAATAAAATAAGGTAACATCTATTTCTCCTAAGGCTTTAGTATTACTTTTGTAAGAAGCAAATATATTGTTGGCTTGGTAAATAATGGGTTATTTTTTCCTTTTGAGTTCACCCTTTTTTGTGCAAGTGTTTTCAAGGGAGAGTGAGGGAAAAAAGTTTCACTTGTGTAGCTGCTGGGAATCTTTGTGTTCTTTCATAGCAAGGGCAAGTTCTATATGACACTTTAAAAATAGAGTCCCTGGGCTCCTCCTGTGGACCGGCATGGCAGCTGCCATGAGAGCAAAATTACAGTAGACCCTTTGCTCAGAAAAATTTAGAAAATCAAGTCCCCTGGAACTGGGTCTTTAGTTTGGGTTACAACTGCAATGGCAATCTTCAATTATAACTGGAATAAAGATTTGCCTTCCTTGAAATAAGTTAAATCTGCCCAGACCATCCCCTACTTGCATAAACATGCAATTTCAGATAAGAGTCACTGGCTGGTAATGTTTCTTTATTTGGTATGTAATACCTACTTTAAGTGTTCTCTTGTCCTAGCGTGTTATTTTAGTGCTTAGGATAGGTATGGGAGATGTGTGCTAAAGGGTCATCAGTTTAGAACCAGCCCTGGGTCCCCTGAGATCCTGCCCAGCTGAGTCTTCCTCCTTATATGGGCTTTGGGAATTCATCAGAGATTCATAGAGCATAAGAGACACTGAAGAAAAGAATTCACAGGGCACTGAGGAAATGCTGATGATACAGGGGCAGGGACTGGTGGGAGCAGAGAGGGACAAGAGATATGGAGATATTTAGGGCAGTGAGTTGCCATTCAATTCATGTTGGAATGACTAAAACGAGGTGTATGCATTCTGAGCAAACTGAGGGGTTGAAGATACCTTATTCACCTTTGTATCTGCAGTGAGTAGATGCCCAACAGAATAGGTGCCCAATTGAATCAAATCTGAACTGAAAGAGACATTTACAACCCATACTTCAGAAAGTCAAAGGATAAACAGAAATCAGAAAGATTTTATTTTCATTTTTCCACTTGCAATAGTCACTGGTGAGAAAAAAACCTATAAAACCAAAATAAAATAGTGATCTATATTCTAATAGTCTCAGAATTTTTGGAGATTGCTATTTAAAGTTATATGTGATAGTTCTTTAGGTTAAAAATATATTTACAAATGATTAACCCATGATCTGATGGCCTATTCAGAAACTTGTAAGTGGTATGTTAACTCTAGCATTGCTATATCCCCGTTTATTTTCTTCTTTTATCTTCCACACACTGTACTTGACTAGGATTTACTAAAGGAATGGCTTCTCTGAAAGAGAAAAGAAAGCCATGGGTGTTTTGTAGGGAGGAGGAGTTGATTGTAGCCAGAAAATGCATTCTAGGATGATCCTTTAGTATACACCCAACTCACTCTCAGAAAAGGCCAGCTATGTGTATTTAATCATCACACTACATCACCAAACTCTAAAGTCAGAGTGGAACTTACCCACCAAATCTCAGACTTCCATGCCACAAGAGTTACTTCCTGATTCTTGCTATGTATCACCCAGAAAATAAGTATGTGGACCTTGTCAAAGTGGGTGGGCATGCAAAACACAAACGGGTTTAAATGATTTGCAATTGTTCAAGCATAAATTTGAGATATTACTGCCTGTTTTTGAATGGCCTGTGAACTAAGAATTGTTTCTATATTTTTTAATGGTTAAGAAGAATAATATTTCATGACACATGAAAATTATTTGCGATTCCAATTTCAATGTCCATAAATAAAGTTTTATTGGAACACAGCCACATTCATTCATTTATGTATTGTCTGTGGCTGCTTTTGTGTTACAACAGCAGGCTTGAGTACTTTCAACAGAAACTGTATGGTTTGTACAACCTAAAATATTCACCATCAGGGGCTTTAAAGAAGAAAGTTTGATGCTCTCTACTTTATGCTCCTGTCAAATAGAATCCTGCGCCCAAGGCAGGTCCAGGTGTGGCTATCTCCTTTCTTTTGTGTATTGATGCATGTAAATAGTCTCTTCTCTGGTCTATAAGCCAGGAGCATAGTTTGAGTAACACCTACGTTTCCTGATATTCTAGAGCGAAGAATTCACAGGGACTCTCCAAATGTAGTCCAGTAGTCCAGTCTGTATGTATATGAGCACTTATACTAATATGGACTGAAGAGTTAAGAGGCCCATTTCCAGCATGGTACTATATTCTGGTATCACAGAGGCATCATAAAATTCTAATTTGAATTTTGCTGTATAGAGGATACCAGCTCCATGGACTTCTTATTTGGTCACAATTTATTTGGGTTTTTATATTCTTCAAATAGCTAAGCCATTATTTTGGAATATTTGGAAGTCTTGTAGAGAATGTATTCTTTTTCCATTTTATTCCCACAATAGAGGGTGGAATTTGCATGCTTTTAAGATTATTTAAAGGGAGCCAGGTGTAGTGGCTCATGCCTGTAATCCCAACACTTTGGGAGGCTGAGGCAGGAGTATCACTTGAGGCCAGGAGTTCAAGAATAGTGAGAACCCGTCTCTACAAAAAAAAAAAAAAAAGGAATTATTTAAAGAGATTTCACTGGATTATTGGGACATCCAAAGTTAAGTAAAACTGTGCTGACACCATCGCATTTTCCTCTCCAGTTACAATCTGGAGGACTGGAATTCTGTTTTCCTATTCCCAGTACTCTGTGAAACCAAGAACATTTGCTTCTGCTTCACAAAAGCAAAGACAACGATTAGCATTCTGTGCTCAACATTCCATTGGTCCAGTAGTAAAGGGGACAGAGGTTGGTTCCATTTCTGCCTCCAACTAGTTTTGTATAATAGCTTTATGCTCCTCAATTAAATTCTATGGGCCTTAGTTTTGTTTTTTTTTTTAATTGATAAATAATAATTGTATATATTTATGGGGTCCAATGTGGTGTTTCCATACATGTATATATTGTGGAATAATCAAATTAGGCTAATCAGCATACCTATCACTTCAAATATTTATTATTTCTTTGTGGTAAGAACATTTAAAATCCTCTCTATTAGCTATTTTGAAATGTACAATACATTATTATTAACTGTAGTCACCATGCTGTGCAATAGATCACCAGAACTTATTTCTTCTATTTAACTGAAACTTTGTAACCTTTGACCAACATCTCCCCTTTCCCTGTCCACTCCCTGCACCAACACCAACACCACCAGGCTCTAGTAACCACCATTTTACTCTCTACTTCCATGAGTTTGACTTTTTTAGGTTCCACATATAAGTGAGATCATATGGTATTTGTCTCTCTGTGCATGGCTTATTTCACTTAGCATAATGCCCTCTAGGTTCATCCATGTTGTCACAAATGACAGAGTTCCCTGGCCTCTTTTTACGGCAGAATGGTATTCCATTGTGTATATATACCACATTTTTAAAATCCATTCATCCTTTGATGACAATTTCAGTTGTTCATAACTTGAATATTGTGAATAATGCTTCAGTGAACATGTAAGTGCAGACATCTCTTCAACATACTGATTTGTTCCTTTGGGTGTAAACTGTATCCAGAAGTAAGATTGCCTTTGTTACCTGTGCTTTTGGGGTTATATACGAGAAATCATTGTCCAAGCCAATGTCATGGAGGTTTCTTCCTAGATTTTCTTCTAGTAGTTTTACAATTTCAGGTCTTACATTTAAGTCTTTAGTTCATTTTTAATTGATTCTTCTATAAGGGGTGAGATAAGGGTCCCTTTTCATTCTTCTGCATGTGGATATCCAATTTCCCCAACATCATTTATTGAAGAGACTGTTCTTTCACCATTGTGTGTTCTTGGCACCTTTGTCAAAAATTAATTGACCGTAATTGTGTGGGTTTATTTCTGGGCTCTCTATCCTGTTCCATTGGTCAATGTGTCTGTTTTTATGCCAGTACCAAGTTGTTTTGATTACTAGCTTTGTAATATATTTTGAAATCCAGCTTTGTTCTTTTTGATCAAGATTGCTTTGGCTATTCAGGGTCTTTTGTGGTTCCATACTAGTTTTAGGATTGTTTTTTTTATTGCTGTGAAGAATGACATTGGAATTTTGGTAGGGATTGCATTGGAGTTGTAGATGGCCTGGGGTAGTATGACATTTTAACAATATTAATTCTTCCAATCTATGAACACAGCATAGATTTTCATTTATTTGTGTCATCTTCAATTTCTTTCATCAATGTTTTATAATTTTCACTATACAGATCTTCCATTTCTTGGTTAAATTTGCTTCTAAGTATTTTATTTTACTTTATTTTTGGTATTATTGTAAATGGGATTGTTTTCTTAATTTCTTTGTCAGATCATTTGTTATTAGTGTATAGAAATACTACTGATTTTTCTATGTTGATTTTGTATTCTGCAACTTTACTGAATATGTTTATTAGTTCTAATCGTTTTTTTATAAAGTCTTAAGGATTTTCTATATAAAAGATCATGTTGTCAGCAAACAGAGATAATTTCACTGCTTCCTTTCCTATTGGGATGTCCTTTTGTTTTCTTACTTAATTGTTCTGGCTAAGATTTCCAGTACTATGTTGAACAGAAATGTTGAGAGTAGGTATTCTTGTCTCCTTCTTAATCATAGAGGAAAAATCTTCAACTTTTCACTGTTGAGTATGATATTAGCTGTGAGTTTGTCATATATGACTTTAATTGTGTTAATGTACCTTCCTCCTATAGCTAATTTACTACAAGCTTTTATCATGAAAGGAAGTTGAATTTTGTCAAATGCTTTCTCTTCATCAATTGAGATAATTTTTTTGCTCTTCATTCTGTTAATATGGTGAATCACATTTACTGATTTGTATATGTTGAACCAAACTTGCATCCCAGAGATAAATCCCACTTAATCATGGTGAATGATTCTCTTAAGGTCCTGTTGAATATAGCTTGTTAGTATTTGGTTGAGGATTTTTGCATCTATGTTCATCAGTGATATTGGCCTGTAGTCTTTTTTTCTTGTAGTGTCTTTGTCTGGTTTTAGTATCAGAGTAATGCTGACCTCAACAAATGAGTTTAGAGGTATTCCTCCCTCTTTAGTTCTTTAAAAGAATTTGAGAAGGATTGATTTTATTTCTTCTTTAAATGTTTGGTAGAATTCAGCCATGAAGACGTTTGGTCCTGGGCTTTCCTTTAATGGGAGAATTTTAATTACTGATTTGATCCTCTTATACATTATTGGTCTGTTCATATTTCCCATTTCTTCATTATTCAGTCTTGGTAGGTTATATATTTCTTGGAATTTATCAATTTCTTCTAGGTTGTACAATTTATTAGTGCAAAATTGTTGAGTAGTCTCTCATGATTCTTTGTTTTGTTTTGTTTTGTTTTGAGACAGGGTCTCACTCTGTCATGCAGGCTAGAGTGCAGTGGCATCATCATAACTCACCACAACCTCAATCTCCTGGGCTCAAGTGATTCTTTTGCCTCAGCCTCCCAAGTAGCTGGGACTATAGGTGTGCATCACCACGCTCGGCTGATTTTTCTATTTTTGGTAGAAATGGGGTCTCGCTCTTCCTCAGGCTGGTCTTGAACTCCTGGCCTGAAGAGATCCTCCTGCCTTGGCCTCCCAGAGTGCTAAGATTACAAGTGTAAGCCACCATGTCTGCTTATTCTTTGCATTTTTGGTGTTGCAAGTTGTAATGTCTCCTTTTTCATTTCTTATTTTATTTATTTGAGTCTTTTATCTTTTTTCTTAGTCTAGTTAAGGGCTTGTCAATTTTATTTAGCCTCCCAAAAAAACAATTCTTAGTTTTGTTGATCTTTTCTGTTGTTTTTCTAGTCCATTTTACTTATTTCTGTTCTGATCTTTTTTACTTCCTTCCTTTCTGCTAACCGTGGGCTTAGCTGTTCTTCTTTTTCTAGTTCTAGGTATAATATTAGGCTGTTTATTTGAGATCTTCTTTTTTGATGTTGGTGTTTATTGATATGAATTTCCCTCTTAGAAATGCTTTTACTGTATCCCATATGTGTTGGTATGTTGTGTTTTTATCTTTATTTGTTTCAAGATATTTTTATATTTCCCCTTCAACTTCTTCTTTGACTCAAAAGTTGTTCAGGAACATGTTTCCACATATTTGTTATTTTGCATGATTCCTCCTGTTACTGATTTCATTTTATACCACTGTGATTGGAAAAGATGCTTGGTATGGGATGTTAGTTTTAAAAATTACAAATCAATGTAGTTTGGCCAGATGATCCTGATGGTCACTTACAGCTCCTACGTATCATGCTCTTATTTTAGTTTATTGAGGATTTCCCTCTTTCTCTGTTGAATTGACTCAGAACACTTTGGTTTTTGTTAAGTTCTATATTTGAAGTCCATCTAAAATTAGGTGGAATTTGTTTTACTTTTAATGCATTTAAACTATTGCAATGAATAGATGTAATGAAATTATTGAAATGAAATGTTTTCCACTACACTTAAACGAAAGTCATAAGTACCAGGTGACAGTTAGTAATTATATAAAAGTGTAAGAAAATAATAATAAAATAAAGTAGTATAAGATAAGTAGCACTATATACATTAACTAAGAGCATTCTGGTGGTGAAGATGTGTGTAAGTTCTAAAATAAGTTTCTATGCTTTTATTTAAAACAAAAACAATCTTCATCTACCCATCTAAACAAAAATAACAGCTTCTCAAACCTCCATTTTCTTCTAGGTCACCATGTTTCTGGATTAAATTTTTTTTTATATATTTGTTGACTATTAAAGGAGTAACATTTTTCAGTTCAACTTTCCTAGGACTTTGTCAGTAATAAAACAGGGAGAAAAGTGAGAAGAGGTAGAAGCAGCCAACAGAGAAGAGAAAGGACCCAAGAAAATGAGAGAGGAGAAGAGGTGAAAAATATGTACAAATATCAAGTTGATGATAACATTTTAAGACCAGCTGAACACTTATTTTATTTTCTAGAAAATAATCTTTGACCTCATGAAACACATTGTAAGTGTATTTTGTTCTTTTTGACCAAAACTAAGAATAGAACATTGAATTTAAGATTGAGAATAAATACCCAATATAAGAAGGTTCTATTTGATGTTTACTATGACAGGACACACTTCATCTTCAGGGCATTTTCTGATGGTCAATTTAGACAGTCTGTCGTCTTTTTCAAATAGTTCACTGGTGAGCAATCAGACATTTGAAAATAATTTCTGTTTTTCCACAGCTTGAAGACTGAATCAGAAAAAGTAGCAAAATACTTTTGAAAATAAATATTTTTACACCAAACCACTTGGAGGATGATTTGTTCTATATAAACAAATTATATAAAATAACTTTTTACTCTTTCTCTATATAAAAATACTTACTCTAGGCAAGTGTCACTTTGCTATATCATATTAATAAGATGTCTTCCCTCCTACCATGGGGCTGTTCCTCTTACATGAAAAGGTTATGCTTTTATTAATACTTTTTAGGTTACTTTGGTAGTTTGCTGTCAGGACATAAAGTATTACTAGTGTTCTTACACCTTCAATGCATAGAGTCAGCATTTCATTTTGGAGAGAAGATTGGTTCAGGATCTAATGCTTGATGATATGGATGGGAATAATTTGTCAATCTGTGCCTCATCTAAAATGAGAGCGGTGCACACAATTTAGCATTGTCCATCTCTAAAATTTTATGATTAGAGTAAAAACCAGAGAGAAATAAGGTAATGCTTGAGGCAAATTATTACACTAAAATTCTCCTGTAGAGTGTTTCAAGTACCCTAAGGATGAAGCTGTCCATGATTGTCAACTGACTGAGTGCACATTATAGCCATGTGAGGTAAGCAAAAGACTACTGAATTTATTTATTTAACTTCTATGAACCAGAATATGCATTAGTTGTTAAGGATACAAAACTGAATAAGTCATGGCCCCATCCCTGAACAAGTGTGGCAATGTCTGTAGATGAATATGTAAACTGAGCTAAACGGTTATGCAATGGTAAGAAGAAAGTGTGCATTCAAATGAAATGATTCAAGGACTGAAAATATTTGCTGACTGTATTAGTTTCTTATTGGTGCTGTAACAAATTACCACAAACTTAGTGGTTTAAAACATCGTAAATCTATTTTTTTATAGTTCTGAAGGTCAGAAGTCAAAATGTGTCTCAACCAGACTAAAATCAAGGTGTTGGTTGGGCTGTGTTTCTTTCTAGGGATTCTCAGGGAATTCATCTTCTTGCCTTTTCCAGCTTCTAGAGGCCTCCTGCATTTCTTGGCATATGCCAGCCCCCTTCCATCTTCAAAGCCAGCAATGACCACTCCAGTCTTCCTCACATTGTATCCCTCTAACACTCACTATTTTAACTCCTCTTCCACTTAAAATGACTCTTGTGATTACCTAGAGCCCGCCCAGATAATCCAGGATAGTCTCCCCATCTCAATGTCAGTTAATTAGCAATTTTAATTCCATCTGCAGCCTTAATCCCTCCTTGCCATATAACATGACATATTCACAGTTTCCAGGGATTAGGATGTGACCACCTTTGGAAGGCCATTATTTTGCCTACCATACTGATGGAATTGTACATCTTGATTTTTTACTTAGCGTTCATGAACAATTCCAGTTAATCTTACTCATGCTATGGTCATTTAAAAACATGCAATTAGTTCCATAAATTTGAAGTCCTCCACAAGTCTGATATGAGTCTTTGGATATTCATTCAGGACACAAAAGAGAACTGAGTTAGAACATCTCTGGCATTGCTTTTATGAGAACTGTAGACCTATAGTCCTCATCCACATTTTTAATTCTGGTTCATCTGACCATGTGTGCTTCAGTATGCACAATTCCAAGGAACTGTTTTATTAATACCATCTGTTTATTACAGACCATGAGTCATCAATTGGCTCCCAGAACCCTAAGGCTTTAGATACTTTAATTCTAATTCATAGGTCTTTGATGGTATCACTATTAAAAAAAAAAACTGCAAAATCCTTTTTACCAGGACAGCACTGCAGTTAAAACTCATTAATACATTTCAACATTAAATCTAATTCTTGCTTCCAAATAAGATGATGCTAAGAAATTATGATAACTAATTATTCCACATTGCTCTCTGAAGGTGACCCCTAATCAAAGAATTTCTAGAGTATTTCCCCAGGTTCTTACTTTCAAAATTAAATTCAATGTTTGAGAACTAGTAGGAGCTGAGGATAAAGAATGCAATCATAGTAGGCATCGTAGAGCTTACCATGTTATCCTAAAGAAGAAAAATAAAACTGGATTTTTAGGGTTCTGGATATAAGATCACTCAGTTCTTTTCAAATAAGAAAAAATTATGACATCAAGATGTTGACTTTCCCTGGTTACCCAGTCAGTTGTAGTAATGCTGGGACTAGAAGCCAAGAATATTGATTCCTTTACTCTTTTATAGTTTTAAAGTACATCTGCAAAGTCACTTCCATTCTAAAAGCCTGTTATTATAGAAGGCACATAGTGGAAACCATTTAAATGCTTCTTTCTTTAGGAAATAACATTTGATATTTTTTTTTACCTTAAAGGAAATACTTGTTAATTATAGACATGTTGAAATAATTCTAAAATTTAAAGAATTAAAGTCATCCATAACTCTTTTATCTACTTGTAGTTAAGTAAAGTATTTGTTTCATTCCTTTCTGATTGGTAATAATCTCTTCTTGAGTAATGTGAAAGGAATCAGCAATTCTTAGCATCTTGCTATTGTTTTCATTAATCATGATTCAACCAACCTTATTTTACCAACTTGCTTGAAAATCTTACATGTGGTTATACAGACCCTAAAAAAATAATCAACCAAATTTGCCTGGCTTGTAGAAATTCAGAAATGGAGCTTATGTAAGCATCACCTTTCCACTATTCCTAACCTCTAGGGCCATTACATGGCATGATTTTTAAAGAAAGAAAAGTGTGAGTAATTATTTTGTGCACACATTTTGTTATTCTGGGAAAACAAAGAGGTGTAAAACATTGGTTTGTCTTTAAACAGTTCATAGCATGGTTGCATAGGAGGACATACCCTTTAAAGATAATTTCAATGTGAGGAAACAAATCATTAAGGACCTAGTAAGAGCTTCACACAAAACTTCCACAGGAATTTAGGAGAGTTTATTTTGGTTTACAGTAAAAAGGCAGTTGGGAAAGGTTTTGTGAAGGAGGTAGGATTTGAGTTGTTCCTTCAAAGATAAGGGTTTCATCCATTCACTTGCCCTCCTTTATTTAGCATATATTTATTGATTACTTACTGGAGATAATGCAGACCACATAGCTTGGTCTAGGTGTGAAGACTAGTAAGAATGACTACTTGATTGGTTTAGGCTGCCTTCACTTCCCACTCTACCATAGTCACGAGAAACACGGTGAAGGTTGGGGGTGGGATCAAGAATAGAAATAAGTGGTTGAGATTTCCCCAAATCTTCTTGGTTCCTCCAGAGGGCCTCCTGGTGGAATGAAGTCCTGGAAGAGGTAGAAGAGGTGGAACACCTTTAATATAGATAGAGAGCCTGATTTGGGCAAGGAGAAGGGCACCTATTTCCCTGAGAAAAGAGGTAACAGAAGAGTAGGCACCTGCAAATACAGAGAAATTTAGAAGTCTATAGACACAGAGATAGTTTGAGGGGGAGGGAAAGGTATAGGAGGGATGATTTTGTGACAAAAGGATCTGTTTCTTAGTCATTGTGGAGGAAGGACAAGACGAGCATTTAGACTGGAGGTTGGGAGCTAGAGTGAGAAACAGTAGCAGTGTCTGGAGAAGAGAGATGAGTATGACAGTATAAGGGAAAGTTAAACAGAACTTAGTGATGGAATAATTGACTGACTATATAGAGGGTGAGGGAGGAATGGAGGATTACTGGATACCTTAGCATGGTTTTCCTAGAATCTAGAGGCCTGAGGCAAAACTTACGTAGTAACATTTTATCTGTGGGTGAAATCTCAGAGAATCAAAAATGAGGTGAAATGGAAAGATAGACAAGGAAAGCATGAAATCAAACACCAGGTGGCCACAGCTTTAGAAAAAACACAGGTGGTTGCTCAGTCACATGAGACTTTTCTGCAAAGTTTGTGTGGAATCATTCTGGCTTGCAACTACGTGATGGAGTGGAGAGGAGAATGAAGTAAATTTTATCTGCCAGTGACTTGCTGTGTCCCATCTCTTATTGGTCTAAGTTCATTCTACAGGACGTTAATGCCCTACACTACAGTGTTGTAGCAGCTACTTCTCTGGGCAGCCTTTGGCAGCCACATCTCAAGAGAGCTGAGATGGTCTAGAGATCAGGGTGAGCCAACCACCTGGTGTGGGAGGGCTGCCTCTCTGCCTGTCCATCTGCCTCTGGGCCTGGCTGGGTGAGCCAGGGCGAGTGCTTGGGCTTCACACAGTTTCTTATCTTCTCATGTTTGAGAAGCAACAAAAAAGGCTCAGGTGGTAGGTTAGAGATGTGTAGAGAGAGGTATTAGATAAGGCCTCTCAAGGGACCTGGGAACTGGGAGCAACGGGCTGAGCAGATGGGGCTCTAAGGACTCAGCATCGCCATGAAGGTGGTAAAAGGGCTCAATGAGCCTCTTTCCAGGGAAGATCAAAGCTTTCACTTTGTGGTTACAAGAACATGGCTGGTTCCAGGAGTTCATCCTGGAGGGTCATCAGAAAACTATGAGCCAGGGAATCTGGAGAAGTGCAAAACCTGGTCTGCAATAGTCAGTTCCTGAGAGAATGATGGCACAATTACCAGGGCAAGAAAATCCCAAGGGAAAGAGAATGTCATTTCCCTGAGAAGGAAAATGAACGATTTGGCATTACACAATTGACTGTGATCCTGTGGGGATATCCTGCAGCAGGTATCAAAGAGTCATAGATCAAGGAAATTAATGTTTGAAGAGACTTTAGAGGCAACTGTGTTAAAGTTTTTTATTTTAGATGTGGCGGAAAAAGTAAGATTCAAAGAGGTTTAATAATTTTACAAATATCATAAAACAAGTTGGTTATAGAAGTGGAACTAGAAAATAAATCCCTTCCTCTCAGGCTTCTAGCCACATGAGAGGCATGAGAAATCCTGGGTTCTCATCCCTTAATCTCTGTTGACAGTGAATAAGGTTCAGCCATTTCACCTCTCAAATGGGAATGTCAGACAAGGTAACCCCCAACATCTCTTCCAGCTCTGATAATCTACTACTCTCTGATGAGCTCAGAAGAGCAACATGGCTGGCCAAAGGAATAGATTTGTAAGCACTGAGAATGTTTAAGATCTCTGAGGAAAAAAAAATGATGACAGAGAACAGGAGGTCCATGATTAAGCTTAATGCTACATCTTGATATATGGTGTGGGAGGAAGAAGAGAAAACACGATGAATACCCACAAAGAAGTGGGTAGTGAAGTAGGAGAAGAATAGAAAAATCCCTGAACTGAAACAAGAAGAGAGGCAGGAGGACTGATTAAATATGGCAAATGCCACAGACATCAAGGTGGATGGGGGTTGAGAAAAGGCAGTCAGATTTGGTGATGAGACTTTACAACAAAAGTCTTTACTTAAACAAAGTATGGTGGTCAGAGCTTGAGCAGTAAATTACTTATGAGAAGACGGATACAACAGGGGAGAAAATATTGAACGCTGGTAGTTGAAAGATATATTAGAGTAAAAGACAAGGTGTATAGAATCGAGGAGGTATAATCGTAGGCAGAAGAGAACAGCAAGAGATTGAAGATTTGGGAAAGAGGATTTATCTGGTGGAAATGAAGTTCCTGGAAGAGGTAGAAGAGGTGGAACACCTTTAATATAGATAGAGAGCCTGATTTGGGCAAGGAGAAGGGCACCTATTTCCCTGAAAAAGGAGGTAACAGAAGAGTAGACACCTGCAAAATACAGAGAAATTTAGAAGTCTATAGACACAGAGCTAGTTTGAGGGGGAGGGAAAGGTATAGGAGGGATGATTTTGTGACAAAGGATCTGTCTTCTTAGTCATTGTGGAGGCAAGACCCAGACTGAGCATTTAGACTGAGTGGCTGAGGACTGAGGAGAAAGACCCGAGCAGGTGCTGGAGAGAGAGTCGACAGAGAGCGTGAAAGGGTGAGCTGCTAAGTTAGGTAGAAAATGTTTCATTGCTCCTCTTATGCACAATTTTATGACTTTTACTTTAATGTTTGGGGGCCGAGAGTAGAACTGTAGAAAGTAGGTTTCCCAGGACTGGGGATGGGCAGAAGTGAATGTTAAAGGACAGAAGCTGTCTGCGACTCTTACTAAGGCAGTTTAAAGTTGCTGATCACGTGTTTCAGGCTGAACAGTCAGGCAGTGAAGTGACACTGGTACGCACGAGCTAGGTACAGTGGAGGGATCAAGGGCCTGGCCGTCATGCTAGGGGAAGAGCAGGGCAGTAATATGAGGGGATGGGAAACGCTAGGGCAGAAAGTCATGATTAGATTGGGAAACAGTGGAGAGGAGAGAGGAAGCAGAGAGAACGGTTTCCATAGATAACAGATGCCTGCCCCGGTAGAACTTACATGCTGGCAGGGGAGACCATCAGTAAATAATAAAAGTAATGAATGAGTAAAGTACTTAGCAGTGTGGAAGAAAATGAAAAGAGGAGAGCAGAGTGAGGGAGCCTGAGACCGCCAGCAGGGCTGGGTGAGGGGGATGTAAGTTTTCCCCGTGCGGTTGGGCGGGCCTCACTGAGCAGGTGTGATTTGAGTAAGGACTGATGGAGGGAAGACATCTGTAGGAAGAATGTGCTAAGAGAGGACACCATGGAGTGTATGAGGAATAGCACGAGGCTGTTCACTACTCTTTGTGTTGCTGGACATATGCCTTTTCTGAGCTGTAGGGCTGCACAGCTCAGTTTTTAGGTCATGGCCAGAGATAAGGATGGCACATCTCTGCTCTGGATTCCTTCCCTGTACCAAGTAGCAGTACCCAGTGTCATTCTTGTGCACTACTTCTAAAGTACAGGGGTCTGTAGTGCAGGCATTAGCTGTGCAAGTTTCTGGCTGTGAACAAAATAAGTTTTACCTAATCCGATCCTAGACTAGAGGAATAAACTCAGAAACGGAGCAAATGAAACTTGACTTCATCTCTTTGTGATTTGGGTATTCAGGAGGATAGATTTTTATCTATATAAAATGTTTCACCAGGATTTCAAGTATTTATTGGATAATAGGGGCCTATGATTAGTAGAGTCATCCAAAAGGTCTCAGTTAGAAAGTATATTCTTAGTAACTGATATGAGAATTCTTCTGAGAAAGAAATCCAGCTTTCTTGTTAAAATGCCTGGCTGGAAAAGCCCTTGGGAATTCAGAAATTTCAACAAGGGCATTGGACTGTGAGGCTATGAAAGTGGGGGGTTGAGTCAAGATTGTTTATTTCTTCAGAAGTCAGGGTGGCCTGAGCTTGCATCTGGATTATATAGGAGTTGTGAGTGGTTGTGAAATTGGTTAAAGGCAGAAAAGATATTATTAATAGTGGCTATTTGTTAGTTATAAGATTATATACATTCTATTAAGCATTGTTGACATATTCAAAGATAACTACTTGAGATGGAATTATCCCTAAAGCACAAGAATTCTTTGGTAAACATTTCCTAAGTATCTATAATAATGAAACAAAAAAGGATTTACAAGGTTCAAAACAAGCTTTTTAATCAACAATTAATCTCAGGAAGAATTTGTAAAATTACATTCATTACAGGAAAGCCCCGTTTACTTTATCATTCTAACAAATACATAATTTGAAATAGAGCTTAAGGAAATGTATAATCAAAGACAAGGACAAATTATTTGATAAAACTCCCCAGTATTGCTCTCTGTCACCAAGGCTGGAGTGCAGTGGTGTGATCATAGCTCCCCGCAGCCTCGAAATCCTGGGCACAAGGAATCCTCCTGCCTTGACTTCCTGAGTAGCTGGGACTACAGGCGCAAGCCATGGTGCCCAGCTGTAGCCTTTTACATATTTGTTTATAGGAGCTCAGCTAGCAATGTTTAATTTATCAAAACGAAGTTATCTTTCCAAGATGTTCTTATAAACAACATTAAGACCACATTGTCTAAGATGAACTCCTGCCCAAACATAATTAGGAATTGACACTATAATTTTCCAAGCCCTATTGCTAGTGAAGTTAGAATCTTAATGATTCCTACTAAGTGGTGACTGTGCCAGGAGATTATAAGAATGGTCAGTACCATCCTGGATAAGGTAAGTGCTCACAACTTTTGCCGGGAAGTCTCGCTAATTTACTGTATCATGATCCATGTTGAAAAGTTTTCTCTCGTGAATATATGATATTCAATATGGCATTTGATTTGGATTTTGCCCTTTCCCTTTAATGAGGTTGCTCAGCCTGAAACATCTGTCCCCTTTTCTTTTCTCTCCTCTCCTGTTTTTCTTCTCTTCCAATTCCCAGGGAGGCAGCAAACACCTTAAACTTCTAAGATGTCATTCTAGTAATAATTAATACAGTTTAAAGCCTCAGAACTTTAATGTCCCACTGTGATCTTCTGAAGCCCTTTTTATAACATGTCAATGGCTTTTTGATGCTCTTAAGAGCCCAAGGATGGCTCCCAGGATCCTCGATCTGTCCAGCCTCATCTGCCATTCTCACCTCACACACCAAGCACTGACTGAGGCATGGGGCTGGATCAGTAAAGAACTTCTGGTGGGAGTGATATATAAACTGAAACCTAAAGGATGAACAGAAGCTACCTAGGCAATGAAGATAGCAAAGAATGTTTCTGGAAGAGGGGAGAGATGCTAAGAGAATTATAATATGGATCTTTGTAATATGGTTCAATATCACAGTGGCACATTAAAGCTCTTGGGCTGCATTGTTGAGAATGGTCTGAGGGAAATAGTGGAGGTAAGCCCGTTTTGAGCTTAAAAGGCCCAGAAGCCATCAAAGTAGCTGTGTCAAATAGTTATGCACACAGTCTGGGGCTCTACAGAGAAATCTAGCTTAAAGATTTGAGATTTGTAACCATGGACGTTGATGAAATCACAGGCAGGGCATATGGAGAGCAAGAGAGAAGGTAAAGCAGCACTAAACCTGGAGAATTATTTTATATTTCAATGGCAAGCAGAAGAAGAGAACCTTTAAAAACTATCTGAAAGGAAATGAGGTTAGAATTATGGAAATCAATGGAAGAAAGTGTTTCAAGGAAGGGGTGGTCAACAAGTGGTGAAAATTCCCCAGCAGACCTATCAAAAAAGAATTTACCAGTAATTTACCAGTAACCCTGACAGTAGGGGTTTCAGTGCCATGGCAGGAGAGAAAGCTGAATTGCAGTGGGTTGAAGGAGTGGGTGAAAGGGAACAGGGATTAAAATCAATAACTTTTTCAAGAAGCTTAGTTGTAGAGAAAGAGAGGTAGAAGGATAGCGGGAAGTGTATGTGCAGTAGGCAATTTATTTTTTAATGTAGCAGATAAACATGAAACATACTTATGAAAAATAACCAGTAGAAAGTGAGTGACTGATGACTTTAAAACAATTAAAGAAAATGTTCCAATCTTTTTTATTCTAGAAATACATATGATTTTATAATATGTGGGTAAAATCAAATATTGGGAAAATATACTGGGTATTACACGGTATTCTATTTTCATGCCATTTCCATTGTTTGTCAAACACTGCAGAAGATTTAAGTTAGGCATAAAATTTATTTTGACTCATCATTTCCTTAATATAAACCTGGTTTGGATCTTATTATTTACAAGATATTTGACATCAGACTTTTTGGAACATATCCATCCAGTTGTTACAAATTTCATGGAAAAAGTCTCTTCAACTTTCTGAGTAATGGTATTGAGCATTATGTTAGATAGTCAAAGGGTGCAAAGCTATGCAAATGTCCCATTCTGGGTAGAGTCAAAAAAGTTTGTGGTAAAAATTAATCAAATATGTTACACTAATGAGAGCAAAATTCTGGCAGGTCTGGAGAAATGTGACATATGTTCTCTACCACACACAAGGAGTTGCATCAGGGTAACAAAGGATATCATTTTTGAGCCTAAAAAGTGCCAGGAATATGCTGTACTTGGACAGACCCTCCCTCCCAGTGGGACCAGAGTGGAAACTTCAGTGACTCTCCAGGTTGAACAAACTCAGAAATTTTAGAACTATCTTGAAGATCAGACTGGAAAGTTAGAGACCACCACTGAAGAACTCAAGAGGTGACAAATTCCATAGAGATGTGCATTTGGTGAAGACTGAACACTTTAACAAACAGTAATCAGTTTCTATACAAAGCAAATAGAAACTCCAATGGGGTTATTGGAAAAATTAGAAAAGAGATTTGAAGGTCATTTTGATTTCATCCACACTTTCTTTTTCTTCCTGTAGATAGAGTTGTGGGAATCATTCTAGAAAATAAAATGCAAAATGCGAATGTTGGTTTTCAGTCCAATTATAGAAACTTCTGTGATTAAGTTTTTGTAAAGTTTGAAGTGGGAAGGGAGTTCAGTGCAGAGAGGGTAAATCACAGCACACAGGCCAAATCTACCCCCTACTTGTTTTTGTTAATAAAGTTTTATTAGGACACAGCCTCACCCACTTGTTTATGGTCTATGGCTGCTTTCAAACTACTAGGGCACAGCTGAGTGGCTGTGACAAAGACCTTGTGGCCTGCAAAGCTGAAAATACCTACTATTGGGCTGTAGAGAAAAAGTTTGCCAGCCCCTAGTTCAGTGAACCAGTTTAATTTTTACAAATTTTCTTTCCATGGGTTGCTCTTTTTCATCCCTTCTGTGAAAACATGAGAAAGCAAATAGTAAATGCAAAAGGTTTGAATTATGAGTCGTATATGTGTGGCTTAAGTCTTGATTGCCTCTCAATCAGTCTTCTTTGTGATTTGAGTGGAAGCTGATGGGAAGCCCTGGGAGAAAGGTGAGTGCATAAAGGTAAAAAGTGGCAGTTAAATAGCTATGGAAACATCTATTCATACAGTCAAATGCACTTCCAATGGAAATATTCCCAAGGGAAATGTGTCAGTATCATTTCAGTCCTTGGCTAGACAGCTCACAGACTAGAGGTATAAAGGATTTTAAACCAAATCAAATCAAATCAAAAGGATTTTATTCTTGTTTCCTGCCCTCATCAAGTGTTAATTAGTTCTTTAGAAAGAAGGAAACAAAAGTTTGGAGAAGAAAATATGGTATGTATTGAGATGACTTTTCTCTATTTGGTAGTAAGTGGAATTAAGTCAAAACCTTCCAAATAAAAACTAGAATGCTATTTCCTATGATTTGTTTTGTCAAACCAGGGCTATCTTATTTCTACTTTTCTCAGAATTTTTTTCTGTAGTAGATTATAGTGGAATTTGACAAGTGACATTTGAACAATCTATAATACCCGTTCCTGGGCAAAAATAGATAGCAAATGCTTAAAAAATGCATAACCCTTGACCCAGCAATTTTTTTACTTCAAAATCATCTTAAAAAATTGAGTATATGGCCAATTGTTTAGATGTAGAATATATAACACATAATTCTTTATAAAAGATAAACATGAAAAATCTCTAAATGACCAATAATAGAAGATTTGGTTAAATAAATTGTGGTGTATGCATTAAATGGTATACTTACAACTATTGAACTGATGTTGTAGGTAAATATATCTTAACATGGAAAGTACTTATAATCTAATCTGAGTGAACGAAAGCAGTATACAACATGATACAATGTGATATGTACATTTTGGTACAATTTTTATTTAAGTTATGCCTTTATACCTATATGCCTGTTTTTAATCCCAAAGTTTATATATTTTTATTATATAAACATTTTTATATATGATCTAGTTTAGAAATATGAGTTTCACATTTTCGATAGTGATTATTTAACAATGCAATTATAGGTATATTAAATACTAAAAAATCTGCATATTCTTATCTTTTTCTAAATGAATATCTTAGTACTTTTTATATAACAATATTATTATTTTAAATTTTATTAAAGGTTGTTATCCGATAAAGTAGAAATGAAATTATAGGATATTTCAATTTCAATTAGATAGTTTTTATTCATTATTTAGATTTTCACTTAAAATATTTATGGATTACTTTGAAAAGTTTCTGAAATGAAAGTGGCACAATCTTTGAATTAGACTTACTTTAGTAAAAATCTGAGAAATAAACCTCTCTTGAACTTTATAGTCCTGATTGAGGAAAGACCAATGGCATTGAACTAGATGAACTTTGAAATTCCTCTCCAGTCTCATAATTTATTGAAAGTACCTGAGGAAGTGGACCTCAAGTCCTAATTTACTTCACATAAGAGACTCCGCTTTTAGAATTATGTGAATTCTGGTATGAGTAAAATACAGTGGTTAAAAAATTCAATCTAACCAATCAAGAGTTAAATTTAGACATGGACATTTGTTAAAACTTGTTCATGAAAAATAAGTTTGATTAGCTAGATAAAGGTCATCCTCTGGCTCTTTGGTTCACAGTGTTTTATTAAAGCAGTTGAGTTCTCACATCATTCCACAGTCAGGATCATGAGTTATCAATTTAGGACTTGCCTAGATTGATATATGTATACACACACACATCACATTTTCATTATCAGCTCATGAATTAATGGGCACTTAAGTTGATTCTGTATCTTTGCAACTGTGAATTGTGCTGTGAAAAACATTTGGGTGCAGGTGTCTTTTTGATAAAATGATTTCCTTTCCTTTGGGAAGATACCCAGTAGTGGGATTGCTGGGTTGAATGGTAGGTCTACTTTTAGCTCTTTGAGGAATATCCATACTGCTTTCCATAGGAGTTGTACTACTTTGCAATCCCACCAACAATGTACATGTGTTCGTTTTTCTCTGCATCTATGCCAGCATCTGTTGTTTTTCGACTTTTTAGTAATGGCCATTCAGACAGGGGAATGGTGCTATTTCATTGCGGTTTTAATTTGCATTGCCCTAATGTCAAGTGATGTTGAAGATTTTTTCATATGTCTGTTGGCCATTTGTCTATCTTCTTTTGAAAATTTCTGTTCATGTCTTTTGCCCACTTTTTGATGGGGTTGTTTGTTTTTCTTTTGCTGATTTGTTTGAGTTCATTGTAGATTATGGATATCAGTCAGATGTATAGTTTGTGAATATTTTCTCCCATTCTGTAGGTTGCCTGTTTTCTCTGTTGATTATTTCCTTTGCTGTACAGAAGCTTTTTAATTTAATTAAATTCCATTTATTTATTTTTGTTATTTCTGTATATGCTTTGGGGTCTTAGTCATATATTCTTTGCCTAGACCTATGTCTAGAAGAGTTTTTCCTATGTTTTCTTCTAGAATTTTTACAGTTTCATGCCTTACATTTAAGTCTTTAATCCACCTTGAATTAATTTGTGTGTGTGGTGAGAGATAAGGATCCTGTTTCATTCTTCTGCGTGTGGCTATAATATTTTCACAGCACCATTTATTGAACAGGGTGTCCTTTTCCCAGTGTATGTTTTTCTCTGCTTTGTCAAAGATCAGTTGATCACAGCTATATGGTTTTATTTCTTGATTCTCTATTCTGTTCCATTGGTCAATATCTCTATTTTATACCAGCACCATGCTGTTTTGGTTACTATAGCCCTGTAGTATAATTTGAAGTTAGGTAATGTGATGTCTCCAGATTTGTTCTTTTGGCTTAAGATTGCTTTGGCTATTCAGGCTCTTTTTTTGGTTCCAAGTGTAGTTTAGGATTATTTTTTCTAAATCTGTGAAATAAAACATTGGTATTTTGATGGGAATTACATTGAATCTATAAATCACTTTGGGCAGTATGGACATTTTAACAATGTTGATTCTTCCATTCCATGAGCATGGGATGTTTTTCCATTTGTTTGTGTCATCTACTATTTCTTTCAACAGTGGTTTTGTAGTTCTTCTTGTACAGATCTTTCACCTCCTTGGTTAAATATATTTCTAAGTATTTTATTTTCTTTGTAGTTACTGCAAGTGATATTGAGGCCTTGATTTGACTCTAAGCTTGATTGTTACTAGTATATTGAAATGATACTTATGTGTGTGCATTGATTTTGTAACCTGAGACTTCACTGAATTTATTTACCAATTCTAGGAGTCTTTTGGTCGAGTCTTTAGGGTTTTCTAGATACAAGATCATATCATCAGCAAACAGGCATAGTTTGACCTTTTCTTTTCTGATTTGGATGCCTTTTATTTCTTTCTCTTGCCTGATTGCTCTGGCTAGAACTCCTAGTATTATGCTGAATCGAAGTGGTGACAGTGGGCACCCTTGTTTTGTTCCAGTTCTTAGGGAGGATGCTTTCAACTTTTCCCAATTCAGTATGAAGTTGACTGTGGGTTTCTCACATGTGACTCTTATAATTTTGAGATATGTTCCTTCTATGCCTAGTTTCTTGAGAATTTTTATCATGAAGGAGTGCTGATTTTATTGAGTGCTTTTTCTGCATCTATTGAGATTATCATATGGTCTTTGTTTTTGCTTCTCTTTATGTGATGAATCACATTTATTCATTTGTGCATCTTGAACCATCTTTGCATCCCTGGAATGAAACCCACTTGATCATAGTGAATTATCTTTTTGATGAGCTGTTGAATTCAGTTTGCTAGCATTTCGTTGAGGATTTTTGCTTCTATGTTAATACGGGGTATTGGTTTGTAGTTTTCTTTTTTTTTGTTGTTGTATCTTTTACTAGCTTTGATGTCAAAATGGTAGTTGGCTTCATTGAATGAGTTAAGGAGGAGTCCCTTCTTCTCAATATTATGGAATGATTTCTCTAGGAGAGGTGCCAGTTCATTTTTGTAGGTCTGGTAGAATTTGGCAGTGAATCCATCTGGTTCAGGGCTTTTTTTGTGTGTGTTGGAAGATTTTTTATTATTGTCTTCATCTTGCTACTCATTATTGGTCTGTTCAAGATTTCTATTTCTTCCTGATTCAGGCTTGGGAATTTGTGTGTTTTCAGGAATTTATCCATTTCCTCTAGGTTTTCTAATTTGTGTGCATAGAGATTTCATAGTATTCATGGATAAAATTTTGTATTTCTGTGGTATCAGTTGTAATGCCTCCTTTTTCATTTCAGATTGAGCTTACTTGAGTCGTTTTTCTTCTATTTCTGGTTAATCTGGCTAGTAGTCTATCCATTTTGTTTGTCTTTTCAAAGGACAAACTTATTGTTTCATTGGTCCTTTGTATTGTTTATTTGTTTCCATTTTGTTTAGTTCTGCTCTGAGCTTTGTTATTTCTATTCTTCTTCTAGCTTTGGGTTTGGTTTGTTCTTCTTTTTCTAGTTCCTTGAGATGTGACATTAGCTTGTTAATTTTTAATCTTTTTGTCTTTTTGATGTAGGCATTTAAGGCTATGAACTTTCCCCTAAGCACTGCTTTCACTATATTCCATAGATTTTGACAGCTTGTGTCTCCTTTGTCATTCAGTTGGAAGAATCTTTTGATTTCCATCTTAATTTCACTATTGATCCAAGGATTGTTCAACCTCAGGTTGTTTAATTTCCATGTATCTGTGTAGTTTTGAGAGTTCCTCTTGGAAATGATTTCTGGTTTTATTCCACTGTGGTCTGAGAAAACACATGGTATGATTATGATTTTTCTTTATTTGCTGAGACTTGTTTTGTGGCCTAAGATCAATTTTGGAAAATATCCCATGTGTAATAAGAAAAATGTATATTCTTTATTTTTTGGGTAGAGTGTTCTATAAATATCAGTTACGTCTATTTCTTCTAGAGTCCCATTTAATTCCAGTGTTTCTTTGTTAATTTTCTATTTCAATGATATGTCCAGTTTTGTCAGTGGGGTGTTGAAATCCCTGGTGATTATGATGCTACTATTTATTTCTTTCCTGAGTTCTAGCAGAATTTGTTTTTTGTATGTGTGAGCTCCTGTGTTAGGTGCATATATATTTAGGATTGTTATGTCTTCTTGCTGAATTTCTCCCTTTATCATTGCATAATGACCATCTTTGTCCATTGTTGTCATTGTTGATTTAAAGTCAGTTTTATCTGATATGTGAATGGCAATACCTGCTTGCTTTTTGTTTCCATTTGTGCAAAATTTTTTTTTCCATCCCTTTACCTTGAGTCTGTGTGAGTCCTTGCTAGGCAGGTTTCTTGAGGACAGCTATACTTGGGTTCTGAATTTTCATCCATTCAACCAGTCTGTGTATTTTAATTGCACAATTTAGACTGTTCACATTCAGTTTTAGTAGTGATATGTGGGATACTGTTCTGTTCATCATGTTGAATGATATCTTCTTGTTTTGTTTTCCCTCTTGTGCTACTATTTTATAGGAGCTGTGAGCTTTAACTTTTATGTGTTTTTACACAGGTGGCTATCTATTGTTCTGTTCCATGTACAGTGCACCTTTCAGTATTTCCTACAGATCAGGTTTAGTAGTGAAAAATTCCCTTAGTATTTGCTTGTCTGGAAAAATCCTTATTTCTCCATCAATTATGAATATTAGTTTTGTAAGATACAAAATTCTTGGTTGGCAGTTGTTCTGTTTAAGAAGAGTAAAATTTGGGCCCCAATCTCTTCTGACTTGTAAGATCTCTGCTGAGAAGTCTGCTGTTAGTGTGATGAGTTTTCCATTGTAGGTTAGTTGTTGGTTTCATCTTGCAGCTTGTAGAATTTACTCCTTTATTTTTACATTGGCCAGGTTGATGACTATGTGTCTTAGAGATGTCCTGTTTGCTATGAGTCTTCCTGGTGTTTGATGACCATCTTGTATCTGGACATCTGAATCTCTGGTGATCCAGGGATGTTTTCCTCAATATTTTCCTCCAATAAGTTTTCCATGCTTTATCCTTTTTCTTCTTCCCCCTCAGGGATACCTATAATTGTTATATCGGATTTTTAAAAATAAAATTCCATATTCTTCTGAGTGATTGTTGATTCTTTTCTATGCTTTCTTTCTGCATGTTTGACTGACTGGATTAGTTTGAAAACCTTGTCTTCAAGCTCTGAAATTCTTTCTTCTGCTTGATCCAGCCTGTTGAGGCTTTCTGTTGTATTTTGAAATTCTGTAAATGACTCCTTAATTTATTTAAGTTCTGTTATAGCTTTTCTTATTTTGTTTGTCTCTTTAGTGACTTTTTCATCTTTTTCACTCATTTCCTAAAACATTTTTTTGGATCTTTGTGTTGGTTTTCAAGCCATTATCATTATAGTGGTTTATAAGAATTAGGAATGAAAAGAAAACAAAATACATCCAAAACAAAGAGAAAAGGAGAGAAACTATCTACTTGGATGGCCACTTACTTAATATTTGAAATATTGTAACAATCCTACAGTTAATTTTTTTTCATATTTTACATAGGCTTTATAGAAGCTTGAAAATTAGAAAAGTATATATGTGATTTTTAATTTCTGTTACTGGAAAGACTTTGTTAAGTTAAAATTTAAAAAACCAAACTCTTAATAATATGAAGTGAAGAAATTTGGTAAAAATTTAGAATACACAAAAACTAGGAAAACATTTGACTTAAAGCCATTAGATGATTTTTAATTAATTATTTTCTAAGGTAAATTTTTAAATTACTGCATCTGTGGCTACTAAGATTTGGTTAATTTATTTGTTATTTTCATGCCATTTTCAAAGGCATGAAAATAATCCACAAGTTTTAGCCATTAGTATTATCTTCTTTCTACATAAGAGATGCTAACTGATAAAGTCTGATTGGCATATTTCTACATTTTGAGTCATAGTTGAGTAAATGTACTAAAGAATGATGAAATACCATAAAATAAGGTACCAAGATTGAGAAAAAGCTAAATTATATCATAAATACCAAACTATGGTAAATGAGTTGTCAACTCTATAACCTACTGAGTAGAAATATAATAGAAATCTGGAATAGTAATAAGTAAAGACGTAGGGTAAGAAAAATTTACCATATTATCATTGACCTAAAGAGAATCACTGACTCATTAAAAAATATGTAAAAATCTCTACCACCCAGTGTTTTATCAGCCATGATCTTTGCCTAAATTTGTGAATGAACTCAATTCATTACGTTGTTTTTGGCTAGAGAAGACAAAATGCCTAAATTCTGACATGTAATGCTTAAACAGAGCCTTTTCTTCTTTCTTTTTGTTTTCTTTTTCTTTTTTGACCACATCCTCTAAACATAACAATGTCCAGATATATACTTCTAAATCTCCCTCCTTCAAGAAACTTCACTCAGTTTACATATTGCAAACATCTGTCCTTTACAGAGTGTTGTTCTCTGTCTTCTCTTTCCCATCCTTTTCTCTTCTTTTCCACCATGAACAGTATGGCTCCTGGCATTGCGTATAAATTAGATACTATCTTTTTTTGAGGTAGTTTACTTATTTGAGGGAAAGAAACATGTTGATGAATATATGCTATACTCATATAATAGATTTGATATATTAAATTCACAAAGAAGGGTTGCCTTACTTTAGGATTCAGATTTATTGGGGGAACAAGATATCCAAAAGACTACCAAATTTTAAATTTATCATTCAGCTTTTCCTCTTAAATTCAAAACCCACATTTCCGTGTATCTACTTAATTCTACAATTGCATGTATCACATGCATTTTCACCCTCAACGTGTGGCTATATTTATTATCTTTCTTCCTATATTGGCTTTTTATCTTCATTTTCTCGGTTTGGTTAATGGAATCATCACGAAGATGCTCAAGTTAGAGAAGTAGGCATGATTTCAGAAGCTATTGTAGTACAGTGTGGTGTGGGGAAGGAACGCGGCCTCTGGTATAGAATAGGAATGGATAGAATCCTTATAATGCAGCCTTCTAAATGTGTACTTTAACCTATTTTACAAATATAGAAAATCAGAATGATAACATTTATCTTCTAAATTTGTGATGAGAATTATATGAACTAATATGTGTACAGTGCTTAGTAGTAGCAGTAATTTTCAAAATTATTTTTATCATTCTTTTAGCAACAACATGTTCTTGGTTACAATATTTGTACTATCTTATCTTAATCTCTCAATTTCTTTTTCTTCTATCTTCTTCCTGCCACTTCCTTGGTTATATTTTCTCATCTAGATTATTTCACTAACTGCCTACCTTGTCTTTTTGACTACAAACTACGTTACACCCCAGCATGTTCAATCTATCCTCCACAGTGCAGGAAGAGTGATAACAAGAAAGTGCAATCCTGATTTTATCAGCTTGAGTCTTCAAAAACCCTTAACTGTTTGCAAAGATAAAATATAACACCCAGTGTTAATAAGCATGCTAGAAAAATAGCATCTCATATGTTAGTAATGGGTATGAAAATTGGCCTTTTCCAGAAAGCAATTTGCCCTGTGTACGAAACCCCTTTCAATAGTGCTGCTTTTTTGACCCAGTAGTGTCACTTACACGTGCAATTCTGAACTAAAAGAAGAAAATGTGCTCTGGATTTCTGGCAAAGCTTCTTTTAACAGCAAACTTCTAAACATTTTCTCAACAACTGATCAATATGTTAGCAGAAAAACAAGAATAGGAAATAATAATAATGAAAAAGAAAACTACCTGCCAAGAGTAGAAAATGGCAACCACGTACCATAAAATCAAAGAATTGTGTGCCAAAGCTAGGGAAAATTTAATCACCCTGAAGGAACCAAGACTGAGAAAAGAATGCATTGTTGTGGAAAATAAGTGGAGAAAATTCTGGTTAGAGTCGGGGGAAGTATGGTTGGTCCCAGGAGAGTTGGGGACAGTCTCATTTGCTGCCCATGGCCTCAGATCAGTTAACACTGCAAGGCTGTTAGAAGCAGGGCTGTGGAATAAAGTATGTGGTCAAGCCACATGATTCCTTGCTGATAGAATTTAAAGCAGTCTTAATTTTCTTCTTTATGTTTTCCATTTTCAAATATCCACTGATGAAAAGAATGAATTTAATAGACAGCAAAAAAAACCCAAACAAC
This sequence comes from Daubentonia madagascariensis, assembly GCA_023783475.1. Classification (NCBI taxonomy): domain Eukaryota; kingdom Metazoa; phylum Chordata; class Mammalia; order Primates; family Daubentoniidae; genus Daubentonia; species Daubentonia madagascariensis. The sequence goes on from JAKFHU010001209.1 coordinate 66,678,245, forward strand.
CAAACAAACAAAAAAACCCTCCAAAAAGCCAATAAAAATCTTTTGGTGGCTCCTCAATATCCTTATTATTATGGGCAAACTGTTATTCTCTCCCTGATTATACTCCAGATACTCCAGCAGTGCTGAAACATTTAGAAATCTTCCAAAATATAATATGCTCTTTTCCCTTTCCACAACTTTGCAACTGCTTTTCTCTGCAACTGTCTAGGGAGTTCCTTGTAATCATTTCTTACTCAGCTCAAAATTTACCTTCTTCATGACATATTCTGTGACATCTGTATGCATGATTATATATTTCCACTTTTGTGACCCCTTTGTTCTCTGCCAATACCTCAAGAGTGATACTTACCACACTGGTGTATTGTTTGTGTACATTTCTCTCTGCTATACCATGAAAGCTCTAGGACGGCAGGGATCGTGTTATTTTAAACTTTGTGTGGTATTTAATAAATGTTTCTTAAATCAACCCGTAAGAAATGGGGCATTAATATTTTACTTTCTTCAGTTCTTCACTGGGTTTAGTGGGGAAATTTCTCATGGTATCGCCTGGAGGACAACTTTGAGTAAAAAAGTATTTTTCTTACATATTTTTCTCTTTGTATATTTGTCATTATATAGTCATTTCAAATGAGTAAGTGTTTAATTACATTTTATTCATTCCACATTTATATTCCATTTATTATTCCAGAACGTGGAGATTGTATTTCTTGTGTTGGATTTGCTTCACACATGTGATGAATTGCACGCACATGAATTCACTTAAATTATTTCACAATGCAATGACTACATTTTCATTCCATCAATAATAAAAGTCAATAAAGTAACTAATTGTATTATTTATCAGATGTGCAAGTAAAGGGATTTACAATGAACTGTGGAGAGGTGGTACCCTTACAGAGGCTCAAGAAAACAAACTGATTGCTTTAATTTTTCTCTATACTTGCCTGCCAAGAAAATTTCTGAGCTGGCTTTTAGATTTTAGTAGATTAAATTTATGGAAATTAGAAATATGTTCCTATGCCGAATGTTTTGTTTAAATATTTTATGCTGATATTTAGTGAATTTCAAGCTTATTTAGTCTAAAGTAACCACTAAGTTCTTTCCAGAACCTCAACTAAACCCAAATCTTTGGAAGAGAAAAGGAAGCAAAAACAAATGTTCAATTATACAAGAGAAGTTAATTTCAAAATGGATGATTAAAGATTTTGACTTTATTATAACGTAATTGTTTTCATTTCTTTTTAAGAAAACCATTAAATTGGTCCCTTCCATGATTTACTACAAACTCCTTTAATTGTCCTCCATCTCTTTGAGAAGTTAGAAGGGTCTAGATTTTCATAAAGTGGTGAGCCCTGTCAAAACTTTTAGGTTTGTATATTTTCCAGGTAAATGTAACAGTACCCATAAATCATAGTTCTTTGGATTCTTATCTAAAATTGCCTTGAAATAACTGGAAATAAGGCAAAAGCTTTTCTGAAGGTATGCAACACTTTACTCCTAAACGGTGGATGAAATCTGAAACCAGTGTGAGCCTGGACCAAGAACGGGGAGGAGGAGGAGGGAGAAGTGTAGGGGAAGGAGAAGGGAAGAAAGGGAACACTAAGGAGAGGCCAAATACCATTCTGCTAAAAACACAGTTTTACATTTTGTTTGACTCCTACTTTATCAAAAACTGCATTGTTAGTTTTAATTATGATTCATGGTACTATTTATGAATCACTGAAATTACCACATGCTAAAGATGACAATAAAAATAATCACAAATCGCATTTCCAGTTTTCAGAATATCCGGTTTGGCAGTTTACCAGCTTTTTCAGGATAGGAGAAAGGAGGAGACAGAATTTCTATAGAAGTGTTATTTCTTTCAAAAACATGATCCAGACATGCATGGAATCATTGAATTTGCTGTTCAGGCCACTTGAGAAACATAACCTTTCGTTGTAAAATTCAGCATTGGGGCTGGTGGAGTAAGATTAAACAATATTGCATCAACTCCCTGTTTTTCTGTTGAGTCTGACATCTGCAGGTGTAAATTCAACAGAAATTATACATCTCCCTAGACTAGATGACTCTAAATAAACATTTTATCTATAGTTCTCTGCAGACGTAAATATAGCTTGCTAAATCATGCATGCATCCTGGAATACGTATAATACAAATCTTGCTAAAGTGATTGATTTGTAGGTAATGTATTTTTTCCCATCTGTTTCCTGAAGCAATGAGTTAAATAATATGATATGGTATGGGCATGTCACAATCTGACTCAGTGACTCATGTATTGGCAGTGGCCATGTAAATACAGCTACCGTCTGAAGGTAATAGGTGGCTGGATACCTTCTTGACAGCTCAGTATGAAAATTAACTTTAAAGAATTTCAAAACAAAGAATATTTGCAGGGATTTAGTTTCTGGGTCTTTGAATTTTGTTATGAAATTTTTCATTAAAATAGAATAAACATTTGAACTTCAAAATTAAGATCTGCTATATTTGGGGATTTATTCTGCTCCCCAAGTCCATTCTTTAATTTTTCAAAATGAGTTAATATTATCTGTCTCTGGATCTCTTACATTGTAGTTTTTTTCCAGAATAATAAAAGTATATTTAAAAATGATTTTTCAACGGAAGGTCTGTCCTATTGCCAGGATATAGTCCAACATGATGAGATAATGTTAAGCAGACTGTCATCTTTATTCCAAGAACTGTCTAGGAAGATTTACTTAACAATTGATGATTCTGAATAATTTTTCCTGAGAGATTTGGCAAAATCCCAAAATAAAAGTCATTGAAGTTACCAATTGTACCAGAAAACCTATGTCCTACATGGGGTACTAGAAAACATACTGGCTTTCTGGTCTGCTTGACCAGTGTTAGAATTTTATGTCTGCCTGTTACAAACTGTGTGAAGTTAGTCAAGTTCTTTATCTTCTGTGAGACTAAGTTTCTTATTTATAAATGGATAAAGAAATAATCAAATTTACAGGATTTTTTAAGATCAAAAATTGGGATAATATATGTCATTTTCCCAGCACCATACCTGACATAAGTACATACTCAATTTATGGTAGTTATTGCTGTATTTTTAAGCTAATAAACTAAAGAACGTGATGAAGGTGCACTTGTTAATACTAGATGGATCAATAAAAACAGGTGTTTTAGCAAATATAAAACTTTGCTAATGAAAATCATACAATGGATCAAAAGTATAAGTTTATAATTTTGTTATAGTATTGTTCTAAACATTTTGGCAAAATTGAGACAACTTAATTTATCAAAAATCCACACAACATTTAAAAAAATATATATGTATTATTTTTTGGATCAATTAATGTGGCTTAAAAGCAAAAGATTGACTTACCCAGATATGGTTTGATTCTATCATAAACTTATTTTCTTAGGGATCTGGGGGAAAACTTTGTAAATTTCTGTTTCCTGTTATTTAATTTTAGAGATTAATATTTTTTAAAAGGAAAATATCAGAATTTACTCTTCTTAATATAGTAGGGTGATTTTATTTTGATATAATTTCAAGTTTATGAGAAATTGGCAGGGTAGAACAAAGAATTTCCATATATTCTTTACCCAGATTCACCAATTGTTAACATTTTTGGTCCAGTTACTTTATCATTTACTCTCTTCATAGACATATTTTTTATCTTTTGTAGTGTGTATTTCCTAAAAACAAAGACATTCTCTTGCATAGCTAGTTAAATGACCAAAATATAAAAAATGTCACTTCTATAACAGTATTAGTTTATCCAGAGCGAATATTTGAATTTAACCCATTGTTCTAATAATGTCCTATATTGCTAACTGTTTTTTTCCTGGTCTAAAATTTAACTCAGGATTAAGAATTTATGCTTAGCTGTCATGTCCCTTGAGCATCCTTTAATCTGGAATAATGCCTCAGTCTTCTGTAGTACAAATTTGGCAGCTTTGGGGAGTACCTGTTATTTTACAGGATGTCCCTCAATTTCAGTTTGTCTAATGTTTGCTCTGATGCATGTCAGGTAGGAAAACAGACATGAGATTGTATTATTCTCAGCACATCATGACAGGAGGCACATGATGTTGGTTTGTCCCATTATTGGTGATGTTAGCTGTAATCACTTGACCAAGATGGTTCTGCAAGGTTTCTCCACTGTAAAGTTACTGTTTTCTCCTTGGTAATTAATAAGTAATTTGTGGAGAGATACTTTAAAGATAAGTAAATATTCTTTATTCCTTCAACTTTCACCTACTCATTTAAGCATTCATTAATAATTTTTGCTTAAATCAATTTTTATTATAATGGCTGCAAAATGGTGATTTTCTGACTCTATCATTCTTTCCACATTTATTAGTTGAATTCTACTTAAAGAAATAACATCTCCCCTCCATTTATTTCATTTTTATTTATTTATTTAGATTTGTACGGATTCATGGCATCTTACTGTATCCACTGATTAATAATATGTTACCATCATTATTATCAGGCCTCTTTGAACTTTCCCTTCTTGGGGGTGATTTTAGCTCAATTTTCCCTTACCTTTTTTCAGATGCATTTTTTCAGAACCCCTTTGTCCTCTAGGAATGATTACAGAGGGACTTTGAAAAAATTGGCCATGCTGGAATATGGTGCTTATTTTTCTACTTATGGGTAATTTGCACTTGTAATGATTTGTGTCTTCTAGTTATGCCAAAGGTGAGAGTTTTGTATGATTTTATTTGTTGTTTTTGCTTGTTGGTTGTTTGAAGAGATTTGCATTTAGGCAGCTGTCATTACCTCAACTGCTCATGATTCTTAGACGCAAAAACTTTAACTATCTGGCTTCAGAGTTCCTTTAATGAGGAGGAATTATGTTTTAAATACCTTGAGAAGCTATATTTCAGTATAACATGAAAACTTAAGGGCATGGATTATAAGAAAATAAAAATAAGGAAGAGCTCATATTCTCTGTAAAAGTGATGAACAGATATTAGAAAAAGAATAGTGAAAAGAGTAAGAGAGGAGAGGAGGAAGGAACAGAAATGGCCAAGTAACACGGCAGACGTCCAGGGAGGAAAATGGACGGGAAGGAGTCACTGAAGGCAAGTCACAGAAATGGAAAGAGTGAGAATGTCTAATCTTGAATTAAAAATTTTTAGAGACCACAAAAATAAATTTCTCTATCCTTCCAAATCATAAGTTAAACATATTACATACACAAATACCACGAGTGAGTGGTTTGCAGGGGTATTCAAAGGAAAGATGTTGCTTTTCATGTCCTGGTTTGTCACAGAGCAGAGGGCGAGAGGATAATTACAGGGGATTAGATGCCAGTGACATCAATGGTCCAGTGGGGCAGGCAGAGCCAGAGTAGCCACGAAGATGTTCCATCCCAGGGGATTCTCAGACATCTTGGTGAGGACACCAGATTTCTCGTAGAACATGGGGTGGAGTTATGAATCTTGGGTTTAGGGTAAGCAGGCATGAGTTCCATGGAGTCACCCTATGACTGAGAGGTGGTCACTGTGGCGTGCACGCGCAGTCCATGTGTGTTGTGGGAGTCAGCGGGGCAAGTCAAGTAGGTTGTATCTGGCTGTCCTATAGGGAGGTGTTCACCAGGAGGTGGTCGTACAAGATAAGAGATCTGGATCAACTACATTGAGGTACGGGGAGGAGGTAGAGAACTGAAAATTGTGTCAAGGGTGACTAAGCTCTGCTTCTGATATGAGAAAGTCCAACTTATATTCAAAACGGACACTGTGGCAACATAAAATTATAAGACTTCACTACAGTACTGGTTAGGGTTCAGTTTGTAAGCATAGTTTTGATCTTTTTCATTAAAGAGATTTGTAATCATCCATGTGACTATTTTGACTTTTTAAAATTTATCTCCCTAAGTAAGAGAGTCCAGTTGTGCAGTAAATACTTGAATCTTAACGATTTCTCCTTCTTAGGTCAGCATTCTCAGAATCAACTTCTTTGTCTATTCCTAAGATTTATGCATATATGTTATAAATGACCAAAATCCTGTGGTGTTTTGGTGTGTAATCCTTCCCTTCTTGGGTTTGGTTCTGTAATTGGCATTCTGGAGCATACATTTATACATTCAACACATTTCTATGAAATTGGAGAAGTACCACATGGAAGAACATGGGAGGGATATATGTGTGATATTTTACATAGGGTAGTCAGGAAAGCTCATAAGTTTTGAGTGAAAATAAAAGGAAAGAAACAAGGTAATTAGCTATGCATATATTTGAGATAAGAGCATTGCAGGTAGAAGAAAAGTCAAGTGCAGAGGCCTTGAGTGATTTAGGAAAACATTAAATAGACCAACATACCTTAAGCAGAAAGAACGAGAGATAGTAGGGCAGGAAGTTGGGAAGGTGATGGGGACCAGAGGGTGTAGGGCCATGTAGGTGCTGTTAAGGACCTTAGCTTATATTCTGGTTGAGATGGGAAACTACAGAAAGGTTTTGCATTGAGGAGGGTCATGATCTCACTTATATCTATCAGCATTATTCTGGCTGCTCTTATGAGACTCGTGTGTGTTTGGAGGTGGGGAGGAGATGGGCGAGGTGGTAACGCAGGCCAAGCACAGGACTGTGGAGACTGTTATTACAATAGAAGTTATTGCAGTAATTTAGTGAAGATATTAGGGTGTCCTGGACCAGGCGATGGCAGTGAAGGTGGTTAGAAGTGTCAGATTCTGGACATACATTGAAGATAGAGCTAACAAGGATTCATGCGTGGGATGTAATAGAAAGAGAGGAGTCAAAGATGACTCCAAGAACTTTGACTCTGCAACTGAAAAAATTATGAATTTATTAATTGAGAAGGGGAAGACTGTAAATAGTTTGGAAGGAATTTTCAGGAGCTCAGATTGGGACATGTTAGGCTTGAGATGCCTGCTAGATGTTTTAAATGAAATGTCAGGTAGGAAATTAAGGGTCTGGATATATGAGTTTGCATTTCAGCATTACATGATATTTAAAGGCAGTTGACTGGATGGGATCACTTAGGGAATGAGTGTAGATAAGAAAGGGACGAGAACTAAAGACAACAGAGCTGTGCACACTCCTATATTTAAAGGTTAGGGGATGAGAAGGAATCACAGTGCTATCATGATATCCTGAAAGTCAAGGGAAGAAGTTTGCTTTAGCTGACTCTAGTTGCACAATCGAGTGGGAGCAGAGTGGTACTTATCATGATAACTGGCTTTTTCTTGCAAGGTGATTTCTTCCGATCAGGATGAAGCAGCATTTTCAAACAAGAGAAGAACATCCTTATAATGCAAAGGTCTAGACTATAAGTCCATGGACAAGGGAGGCTCAATGGAAGGGTTGGAGTTTCAGGGTGCATGTAGCACTCCAAATTCTCCCATATAGCTCCATTTCAATTCTCCAGTGTTTATTCAGTCCTGACCAATATGCTGCATTATGTATAATTAAGAATATGGGCTGTGGAATCAATCTGGCTATTTTAATCCTTGCTGCGCTACTACCAGCTATTTGACTAATGGAAATTTACGTAACTTCTTGGTGCCTTATTTTTCTAATCTGTGAAATAGGGAAGACAATAGTACTTACTTAGTAGGCTTCTTCTGAATATTGGGTATGATAATATAAATATAGTACTTAGAACAGTGCCTTGAACATAACATTTTCTAGATGTTAGCTGTGAGTATCATTATGAGACTTGGTGAGGCTGGGAGTTCAACAGATGCTGCAGTTTGACAATTCACAGAATTAAATCTTTGGCCACTTCAGCCCTGCAGCTGCCCGAGCTAAGGAATCATTTCAAATGATTTTAGAAAGTCCCTGGGTTTCTAAATGTATTTGACTAGTGCCACAATTTAGATTTTTGAAATTTTTAATAAGTTAATTTTTTTTCTGTTTAAATTACATTTCACAATGGAACAAGTTTTTGACTTTTTTCATTACAGGAATAATATAGGCTTATTGCAAAAAAAAAAAAAAATGGCCACTACAGATATATGTAAATGAGAAAGTTAAAATAGAATGAAAGCTCTTTCCCCTGAGTAACATTAACATTTTGGAGGATATTCTCTTCTGCATCTCTGTATACATCCCTGAAGCCTGTGGGCCTGCCTCTCTCCAAGAGCCCCAAGAAGCCCAGGCTCTAAGACTCTCAACTTCAGGTCTCAAAGTTCTCTTCTGGTACAAAAGCAACCGAGTCTTACATTTATTTTCTCCATCAAGATATTGGAAGAGCAGAAGCCATGTTTGTACCCTGCCAGCTCCTGAATCTGCCCTGCTTAGAAAAAGAAGATGGTAATTGACTTGTATTTGAGAGAGGCAAGCAGTGGAATCATGCATGTCTCCCTCTTTCAGAACCCCATTCTCTTTAATAAAGTGTCTATAAAGTGTATTCTCACACTCCAATTTTGTATTCTTCATGTCCTTTGTGCATGCTGTAGGCTGGGCAACATGGTCCCCAAAGCCTTACCCCACAAGGAACTTCATTCTAGAAGACCATAAACAATACATACAGATTTTCCTCCTTATTGACTGTATTTTGTGTTTTTGTTGTTGTTGTTTTCTTTTTTGAGACAGGGTCTGTCTCTGATGCCCAGGCTGGAGTGTGGTGGCACAATCACAGCAAATGGCAGCCTTGAACTCCTGGACTTAGGCGATCTTCCTGCCTCAACCTCCCAAGTAGCTGGGACTGCAGGTACACACCACCACATCCAGCTAATTTTTTAGAAAATTTTTTTGTAGAGATGAGGTCTCCCTATGTTGCCCAGACTGGTCTTGAACTCCTGGCCTCAAACGATCCTCCTGCCTCAGCCTCCCAAAGTGTTAGATTACAAGTGTGAGCCACTATGCCCAGACTTATTGACTGTTTATTCATGATGTTTTGTCTTATCATTTCTTGAAACATTTACCTGTTTCTGAATGAATCCTTTCTTTTTTAGTATAATGACTTTTTTTTACCCTCAAATGCACTAAAGATATATAAGAAATAATATTTCAACATTATGTTTCTAGGCAAAGACATACACATCAATAGAAAGACACAACAGTTTATAGTTAGAGAATATTATATAAAACAATGTTTGGATGAATGCAAAATTGTGCTTTGTGTATGCACACTGAGCGAAAGGCAGTGAAAAGGATGCAGCCTCTGCAACTTGAGTGTGTTTTGTGGATTCCCTATTTCCATATTTTAATGTACTCTTATGTACAAACTTTTCTTACTCTAATGGTGGTTTCTATATTACAACATTATTTTTTTTCTTTTTCACTTTTTCTTTTATAGCATTATTTTTAAGTGCAGTCTGAGGTTGAAAATTGGTGAATAAAATGATGCAAAAGAAGAGCACACCTTTTAGAGAACGACTGCCTTGATCTCTTCCACGAACTGTGTCTATGGTCCAGTCTCCTCGTCCTTCTTTAGTGAGGACAATTAATCCTTCATTGCACTCAATTTTATATATAAGCTGTGTTTATTTACTTTTAGTTGTTATTAATTATATAAACTTGTTTTCATTGTTCAATTAATATAGTCTTATGCAATTGAAATTTTTTTTGTGTAGCTTGTTTTCATGAAATGAATCATAATCTTTTTTTCATCAAAATTAATGGGAAAAAGTTTTCATCTAATGGTTTTTCCTTTAGCAGCAAAGATTTTAGATATGAATTGAAGTTATGAGGAAAGGTACAGGCATGATTTTTAGCTGTTTCACCACTGTTTCCCATGGGCTGTCTGGACTATTAATGAGACTGCCTCTCTATGGCCTCCAGTAGCCAGATAGTAAGTCCTAGATCCTCCATATTTTCATGTTTTGCAGCCCTCTCCCTATCATTAATGACTGTATCAGATAGGATTTTTGCTCATGAGAAGGGAAACCAAATCTTTCTCTCATAAACAAATTGGGATCTTCTAGAATCATATAAGGGATTCACAGAATTGAGGACAGCCTGGAAGTGGAAATCAAAGCTGCAGGGTCAGTCTGTCTTGGAATTACAGCCCAAAGTTGCTGGGTGCTACTCCTGCTCCTAGGTTATTGCTAGTGCCATTAGGTCTGACTTTTGCACCATTAATCCTAAGCGGTCATTGTCTCATTTGGTCCAAATTAAAAATAGTAGGATGGCCCAGCTGGCTGACCTTGGGTCTTGTGCCTGGGCCCCAGCTGCAGTTTGGGAAGAGCAGGAGTGTTTCCTGTCTTTGGATTCTATAGTGGGAGATGGGGCATTGCCCCCTCCCACATTGCCCCCATGGGGGATTCTACCGAAAGAGAAAGGGAGAATTAGTGTTGGAAATCCAAAAGAAAACAAATATCCTGTGTAGTTGTCTCTGTCTTACAAGTCATGATAAACCTAGTTATAAGGAAATAAATCTCGGGAGAGAGCATTTCAACTAGGAAAAGAGAAATGTAAAGTAGCACCAAGTGCAAAGTGGAGAGGAGGCAGCTTTGTAAGAAACATATTTAGGGTGGAGATATCTAGATGAGCTTATTCAGCAAGAACCCTAATGCATACGCAACTATTTTAATTGTCAAAGGCTAATGTGAGGATAAAAGAGTGGGTTTACTGTTTAAATACTGCAGTCATTATGCCATATAAACGTCTAATGGCATGGTGATTTATTGTGAGAATAAAGTTTGGAATATCAGTATGGTATTCTTATTGATATTGGTGATTTTATTTCAGGAAAACAGCATCATTTGCTATATTAATGTTATTGATACAAACTTTTTTTTTTTTTTTTTTTGAGACAGGGTCTTGCCCTGTGGCCCTGGATAGAGTGCAGTGGCATCGTCATATCTCCTTGCAACCTCAAACTCCTGGGCTCAAGTGATCCTCCTGCCTCAGACTCCCAAGTAGCTGGGACTATAGGCATGTGCCACCAAGCCCACTACTTTTTTTCTATTTTTGGTAGAGACCGGGTCTCAGTTTTGCTCAGACTGGTCTTGAACACCCGACCTCAAGCGATCCTCCAGACTCGGCCTCCCAGAGTGCTAGGATTATAGGTGTGAGCCACTGCTCCTGGCTGTTTATTTTTTTTGCTTTTTGTTTACAAATTTCTTTGGGTCTCATAGTTTAATGAAAGCTGCTACAAGAATACAGATTTTCTATCTATTTCTATGTTTGTGCATATTTAAGTCAACACAATATATTTGTGAATTTTTTTCTTTCGAAAGGGGAAACACATTACCCATTTTAGAGAAACAATACTCTTTCCTAGCTTTAATTAATATACACATACATATTTTTATTCCAAATTCCATTAATCACTAATCGATACATTGGAAGTACTTTTTTGATACTGCTTATCATTATTATTGTGAAAACAGGGGAAAAACTTTTTTGGTTTTGCTTTGATTTTTATTGTTACTTTTGAAAACTCCTTTTGGGAGGTAGTTTAGCTGAATGGTTAAGAATGCAAGTTTTGAATTGAGATAACTTTATGATCTTGGGGAAAAAAATTTGGCCTTTGGTTTCATTATTTAGAAAATGGAACTAATAATACTTAAATTACCAGGTTATATAGCAACACCACAAATGAAACCTAGTACATAATAGATGTTTGATAAAAACCTAGTATATAATAGATGTTTGATAAATAGTAGACATTACTGTTAACTTTGGAATTATATATTATGAAAGCTTTGGTATTGTCTGAAGAGGTATTTTCTGGAATGCTTGCTGTTATTTAATATTTGTTAGGTGATACTAGTATTTCAATTCCCGCAGTTAGAAGGCGGCTGATCATTGAGGGAGGATTATTCAAGGATAGAACATGAAAATGACAAGCTTCCACATTAAGTCTAAATCACATTAGAGTCAACTGATGGCCTATACCCAGGGATATCTCTTCATGAGTTCTCTGATCTTGTATTTTCCCCTCCTCCCTCCTGTCCTTCTTTCCTTCCTTCCTTCCTTCTCTTTTTCTTTTAAATACCACGAGCATCCCTCTACACATGCTTTTCTGTTTCCTTCTTAAATATCCATATAGCTCTTTTAATGATGAATTTAAACCTGTAAAGTATTATAACAATTTTAGTCATTTTCACTGTCTGTTCACCAAGTTTTAGCAACAAAATTTTAAAATTATTTTACCAGACAAAAGTCTTCTTTATCATTTGCCCTTACTACCCACACATATACCTGAGGCAGCGTCCTGTGGCTGCGGGGTATGCAAAAAGAGACTCTAAGGCCTTTAAGCACATGAATTCACAGCTCGATCCTTCATTAGGAGACACAGTTAGAATCTATATGCTTTGAACTCTGTAATGGGAGCACACTGGGTCAGCCATTAGAATCCTGTTGAACACAAGTTCATGGCTTAGGTTGCATATTAGAATAACCTGAGAGTTTTTAAAAATGCAAATACCTGGGCCTCATCCTTAGAGATTCTGATTTAATTTGTTTGAGTGAGACCTAAGCATCTATCTTTTTAATTCTCCTCAGGTATTTTTAAAGTTCAATGTTGAAAACCCCTGCTTTAGATCACTTCAGGCTCTGATTATTATCAATTTCCCTCTATATTGTGATTAAGCCTTCTGTGGACAGTTCTCCTACCAGATAGCCAATGGCTATTTTACCCTACGACCCTTGATAAATGATTATCACTCATTTCCCCTTGGACATATCCCACAGAATGCACCCTGCCAATAAACAGAAACTGCAAGTAAATTAGTAAAGTAATTGTGATATACCTAAACCAATACCTCAGTGATTGCTGAGGAAAAAAAATAGGGTATAGTCATTGGACAGGGATGTGAGACAGAAGATGCCTGTATTAGGATGGTGAGCTATGAGGGAGGCCTTGGATGGTGAGAATTTCTTCAATTCTCTGAATCTGTGATTTTAGGTATCCAAAGCCTAAAAAATGGAGCAGCAATAGGGTTAGGGAAAAGATTTGAACAACACAGAGAGAAAGTTGTGAAGTCAGAAGCATGAATTTTTATTTCTCTCTTGTGTTTTACTAGGGGCCTTTAGCAAACACCACAATTGATCTCCAAATCTCCCACTGGGCAAGAAACCACTTTTATTCAGAGGTTTAGTTCTCTCTTCCCTTTCCTGGCAGACAAATCCTATGTGAAAATACCTAAATGGATTTTTCCCTTTCTCCTTACCTTATTAATATTCCTATTAAGACCTTGTTGTACCACTAGATTCAAATGGGTTCAACTTTTCCAAAACACTTTTTGCCACGATGAAGGTGCAGCCAGCAGCACATATTTACTTGTCTCTGGTCATGGTGAAGAAAAGTGAGAAAGGCAACTGATAAGCTTCCACTTCTTCTGGCACATATCAGCTCCCTTCATTTTACCTACAGGTCTCCTTCTCTGACGGATAGGTTTTGGACACTTGCTTAAATTCCAACTCATATTAACACATGCAACTTCTTACAGCCCATCTCCATCTGATGTCCTGTAGTAGAAACCTTGCTCCCTGTGCCCCATTTCGCCTTCCTCCCCTCCCCCCAACTGCGCTTCCTTCTTTGCTCCCTGTTAGAATGCATGGCTCCACTACCCAGGGCCTGAAGCCAGAAAGCTATGTGGCCTCTATCTCTTGGTTTTCTTTTACCATTGATATCCAATCCATCGCCAATATTTCTCCTGAGTATCCTGGAATCGATTTGCTTCTCTTCATCTCTAATGTGGAAGCCTTTACAGATGCCATCTGTATATCATCAGAGTTACCGTGACAGCTTCCTGTCCAATCTCCTTGCTGTTAGCTTAGTTCTCTGGACTTTCCATAGAGACGTTCTTCAGGCTGCATTCAGAATACTTTAAAATGCAAATCTGATCATGCCACTGTTCTATCACCAACCCTTTGATATTTCCTCAGTTTTCTGGATAAAATTAAACTTCTTTAACAGGGACCTTAAGAACCTTCTTAATTTTCGCCCTGATAAATTACTTCTCCAGCTTCATTTCTAGTTAGTATCCCTCCTTACATTCTGCATTTAAGCCAAACCGAACTGATTTTACCTCTTCAAATGTCACATTCACTCTCAATTCTGAGTCTTTGTACACACACTACTCTCTTTATTTTAAATACCCTCTTCCTTTGCCAAATGTCTACTATCTTTCAGTCTTAGCTGACACTTCCTTCTAGAAGTATAAGGAACCAGTCCTAGCATTTGTCACCAGGTAACTGCCTCTATATTTATCTGTATTTCCTATGTTACTGTAAAATGCCTGAAAGTGTGATTTGTGTCTTGTTTGTTCAGTTCTATGAGCTCTGTGTACTATACAGCCAATGTCTAACACATATCATAAAATAAGTATAAACACACAGTGCTTATATTTGTCACATAAATGAGTAATACTTTTAGGAAACCTGAGAAATACATTGAAGTAGTAATAACTTCCAGTTCTTTTTTGTTTAAATATGTTTACCTTAATTATGAAACTCATAAGGAAAGGAAACTCTAAATATAATTATTCCCTCTAAATCCCTTTACAAATGACTTTTCCCTTGTATTTCTTAAGCTCATACACTGAAATATTCACATTTGAAATCTCCACTGTGTTCTTCAGTTAGATGTCTTTTAGTCCAAATGATTCACAATTCCCAGAGTAAAATATCTAATACTTATTTATTAGCATGAAGTCAAGTTTACAATTTAAATAATTATATGTATTCAACAAACTTTTTCAATTAACTTTATCAGAAATTGAAATTTACGAGATGACAATGTATTTTTACAAGTGGACACATTTATCATTTTAGATAAACCTATTTTGGAGACTGTTGGTGATATTCTTGTATTTATTTTGCCAGTATGACCAAAACTCAATGTGTTTACCAGAACATAGTCAGGGAACTATACTAACACATTGAAATAATAATCTTGCAAATTCAGTGTTCCTCATTGTGCATTTCCACCACAATTTATTTGGTACAGAGAATGCACCCATCACAAGAAATAGAAAAATCTCTGTGGGACGTTAAGAATGCTAAGTAGCATTGCTTTGGGATAAATATAACAGACTGTGGTCTGCTCTTTGAGAGGCTAAATCTAGAGTGGAGTAATGTGACTCTGTCTCTGCTTTGTTAGATATCAGTGAAAATTGCACATAACACCGCTGCAGGCAGCTATTCCAGTGTGGGACTCTGGGGGCCATTTGGTGGGGAGATGGTGCAAGTGGTAATCAGAACCAGCAGCAAGGATAAAGCCGCTTGGCAGGCTTTGGAGGGTTCCCACAGGAGACTGGAGCCAAAGGAGGAGGAGAGAGGTAGAGCAGCTGAGATGGCATTTCACATGAGGACAACAGGGGACACAGCTTGAGACTTTCAGTAATAACAACTGTAGCATCCCCATCATTTTTCCATTGAACATGAGAATCAGGGCAAACTTATCTGTCATCAAAATTGTGACTTCACATTTCTTCCTAGTTGTAATGCCATGGAAAACATAGGTTATTATTATTTTGTTTTCTGAGAAAGTTTTCACCTGAAGGTACATGCTTTTGATTTTTATTTTCCTATGCTATAGATATTATCTTGCTTATGCGTGTAATAATCCTAAGCAGTTAGAATTGGCCAGAAAGAATTGTTTCCACTTCACGGATAAAGAGATTGATGCAGAGAAAGTCTTTTTGTGTCCAATCATGCAATAGCCTCAAGCAACTAATCAATCAGAAATAAAGCCAGGATTCTACAACTTCTGACCTTACTATCTCTTGACTGACTATATAGCCTTGCTGGAGGGGTGGGGGGTGTTAGTGAGGGAAGACATCGGAAACCTTGATGATTAGTGGTTATTTAAATTTCTAGCAGCAAGGATCACTTGAAGCCAGGAGTTCAAGACCAGCCTGGGCAACAGAGTAAGATCCTGTCTCATAAATACATTGATTGGTAGACTGATAGGTAGATAAATAGGTAGAAAGACAGATAGATAGATAAATTCCCAGCAAACAAAGGAAACATACAGGTCCACGAGTTAGCAAGAAGGTTTGATTTCCACTGGTGGCTCTGCTCCTCATTTGTTGTGTGACCTTTCAAGTCACTTCTTAACCTATCTGGGTTTCATTTCTTCCTTTGCAGATAAGGTAGATGGTTGGACCAAATCTGACATGATTGACCGTAGAACCCCCAACCCCCTTAACAGGCACATCAGCTATGAGTGGATTTCAGGGAGTTGACAGATCTCCTAAACTTCTGCACAACATGTGGAACACATGCAGTTTTCTAACCAGGGGGTTCAGAGATAATATCAGATTTTCAAAGAAGTCTATGATCAAAAATCACTGACAACAAACAAATGAACAAAATTAGAATATATAATTTCAAAGGCCGTAATTGACTTAAATATTTACGATTCCAAGTATTTTAGGATTAAATATGATATGTAAGAAGAAAAGCTTTTTGCCTAGTGCAATTTCCAGGTATTAATGGTGATGGAATTTCAAAACAAACAGCTGCAAAGTCAGTCTTCAGAGGGATGTGAATAAATACAAGAGGGCAATCCATTATATCAATATATCTGAATGCGTTTGCACTTCTGATATTTTAAGTCTTCATTTGTCTTTATTTTAGGTTATATGCCTCCATTTCCTTTGTGAAAACTCCTGAGGAATTGTTGAATTGTTCATTTTGCAGACAAGTGGGTGCTTTAACTTCTCACAATATGTTAATGTTTTAAATAAAAATGTTCCTAAGAGGGCAAACTTAGTTGAGATTCCAATATGTACAGCTCATACTTTTGTTTGCAAACGCAGTTAAATGCATCATGTTGAAATCATGAGATCATTCCAGAAGCTGTATATGGTTTTTGGAAAAAAAAAAAAGAAGAAGAAGATTTGGCAGCAAATGGGGGAATTTCCTTGAAGTTTCTGAATGCTTGCATTATTCTCAGTGCGAGTTTGCCATCAGGGCACTCGGAACTTGTCAGTTTTTGGAAAGCTGGGAAATTCTTATCATTATACACATGGGAAAATACAGCAATTTTTTATTTGGAGGATACAATGAAATGAATGGTTGTCCATCTGGTGGTCAGGGAAATGTTTAGTGATCCCCAGGTTAATTTTTTTCTGTTCAGCCCCAGAATTCTTACACGCACATTCCAATGCAAATGCCTTCATACCTCTCTTTCCAGGCAACAGCAACTGTGCCAGTGATTGTATCTGTGCAAAGACTGAAGCCACTGCTCTAAGGTCATGAAATTCTAGACTGTCAGCAGCAACTCTCTCTGTTGTTACTGTTCTTACCTTCTCCTCCATCACCATGTCTAACTCATTCTTCACACAGATATTTTCTAGATTTCTCCTTGCAATAAGAATTACCCCCTTCATGCATCCCTGTTCATATATATATATATATGAAGTCTTCTATTTTTTCTGTCCCTATTCATATTCTCTATCTTAGTAAATTTGTTCAGAACATATGCTCTTCAAGTGCTTAATATTAAAAATAGAAAGATGAATTTTAAAAAGGGTTTTTAACATTGAAGGGAATCACAGTTGTGTAGATGAAATAGAAGTGTAGACAATTATACTTCTTTTCTTAGGACTTGTCAAAATGGTAATTAATTGACTTACTGTTTAATTTTGTCTCTCTCACCAGGGACCATGGCTGTCTGTTCAGTTATTCCCAGCACCCAGCTCAGTGCCTGACACATAGTAGGGGCAAACCATATATTTGTTGAATTAATTAACGAATTATAGCTAGGACAATAATATTCTAATAGAGGCTTCAGTGGAGGCATCTAGGATGTTTTTACTTCTGCATAGAGAGATCAGAAGCTTCACACACAAAAAAAATGTCTGAGCTGAGACTTATAAGAATCAGTAGGAGTTGGGGAAAACAAGTAAGTTGAATACTTACCTGTTGTGTGCAGCAAAGGATAAATACAGGAGCTGTTAGGGGACAGAGCTGAAAATAACTTTTTTTTTTTCCTGTAGGTTAGCATTTCCTAAAACATGTTCTGAGGACACTGATCCTGTTTGTTGTTCAGAGAAAACAATTTTCCATGAGCAATAGTATGCTGGTAAATGTTTAGCAACTGGCTTCCTTGAAAAAATTAAAAGTCCTGATTTGCAGCAGTTGTTGGGAAGAGACACAAAATAGCACACCATTTTGTGGTATTTCCACCACAGAGATACAATAGACACACATAACCACAAGAACATCGATGACAGTAACATGTAATAACATGGTAAGGAAGTGATGAATTTTGAGTACTTATTACTTTAGTTTTTAATATACTTTATTTAATTATAAGTTTATATAATTTAATTTTACCATGGCTTTTAACAACTGTTTTTCAAAATTCTTGAAACTTTAACATTTGGCTTTTATAAGCTGGCATGAGCTGGATGCAGCATACTACGGCTCAAGTACATTTAGGAACATTGCTTAACATAGTTTCCTTTTAGAGATTCATCATGCATGTTTGTAATATATTAAAGACTATTAAAGACCCCGAGAAGTCTTGAAGCAAAAACACATGTCTATCTTAGTTTGCTGATTGGACAATAAAACCCATTTTTAGCAATACCAGGGATTAACAAGTCACAGAACCAGAGCAGCATGGCATCAGATATGTTGGGGCATGAGGACTCATTGATCAATATGCTTATCTCCTTAATATTACTAGAAATAGTAATAGAATATACTATTTTCCATTATTTTTTCTTTTTTCATTTTCCCAATTCCTGATAAAAGTAATTTGCCCTCATTAGAATGCCTAGTCTGAATCATATTTTACCTTTTAAAATTTCTGCTTCAGCCACACCTCTTCTGAGTAGCGTCCTTGTTGGCTTATAGGCAGTCATCTACCGGTTGAAGTTACCCTCATTACCCCGATTTTCTATTTCAGTCTAAATCTTACCCTTTCTACTCTCCCAACAATTACAGTATTTTTTCCTATCATACCATTTCTATCAGATACATGTAGTTGTAAACATAATCATAACATAGATTTGTATTCATGTTTGTCTCACCTCTGCTAGAAGATCACTATCTCATAGAGTAGACTCTGTGCCTTTCATATTTTTATAATTCTAACAATGCCTGACACAGAGTTCCATAAAGCATTTTTGTAAAATACTATATTCCCAACCTAACAAACCGATGATTATAAAGAACAGGTAACACACAGCTTCAGAATGTTTGAGTTTTGTTTCTAACTTAGGCAAGCTTGTTAATCAGAGCTAGAAGCCAATATAATGGAAGATCTTGGCAGCACTTGGAAAGTAATCCTGAATCTACATAATGATTAGCTAAAGCAGAGGGCTGGCTGTTACCCTTTTATTTGTCATTTGAATCTAAGACACTCCTGGGAGTGTGCCCAAAGAATACATAAAAGAACCTTTATTCTCCTATTTGCTTGTTAATCTCTTCCCCTCCTCCTCTTCCTGTTCCTCCTCCTCCTCCCCCTTCTCCTTTCTTCCCCTTCCTGCTGTCCTCCTCTCCCTCATCCCCTACTCCCATTACTCCCCTCCTCTTTCTTTTCATTAATTTCAACGTTATATAGAATAATATATCAATTCCAAGCATACTCTACAAACTATAGAAATAGAGCAGCCAACTTCAGAAATGAGAGGTGGAAAGGATTAAGAAATAAAAACCAGTTATTATCATATTGTTTGCTGTGGCCACTGTACTCCTTACCAACAGACTTCTTGATTTATTTCCCTAGAACTATTTGAGAAACTTGGCAGGTGGCTCTATAGCTCCCACTCTTACCTTAAACTCTTAGATGTGCCAACAATCCCCTATAATGCTATTATGTTGAATAATGGTGTAGGGAAATAACTCAGCTTGTTTACATTAGTATTGCTTCATGTTGAACTATGTCTATTATATGTAGACTACATTTAAGAATTTTCTTCCCAATATTGTATTATAAAATTAGAATATTTATTTTACTATTGAATGAATTTATGTATTATGTTCGCAATAGGAGAAATCATAGAAAACATGTTGTTTAACTGCATCTACAATATTACAAAGAAGAAAAAACTTAAATACATGAAAGTAGCTTGCTGAAGGTATACAGTAGAAAGCAGGTACGCGGGTTCTCTCAGAACTGTGATACTTCTTTGTAATATAATTTAGCGTTTTTAAGGAATATTTATTCCTTATTTCCTAAAAGATGTCTATTGTTTCTTCATCTGGCTTTTGGAGCCCTATTTCTTTACTTTTCCCCCTGTTATTTTTTAAAAAAGTTTCCCCCAAGTTAGGGGGAAGGGGAGGGAGCTCCTTGGATCTGCATGGTTTACTGGATGATAAGATGTTGAGCTGCCCTTAGGGAGTCTGGGGAAGGACAGAATGCTGGCTTGTCCCACAGAGAAGAAAAGCCCTTGAGGGACTAGCTTTAGGGTGAGATGTGTTCCCAGTCCTCATCTCTGCTTTTTGTGGCCTTTTCCTCCAGGCCTAATGATCTTATGTGCCCCTCCTGTGGGAGGGAAGCAATTTGGCCACCTCTTTCACAATCAATGATTATGGAATGTATTACTATTTGTGGAGAATTTGCCATTTAAAAGATGGCAACTTAACACTCCATCCCACCACTGTTAAGCATGAGTAGAAGACTGGTCAAAAATAAGCACTTAAATTGCCATTGCTCTTTCAAAATCCAGGCTATGTCATTGAATGCATGACTGTTAGGAAAGTATGCTAACTGAGCCCCATTCAACATGTACAATTGTAGCCAGATTCTGACATCAGGGGAAATGCACATGGCAGCAATGCTGGGCAAGGTGGCCACAGGCAACAGAAGGAGCCTTGAGTTAAAGGAAGTCTGTTTCTAACATGATTGAGTATTGGTCCTGATCTCAACCCCCTGCTGGCAAAATAAATTAAACAACATTGGATAACAGGCAGCACAGGGCAGAGATTCTTGAAAGAAAGAAAACAAATAAAGTGAGCCCTACAATCATCTTTGCTTTCCACCTGGGGGCCCTTTCTGGGTTGCTTCACAGGAAGGGGAATTCAAGCATGGGTAGTGCTTTCACAGAGTCCACTGAGGAGGCAGATTCCGAATTCATGGAGGGTGAGGGGCTTCAACTTAGGTGGCAAAGCACCAGTGAGGAAGCAGCTATGCAGACAAAAAATAGGTACAGGAATTTGCGTAATGGTCTCCTTAAGTCTGTCTCAGTGGGTTGGTAGGGTGAAACTACAAGGCCAGGGAAAGAACTGCCAGGGAGCTGATAAATTTCCAGAACTCACACAAGGCTGAGAGGCTTTCAAGTTCCAAATACTCAGAGTAGAAAGACCTCATTAAAAAGATCGATAAAAAAGGGAAAAGACACAAATTGCCAATATCTGAAATAAAAGAGAAGTCATCACTCTAGATCCTGTCAATTTTTAACGAATAGTAACGGAACATGAACAAAGTAATGCCAATACATTTGTTAACTTTGATTAATGGACAAATTCCTTGAATGACACAAATTACTAAAACTGACACAAGATGAAGTAGAAAATCTGAATAGTAGTTTGTGAAGTTATTCCATTTTGAGGTGGTACTTTAGGCTCCACATCCTTCCTGGTTTCGACCAAGATAGCAGAGTTACTTTTCCTACAAATCTCAATGTAAAGGCCATAGCAGCTTATGCAGAAGAAGGGCATAAAACAGAGAGGGTGTTTAGATGTGAAGGCACCAAAGTAGAGAATGTAGAAAGATAATAATGCAAGAAAAACATCCCTGAGAAATTCCTCATCGAAGGGGCAAAATGATAAAGTGAGACTTCTGAGAGAGATTGAGGAATACCATTCAGAGAGAACAAAACCAGGACAGTGTAGTAGCTTGGATTCAAGCCATTAGGGAGGAATTCATTTGAGAGTTAGGAGATAATTCATAAAATAAGGATGCAGAAGAGACAGGTGAAGTTGGGATTCTTAGGACAGGTAAAAGGGTTGGTTTTGAAAATGGGAGCAGGATATTTCCTTTTTGTTGAGACAAAATTGGAGAAGTGGATAGCAGGAAATAAGATGAACTTTTCAGATTAGAAAAGAAGGAAATCAACAAAGCATACGGTTAGTGCTTTAAATCTTTTCAATAACATCGCCTCTAAGTTTTAGTGTAGGGAAACAATTAGGAATTTGAGGAGTGTGGAAAGTATATGAACTAGCATCTAGGGGAAATCATGAAAAAGATTGCCAACTAGTTCAAACCTGGTTGAATATACCCAGCACGGACTTTGAATAGGTGCAATCAGCAGCCATGGGTGTGGGAATGATGGAAATAGTAGGATCTAACTACAGTTGAGGCTTAGCATTGCCGATATGACAAAATGTCAGGGGAACAAGGGATTCTAAGTCGGTTTTTTTGGACATCACTGAAATGATTTACTATGAAGTTTAGTCTGGGACAATAAAAACGGGGCTGAGATACCAAAAATCACAACAAGAGTCAAGAGGAAGTTCTCTGAGATGTAGGACCCTCTCCTGTGGAGTGAGATGTTCTGGTTTATCTTCTTGTGCTACCGTTTAGTGTATACTCCAAATATGTACTCTTATTTTTTAATTAAAAGTTCATATTCTTTTCTTTAAAATATTCTTTTGCTACAAAAATGTTCAGTTATGCTAAAACTTCCACAAATGGTAGCCAACTGCAGTAAATAACATCTCTCACACTCAGAGAGAGAGTCCTTATTGTAAATGTGCACACTTTCTCTTAAAGACTAAGCCCAGTTTTTTACTGAATATCCTCAAGAGGGAGGCCTGCCAGTTGTTCAATCACTGATCAGCTTTCCCTTCACCAAGATTAATTATATGGCTATGGTCATATTTGTTTTTTAATACGCTCCTAACAATCTATTAGGTTGAATCATATGAAACTATCATTTTTGTTTTTCATATTGGGTAAAAATGCCAGTTTGAGTTAAGCTGGATTTCATTGATAATCTCATGAGTGCTTAGTTAACATATACTGGCCCTTTCTAAAATAAAGATGTAAGTTAAAACCACCAATTATAAAATGAATCAGGCTTACTAATTCAACAAAAATTTTACATTCCTTGCTTTTGCATTGATTAATAAAAAAGAAGTCATATTAATTTCCCAATTCTCCATTTTTGTAGGTCATAAATGGTCATATATTCACAGTTTCATATGGCTCAACCTAATACCTGATATTATGTGTAGTCCTGCTTTCCCTGTTAATGTATAAATTTGTAGTTGAAGTGCACCTATTCCAATGTGATGTTGCTGAGATTTAAGAAAAAATCCTCTAAATTGGCATCTTCTAAACAAATAGATGATGTACATTCTCTATTCTCTAGAGCAACCTTTGGAAAACTAAGATCAAATTCTTTGAAAAAGAACCACCATTTTCTTCCTTTTGTTATAATGCATGTTTCTCTAATACCTATCACAGAAAGTCCCGGGTACATTATAGAATAAGTACTGGTCTTTTTTATACTAACAGTCACATCTGTTTTGACTTTGTACTTATGACTCATACTTTCAGGCAACATTTATGCATGCCAACTATGTCAAGGAGCGTTTGGATTTCTGTTTGCTTATTTCGTATCTACTATTGGCTTATGAATATGCAATTGTGCTTCACCATTTCTGCTGCTTTTTAAAATTTGTTTCTTCAGAACAAAATTTTTGCACGTTGTGTAAAAATGCCAGTTTGAGTTAAGCTAGATTTCATTGATAATCTCATGAGTGCTTAGCTAACATATACAGTCCCTTTCTAAAATAAAGATGTAAGTTAAAAACACCAATTACAAAATTAATAAGGCTTACTAATTTAACAAAATTTTACCTTCCTTGCTTTTGCCTTGATTAATAAAAAAGAAGTTATATTAACTTTCCAATTTTCTATTCTAGTTTTTAAAAAGGGATGAATTTCTAATTTTCAACTTAGAATGTCCCATAATTATATACCTTTCAGAATTTAATTTGTATAACTAATATTTTTCACTTTGATTTGCCATTGATTTGACATGGTTCAATCATCTAGATATCGTGCAAACATCTCCAAAACTTGGTGATAAAGCACTATTCTCCATATCCAATATGTTAGCCAAGTCCTTGAATAGTCTTGTTTAGAGATATCTCCTCCTGAAACAACTCTGACTAAAATGAAATGTTTTCTGGTGAACAATTCTCCAAGCTTTAAGGCATCTCTGCACTCTGTTTAGTTCATCACAGTGATTCAAAGCATTTAGCATTAGGGAGATAATTGTAAAACCTCAAAATCATGTACTAAAACTGTTTTTTCAAGCAACCACATTAAAGGTAGCAGCTCTGCAAGTGAACATTTAGTTTATCCCACCTGCCAAATATATAAATGTTTATCTCTTTGAAAATGGAAGAGTGTGTAGGTTGAACAAATTAAAAAATATCATTTATCTTGTTGTAATATCATTGACCCAGCATCGGGAAGGGGTTTCTCTTCCAGGTAGAAGATGTTCTTGGGCTGTCTTCTACTCCCATTGTTCAGCAGCCTATCGATTTCTGCTGTTTCCTGAGCTTCCATTTTTCTGTACCATGACCTGGGGCATCTCACGTCTCAGTTTCTTAGGGAAGCAGGATATGTGTGAGTGTGGGGATGTGGAGGAGAGGGAGGTAGGCAAAAGCTCCAGAAGCAACCTCATCTTGTAAAATATATGCAATGATCACTTATGTTAGGGTAAACATCTCTGAAATCTGTGACAAGTTTCAATGTCCTAAGAAGCAAATGGATTTTATTCCACTAATTCTCTTAGGAAACAATTATTAATAACTCGTCATCATTTTAAGTCATCATTCCCTGGAAAATCTTGTTTTCGTTTTCTTGTTAAGAAACAAGAAACACTCTGCTCCGCCAAAGTCAGATAATCATTGGAGAAGCGGAGATGTCCATCTCCAGCAGGGAATGGGATGACCAGGAGAAGCTGAGCAGATAGAGAGCTACAAAGACTTTCCAGATCTTTCTGAGTCATGTCTACTTTTACTACTTCATCTGAAATACAAATTCCCAGAATGCCAGACACACCCATATTCCAATGTAAGTACGAAAACAAAATTGAAAGCCAACCAAAGTCGAGTTTTTTATCATCTACCACTTTGATTGATCTTGTCCCTTCTCCCTTCCACCATTCCCACCCCAATTAACTTGAATAATCAAAAGCTATCTCTGTCTACTCGGAAAAACAAATGTGATAAGGAAGTAATTTACACATGGGGCTTTCCTATGTAGGTATCCAATTGACCAGAACCCCCCCACCCTGCTTCTTCTTGCTAATGCTCTGAACCCTACCAGGTATTATTGATGTGTTGTTTCTCAGTGGTACAGCTGACCTTTACTGAGAGAAGGAAATACAGAGACAGACTTTCATATCCAGCCCTTGCTGCTGTTGGGCCTGTTTTCTTTTCTCACACAAGATTAAGGGTAGGCTTACTTGAGATCCTATGTTCTGGCAAGCCTTGTTGCTGAACTTGGCAGGAACATTCAAATATCTTTATTAGAAGCCATGAATCAAGTTCCATTGCAGAATTCATAAGCTTCCAAATCTGACTGCCTTCTTTCGTCAACCTCACAAAAAGGTGTGGCTTAAAATAAAGTTTATTTTGAGGTGCAAAGATCCTGTTGTAATTTTGTTCCATAGCATAAGTAGGAAGTCTTCATTTAAATTAAAACAATTAATCTGTGATTTAAAAATCTGTCTACAGAAGTTCCAAACCTAATCCAGAGGATTTTGCCAAAGAAAAGAGTTGGGCTACAAAGGAACTGTAACAAATTTCGAAAATGCCAATATTTCTATTGAGCCTGATGAAAATCCGTTGGCTTTTGTTCTTTAAAGATGCACACTGGGATAGTTTTAATGGGAAATTCTGTTTGTACTTTCTTAGAGCAAAGGTTTGAAATTGCCTTCAATTCCAGAAATCTAGCCTGCGGGAATCCAAAATCTCAGGGACCTACAAGACATAGCCTGCCATTTAGGCATGAGCCCAGCCATCAAGAAAAGCTATACACAATTAGAAGATTTTGTAAATACTGATGAGAAAAAGTTTAGCATGTGTGTAGTGTAGAATCTCCTGAACTTGAGTCTTGCTTTTATAGCGTGAACTGCAGCCAAGAGGCCCCTCGCAAGTGAAAGGTGACATTCAACAGACAAATCCAGAAGCCAGTCTATCAAGGTGAAAGTGGGAAAAGATAGAATATCAGTCTGCAGAGATTAATAAAGGGAAGATAGCATCCTCAAGGATGGTTTTGGTGTGTATTAACATTCTGTACCGGTGACAGGGGATAGACTAGAATAAAAATTCTGGTCCAACTCTGAGAATCAGAATATTGTCCAGATAAACAGGGTTTAATGGCATTTTTAGAAGATCAGTAGGTAGTCAAATCATTGTCTAGGTATGCTACAATTGTGGATGTGAATGCATGATAGACCTACTACTTTGTACAAAGCAAAACTATTCTGTTGACTGTTTATGAAAATACCTTTGGTGAGTTGAAGGCATTAGCTTTATATCAGAAATGCCGTGTTTTGGTGCTGTATATGATTATTTCATAGAGAATAATTCCGCATTAGAATAAAGAAGGAAAGGCACTTGCTATTTCTGCTCCTATTTCTGATTCTGTGAAACTTTGATAATTGACCTGTGGATTTAGTGGACTAAACGATTAAAGTCTATTATGTCCCCTTTAAGTCTCAGATTAGCCAGGAATGCATTTTTTTTCAGTTGTGTAATAGCAGCTGACTGAAAACACAGGTTAAGTCCTATTACCTTCATATTGTCTATCTATTGCTTTTAATTGTTCAGGGGCACTATGCCAGGGTACAACCCTGTTATTTTGAGAGGGTAAATTAGGAAATGGAACACCTAACCTATATATGAGTGCACTTAACACTCCGCCTATGGGCTCCCAGCCACTGTATGCTGTAAACACTCTTTGTTTATTAAGTTTTACAGCACACACTTGCCTGAGTGGCTGAGAAAACAACCCGCCATTGTCTTTCCCCAGTTGCCATCCATTAAGAACATTTTGACTTGGAAGTTTTATCCTCCCCTTCCTATATATCTAAAGCCTCTGTCAAAAATCAAATGGAGTTTGAGCAATCTTTCAAAGATTTGGGAGGTATATGATTACTTTATAGTGAAACTCCGGCTTCTGGTGTTTTGGTTTTGTTTTTGTTTTTTGGTAATTGCTGTGGACTTCCCCTCGGGTACAGACTCCCCTTCATGAAATCCCCATAAATTAAACTTCTTTCCATGAGGTGGAGAGATGAAGAAGGAACACCTCTGTTTTAGTTTCCTCCATAGAATAATGCATATGTGTTTTACATCATGAGAGGCTGACAGGGTTGGGCTCTGCTTCCAGATGTCCAGATAGTTTAATAAAAAAAGGAAAATACAAGACATATTTTCTTTCTTTGATCCAGAAAGGAACAGCTTTATGTCAAGTCAACTTGTAAGTTATAAGTTGAAGGAAACTGCTATGTAAATAAAAAAGACTGATAAAACAGAAGAAATTAGGGCAGGGAGAGGCACCCTGCCCAGGAAAAATAAAAGACATATAGTAAAAAATGACTTATTTTAAACAACGACTAAAATGTTTATATGACTTACTACAGTCTGAGTTTATACGTAGCTGGAGTCCCTGAGGTAAACTTACAGCCAAAATTTTTTTGCAAACAGCTAGTGTCCTAAGGTCTTCACTACATAATACATTAAGAAGACCACGTTTTGAGTTAAAACTGAAAGAAAAAAAGAAATAGTATGTATAAGCAAATGAAGACTATGAAGGCTTACCTAAGGGAGATATTCACCAACATCCAGACACATACAGTTTAGAGCAAACTTGATTTATACTTACTCAAAATTCCTTAACCCCTTTCCAATAAATAAAACTTTCCTTTCCAATATAAAGTTCAGTGCAGTATTTTTAGAGCCTCTTGATTTTATCTTTTAACAGAAATATACATATGTAGCTTGCTCTGTTATTCCACGATATCCACCTTAAACAAGAAAGACTGAAGGAGTCCTTAGTTAAGGATTTTCCAATTTCATCTTGGCTATATCAACAATTTAACAATAACAAACTAGTTTTTTGAGAGAAGAAAATGGAATGGAAAAATATTAAAGGTAGGAATTTTAGATGGAGACTTGAAACATTCAGTATCATATGCCATACACTGTATGTGAAACCATGTTTACAACTAAAATATTAAAAGAAAATCCATTTAACTTATGAAAAAATATCTTTCCTTTTAATGATAAATCTTTTGTATATAGTAATTGAAACACATTTATTACATTATCATTGAACATTCTTAGTACTTGATGATCTAATGCATGAATATTTTCTTCACATTTTTCATCAAATATAGTCACATAATCTTTAAACTTGCGGGTATATTCTGACAAACGAATTGAAAAGTTCATGAATGATTTTTATAACAGTTTACATATATTTGTATTAAAGAATAGCCAGGTTATTCAAATAATTTCAGCTTTGGGTAAATTTGCTAGCACAATCAAAGTAATTCTATTGAATTTCCCTGATCCTGTTTTGGGAGGGGTAGGGCAGAGGCCAGAGCCTGGGCAGGCTGGACTGGGGACCTAACAGGTGCTCATTGCCAGTTGGTGTTTCTGAGCTCAGTGTTGGATCTGTTGGGATAATTGCTAACAAAGTACAGATAAAAATAAAATAATACAAATAATAAAAAATAAGAATAAAATAAAATTGTTTGTGTACTTAACTCAGACATTGTTCTAAATGCATTATATATTTTTTCTCTTTAAAACTCACAGTGATCCTATAATAGTTACTATTCTCTTTATTATCCCAATTTTCTTTTCTTTTTTACAAAATTGAATGTGTATGAATAATTATATAGCCATGAAATTAAGAATACTCCATCAGAGTTTCCAAATTCTGGAGGGATCAGGAAGGAAGAAAAATATATCATTTGCAAATGTTCATTTTAGTTTATAAAAATGTAGTCTACTAAATTGTTATGAGTTATAGATAGCTTAAGAGAAAGGTGCTTTTTATATATCCAGAAAATAGAACATTAAAACATCAACAATATTTCCAGCAAAACCCAGAACCACCCCCATCAGTTCATTCAGTCCTATGCAATTAATTCTTGTTCTGCCCAATCTTGGGTCAGCAGTCTCGTGAATATATCTGGTTGCCTACCAGACTTGGCTTCCTGACCTACATTTTGATAAGGTCCTCTTTCTTATCTTTATAGGGAGGAACAAATGAAGACTTGGCAAGCTCAAATGCCATGTAGGCAAGTGACTAGACCTATTGTTAGACCCATAGGCAACAGCTCACATAGTTTTCCTTAGGTAACAATCATGTAGAGCAAAGCAAGGAACCAATTTTAAAAAACAAAATTGGCTTTATCACAAAGGAACAGAACTCACACCCAGAGGGAAAGTTGCCTTAACTGGTGTGACTTTCTGTGTTTATTTAGAGGCCTTTGCACTCTGTCATTGAGGTGGGTTCCTTATGAACTGGCCAATATATAACCTAGTGGAATGAACTTTAGACATATCTGTGGGCGGCTGAGGTCCAGTCGTGGATCTACTAGTGAGTCAAGTGGCTTAAAGTGTGTCATGGGAATATTGGGTAATCTATTAACAATAAACCAAAAACAATATGTTCAAATGCTTTAAAAGAATGACATTTTAAACTCAAGATATTATCATTACTATTGCTATAATAAGAAAATAAAACCCATTGCTACAGTACTAAAATATTTGCTCTGAAGCCTAACTTTCCCAATGTTCAAAGAATTTGGTCCATTTTCTTGAAAGTGTGTAGGAGAGGCAGAGGGGAAGTAGAAGGAGGTAGGCCCATGGGTCATCTAAGAGCTGCTTTACAGCTGCAAAGTAGAAAACTGATAGATAATGCATATATCACATTTCTCTTACATTTTGTATTCAAAATCTGAAGCTTGCAATTGAGCTACATACAGTATTTATACATTTTTTTTTTCCATTTAGAAGTCTGCTAAAGTTTGAGAGCTGGAAAGGTAAGAATAATAAAATACGGTATATCTTTTAATGTTCAAGAAGTTGATTTAAAAACATATACACACACTCAGTATTTTTCCCATATACAACCTCATGGTATCTGTAGCTATTTTTATTTTTTTCCCTTTTTGAAACATGCCAGTATACTGAAGGTTAGAAGTTATACTGAGGAATTTGGTCCTTTAAGATTTTAGCAAATGCCATATTCTAAGGCTGCCACTTAGATATTCAAAGCTTCTGTCTTTGAAGAAGAGATTTTCAGAGGGAAGTAAAAAGTAAGATCTGGAGTTTGCCTCATGCCATTTTTTCAAGTTCTTTCTGATAATTATTTCAAATATTTTCTAGAAATTGGATTCAGATTCTTTGGCTATAAGAATGAAATATAATTGTCAATTGGTCATGGGACCATAGTGAGAACTGTGGCTTGTGTGTGTGTGTGTATAAGCTGACTTTCTAAATTTTAATTTTTTTGCATGATACTGATGAATGTTTTGTTGGAGATCCACTAACAAATTTAAATTGATCTTTCTTCTAAGTCTATGATTCTCTGCTACACTCTATTTGATTTAGTAAGTCCAAGTTTCTTTTCTGGATTGTATTACCCATTTTTAGGGTGGGAGTAGGGATGTGGGATAGGGCATAAGGAGGAAAATTAAGACTTTGTAGTTCTTGTGGCTTGATAAACTTTGATATTCTACCAGGCTTAGTCTATTTCTGCCAGAACCCGAATGGAGAAAGATGGCCTGCTGGCAAACGAACTGATTTGAAACCTAGAAGCCTGAACAGTGTAATTTTAAATATTTTCTGATTAAACAAAATAAAAGTAAAAGGTCAGAATTTCAAACACAGGAGGATTTAACATTAATCTAATGGTAAATTGGTACCGTGGTTCAAATGAGGCTTGAATGGTGCCCCTTTTTTCCTGAAATCAAACCATAAACCAGACAGAACAAGATTTTTTATTTCTGAAAACTTTACAGAGCAATACTTCTTCTTAATATTGTAATTTTACATGCCAAAGTATTTTCTTAATATTACATTTTTAAAATAAAATATTAGGCCAATACCAACTGGTAGTTTTATACCTTAATATAATACTGTCTCTTTCTCTCTCTCTCTCTCTCTCTTTCAGAAATTAAAACGTATTTTAAGACCTTTATTCTGAAAGGGAAAAATATCTTTCCCAAAGCGATTTTATAAAGATTTTCTTTCAAGCTACTCCATAAATATTTGGAATCCTCCCTCAAATCAAATAATCTTTTATTTGATGTGTTAGAAAACACACAGCCAAAGATGTAGTAGATAGATAGCAGAATGGAAGGAAAAAGAAGGGCCCCATTGCTTTTGAAAAAGCAAAGTTTATTAAATAAGAGCTGAGCCAGCTTCAGTTATGTCTGGATGCAATTCTAGTACTTAATCATTGGGTTTTTTTCCAGTGAGACAAGTACAAGTTTTTCACAAAACTGGTTCATTTCCAGTTGGGATGGAACGTGCAGCAAAGAAATCATGCAGATATTTTGTAAGGACAGATTGCTGAACCAATCACTGACTGGCAGGATGGGGTGCAGTGAGGGGGGAGGGAAAGGGAGTGGCCGGCTGTGAGGTTTGAAATATGACATTCATTCAGGTTGTTTGTAGCAAGTTCTTGGCCTGAACCCTCTTCTAGTGCTAGGACATGTTCTGGTTACTTTGCCAATTGTTGGTGTCAGGGTTCATACTCACATAAATATGTAGTCCAAGCACTGGGATGGAATTTGTCAACATTCTTGACACAGAACTGGCATTGGGGGCAATTAAAGTAAGTGAGGTTAGTTTGGGGGTAATTTTGTCACTTCACTGCTCTTTGCTCACCTCTACCTGTCCTTAATTTCTGATCCCTGCTCAGACCTGCTTCCTCTATAGGCTCCCCTGGGCAAGAACTCTTTCTTCCAAGCCTTTCCTCCACCTGATAACATTTGGATTCCACTTCCTTAGGGTTCTTATCTCTGCTGCAGCTAATCTGATAAACTAAGGACTTCTGCGTTGTTTAATAATGACTAATAACTTCTACATTTCCCATCTAATATTATAATTTTGAATATTAAGATTTTTCAAAGCCTTATCTCAAAAGAATAACTAAGTTTGGGTATTTTATGTAATACAGCAGCTGATTAGTACAAAGAAAATTTTAGACCAAGCAACCTCCATATGTCTCACTTCCCTTTCTGGCCATATTTTTCTAACAGAACTTTCAAAGTTGATATCAAACATTTTATAAAAAGCACTTGAATTGACTACTATCTGTATATATTATTAAAAGAGTGCTTGGTCCTAATTAAATCTCAGTTTTCCATCTGATTTTTAAAAAAAATTTGAAATACTTAATTGATAAACATAAATTGTGTTTATCAAAAGTATACAATGTGATGGTTTGAAATACCTATACATTGTGTAATGATTACCATAATCAATTCAATTAACACATCCATCACCACTCATTAGTTACCATTTGTGTGTGTGTGTGTGTGTGTGTTTTGAAGATACTTAAAATCTGCTCTCTTGTCAAATTTTAAGTAAACAATACAGTGTCATTAACTGTAGTCATTTTGCTATACATTAGATCCCTAGAACTCATTCGTCTTATACCTGAGACTTTGTACCCTTTGATGAGCATCTCCCCATTTCCCCACACCTCAGCCCCTGGCAACCACCGTTCCACTCACTGCTTCTATGAGTGCAACTTTTTTTGGATTCCACATATAAGTGAGATCATTCAGTATTTTCAATATTGTCTTTCTGTGCCTGGCTTATTTCACTTCACATCACGTCCCCCAGGTTCATTCATGTCATCCAAATGGCAGGATTTCCTTCTTTTTTATAGCTGAATAATATTCCATTATACATATATGTGTGTGTGTGTGTGTATACATACATACATAATACGTTTTCTTTACCTGTCAATAGAGACTTAGGTTGTTTCCATATCTTGGCTATTGTGAATAATCCTGCAATTAACATGGGGGGTACAGATATCTCTTCAAGATACTGACTTCATTTCCTTTGGATGTATACCCAGAAGTGCAATTGCTGGATCATACAGTAG
Source organism: Daubentonia madagascariensis (assembly GCA_023783475.1). Lineage (NCBI taxonomy): Eukaryota > Metazoa > Chordata > Mammalia > Primates > Daubentoniidae > Daubentonia > Daubentonia madagascariensis. Next base: position 66,711,213 of record JAKFHU010001209.1, read on the forward strand.
TTTTAGTTTTAATTTTTTAAGGCTCTGCTCAAGTGTCTCCTATTTTACAAAGCCTTCTCCTTCCATGACTCACTTAGGCAGAGTTCTCATTATAATTGCCCATTAACCTTACACATAAGTCAATTATAATCTTTATAACATGGGATTAAGATTTTTTTTCTTTTTCTCTTACATATTGGTTTTCCAACCACTGTGAGCTCCCTGAAGGCAGGCATCTGGCTTATTCATTTTTGGCTTTTTGGATGTTTAGTTCTATGCTTAGAGTTGGGTGGCTTTTCAATAAATGTACGTAAAATTAAAGGCAGATCTATTGATATTCTTGAAATTCACAACATTCCAAACTAAATTTAAAAATTCACTCAGTAAAGATCCTATTCAAGAAATCTAAGAAGATTATTTAACTTTCCTCACAAGTTTCTCTTATATTGGGGGAAAAGACTATTTTAGACTATGAAAAAGCACTAAAATAAGGTACAGCAAGTTTTTCCTATTCTTTAGGTAGTGGTACAAGGAAGAACAGAAAAGCATTTCATTGCATTAGTGTTTTACACAGGTTAAAACATCATTAAAGTAAGATTTATTACAGATAAGCTGAAATACAGCAGAGTTGATTGACTATAAGTTAAACAAAAGGAAGTTTAAAGAAGGGCTCATTTCCCATTTTTTTTCTTTTACTTTTTGTTTCTGCAAAAAGGGAAAGGACACCAACAAGGATGGACTCAAGAAAGTCTATGATTGAGAATTACTGTGAGGATGACTCAAGCTCTTTCCTCTGCTATAAAATACTTAAGGAGCCAAGAGGAAGTAAATGAAAAAAGCCACCAGCATTTGCCTTAGAAACCTCTAAAAAATGTGTAGTCTTTAAAAAGAGTAGGTTTTATTGGAAACTGCCATTTCTATCTATTCTGGCTTTTTACTCATCAAGCTGTGGTTTTGTGTCTATCTGTTTGCGTGGGGCACTCTCCAAATAGTGTTATTCTGCTTAGTTTTGTGTTTCTTCAAGTTTTGAATATTTTATTGCAATGACAGAAAACAGGATTGTTTGGAGTTCAGCATTCTTCATTAGTCACTCACCACAATGTGTAGTGAGATGGGTAAAGATAATGCAGAGCAGAGATCCATCGCTGCTCTGTTGCACTGCAGGTGAAATGACTTTGAGATACAGGAGCAACCCAGCGACACTGGCGTCTGACTTGGGATGTTTTAGAACACAAGAAAGGGCAATTGTCCAGAGATGAAGTCCTGTGACAGAAAGGACAGTTTTGGATTATGACTGATAAACCTCATCACTACACAGTTCAAATCGGCCAATTTAGGAATAAGCACGGCTGTGTACCAGTGAGGTACTGGAGACTCTGTCTTAGGTGCATGATTATAACATGAAAAGCGTGTTCATTGTTCAGTTGAATCAGAATCAACAATGATTACAAACATCTGCATGCAGAAAATTAAATTCAGAAATCTATTCTTTATGCTTTTATACTAGGGTAAATATGAAAAACGTATTTCTGTGAGTTTATCCAAAGCTCTTCCTAGTACCTTTACCCTAAAACTCCCCGCTGCTCCCCACACAGCTCCTGTTAATTTTCTTCCATTTGTAGGAATTCCACTGTAACCATCCCCCTGCACACTCTCCTAGCCCCTTCAATGGGGGAAGATTTACAGATGAGTATAAAAGGGGAATAGAGTAAGCAAAGCCAAGGTGGGATTTGGGGAAGCTCGTAATTTGATCAGGAGTTGCCAGATGAGGCTAGAATGGTGAACTATGGTCTGATTGTGAAAAGTCCTGACATGTCTGGCTGGAGGTCTGGACTTTATGACTCTGGAAATTGGAGGCAGAAGGCTTTGAGCTGGGGAATGACCCGATTAGAGACATGTGTTAGATAGATTACACCAACAATAGTATATAGGGTTAATTGACTAGGACAGACATTAGAGGCTTAAGAGTGGTTAAGAAAAAAAATGAAAATACATTAACACTTGTAAGATGCTATGAGAACTTGACTTTGGGCAGTGGAAGTGGGTCAGAGAAAAAGGGATGAAAAAAAATATCCTATGCTAGAAAGATCCAACTTTCTCATTTAGTCTCACAAACCTTAATACATTCACCCCCATAAAACCCTAGGTATCTCTTTGCATTATTCCCATAAAGTTAGACCATTCTTTTACTGATAAGATAGAGGAAGAGGAAACAACAAAAAACATAAGTGTTATCATAACAGTTTAGTGGTCATCAGATAAGGACAATAAAATTTACTTAAGAAGGCTATTTGATGCTCAAAACATCCTCTCTTCCAGGGAACCTCCCTACCCTACCCCCTGCCCCATGGACAGGAAGAATGGAGCAGGACATTAATTAATTAACATTTCATATGGCCTTTGTCACAAAATCTGGATAAAATAAGCATTAGATTTATCCAAAGTTAGGTGTGGCCACTGTGACTCATTTAAAAAAGTCCGTACCAGAGGCTGGGAGTAAGCACGTAGGTGGCTATAGGATGGGCAGAAGCAGCAGAAGTAGCAAGCTAGGGCCACACAGTTCTGGAAACATTCCTACCAAAATACTTCAGATATTAAATGATTGGGAGAAACTAGACATTTAAAAAAGTTAGAAAGAGGCCAGTCGCGGTCCCTCACGCCTATAATCCTGGCACTTTGGGAGGCTGAGGCGGGAGGATGGCTTGAGGTCAGGAGTTCGAAGACCTGAACAAGAGCAAGATCCCATCTCTACAAAAAATAGAAAAAGTAGCTGGGTGTGGTGGCATGTGCCTGTAGTTCCAGCTAGTTGGGAGGTTGAGGCAGAAGGATCACGTGAGCCCAGGAATTGGAGGTTGCAGTGAGCTAAGATGACGCTACTGCACTCTACCCTGGACAATAGAACGAGATCTTGTCTCAAAAAAAAAAAAATTTTAGAAAGAAAGAAAAATAGTGCAAGAATATCATAATGACCCTTTATGATTAAAGAAATATTACTGTGAGTGGTATTTACTTTCTGCAATGGCATCATATAGTACTGAAGAATAGAAATGAAGTTAAAATAACTCTAAAGGTCATATGGTCTAACTTTTCACTTTTGTAGAGATGAGGTGGCTAGTTGGCATCGGCCATAGCCATCTCTGTCTGTGAGTTTCTATTCCCAGGGCAAATGTATTTCATTTGGAGCATCCTAATTCAATGGTTCCTTATACTGCATGCCTTTCACCTCCACTTGTTCATAATTCTGTTTCCAGGAGACAACTATGTCTATTCTACCTTCCTTATGACCATTCCAAGTATTTCAAAGTTTTGTGTGTTTCTCCCATTGTACTTAAGAAAAAAATCGAAGATTCAGATTGCCAAGGGCCTCTTAAAATTTGGTACTTAGACTCAAACACAATATCAAGTCATCTGATAATACAGAGAATGGACATATTAACTTGCCATGTTTTGGGAATTTATGTTTCTCTTAAGACAGTCTATGATGCTTTACCCATTTAACAGACACTTCATCCATTCAAAAAACATTTAGTTAATGCACACCATGGTTCATGCACTGTTTTATATGTTGGGATTAGGTGGAGAACAGAAATAGACTAGGTCTTTGTTTTTATAGAGCTTTTATTATGTTAGAGTAGGAAAACCATAATGAAGTAAAAATAAATAAATGATCAAGATAAATTCACAGAGGATCAGTGCTATAAAGGTAAAAACAAAATAAGGATGATGTGATAGCCTAGAATAGGATAACTAAGTGGTTAATTTAGAGGGGTGACATGGAATGCCATATTAAATAAGTACTATTAAAGTCAAGCTAATCTTAGAATTATATGGGAAGAGAGCGATCTAGGCAAAGAGTGAGTACAAAGTCCCTAAAGAGGGTGATGCCTGGCACATTCAAGATTCAGAGAAGCCAGTAAGGCTAGAGTGAAGTCAGGAAGGAGGGCAGTGCAAACAAGAGAGATTAGAGAGGGAGAATTTTTATCTTATTTGCAATGGAAACCACCGGAGAGTGGTAAAAAGGAGTGTGGGATGATCTGATGTACGATGTGATCACTCATGCTGCTACAGTTCACCCTTGACCTATGTGACTGTTAGGGACACCAGCCCCCTGCACAGTCAAAAATCTGTTACAACTTTTGACTGCCCCAAAACTTAACTGCTAATAGCCTACAGTTGACCAGAAGCCTTACCAATAATATAAATAGTCAATTAACACATATTCTGTATGTTACATGTATTACACACTGTATTCGTACAATAAAGTAAGCTAGAAAAAAGAAAATATTAAGAAAATAACAAGGAAAAAAATATATTTACTATCCATTAGGTGGAAGTGGATCATCACAAGGTCTTCATCCTGGTTGTCTTCACATTGAGTAGGCTGAGGAGCAGGAGGAAGAGGAGGAGGGGTTGGTCTTGCTGTTTCAGGGGTGGCAGAGGCAGAGGAGGTAGAGGAGATAAAGGAAAGGCAGGAGAGGCAGGCTCACACTCAGTGTAACTCTCCCTGAAAAAAAAATGCACATGTAAGTGGACCCACACAGTTCAAACCCGTGTTGTTCAAGGTCAACTAAATTTGCTTTTTATTGGGTCCACTCATTATATGTACCCTTTTCTTTCTTTCCTTCCTTTGGACTAATCAGCTAAATATTATTATTCAAATTTATTCTGTATTAGCTTATTATTTACACATTACTTTCTATATTACACTAAACTTGCTTGAGTTGTTAATATCTAATATTAATTAGTGGTTTTTACCAAATCTTAGAAAATACAAACACCTTAGAACACTTTTACTCTGATCCCTCCTGCCTTTCGTGCTTTCATGTATTTTAATTCTATATATATTTTAAATCCTAGAAGTCATTGTTTCCATTGCTTGATACAGTAAATATTCATTTTGATTTTCTCCTTCATTTTCCTTTTCCATTACCCTTCATACCTCTCTGCATTTCTATTCCTTCTTGTGGAGACTTTTTCTCCCCCTGATTAACTCCTTACTTATATTTCTTTGAATGTGGATCTATTGATAACAAATTCCCTGTTTTTTTTTTTTCATGGAAATGTATTTATTACAACCTCTTCAATTTCATAAGATTTTTTTTTAACTGAGTATAGAACTTCTAGAGTTTTTTGTTCATTTCTTTGGAACTTTAAAATACTATTTCATTGATTTCTGATTTATGTAGTTTCTGCTAAGAAGTTAGTAGCCAATTTTATTTTTGCTTCTTTGAAGATAATGTGCCTTTTTTCCCCATTTGGCCAGTTTTAAGATTTCTTCTGGTCATTGGTTTTTAGTGGTTTTTACTATCATTTTCTTCTTCTTGCCATTTCATTGCTTCTTGAATCGATGTCTTGAAGTCTTGATTACTTTTGGAAAATTCTTGAACATTATTCTTGAACAACATTTCAAATATTGCTTCTGCCTCAAATTTTCTTTCTTTTTTCTCTATGTTAGACTGTTTTCAAGGCCCATATTTCTCTTATTCTCTTTTCTGTATATTCCATCCCCCTTTCTCTTTTTGTTTTAGTCTAAATATTTTCTACTAGACTATTTTTCTGATTTGCAAATCAGATTCATGAATCCTCTCTTCAACTGTGTTTAATCTCTTATTCTATTGTTTTCTTAATTTCAGTTATTGTATTTTCAGTTCTACAACTGTTCTTTTATTTGTTTCCAGTTCTTTGGCAAAATTCCCAATCTTGTCATCTAATTTTTGAATATATTAATCACAATTATTTTAAAGTCTGTGTCTGATAATTCCAATGTCTACCACCTAGGGGCTGTCCATTTTTTAAAAAATTATTATCTTGTTCCTGTCTCTTTGTGTGTCTGTTAATTTTGTATTGAATATTAGAAATTGTGTATGAAAAATGCTCTGGCTCTGAATTTTTCTTCAGAGAAGTTTTTCATTAGCTTATGGCAGGTAGGTGGAATAGTAGCATGTCAGTTAAATCTGATAAAGATTAAGCTGATTTGAGCCTGGACTTCTTAAGTCTTTGTAAGACCTGGTCTCTAGTTCTTGTTTGCCCTTATTTGTGAAATATAACCTTTTGGGAGGCTCAAATGAAAGCCTGGGCTATTATCTATCACTTCATCACCATAATGGGAACTGACTCTTATTTTTTTTTCTCCTCTACATGTGAGACTAAGAACTCTGCTTAGCTTTTCAATCTCTTAGCAGTCACTTTATACTTAATTTGTCTGCCTCTCAAACCAAGCTGCTAATGTATTATTGAGTGGCTCATGGTGAAACTGGCTTGGATCTTTGGGCTTTCTTTTCTGTACTTCCTTTCTCCCTATAATTCCTTTGAGTCTTAACTGCTTGGTAGTACTAAACTCCACCTCTATCCCCTACTCCCCACCCAGCCCTATAATACTTTAATTTGTCCCATTGCATTTTTCTGCAACTTAGTAGTCATGTTCTGCTTTGTTTCTCAGCATATACGTGCATTTCAAAAAATTGGCCATTTTCCCAAAGGAAAAGTAGCAAAAATGCCAGGCCCATTTCAATTAGTCTGTCTTTTCTCCAGCATCTTGGTCACTCAAATTCTGATTGCCCGAGTAGCTCTTCTATGCCATGGATGAAATTTTTTTTTTTTGCATTCAATCAAGTTTTTCTGGTTTTCTTGTTTCCTCCCTTCCTTTCTCCCTCATTCCTCCCTTTCTTCCTTTCTTCCTTTCTTGGGTGGGCAGAAGCCCATCAAAGCCAAAAGCTACTTGGTAACTTTTATGCTATTGAACGTACTATATTTTAAATGTTTTTTTTTCTGCTTTAGGATGTTCACATTTTTTTTAATACTGTCTTTGTGTTCACAGCCTTCCTGTATCAGTTAGTATTTGCTGCATAACAAACCACCCATCCATCAGTGGATTAAAACAATTTATTTATCTTATAATTGTTTGGGTTGACCCTTTGGGCTGGGCTCAGCTGGACAAGTTCTGCTGCTTTGAGTCAGGCTTGGCCAATCTTGGATGGGGCTCATTCACGCATCTGCTGCTGGCTGTTGGGTTGGCTGGGAGCTGGATGACTGGAGTGTTCTAGAGTGACTGGTTGACTGAAATGTTTTGGTTCTCCTCTATGAGCTCTCTCATTCACCAGCATGTTAGCTTCAGGCTCGTTCATTACCTAGCAGGATCCCATGCACAAAAGCAGAAGCATGCAAAAACCTCTTCAGAAATTACTTAATATCAATTCTCCTGCATCTTTTTGACAAACGAGGTCATAAGGCCAGCCTATATTCAAGGGGTGGAGAAATAGACACCACCTCGTATTGGGAGAAGGTTTAAAGAATTGTGAACATTTTTTGTTGTCTACCACATTTCCTAAAGCCATTATTCACTCTAACAATTTATTGGACTTTTCTACATTGATAGTCATATCCACTGCAAATAATGATAGTTTTATTAACACTTTTTCCTTCCCAATTTTTACATTACCATTTCCTTTCATTGCCTGATTGCACTGGATAGACCATCCAGTAAAATTTTGAATAAAAGTGGAGATAGTGGACATCCTTGACATTTTCCCAATTACAGAGGAAGAGTTGTTTTTTTGTTTTTGTTTTTTAACATTTTACCATTAAGTATGATGATTGCAATAATTTTTTTGGTGGGTACTCAATATGAGACTAATAAACCCCTTTTGTATTATTAGTTTTTAATACTTTTTGTTGTTATTATTATTAAAAATGGATACTGAATCTTATCAATATCCAAATGCTTTTTCTACATATATTGAGATAATCATATGATTTTACAAATTCTGTTAATGTGATAATTTTCACTGATTAAATTTGAATGTTAGGCCAAATTCATTTATTATAAAAAGCCAACTTGTTCATGATATTTTCTTATTTTTTGATATGGATGAAATTATTTTTTAAATTTATTTAGAATTTTTATATTTACATTCATTACGGGAAAAGTGAGATTGGCCTATACTTCTTTTTCTTTTTAATCATGTCCTTATCAGGTTTTGAAAACAAGATTATGAGTTGGCAATTGGCCTCTTCTTTTGTAGAGAGAGCCAAAGTAAAGTTGGAATTGTTTCTTCCTTAAATATTTGGTAGAATTCACCATTAAAGCCATCTAGGCAAGAAATTTTTTTATGGGAAAGTATTTAATTACAGATTAAATAAATTGGCTAATTTGCAGTCTCTTTAGTAGTTATCCGACTAATCCAATTTTATTTTTTTTGTGTCAGTTTCGGTAGGTTGTGTGTTTCTAGGTATTTGCCCATTTTTTATAAATAATCAAATTTACTCTTTTAAATTTATTAAAATAATTACACTATCTTTTTATTATCTATAGGACCTGTTTTTAGTCCTGAAATTAGCTATTGGATTGAGTTTTTATTTCCAATAGTGTGAGGTGTTTTACCCCAGTTTCATCTAATTTTGACTCCATTAACAGGGTGCTTCTGAGTAAAAGTTACTAGTCATTTGATAAAACTAGTTTATTAGTGATGACTCTACCAGGAAACTCTCAAACTGGGCAATTTGAAGAGAGTTTAGTCAGATAATTATTAACATTTATAAAGTTATCTGCAGGACATAAGGAAGCAGCAGGGATAGTGTAGGACCCTGGGGCCAGTAACTGTAAGGAGTTATTATCACCCCTGGACCTGGAGGAGCAAAGAAGGGAGTGATAATCAGAAGGTAGCTGGAGTTGCTATGCAAAGGTATGCCTGGCAGACAATGATACAGCCCACCCAGGAAAAATTCCCTGACACCACTTTTCTCTAGTCCTTCAGTCTCATGACAGCCTCCAACTGACTGAACAAAATCAGGTGTTGACAGGCAAAAGAGTAGTCAGACTTTCCACCTGGAACACCAAGCAATGTTAAGAGTCAATCTGGAGGGCAAATGCAATCTATCAAACATGTCATGGAAAGCCATTTTGTCATACTTTCCAGCAATTGAGAATCTCATAGGCTCTAAGGAAAGAACAGCAAATCCTTTTGCAAGAAAGCTGCCTTCCATTTCTTTGCTTTCAAAAAATGGAAATAACAGATGCCACCTGATCATTAAAAACACTTAGGTTGAGAACAGATTACTTTGTGCTTTTGGAATATAATTTACAGAAAGCACAAAGAACTGGGTAACACTATTGCAATAAAACTTTCATTCCTAACTACTTACGTGAACAATGTTTCTTAAAAATTTATTGCTATAATGGCAATAGAGTTGATCAATAAATATTTATCTTTGAATACATTAATTAGTTGAGAAAAAGCCCCATTCATGTTGGTAAGAATGCATTTATCATACATTTTAATTTCTATTTTAAAACAAATTATTTATAAAAATGTTAATATAGTTGTTCTTTTAATCAATTGTATGTTAATAATTTTACCTATATCAAATCAAGAAAATTGTTTGGCACTTAGACATTATATGAAAAACAAAATTTTAAATTAAATTTGTGTGTGTGTATGTATGTGTGCACTTGTTGCAGAGAGCTATAATTATACAATAATTCCCAGAAAAAAATTCTTCAGGATAAAATTCTGTAGAGGGAGTATATATGAAATAAATGATAAAACAGAGCCATATGAAATATTCAACTCTTCAAAAGGAGCTTGGTGGATGATAAGGTGCATAAAATGGTTATGGTATTTATTACCCATTGGATTTTTAAAAATGCCAGTATTGAAAATATACAAAAAGAACACAGTTTGTAATGATTTAAACTTATATGTATTAAACTTAAAAGCATGAGAGGAGTATGGCAGAGATACCTAGCTCTCCACCAAAGATAAATATTCCTTTTCCACAGGGTAGTATTTAAGTATTTATCTTTGGTGTATGTTGCTGGAAAGTGGCTTCCCAGGTAGGGGTTACATTTCCCAGCACACCTCCACCCTTGCATACAGATGAGCCAGTTGAGTAGCTCTCCAAATTGTATCAGAACAGGTTGAAGTGGTTAAGAAGCAGGTATGTCTTGTCCGTGCTCTGAGTGGACACCAAGACTGAATGATGTTGAAGCTATAAAATAGAAGAAACCTCAAAATCCTTGAACCCTCTTTCAATGATACCCACTCTACACCTGCATTGAATTTTTGTGTCTGGGGGGAATAAATTTCTATTTCGTGAAGCCCCTGTGATTTGGGGATTTGTCTCCTACAATACTGAGCGTTACCTTAGCAAATAACAGGTTGATTCCAGAAGTGGAATGCTGCCAAGCAACAACAACAAAAAACAAACCGAAAATATGTGGCATCAGTTTAGTTAATTGAGTAGTGGGTGGTGAGGCTAGAAAAATGGAGGACCATGTTAGGCAAAGATAAAACATTTGTGAGTATGTTCCCTGCCATGACTGCCAAAGCCAATTTCTAGGTGAAGAGATTGGAAGACAGAATGCTAGTGGTGTGTTTTGGTGTTTTCTGATTATAGCTAGCAAAGTATAAAACCAAGAGGTGAGTTCAGGCTGGAACTGTGTAGTCTGCAATAAAAATTGAAAGAAAAGGAGAAGAGAGAATCCAGAAATGTGGAGGCTTTTGAGCTGGAAAAGTCAACTTCTTTTAGACTCCAAGCACAAAGAGATAGGATTCTGACATGTTTTCTCCTCAGACATGTTTTCTGCACAAAAGATCCATTAAAATATAGTTCTGCCACACTGCAAACGTAGAGTTCCATCCAAATCTGCTTGTCTTAATATACTCCCATTATGCTGAAAGAAGAGAGGAATTGGGGGCTGTGTAAAACAATGTACTGTTCGAGAATTATGACTATTAAAAATATTTTATTTAAAGCAAATAAAATTGATTAGAAGAAAATAGGCCAGAAGCCAATTAATTTTTTAATCATATGCACATCTAAAGAAATAACAAACCAGACTTTGGAAGCCTTTAACTATTCAAGACTTAAAATAAACCTTGGGTTTCACAGAAACTTGCACTGATAGGACAGAGTATGTGGGGACTACACAACTTCCCAAAAGATTTGGCACCAAAAAATGGTGGATAACAGACAAAGAAGAACCTCACTAAGGTCAGTGCCAGAGGCCCCTAGGCTCAATGGTAAAATCATGAATCCCAAATAGAAGATTTCAGTATCAGCAAGGAAATCCTCTGCTGCCAGGGAAGAGAGACCTCACGATGCCTACAACGTAGGATTGTGTCATTACTATTGACCAGTGACTGCCGTGTGTAGCCCGTTCTTTTCTTTTACAAATGAGACATTTTACCGCAGGTTTTCTCTCTTGGCTCATCATTACCGTGTTTGTATTAGTGAATGTGTGCACGCATGCGTGCGCATAGCGGGTGAGAGAAATTATCTTTTGAGTTCGTAGGTCACCAGATCATAAGAAGACATATGCATCCCGATGGGGACTGTACATCTACTGGTGATCTGGATTTGAATTGGATATGACAACTGAATGGGATTTTAGGATATGACCCTTGAACAGCAGTAAAGTGTTTTCAGTGTTAGGAATAAGGGGTTTATAAGGATATTAAGTGTGACAAAGACACAAAAGATTTGCCTATCAAAAATTTAGGCTCCCTGTATTGTGTAGAGTTGTTTCTGGGAGGCATTAATCTCCAGGTTCTACATTTCCCAGTACCCCTTGCATTTAGACAGGGCCAAGGGACTCGTCTCACCAATGAACTATGAGTAAAAATAGGGTATGTTACTTCCAGGCTGAAATGGTCAAGAAGCAGGCATGTCTTCCCCATTCTTTCTTCTCCAGCCCTCTGGCTGGAAGTGAATGATTTCAAAGCCGTAGACAGTGGAGCTACAAGGGAGGAGGGTCCTGAACCTCATGAAAAGCTGCCCACTGAATACTAGCACTGGATTCTTGTGTAAGCAAAGAAAAAAACCTTATTGTGTTAAGCCATGAATTTTAGGGTTTATATGAGTCCTCTGTTACTCTTACTCAATGATGACAAAGGATACATAGTTATAAAAATTACTTTGTGGGTATAGGAGCAAAACATTTGAAAGTCATTGATCCAGCCCAATTTCTCTCTCTCTCTTCCCTTGCTCTCTCTCTTTCTCTATCTATATATATTAACATATAAACACACACACACTTAAATTTATACATTTAGATTTTTAGATAATGGTGTCTAGTTAGCATGCAATTACTTTAGGCAGCCTAAATCCAGGAATTTACCAGTTTATCCTCTTTCAATTTAAAACCAGCAAATTAAGCCCAGATGCAGTAGGATCTAATAAGACAGTCAACACGTTTTAGCATCCTTGAATCCTTTATAGCATTTATACAGTGAGAGTAAGACAGTATTTCTTGAGTACATATCTAAAGTCACAGTAATAAGACAAATGACCGTAAGCATTAGTGATAGGAATTAGTAATAAATACATACATCTGTATGGAAAAATGCAAGGCTGTTACTTACATGCAAAATGACTACAGGGCCATTAGCTATTGTGGAACCAGAAACATCACACCATTTTTATTCTTACACAGTTAGATTGATATCTTTGCTCATGACTCTTAAAATTAAGCTTTTGTGGGCAGTAGGTAGCTAGTGCAAATCTGTATTGTAGCAGGGGAAATATCAAATGTATTTCATGGCTGTCATTTGCCTGTTTCTTCACAAATTCCTTCCCTTCCCTTGTGCTGCTCAGCTCTGTAACACAGGGGATGACCCTGCCAATCACACTGTCGTGACTCCCTTGCCAACTGGGAGACACTGACAGGATACTAAAGGGCAGTCAGATGGCAGATTTCAGGGTATGTCCTCTCCCTACCCTCTCTTGGGGTGGCATCTGTGGCAGAGGTTGTCTCCTCCAGGACTTAGACTCCCACCAGACAGCCCCTGCTCTGTGGTCCCAGCTTTGAATTGCAACCTCTCTATTGGTTCCTGGGCACTGGTAATACCCTGAGGCCCACCACTCCTGGAGGTGACAGTGCCTCCCTGCTGTTGCTGGGTTGCCTCATCATCCACATCTGGCTCTTTAGCTCTTCCAGCACCTTTGTAACTAGTTTCCCGCATTGCATTCCTTCAGGACTTGAATGCTGTTTTCTATCCTGGACCTAAAAATTGATACATGTCTGCACTAATAGCTACATAGAATACAATATAATATATTTAAACATGTATATATAAATTTACCAACAAAACAATTGTTCAATAATTTTTTGTTGAATGAGTACATGTATGTATGGAAGTGTTACTTGAAAACTAAGGGAAAAAAAGATATTTTTATGATTCCAAGTTAGACTTAGAGATTCTTATAAAATTTAATGTTAACTGACATTTATATGACAATGAGATTTTAGTGAGAGGAATTAGAAGTGGTGCTAATAAGTTTGAATATAACCATAGAATTAAGATAGTAGCATAGGGATAAACTCAAAAATAAAGCAAATTTCAAGGCAATGATTCAGGTCAATTTTAAAGCAAGTAGCTTTTGAACGTTTTTCACGGATTCACAATAAGAAATATATTTCATATTGAGAATGAGCACAATCATAAATGCGCGAGATGCCCTCTGTTCTTTCTGTTCATTTTCTTCTCTTCTCTTTTATTGTATCCTGTCTAGTGTGACACACACTTTGAAAAACATGGATCTAGGCATGTTATAGGGACCATGACAGTATGCAAACTTGTCCAAAGGATTAAGACATAACTAATCTTTGTCTTCCTCTATCGTGGCTATCTATTGTTTGTGTCAGCTCAACATTCATTCACCCACTTTCTGGTGATGACAGCATACATTTCCTTTTGGAAGTTTTCCCTGTCCTTGTTAGTCAGTCCATAGGGTTCAGGCAAATTTCCTGCCCATCTCTCCTGTCCCCCTACCACTCCCTAATTCTACCAGCTCTGGGGGAGGCATGCCATCTAGTTCTGGACAGGCAGAGAAGCCATCTCTCTGACCACAAGCAATGTCTCAGTAGTGGGCACATAACCAAAGCAAGGCCAGTGAACTCTTTTGCCAAAAACAAGTTCTTGTTTTGCTAGACTGGAACCTGGTGGCAATCAGGTCACTCCCAGGAGGGAAGCTAATAAGAGAAAAGGCGTTGGAATCCTTATGATAGCACCTGCAACCTCAGATCCAGTCACCTTTTCCTATGAACCAGGAAGTTTTCCTTTCGAAATTCTAATGTAAGAAAAACTACCCTTCAGATGATATTTAGTACATGAAATAAGTTGAATTTTATTAAAAATTTACATTTTCAGACTTCCTCGTTATTCTGAATTTATAAACAAAGCAAAAATAAACAGAAATCATTACATATTCACTTGTATCTTAAATGATACTCGAGTATCTAAAATTATTTTTATATGAGAAAATTAAGTTTGTTGGACATTTAAATGTCATTATCAAGTCTCTTCATCTTTTTTTGAATGTCCATATATTTCTAGTTTTGCTGTTCTGAGCGTCTCAACCCCATTTAATAAGAAAAATACATTTGAAAAAATATATATTATTTGCATTAGGATTTTCACTGAAAAATACAGTTAAGGAAATCAAGGTCCCCCCCTCAATTTAATTATTTTTTTGAACGAGTATACCAAGATACCACCTAACAGTATAGATTTATTTAAAGCTATTTATAGAAGAAACATTTTAAAGTAAAATAACTTTTTAACATTTTTTTGGTTCTACTCAGTATTTGATTTTAAATGTCTACATAATTTATTAATTTGAAAAAAATTAGTTCAAAGCACAAAGTATATTGAAGGCTGCAGTCCAAAAAAGTATCCATAAATGAAAAGTTTAAGCTATAGCTTTACATTACAGTGGGAAAATATGTAAGATAAGTGAGACTGTACATATCTATGTCATTCACTGATTGTATGCCAAGTTCGTGCCTAATTACAATTTATCTCTATCAGATGTTCATTGAAATTCATCTTCTTGATGTTTGTCACATATATTATGTGAAACTCTAGACTACAATTATTCATATTCAAATTACTTCTTAGAAGTGAAGGCAATAGTTCTCTATGGCAGAATTAAAACAGAGTGAGGTATGATAACACTCCAGCATCTCTAGGAAATCCTTATCAACCTCACATGGATGGATTTTTCTCCAAGCTGGGACATCTGGATTTAACAGACAGAATGAGTCATTTAATACAATATTTCCTTGAGGAAATGATTGATTTCTTGTCCTTTCATTGTTATTAGTATTAATTACTCCTTGCAGAGTGTTACCTAAAGCAGGTGTTTTAATGACTCTATCTTAGAATACCTAACAACAAAAAGGGCACAACATTACAGGTATTTTTACCTCTGTTTTATTATGAATTTCAGCATATGTACAAAAACATTTACAGTTTTGGCTGTGGCAAAATTGGTTTCATCTTCTCAACAGCTACACCTAGAAGACAAAGTAACTTATGGGGAGATTAGAATAAAAGAGTTTTATTGAAGGGTGGGAACTTTTGAAATTGGTACAAATCAACAAAGTAGTAATCTGAAAAAAAATTACATTTGCATATTTCTTCTTAATGAGCATATCTTAAATATAAGATTTTTGAAGCATTAACTATCCTTTATTGCTATAACTATTAAAAGTTTAATTCCTGAGGTTTTTGAAGTCAATTAAAGTTCTTGAAGAAAGCAAAGAGGAAAGAAATGTTTTTCCCAAATGGGAGGCTGAACTGTGCAACAGTCTCAACCGAGTACTTTCTGTCATTTTTCCATACATCAGATTTTCATTTGGGATATATTCACACTGTAATTTATTTATCTACTGGCCTCCAAATATGCTATCTTAAAGAGCTGAAATGTTCAGCAGAATGATGGTATAAAAGTAAAAATTATTATCACTAAACATCTGACATTGTTAAGTAGCTTCTCTCTTTTAAAGTGTGAAAATACAAAGTGAGTTTTTTACATCTGATTTGATTTAAATAACAATTCAAGTATCTCCTTTAAAATGATGTTCTGGAAAACATTAATATTTAGGAACCACAGATTTAAATACATTTTCTGAAAGGCAGAATATTCCTTGAATATCCCTTGTTTTGATCATATCTTAACTGTAGAGATCACAACCTAGCTTTGGTCCACATCATATTTTTGATAGTTCATAATGTTTATCATATAATTAACTAAAAATTTAGAAAATCAATGTCAAATGCATGAAGGAAAGCTTCAAACTATAATATTTCATTTAAAAAGCTATATTCAAATAATGATATAGTCTGTGTCATTTGTGCTTATTTTCAGTTATGGATGATATATAAGCTGTTCATTGAGTTTTTGTATGAAATGGAGTTGTATCGTAGTCCTGAAAATGAATTCCCTTAGAAGTTGTGATCTTCATAATAGCGCCATTTAAAGCATCATCTTCAATGAGTGTTATTAATCCACTGGCAATCATTGATGGGCTAAAAATAAAGGAAATATTAGTATTTTGAAACTAAAGAATGAGGCATATTATCACTTCATCTTAAGTTATTTTCTGAAGAATCTACTATCTTGAATATGAAATAGGGAAATGTATGTCATTAAGCTATTGCTACCTCCAATTTTTATTCAATTAGATTTTAACTAAATTATATGATAAATTTACTGGTAGATTTTCATGCCTAACCTGTCATGTTGGCAGGAAGGATTTATATTCATTATTTACATTGAGAAAATGATCATTTTCTCATCTTTGCCATATCAGCAGATCTTAGACTTATCAGATAGAAATGTTATCAGAGTAGAAATATGATGAATTATAGCTAGCAGTTATTGAACATCTTATTTTTTACCAGCTGCTGTTTTAAGTACCTTACATGTACCATTTTATTTAAGTCTTTCAGAAGTCCCTAAGTTTCTTTTGATATTCTATACTGTGAAACCCCCAACTACTCTAAGTAAGACATAATTCACTCTATGTGTGTGTGGGGGGGGATGTTAATCAGTTGTGTCTTATGAAAATGGTTGAAGTTATGAAACCATACAATATTTCACAAAGGGTATATTTGAATATTGCTTGGAATTTAGGCAGATAAGATATCATTGCCTTCAAAGGTGACTAAATATCATCTTTTTAAAAAATATGATTATGGCTGAAGATATTAATGAGGTATTGTCTATATTTCAAAGCAAAATTCATAACACATTCTGTATAAACACATTCTATTCAGAAACTCAGGAAAAAACCTTTCTTCCAGAGAGGTCACCAAACCAAAACTTTGAAACTTATATTATTTTCTCACATTTAAATGCTTATTTTTTTCACTTTTTATTGCTTGTCTAAATAGTACCGTGATATATCATATAAGGGAAGATATAGTTTTACTTACTCCAAAATTCCATAGTATTTCATCATAGCCTTGATCTGATCCTTATATTCTATATATTGTCCCATGTTTTCTTCTTTTTCAATGGATTCGAGGATGGGCGTGTTAACAAAGCCTGGACAAATGGCATTCATTCTCACACCACTGTTCATAAGATTAGCAGCCATCTGCCAATTAAAAGCAGAAGGTTGGAGATTTCAGCTGTTTTGTAAACATTTAGCATAGGACAAACTGATAATTAAAGCTATTTAAAGGATTTTGATGTAAAAAATACTAGTGAGCTATCCTCCCAACTATGTAACAATGACTGGTAGGCAGAAAGATAGTAAGAGAACATATACCTAAAGAGACTTTCAGGAATTAATACATTAATATCTCACCTAATTAATTTTTTAAAAAAATATTACTGGACAACTCCTGGAAATACTTAATTACCTAAGCTGCTCTTATCTACTGAACTCTGCAGGAACCTGAAGCTAAGCAGCTGAGGCTTAGAATCGATATCCTAAATTTCCTTTCAAAGACTGTGGTTGTAAAACAGAATATTTGCTTAAAAAGTACTTTCAGTGAAAATTTTTAGGACTTTGACGGATTCTAAAGATACTCTTAATCTGCACTATCTGGAAAATCACTGAAGTGTTTTCAGACTAACATTCTTTGGCTTAATTTTCAACCTATTGATTTTATTTGAACTATTTGTAAAAAAAAAATACAGTCAGTCCTCATTATTCATGGATTACATATTTTCAAATTTGCTTACTTGCTAAGATTTTATTTGTAGCCCCAGAAATCAATACTTGTGGAGCTTTTGTGGTCATTTGTGGCCACATGCAGAGCAGTTAGGGATCTGGTGCTGAGATTAAACAAGACTACACTCTGCCTTGCTATGTTGTTCTAATTTTTGTGCTTTTTTTTGGAGATTTTGCTGTTTAAAATGGCCCCCAAACATAGTGCAGAAGTGCTGTGTAGTGTTGCTAAGCGTTGTGCCTTAGAGAAAATACATGTGTTAGATTAACTTCATTCAGGCCTGAGTTATAAGTGCAGTAGCCATGAGTTCAATCTTCATACAATATATAATAAACAAGGTATCTTTAAATAGAAATACTCATAAAACAAGATTATGTATTGATTGGTTGATCAAAATGTTGTAACCAGAGGCATTCAGGAACTTAACCCTGCATTTCCCCTAAAAGCAATGGTTCAGTAGTCCCTAATTCAGTGTTTGCAAGTGACATCATAGAACGTAACTACTGTGAATAATGAGAATTGACTGTAGAAGTTTCCAGTCTTACAATTTTAAATACAAAATTTCTGGTCTTTAAGATTTACTTTTCTTTGTAATATATTTATGTGTTTATAAAAAGTTGACTTGAAGATTAAGTCTTTGCAAATTAAGTAATAATTTCCAATCAATTTATGTTAAGAGTGTGACAACTGCTTATTTTCCTTTTTTACTGAATATTTAACATTTACAAATCTGTTTTCTCTGTCCCATAGTATTTCTTCTTTTGTTAATATTTTCCTCTTCATCTCTCTGGCCCCTCCCTTTGTCTCACCTAGACGAACAACTCAGATACCCCCCAACTGTTCTTTCCTCTTCTCTATTTGTCCTTTGTAATACATTTTCCAAATAGCAGGCAGAATAGACTTCTTAAAATGGAAATCTGATCTTATCACTCCTGTGTGCAAAAGACCCATTGATGGGTACACTTAGAATAAAATCAAGTTCATAATCTTGGCCCATGTGCCCCTTTTTGTTTGCCTCTTGCTGGTATCTCCAATCACACCTCATTCTACTTTTCCTTGCTTGCCAGGCTCCAGTCAAGCTGCTCAGTTACTATAATATAAAAAGGCAAGCATACAAAAAGGCAAGTATTCTCACCTCATGCTATCAATGCATGTGGTCAATTAGTTCTAAAATATTTTTTAAGCTCTGGACACCTTTTACCCTAGGCCTCCATTGGAGATGTTGTCCTTGCCCACTCTGTCGAGGAAATGCCTGGCCCCACCCTCCTCCCAGCTCCATGCTGTCACTCATTTTCATCATATCTCCAGTGACAAGTGATGTCTGGAACCTATTGCATGTTCTATCTCAGAAAGCCTGAAGTTAATAATGTTTAAATTTGGAGTCAATTTTAAAAATAAATAGTATCTCCCCATCATTTATCCTTAGTATATTTTTCAATAACACATCTGTATTCAGAATTTACTTCATTGTAAAATGATCCATTCTTTATTTGGTCCTTTATGTGATCTGAAAACTATATTTTTTAATAATAAAGATTGAAGTATAATATTATTTTTCTATCTTTTATCCAGTTATATTGAGTTCTCGATTTATTCCCCTCTACTTTAAAGAATTTGTGTTTCATATAAGTACATAAAGAGAAAAAGAGATATTATGGTGGTTGTAGCCTCACCGCTGCTGAGCGTGTGAATCCAATTATGCCATGCTTTGATGCACAATAAACAGGCTGTTGTGCAACAGGCATGAGTCCTGAAACAAACAAATAAGAAATTTAAATAATGTGATTAAAAAATAAGCAGACTATATCCAATAATGACTATGCAAATGAATACTTTTGTGGCTATTTCAATTTAAGATTAATCTGGGTAATACACTAAAATAAAGGCAGATAACTTTCTGAAACTCAATAGCCTTAGCATAGTTTATTCCCGCCATGACCTATACTATCCAGAATTTATAGTAGGTAAGTTATACCTAGGAATATAGCCAAGAATGCTATATAAGTTTTTGTGCCTCCCTGGCTTTCGGGAAAGTCAAGAAAAGTAAATGTTGCCTAAAATACAAAGATAATCCTCTTTAAAGCTAGTAAATTACCACCTAATTTTCAGTTTTTAACTCTGAATTTTAAAAAGTATATATTCTACATTTTTTAAGGCTTCCAAGTGACTGAAAAAATTTGAATTGCATAAGAGGTCTTGCAGATTATTAGTCTTCACAATAAATTTGTATGCAGCTTCCTGTCAGCAATCTGTCTTGAATGATGTCTCTAAGAGTTTAAGAAAATTAAAAGTTAACTTCTTTTGATTTCAATCTTTAGTAGATACCTAGATCTTCTTGACCTATGACTTAGGAAAAGAAGATGGAAATAAAAAGTTATGGGCCTATTTTATTTCCTTTCATAATTATGTATTCAACAATGAAATTTAATCAATTATAGAATTTTTCAATTTTTAATTTTCCACATATACATAATAGTAACTGATTAAATTCATGGTCTGGAAAGAAAAAGCAATATTATAGCGTATACACATAGCTTCTTTCCCCCCTAACTCCTGCCTAGATCAACCCCCCAAAAGGAAACAAAACAACAAGAAAAATTTATTTTACTGTAGTAAATATTATCTAGCTTATTTGCCATGATTGTTAATTCTCTAATCAATAGCCAAATTTAACTAGAGTCATTTTTATATTCGGTTTTAACTAATTTCTTGGACTAACTTGTTTCAATGCTTTTTAAATTTGTGATTTCCCTGAGCCAAGAAACAGTGATCCCTGATTACTATAATGCTATCTTTAATATCAAATGTCATGCTAATAACACTAAATTATTCTGCTGAGATGTGTCATCTCCACCCAGTTAACTATTCCCAGAACACCACCAATCAGTAGAGGGTGTTGTGCCAAAGTTCAGCAGTAAATGCAGACCTCAACCACTCCCTGGGTGCCTGCTTGGTCTCATTTATAAAGTATGTTTGATCAAGAGCAGTTTAAATCCCTGAGGATGGTAGATCACACAAAGTGCATCTACCCAGTGATCTCAAAGTATCGTAATATGTTGGTTCTCTTCTTGTTGTTGCTGTTTTTGGGTTGAGTAAAATCTGTAAGTTAATTAAGTTTGTCAGTGTCAGTCAACAAGAATTTGTTTCCGCAAGGTACACAGGTATATTAGGACTATGAGATAAAGGGAATAAATAGGTGTAGCCAGGCATGGCTGCTTTTTCTTCTTTTTAGTCCCTACTTTATCCATTCCTTAAATGTTTGTGAGACAAAGGCAGTGGTTGTAGGATGATGTTCACCTATTGCAGGAAATGCAGAGATGACCTAGTTGACACAGTCACAAAAAGTACAAAGACACTGTTCATAAATGTTGTCAAAGAGGAATTTGAAATGCATCTTTGTTAGATATGTATAGGTGATGAACTTCTGAACCCAAGCTATAATAGCTAGCTCAAGGTGTGTCACAGAGGTGAAATAAATCAAATACTGTTTTGTTGTTCTGGTAATAAGCAAGCATAAAATATATACTTTCCTTTAAAGGTAGAATTGTAAATGCAACCAGAAAGTGAAAGAACTTATTTGCATTTTTAAAATGGCACTTGGTTTTAGGAATCTTGTTGTAACATTCTAATGACATTTTCACTGCTATCCAGCAAAATGTTTACTCTCGCATAGCTTTCACTTTCTAATATTAGATCAAAGTCTACATAAATCAATTTCAGACATTCAGAAACCAAGCTTCCTTTTTTCTTTGTTTTTCTTCACAGCTTTATTGAGGTATAATTGACATACAATAAAACTGCATATATGTAAAGTATACAATTTGATAAGTTTTGACATATGTACATACCAATGAAACCATGACCACAGTCAAGATAATGAACATATCAATCACCCTAAAAGTTTCCTTGTGCCCCTTGGTAATCCCTTCATTCTGCCCTTCTCCTCACCCCCAGCAACCACTGATCTGCTTTGTGTCACTATAGTTTGCATTTTCTAAAATTTTACATAAATGTCATCACATAGTATACATTTTTTTTTCTGATTTTTTTTCACTCAGGATAATTGTTTTGAGATACATCCATGTTATAGCTCATCTCCTCCCCTTTTTTTATGCTGAACAGTATTCCACTGTAAGGAATGAATTGCATATACCTATTGCATTCACCTATTTAATAGACGTTGGGGTGGTTTCCAGTTTTTGATGTACTAAAAATTAAGAGAATTCTATTTTTCAACTATTGCATTTAGTCAAGTTGTAGTTTATTTAGTTAAACAAACTTTATCTTAATAATACATGTAGGTTTTAACTGTTGCTTCTTATGTTTTGAACAGGTAGAGTCGGTTAGTGATTTGCAGTGCTTTCTCCCCGACTTGCCAACTGACTCTCAGTGTAGAAATTGACAATCTGTAAGTTTGCTGTTTTGAAAATGGAGGCTAAAATAAATGGAGGGAGAAAATCTATTTTATTTTGGCTTTTTTTTTTTTTGGCTTCTTTTCTTTTTGACAATGATTTTAGTTGGGGATGGATATTTTTCAGAAATCCAACATTTTCCATTGGATCTCAAGATCCATTTTTCCTTTGCCGGTGCAGTATTATTGCTCTTGTAGTTTAGCTTCAGCGTTGATTAACCATACTTCTACTACTTGCTGTAGACTCACAACACCAACATATAATGTTGTTTCTATGTGTTCCAAATAAAAATTGTGTTCTGAGGCTGGTAATCAGAGTCAACACATAGGATTGGGCTGGGTGTGCATGGCATGACTCTAGAGATACCATTCATATGATAGTTGGTATAAACTGTGCCCTCCAAGGTTCCTACAGTTTACAACCTACACAACTATACACGGCAGCCATCTCTGGTACAGGAGATGACTGAGCAAAGAGACTGAGAAGAAGGAACCAGCAGAAGTAGAAAGAGAACAAGCTAAGTGTGGTGTCATAAAAAATTAATGATGAAAGTATTTTAAAGTGATGACTGGTATCAAGTGCAGAATCAAATGGGAATCACTTTTTGAGATATGAATGAGTCTCAATATCACCTGTCTAAAAATAATACCTCTTTGGCTTCACTCCTTTCTCCAGCTACCACCTCATTTCTCTTTAAAACAAAAGTTCACGAAAGAGTCATTATATTCATTGTTTCCACTTTCCTTACCTCCCATTTGCTCCACAACTCATTCTGATCAGGCTTTCTTCTGACCGCTCCAGTCAAACATCTTATGGCGGTTGCCAGTGAGCAACATCTTGCTAAGGCTAAATCTCTGTTCTTCATCTGGCTTGATCCCTCCCTCAGCAGCAACTAACAAAGTTAGTCATGCTCTCCTTGAAACACTTCCTTCTTTAGGCTGGTCTCCTTCCACCTCACACTCACTGACAGCTGCTTCTCTGTGTCCTATGCTGGCTCCTCCTCCTTGACCCGACCCATAAACCTGCTGGAAAACTCCAGAGTTGTCCCTGGCTCTCTCTGTTTTTCTATGTACATGTTTTCCCTAGGTAATTTTATCCACTCCCGTGGGTGAAAATTCACTCTCTCAATTTCTCCCTCTTTGTGTTACACACACACACACACACTTTCTCTTTCTCTCTTTCCCTTCAAATTTAAACTCTGGGTCTCCAGCAAGGACCTCTTCCCCTGCCTTGAACTCTAGACAGGGAGCTTTGGGCTATTTTTTTTTTTTGGTCATATTTCCTAATCGTTTTTTTCCTTAAAATATAGTGTGTGCTAATTCCAAAGGTTTTATAAGAGTGAAATCATTTCAGAAATGTGTGTTTAGTACCATTAAATGTAAAGTATAATAAAAACATCTTTTAAATATAGTAAATTGAAAATCATACAACTAATGGGAAGGCCACCATTTTACCAAAATGCTACTTCTCATACTATTTAACCACATCAAAATGTCCTTTTATCAAGAGAATAAGAAGACATGCCAAAGACTGAGAAGAAAATACTTGCAAAAGAAACATCCAGTAAAGGACTATAATCCAAAATACACAAAAACCTTAAAACCCAACAAAAAGTAAATAACTCAATTAAAAAATGGGCAAAAGCCACCTCGCCAAAGAAGATATACAGATGGCACATAAGCATATGAAAACATGTTCAACATTGTATGTCATTAGAGACTTGCAAATTAAAACAACAATGAGATTCCACTATACAACAATTAGAATGGCCAAAATCTAAGCACTGAAGATACCAAATGCTGGTGAAGATGCAGAGCAACCGGAATTCTCATTTATTGCTGATGGGAATGCAAAATGGCACAGCCACCTTGGAAGACAAATTGGCAGTTTCTTACAAAAGTAAATATACTGTTATAATACAATCCAGTGTTGAGTTCCTTGGCATTTACCCAAAGGAACTGAAAACTTACATCTACACAAAAACTTGCACATGGATGTTTATAGCAGCTTTATTCATAATTGCCAAAACTTCAAGCAACCAAGATGTCCTTCTGTAGGTGAATGGATAAATGAACTGTGGTACATTCAGACAATGGAATATCATTCAGCATTTAAAAAGTGAGCTGTCAAACCATGAAAAGACATGGACGAAACTTAAATGCATATTACTAAGTGAATGGGCCAATATGAAAAGGCTACATATTGTATGATTCCAACTATATGACATTGAGGAAAAGGCAAAACTATGGAGACAGTAAAAAGATCACTGGTTTCCAGGGGCTAGTGGGAGGGAGGGATGAATAGGTGAGCACAGAAGATTTATAGGGCAGTGAAACTATTCCGTATGATACTATGATGATGGATATATATCATTATACATTTGCCCAAACCTATAGAATGTACAGCAGCAAGAGTGAACCCTACTGCAAGCTATGGACTTTGAGTGACAATGATGTGTCAATGTAGACTCATCAGTTGTAACAAACGTACTACTCTTGTGAGGGTGCTGATGGTGAGGAGACCATTCATGTTTTAGGGCAGTGATATATGGGAATTCTCTGTAGTTTCTGCTTCATTTTTCTGTGAACCTAAAACTGCTCTATAAAATGAAATCTATTTAAAACAATGTCCTTTTAATCCTTTTAATCCAATTTACTGAGAGGGATTACAGCATAGTGGTTTGGACCTTAGGTGTGAGGCCGGTTGAGCTCAAATCCTAAATTGAGCATTATAAGCTATGTCACCTTTAGAGAGGAACTGCTGTATGCTGCAGTGTTTTCTTCTGTGAACTAGGGTAGTAATAGTAGCTCCCATGTCTTAAATGAACTAATGTTTGTAAAATACTTAAAATAGTGCCTTGCACATAATAAACACTACTATTTGTTATTATTTTAATATAAATATAAAGTTAAACATTTCCCTTCAGATGAAACATCTCAAATTATTATTTTATTGATTTATTTACCTGTTCATCCACATTATATTTTTTAATGAAAATGTATCTGTTGTACTAAAATGCCACAAATCTTGTACAGTGTCCTAACTTGGTTTGATTTCTAAACCTTGGCAAACTCTGAGCAAACCTTGGCAAACTCTGGACTGTCGCTAATCCTAATTCAGAAGGATTTATAGAAGTGTATTCGGGTAAGAACTATGTGTTTAGTGCCTTTTAAGTGCAAAGTATAATGAAGCAATATTTTAAACATACTCAATTGAAATGTGTAAAACCAATGGGAGGCCCCCTGGTGTAGGGGGAGGGTGGAACTTCACTGGTTGAATAGCCATATCACTTCATTCCAATTCGTAGGGAGTTTTGCCAGTATAATAACTGTAGGACCAGTTGCTGGAATGAATATAAGTTTTTTAAAAAATCTTGCAAATTAATTCCTTTAAGTACAAGGTTATTATTTTGTTTCAATGTTAAGGGATTTAAGAACAACAACAATAAAAAAAGGACTGGGACCTTGGGAACAGTCTCTACTTTAAACAAATGCTGTTTTGTTTGACATTGTGAGAAATGTCTTCTTTGTGCTTAAAAAATGGATACCTTACATAAAAAAAGTGAAGAATAGTATTTTTCAATACTTATTGTAGGCCCACCATTATGCAAGTTTGCTTATAGAGATGAAAAATAGCTCTTTCCAAAATATGGCAAATCTAATTAGTGGCAAGTTTATATCTGTCCTTACTGTAAATTTAGAAAAAAAAATCAGGGGAGAAAGTCTACCCACAAAACAAAGAGATATTTTCTAAAACCACTCAGGATAATAACACTTAACAACCACCAAGTGATTAATTACATATACATTTATAAAGCATTCAAAATACCTAAAAATTACATATGTACTAATGAACTAATAAGGTCATTTAGAAAACTAAAATTTAAATTTCATTTCTACACTAGTTCTTCTATCCTTAATTATTCTTTTAACCCATATTTACATGAGCCAATTTTAATCACTACATCACATAGAAGGTAAAATCTCAGAAAAGATCTCATGCAAAAATGGAAATCTCCTTAGACATGGCAAATGTACCGAATCCACAAACGTATTTGCTTCCAAAAGGATAGAAACCATATAAAATGGACTATATAAAAATGCTAAAAAATT
Source organism: Daubentonia madagascariensis (assembly GCA_023783475.1). Classification (NCBI taxonomy): domain Eukaryota; kingdom Metazoa; phylum Chordata; class Mammalia; order Primates; family Daubentoniidae; genus Daubentonia; species Daubentonia madagascariensis. The sequence goes on from JAKFHU010001209.1 coordinate 66,737,682, forward strand.
CAACTTTGGAAAATCAATTGTGAATCTAAGGATGCTGACTCTTGTAGGGTAACCTGGAACGCAACAGCTGTGCTAAAATGCAGTAACCCAAATCTTTTCTTTAACATTTTCTTCACAACCAAAAAAGACTGCCTACCCATCTGTTTTTAACCACCACTTCTCTAAGATGAGGGAAAAGGGAGAACTAGTGAGAATCTATTTATCTATGTTCGTGCAAAAAGCTGACCAAAGTTACTCGTGGACTTCCTCATTATGTGATTATCCAGTGCTGCTTTTTCCCTCATTCTTATGTTTGTCATTAAGTTATGCTTTAAAGTGTGACATGACATTAAAAAGTGACATAAGCTTTCATAAAACCACTACATCTGCTTTAGTAAAAATCTTTCCTGAAAGATAAATCCAACAGCACTTTCCAGGGATTAATTCTCAGAAAGTTGCTTCTAGTGTTCCACCAAAATCATCCTTTCTAGAAGTTCAGTCACTGCCTATGCTGTGGTCTGGGAAACTGAGATGAGCTTCATTGCCCACTCAAAGAATATATGCATACTAGAGGCTGGCTTCTTAAAGTGTGGTCCAAGGACCAGCATTACCTGGGAGCAGAATTTCAGGACCCACTTCCGTCCTACTGAATCAGATTCTACATCTGACAAAGTCCCCAGGTGCATTAAAATTTTAGAAGCACTGTTCTAGAAGACTATTCATTTCCTACTAGCCCTCTCATGTCCATGCTAAGAAACCCTTAATCTTTTACCTATTCCTCAAAAAGGCTCATTTATAAATACTTAATCATTCCTACTGATTACTTCTAATATGTGTCTTCCTAATTATTTTAAGCCAAAAGACAACAAAATGGACACCTGTCCCCATGGACTGGCATAGAGAATTTTGCCAGCACTAAGCAGGAAGGGTAGCTCATGCACTCATGACAGTGGGCATCTGAACAATTAAGATCCAGACAACATAGGAATAGTTCATCCATTTCATGACATAGGCTAAAATAGAGCAAAATAAAATTGCCTTCATTACCATTGCTAATTCCCACTTTTTTCAAGTAGCCTACATGAGATTAGTTGTTCAACTATAAATTGGAGATAATTAAATCAACCTCTATTGTAGGGACTTGTAAAATTTAAATGTGGCTATCATACAACCAATAGTTCACCACAATGCCTGGAACTTGGCAGTTGCTAAATATGTGTTAGACCCCCTTCCTTATCTCAAGAGCAGCTGTAGAGGGTGGTAACATGTGATTTTACTACTTTTGGCCTGGAGAAGAAAAAAGGTGACCAATGTTTTATCTCATCTGAAGTTTCTGGATGTTCTAGTCCATTCTTCCAGCTGTTGGAGTCCCAAGGCCTTGCAACTTAAATATCATGCTTATGTTTAAATGGTCTGTGCCACAGTAATTATTTGGTTCTGCCTTCTTGATAAGAGATATTGATATATAGCTCCTAAGGTTGAAACTCTGCCCAGTTGTTTTTATATCTCCATTTTATTTCTGCAAATGCTCAACATATGTTTAACTTGAATTTGTTATTTAAAGTGGTAATTATAGCACTTCTACCTTAACAAACTACAAGATAATTTATTATTTTAGATAAAACTTACAGCACAAGTGGATATGTCATTAGGCTGTTATTTAAGACATGCTAAAAATATTCTATGATTTTCAAGTATTTTCTTGAGACTCTTATGTTTTGAATTCTGAGTAAATAAGACCCTCATGGTATTGTTCACAAAATGCCACTGATTGACTTGCTTCTGAGGCACAGAATATCCCGAGTGAACACTAAGACCTCAGTAGCTGAGAATGTAGGCAGGTGGGAGCAGGATCAGGAGGCAGATTCCTTTTCCAGGGACAAATACTTTTCCTTTCCCATAGTTTGAAGCAACTAAATATGTATAAGTGCTTTTGACTCTTAGGGGATATCTTATGGTAGCACAGCTGTTTAATTATCTGCATTAAACCAGACTTCATTCTTCTGTTGTTCCTTCCAACTTTTTTTTTTAATAGTTAAGGATGGATGTGACAAAATGAGTGCATGTTCATATATTGTGTTTACAAACAAAAACTTGTATAGATGAGTCCATGTGGTTAAAAACGATCAGAACAACTTCTGGAGCTCCAGACTGGAGCACATCCATCCCTCGATACATAGAGGAATCATTCTCCACTTTACTCCTCTGTTTGTTAAACCTATTAATTGCATTTGATACTCTGCATCAGTGGTCATTACTCATTAACTTCTCTGCCCAAACCAGTGTGCCAGCTTAAGGTTTTACTATGACAGTGAAGGACTCCACTTAATCCACACAAGATATCATGAGGATAGACCCTGGTTGAGTTGAATATTTGAATATTACCCACAGCTATTTCTTCAATAGAGTGAGCAGTACGGGGAAAAGTAGGGGAAAAAAGTCTGTGAAGAAGGAAGGTTTGGAAAACACAGAGGAGGCCAACATTACAAGTACTTCAGCCTTGACAAATCCTCAAAGCTTTTTTAGGATCTTACATTTTCCTACATGCTGTGACTCAAGGGCATAAAATTGTTGACTGAGGGGTCCTCTTTTACCTTCAGGATATCTTCAATATCCTGAATTTATCATCAAACTAATTTTATTATGGGAAGAATAGAGGCTTTTGGTCAGTGGATAAAATACAAGGCAATTCATTTTAAGACTCTTTGTGAGATGAAGGCACATTAATGAGAGTCCTGGGTGGGACAGGTAGCAGGGATTGTCCATATTGGCCAGTGGTAACAAGGAGACAGTATAAACATACCAGCTGTGAAGGTTGGCATTATGAAGGAAGGGTGCCAAGGACAACCTCTGAATATGGGGGAGGTAACAAACCAAGCAGAGTGGACAAAGACACACTAAAGCTGCTTAGGCCAACGGCTTCCTGTATAATGTTCATGGTTCTCCAGGCTTTGTTGGTCCTCTTAGCTTTATAGAAAGAATCTACAGAATTATCCCAGGATCACAGCCCAGCTTTCTTTTATATTTAAACTTTTAAGAAAATATTAAATGTTTCTTATTAATTCCCCATTCATTTACATATTTTTTCTTATGATTTTATTATATTTAACTTTACCAATTTGCCTTTAAGGTTTCAGCCTCTCAGAACCTAAAATTTGGCCCTCTTTGGAGCACACATCTCTTTCAAGCGTAGCCCAGGCTCTCATTTTTTATTGTATCCTTAAAATTGAAACGTTCTAATTTATAGGTAGATGTCATATTGGGAAGAATAACCAGATTACCCTGAAAAATTTATAGAATTAGGTTTGTAATAGCTTTAGGGATGCCATTTTGACTTTAAACAACCCAGAAAATGAGATGCCAGTCTATTTTTGAAAACTTCTAAAGAAGATTTCTAAATATCCGCTGGGGACAGCTTTACAGTGGTTTAAGGACAAAGTGACAATAATTCCTAGAGGAATGAGAAAAATGCTGAGAATCAGACCACTGGTTCAGTCACAGGTACCTCCAAACCTGACTCCCCAAATATGGAACTAGGAGGTAGAAGATGGGGTAAGAGGGTAAATTCCTATTCTGAAATCACCACACTAACTGACACCAACCAGATAATTTAAGAAAGTCTCACTATTATTAGATATGGATAGTTTAGACTTGCTGTCAATATTGATCAGATGGCTTCTTATTAAACTTCATAATTTCACTAGTACTACTTGAGAACCCTTGATGGTTTCTTCCTAGAGTTTTAAAAAGTAAAGTCACTTGACTAAGTTGCTCTAAAAATATCTGTCAGAGGTTTATAGCTACTATTGAGGAACGAGATGTCTGCTGATATTAAATCATACCATTCTGAATATAACATAGTTTAGGATTGCATGGTATGGCAAAGATGATTAGCTATCCACTGAAATCCATTCTTCCTTTAGGCACAAAGCTAGACTAAATTCCCAGACTTTCTTATAGTTAGGTGAACCATCAGATCAAGTTCGCTACTGGAATGTGAACAGAAGTGAGGTCTGCCATTACTCGGCTGGGAGTTTTAAACAAGCAGTCAGGCCTCCTCCATGTTCTTTTTCTCTTCTTGCTAGAAAAAGGAGTCCACTCTGGAGTACAAGTTCCAGAGTAACCTTGGAAGCTCCATGCTGAAGGTGGCAGAACTTCTGCCAGCCAGGTTTTCCAAATGACTGCAGACAGAAGAGGGGCCTGCAACAAGGAATCTTGCCCTGGGTTGGTAACAAGAGTGAGAAATAAGCTTACACTGTATGTAAGCCATGACATGTTTGGGCTTATTTATTAGTTAGCATATGCCAACTACTATATATGCCATATTTTAAAATTACACACTCTTACTAAAATCATATGGGAGTAGAGATATCTTAACTTCACTTTAGCACTTTTTATTTTGTCAAAGTGCTTTCACAGGCATGATTTCTTAGGACTTTCATAACAACCTCTAAATAAAGTAACTCTGGGAAAATATATATACATTTTTAAAGACATAGTACTGTGGTAAGATAACTTAAAAAGCTATAATTTAAAATAATAGAAATAAACATATGGTTCAAGAGGAATATTATGATACATTATATTATATTTGATGTTATGCAATTGAAAATTCCAGAGAATATTTAAAAATTTAAAAAAAATCAACGTTTCAATTTCAAACCTGAGTTGATGATAAATATACTGTGAAGATTTATTTTTGTGGTCCAAATTACCAATAAGAAAATGTTACCATTGACATAATAATTGCCCTTACCTGCCAAAGATGACATGTTGATAATGACGCCGCCTTCAGCTCCATTTTGCTTACTCATGTAATCCAAACCAAGGTAGGTTCCACTGATAACAGAAACCTAATCCAGAGGCATAAATGAGAAAAGCAACATAGCTATTATCCTTTATCATATATTCGCATATCAAAGTTTTTATTGCTATTCCAAACACATAGGGAGATTTCTGCAAATATTATCAACGAAAAATTTTCAAAGGGCTTTTTCTGTTTTTTGAAAAGCTACTCACTGACCCTGGATTCTCTTTTGTTTGCTAAGAGTTGTGGAGTTTATCATATCTCTGCAACACTTCACTTAGTTGTACAATATGAGCTTTTATAATATAGGTTGTATTCCAATAGTATTTTGTCGTTTCAACTCAATTCTCAGCATCTTCAATAATTCTATACATTCTTTTTTCTTTCTAAATAATTGGGTACACTATATATTTACCCTTCTTAGCATGTGGTTCTTAGCATATGGTCCTAAAGTCCAAGTATTTCACGTTCATCTGCTCTGTTTAATTCTCTTAGGCCTTGGAATATAGAATAGTGGGTACCCTTGATTTTCTACAGTTTGCATTTTCTTCTTCTTTATTTCCAATAAAAATTCTATTTTGCTTTTGTATCTACCAATTCTCCGTGTAATACAGAGGAAGGTGATCTCTCCAGATGTAGTGTAGACACTGATTGATTTAATTCAGTCATGGAAATTCCATTCTCTTGGACAGTGGCTGGTTTAGGTGTCAGCATGTGACCCAGTTCTGGTCAGTGAGACCTGAGGGGCCATCAGCCGGTGGTAGGGGGTGGGATACTGCTGAGAAATTTTTAGTTGCTCTTAAGAAAGCCAGGAAGAAATGGTTACATTTCCCCCTTTACATTGCTGTGTATGGTTGCCATGACTGGAATGGAAAACTCATATTTGCTAGCATCCTGAAGATGAAGCCAACGTAAAGGATTCAGTGGGAGAGATGAAAAGACCCTGAGCTCTTACGATGTCACTGATCTGCAGTATCAAACAATCATGAACTCTGTGTTGTATGAACTGTTTTATCTAGTTTGAGTGGGGATTTTCAGTACTTGGATATATGGTCTATCACTTAATTTTATTCATCACTGCTTATAGCTATCCTTTTGAGAGTTTACTTACCTCCATGTGTAGATACTTTTCCTGTTTTTATTCTAACATTTAAGAATTCACCACAACCAAAAACAACCTGTGAGATGAAATTGGTATGTGAAGCCTTACTTTTCCTTTTAGATTTAAGAACTCCTCCCTTCCAGCTCAGACTTATAAAAAGTGAAAATTCCTTTTTGACATCTTAATTCCTACTTTTTTCATGCTTTACAATGCTGCACAGAAAATGGTACAATAAGTAATGAGTCTGAAACTGAGGGCATGCACTGGTGTTTACTTTCATTTTATCTTAAAAAGTCCTTTTGGAGTTTTCTTGACAAGTATTCAGAGATGCCTCTCCTACCTAATAGTAGTTCTAGAAGAAAAAAGTAAATTGAAGATTGTATTCACTTAAGCCATGTGTCAGTTTGATATTAAGTAGGCTTAGGGAGAATGAATAAAATCTCCCATGATCCCCCTTAAAAAGGAAAAAAAACCCATTAATTGTTTATATAAGAAGGGAAAAATGTAGATGGCTGAAATTACTGAAGTCAGTTAGATTCTGTTAGTTTCTGCCCAAATCTCCAGCATGTCTGAACAAAATTTTTGTGTATGCATGTAGGCACTATGCTTTTATTCTCAGGTATGTACAGCTTTGCTGACACCCTGCTTTTGTGTTTTCAACATCTGTAAGATGTAGCCAACTAGAAAACTTGGGAATGTTTAAGCTTTATTTTTAATTGTTTTAAAAAGCAAGGTTTATTTCTAGGTCTTTGGTGGAGGAGGGCAAAGGATTATTATTAGGTTAAGAACTGAGTAGCTTTTCAAATGAAAGCGTTCATAGACTCAATCTACAAGACAAGGTCTTATGCTTTGGCTGTGCATAAATGATATTTTTCACCTCTTCTTCTTTACTTTAACAATCTTTTCCTTATGCTAGATCATATGTATATTTATTCTATGTCTAATTTCACATTGAGAACTAAAAATTTCAATCATTGGCAAAATTATCTAATTAACATGCTCACTCCATAGTTTTGGTTATAAAGAGATGACTTTTATATTTAATACTGAAATTTTAATTATGTTGTATTCTAAATCTTAAAATTTTTTTTCACTAATTAAAGCATTCTATAACTTAAAACAACTGTCAAAAATTCCTCTCCACTGGGAAAAATTCTCTTATAATTAAAAAAAATGGAAAATGGTAATAGCCTACTTGTTTCATCCTTTTCTTATCAGGAATCATGTCTTCCTAATCACGTCATACACATATCACACGCATGCACGTATTTGAATTACTGAAATTTCCAATCTGTCATTTTTCCATTGCCTCTATCTTATCTTCCTCCATGCTGGAGTTCCCATTAGTTTATTTATAGTTCTTGCACACCACTGTAATTTTTATTTTTAAAATTCTGGTATATAAATCATGCCACCTTGCTTTTCAAGTTCTTTGTGTTTTCTCCAGCCCAGTTCTCAAGAAATACTAAGATAGCTGACCATTTTTGTTGAAATCCCTTTTCATTCTTTATTTTTTCATGATATGTTCAAAATGTTTCCATTTTTCCTTGTTTTAGGGGTAAATATTATTGTCTTCCCCCTTGCTGGAGCTACTTAGCAATTTAGTAAACTCTGCCTAACAATGCAGAGTTCAACTGGATTGTCGGTGTGATAGAGTAGCAACAGCAGCAAATAGTTTCTAATTCAGTCTGGAAACAACATCTTTGGGAGCCAAGAAAAGGGAGCACATTTGAGGACAATGTCTCTGTCCATTTCTGTAACTTCATCAGAGATAGAGAAAGGCAGAGGAACTCACCTCATATAAAAAAAATATAGTGAGAAAATGTAGGTTTTGATACTCTGGAAGGGAAATGCAATTTATTGAATGAATATTCTTCAGTAGCAATGTGCTGAATGCTTCACCTAAACTATGGTTTATTTAAGCTTAACAGTACTTAGAGATAGGGAGTTTACCTTCTCCCTTTCACAAACTGAAATTCAATATCAGAGAAATTAAAAAACAGTTTATAAACTGTAGATTCAAGACTAAACTCTAATTTGGACTAATTCAAAATGCCTACCTCTTCCAGTGCAAATCTTTAATCAACAAATGTATTTCTGAAAAAAAAGCAATCACCAGCAATAGCCATCTATTTTGTTTAATTTTTATTTGAATATACTAAAGGATTCAATACATGTTAGTTATATAACCAAATTAGAATATGAGTCCCACCTCAGTGGGGATGAACTATTTAGGTTATTAAAGCTTCAAAAAGTTAAAGTAAAAGAAGTACACTACAGAATTGCCTTAAGTTAAGGTAGACTTAACTTTGAATATTATTCCAAGTTAAGTCTCCCTCTGCCCAATTGCCAGAGTGACCTTTGATAGTCTTGCAAAAACTCACTCTTTCCTTAACATTCCTTGTGAGCTCTGAGCATATATAAATAATGCTGCTGCTGTTGGCTTCAGACTAAGGAGGAAGCATAGAATAGCCTAATAGAAACAAAAGACTGGGAAGAGGTTTAGTGTATCTCTCGTGTGGGAAGAGCGATGAGCTTAGCAGGGTGAAGAATAAGGAAGGGGTAAGTTTGGTAAGGAGTAAAAGTGGAAGGTAAGCTACCAAACTTACCCCTTCCTTATTCTGATAAGGATGATACTGTTTGGCAGCATGGATATATTAGGAAATCATCTAAACATTATACTAAAACACAGAAATGAATACCCCTGTATGCAAAAATCATGTATTGGCAGTTTATCCAATAAATATTAATTAACATCTACTCTGTAATAACATAATATTTTTTGCCTTAAAAGAATGTATAGTTTATTAGCATAAATTACATATGTATAAAAATAATTCTAATAAAATTGAAAAACTGGTAAGCCCTGTGAGAGTGGCATATAGATATGTTATATAAGATTTCAGAAGAGGGAGAGATATGTGGTGAAGTCCTTTAAGTAAGTGGTTACTCTCTGACATGGGCAGTAAAATGGAAAAACATGCAAAAGAACAAACATGTAATTGTATAAGATCCAAGCAGGCAACTTAGAGTCAGAGCAGAGTCTAAAAAAAGAGTTATATAGACTACCTACAAATATTTGCATTATACTAACAGAGATAATCAAGTTGGAAGGGCAATGATTGGTCAGACTCTAATCTATCCTTGCAATGGGTGTAGATACGAGGAAAAGTAACATACTTTAAAGTTATATATGAGTAACAAAGGTTATGCATTGTTCTATAAAAAATTAAACAAATGTCATTAATCCCTGAAGTTAACCTAAGAAGTAGTGTATGTCAGTAGAGTCCCAAGAAAAAAAAAGACTGGCTAAATTTCAATGGGGAAGGATCCAGGAGAGTTAGTTGTAACCAAAGGGGTCACAATAAAATTCCCCCGGTCTTCCAGAATTTCCTATTTGCGTATGATGTAGGTACTTTCCAGCTTGGAGCAGGTGTTTATTCACACAGCTACATTAAAGCAAATATGCTTTCTCATCTGGATGAAGACAGATAATTCGAATCCTGGACCTTTGTAATAACTATTTCACTACTTTCATGTTTCTTTATATTCACTCTAATCATGGCATATTGTTTCTAACAGATAATTTCTCAAAGAAAAGACACAGTAAGTGTTCATTATGAATGCATTGAATATAGGAACTTTATATCCTAGTAACCTTTATCATTTATTTACAGAAATATCTGTAGATATTACTGATGAAACAATTAAAAATGTCAGTAGTAATGCTAAGGGGAGAAAGCTGCTATGCAATTTGAGCCTGTTCACTGGGATAGCTTGATTCAAAAAAATTCTCATTACTTTATGTGGTTTTGAAAAGTGGCATAAGTCTATAAAAACATACTCTTAAAAATTCCTGCAGTTTTCAGTTGGCTATATATTCAAAACTTCTGTGTTATCAGGTGACCAAAGGATGTAATGAAGTATGGTTCTTAATAAGTCAGAGGTAATCACCAAAGATTAACTATAAAAGGCACAGTTTTCTTACCAGTGGAAGAAAATTAAAGCTTTCCAATGCATTTAGGTAAGGAATGGAAAAAGAATCAAAACAAAAAGAAAACATCAAATATTAAAGTATAAAATAGAAGAGTAAAAATAAATATAAATGGCTTAAATTCACAAATATAAAAAAGGCAGATGTCCCCAGATGTGATTTTAAAAATAAGTTCTCACAATATACCATCATGATGAGACAAATTTAACATAAAAGGTTACTTACACTTTCAAAATAAATAAATGGAAAAAGATATACCTAGGTAAATGGGAATCAAAAGAAAATGATAGGGTACCAATTTTATATATGGAAATATAGAATAGATCAAACACATCACAGGTGGTAAATAGGAGTATAAATTTTTCAAAAATCAAATCAAAAGATCAATAAATTATAATCACTAGCAATTTATGCTCTGAATATTAGTAGGTTTATAATGTATAGATTCCAAACCTACAGAATTACTGAAAGAGGTAGGCAAACTGATATTTGTCATTTGTGATATGAATACCTTCTGTTCAAAAACTGACAGATCAGGTAGATAAAAGTAAGCTAAGGTATAACTGACATCCAAACAAAACAGGGACATTAAAAGAAAATTATAAGCCAATTATCATTTTTAAGCACAGAGACACAAATATTCAATTAGGTATTAAGTAAGAAAATTCAATGGTATATTAAACATTCATATACCATAATAAAGTAAGATTTAGCCAAGAGCTGTAAGTATGGTTTACAGAAAATATTTAATTTATTTTACCACATTACTACCTTAAAGTAGATGAAAATCATAGAATTGTGGAATTGTCTCAACTCAGGAAAAGCAGCTGTCAGGTCTCTCCAAATATCTATCTATCTATCTATATGTAAAGTTAGAATCTCAGAAAGATTTTGAGCGAAACTTGCCAGTTTCAAGTTATTTTCAAATATAATGGACCTGGAACATTGGAGGTAAATTTTTAAAAGAAAATTTAAGGAGGGGTATTCGTATGCTAATATTGCATGGGTCTCTGTTGATTAAAGGATTTTAGGTATCTGTCAAGTTTAGGGAGCAACTTTGTGCTCTTATCAATGTAGGGCTTACAAATTCAGCTCTTTCATGAGGTAGTATAATGTTTTATTACCTCTACCAAGTTATTATTGCAGTTAAGTAATTACTCATGGGAATTTCAATTTAAGCCAAAAATTTGTTGACCAAGCACTATCTTCAAGATATTGTGTTGATTACTGAGAGGAACGAAGAAAAACACAACACAGTTCCTGTTTTTCAGGAGTTTATAATCTCCTTGGAGGATATCTTAAAGTAGGAGGCCACTCCCTATACTTTTATACACACACAGTGGCCCCATTATATTTTACACTTGCATGCTTTGCAAGGCTAGTAATGACCTTAAGAAGGGCAGGGTGACCCCATCACAGCCCATCTGACATTTTGCTTTAGCTAAGGTTTGAGTTTTACTAAACCTCAATATCTTACATCAAGAGTGTTTATAGAATGATATAATCAACAAACTCACAGTACAATGGATAAAACAGAAAATTTTATTTCTTAAGTTTACCTTTTTAAGTAAGAGCTAAATAATCATCAGACATGGTGGAAATTATATACACACATACCTCAACTTTCAGGATAGAAATCTTACTAATTACAAAGTTCAGTTATCCCTTTAAGCTTGTTTTCTGTTATATTCATGGCATTTAATTAAGATTTATTTTTTAAATAAATAAATTAAGTCAGGGGTTGGCAAGCTTTTTCTGTAAGGGGCCAGACTGTATTTTTATTTTAGTCACTGCATGACATAGAGTCTCTGTCACAGCTATTGAGTTCCATTGCTGTAGCATGAAAATAGCCATTGACAATATATAAATAAATGACTGTGTCTGTGTTCCAGTAAGCTTTATAGGCACTGAAAGATGAATTCCATATATTCATATATTTTATATTATTCTTCTTCTGAATTTCTCAACCATTTAAAAATGTAAAAGCCATTTTTAGCTTTCAGGTCATACAAAAATGGGTGGTAGGCCATTGGCCCTGTGGGTTATAGTTTGCCAACTTCTGAGTTAAGCAATCAATTATGTTTTTTTCATATTTCCTTTTAATATTTTAAGACATATACTTTCATAATTAAATGCCTTCCTATTTGTAAAAGGAAATGCTTTTTTCTAGTGTTCTGTAACTACACTTTTTCTATATTGTAGGTTATTATTTTGTTTTTGTGAATGTAAGAACCTTTTTTTCTTTAAAAACATCATGTTATTAAATGATTTTAGGCAATAAACATGACTAAGATAGCTTACCAAATTAATTTGCAGAGTTTTTTCCCAGTTTTTCTCATTATTCACGCCAGCATTATTGACCAAAATGTCCAATCTTCCAAAGTGGTCTACAACTTTTCTAAAAGTATCTAATTAAAAAAAAGACATTATACATACATTATTATTTTCCATGAATACATTTAAACCACATCCTATGCCATGAAAGGAATTTTTATTTATCTACCCTCATAGTAAAAATTATACTCATGGGGTGTGACTTAATTCCTTACTTCCCAATGTGCGGTTTCTGGACCAGCAGCATCAATCAGCATTACCTGGGAGATGCAGAATTTTGCAAACATCACCAACCTACTAAATTAAAATCTTAACTTTAATATATTCTTAAATGATTTGTATGCACATTTAAGTTCTGTAAGCAGTAACTTTATGGGGTAAATTTTAGAGAACTGAGCGTCGCAACCTAAGAGCTCTTTGAAGTCAATTTGGGCAGCCAGCATCTCTCTGACCCTAAGAAGTTATTGGAGCTCTGTAGCTTAGACTATGACAAACATCCTTTTATAATAAGCCATATTATGTTCACAAAGTGTCATATTAACACAAATCTTCTTGTATATTCAGATTCATTATGAGTATTTCAGAGAGTTTCTATATCCTACTAAGTAAAAGTCTATTTTTCATTCAGTTGATTTTATTTGATTACTTTTTTCCTCCATCTCACTATTATTAGTACTTTGTATTGCTAGTTTGTGTAAAACTATGTTCAACCAGGATAAAGTTGAAAGTTGCATGGATTCTGAGGCCTGAATGTCCAACCACATATCTAGTCCTTGCAAACCCTCCTTAGCCAGTCCAAACTAGGCTTTACCACCTTAATATTGAGAAACTCATTATTTTTAAAAGCAGCCTTTTACATTGTTATATTGATTTAAACTGTTTCCTTGGGCCTTTGACCATTCATTCTAGTTCTATTACTTTAGATTATAGATAACAATTGTGGTTGTTTATCCATAAGACAGAAATGTATTCTCAGATCTCCAGGTCAACATATGAGGTCCTTGAAAAAAGATCAACGTAAACTTTATTTTGATTGAAATAAACTCATATAATTATTAACAACCACTAAACATATTAGGGACAACATGGATTAATCAGTTTCCTAATGGATAAATTACTATGCAAGTTAACCACTAAAAACATTATTAAGACTTTCTAATATGCACTCTTTACACTCACTATACTGGAATGGAAAACAGCAACATTAAAAACTGTTTACTTTTTCATGGGATTTTTAAACTGTTTCTTAAGATCTCAAGTTGTCCAGGAAAGGTCATCCGGGAAACTAATTTTTCTTTTTTTCCCTTCCATTCTAAGTATGTTCTACTCTTCATAACTCTACAGAAACAGTCTCCATCTCATGGGAAATTAGGTTGTTAAATATGTATGTCTAATTGCTTCTTTAATTTTCTTTCCTCATTCTGGTCTCCACTGCATTCCTGCATACTCTTCCCATACCAATATATAATACACCATGTTCTTCCTGACAGCCCACTGAGTTCTGGGCTCATGTGATTTACAGTCTAGCTCTTGCTGATATTTACATGCTGTAGTACTCTTTATAATTTATCTAAACTCTCTGGGCTACAATTTGTTCATTTGTAAAATGAGTTATGTCTAGATCATCTCCAAGAATCTTTTCACCTCTGTACTTTTATTATTTCAATGTGTCCAAACAGTTTAAAAAGTCATAGACAACATTAAATCCTGAAATTGGAAGAATCAGTGCCATGTTTTCCTTAGATGCAAATAAATGCTGATGTCCAGACAACATGTGGATTTCTCATGACCAACATGCCTTCCCCTGGTCACTCGTTATGTGTCTGAGTTTCCTCCTTCACAATCACTTATACTTAAAGAATGTGTTTACATCCAAGGTACTAATTTTAAATACTGGAAGCAAAACAATTGAGGTTAAATGTCACATATGAAACTACATAAATTAATACAGAAATGGCTTACAGATTATCTATACTTTTCCTTTTTCCATCAGCATGGATGTTGAGACTTAACCTGACTCTATCCTTGAACCAAAATATCACATGCAACAAAATTATCCTCAGGCAAAATAGGTTCCACTAACACCGTTTACACTTTTGTTCTATTCATGCTTGTAATCTATGTTACAGGTCTTTATTGGCATTTTCAGATTTAATTATACAATTTCCTTTAAAACAATTTCTCTTAACTGTAGGTATGCTCCCTTCTAACACACTAGTCCATTTTCATTTTCTTACAGAATATTTAAAAATTTTAAAAGACATTTATACCTCAGTGTCCCTTTAAGAACAGGAGCACTAGAATGAACTTCATGAAAGTTATCTAACCCCTGGATTAAAAATATGCCTAACAATTTACTCAGTCTCTTTAAATAAAACCTTGTGAAATACAAATATTTCACATTTCTATTTTTTCCCTTAAATTTTTTTTTTCGTGTAAATCTATTGGGTCTCTATACAATCAAAGTTGTTTATTGTCTATGTCAATACTGTCCCTGATATTTCACAAGGAGGTTGGTCCATCTTAAGTGAGTAGATGGATACAGAAAGGCATTGAGGAAAGGCTTATTGAGATGTTTCTACTGCAATTCTAACATTGCACAGCCATTATTATTATTAAAGTACCATCTCATAGGGGAAAAGCCAGAGAAAACATGTGTTAAAAGCACAGTGCTTCTGTAATGATAATCCTTGAACTTGTATTCTAAAACGTTTCAAAGAAAAACACTGCCACATTTGATTGTCACTGGACTCCAGCTTTCTGGGAGAAGTTGTTTGCTGAGTCCCTTAGCGTGCTTTAACTTTCCAAGTTCCGTCTGAAATTTCAATCATTTAATAATTATTGTAGCAGCACTGTCTTTGAATACACAAAGGAATTTTGATTACATTATGTGCTGCCAAATGCCAAAAATAAAAGGATTTCTCAAGCAGTCTTGCCTTTCCTTGGTTTTTATGGCTATTGGGCTGTCAGTAGGAAACTTAACAGTCCAAACTATCTTTTGGCGCTTAAAGGTAGCTGCTCTCCAGGAGGCAGCCGAGTTGGCCTCACCGGAGGCTCACACTCTGGCCAGGGCTGCCTTCAGGTTGTTGCTTGTTCAGGACGTGTTCCGAGTTGATAGATTCCCCTGTCTTACCTCTCAGTTGTTCCTGGTCAGCCACATCACACTGGATGAACAGTGTCTTCTGAGGTTCAAACTGTTCATCCAGGGCAGCTTTACACTTTACACCTGCTTCAAAATTCCAATCCACCAGCGCTACCTATAGACAAGAGAAGAGGAATCGAGGTCCCGCGCGGCTCATGCAATAGACAGACAGACAATAAACAAACAAGAGGCTCCCTTCCCTCTTGGACCTGACAGGCAGCAATTAAAGTTCTGGTTCTTTCCCAGCCGCTTTCCAGGTCTGCTCAGGAGCCGCAGCCTCCGCAGGTTCTGGAAGTGGCAAGGTGGGCACGCCGGGCGCGGCCTCCCTGTCTCCCCGAGAGCCCCTAGAGTGGTGGGGCGAGTCTCAGGGTGGGTGGGCAGATGAGTTTCCGCGGCCGGGCGCCGCGCTTACCTTGGCGCCCTTGTGCAGCAGCGCCTCTGCAAAGGCTCTGCCTATGCCCTGCGCCGCGCCGGTCACCAGCGCCACTTTGCCGTTCACGTGCATGGTGCAGCTGCTGCTCCGGCGGGCGGTGGGCGAGCTTCGCGTCTCCGCGCTGCCGCAGCTTTTATGGCCCCTTGCGCGCGCGCGTGCAGCCGGGCCCGGAGCCCTCCTGCCAGTGGGCGGGGATGAAACTGTCAAGCCAGCGCTGCAGAACCCACGACTGTGTCACCTGCCCCTGAGCGCTCTGCGGCGCCAAGCTTCGCGATCTTTGCCTTGGAGACTCGCAGCCGAGCCTGGGTCCAGCCTCTGGCTGTGTGACTGGCAGTGAGCTGACAGAGGAAAAGCAGAAAGTTTATTTCCAAAAGAGAGTTTTCTTCAGTGTCCTAAAGACAAACCCTTTAGAAGGAAAGCAGAACAGAGGCTTGGGGAGCTTGGATACCTCCTCCTGCATCTCCCCCCCCCCCAAAAAAAAAACACCCAAGCAAACAAACAGCAAAATTTTAGAGATGTTGCTTTTTTGTCTCAAAGTTTTGTGTGCGCTCCCATCTCGTGACCATTGGAGTGGGAGGTGGAGGAGCAGAGGTAATTAACACTATTTTTTTTATTTAGTTCTTAGTTGCGTTTTTGACCAACTTGTACCAATATTGGAGATGACGAGTGGACAACGTTCTGACTCAAAAACCCTGAATGGTAACATTTCAAGGCTGGCACTTTTAAGAATCCTTTTGGCACTGGTGTTTCTGATCAGTGTGAATTGTGTGTCATCTTAAGAGTGCCCTCGCAAGAACTGTCATCGTCTACTTGCACAGGACTTCCAGAATCGCTGGTAGCTTGGCAAATTGTTGGTTCAACGCAGTGCTTACTCGTTGAGTCATACCAGCTGCGGAGGCTCGGAATTAAGTTTGGGACAGAGGTTCCTTGCCCTCCAGGAACTTGAATACTAGCTGTGTGCTGAGATGTGTTTAGCTCCTCCACTGACCTAGTCTTTTTTTCTCACATTATCAGTCGCAGGCTTCAATTCTAATTCTGTAAGTTTAATTGGTTGGCATTTATTTTCTTGAACAAAGAAATCTAAGCACTTGGGAGAAGTGAAAGTTGGGCAAAAGACCTAGACTAACAGCAGAACGAATTCTTTGCATGTCTTCTCTGCCTGCTTGCAAAAGGATACACTGGGGAAGGTGACTGGCTCAGCAGAGAAAGGGTGTTTGGGGAGGCTGTATAAAATATACTACTAATATGTTGTTGGTAAGCCACTAAGCAAAAGTGTTTAAAGTTGATTTGAAATTAGGTCTTGAAAAAAAATGTTGAGAAATTAAGATAGGGAAGATAGGCATTTATATTCTATCATGATAATTAAAACTGTATTGTGAAGAGTAAGTTGAGGTATCATATTGAAAGAACAGCAGAGGACAAAAAAAAAAAAAAGAAAGAAAAGTAAACAAACAAAAACCCAGCTCTTCTAATGGCATGCACAAAAGGAATAGTTCCTTCATCAGGAAGGAACTGGCAAAGGAGACAGAAAAGGAACTGCTAGCCTGACACGGGAGTATGTTGGGATAGCAGAGTGTTGCAGCTCTTATGGGGAGAAACAGTTTCAAGAAGAAAGGAGTGGTAACAATGCAAAGTACTCTGACGAGTACAAGGGAGAAAAGGGTGGAGAAATATTTTGAATTTATCAGGCCAATAATTAGTGTGTGTAAATTTGGAAGGCATAGAAACCAAACGGCTGAAATGTAAGGAGAAAATGCCTAGTGAGAAGACAGATACTGCCATGGACTCAAGACCAACATTACATGGAAAGAAATAAACTGGATAGTAGTTGGAAAAATTAGAGGGCAAATAAGTTTTTCTTTTAAGATAGGATAGGAAGATTGATTCAGATTAAAAGGCCAGGATTCAAGGAGAGCGAGAACTAGAAGAACAGGAAGCAGTTTGGGGGTGGGTGGGTGAGGCACAAGAGCATAAGCAGGGGTTTGGACCTTGTCTCTGCTACTGACCAGCTGTGTGACCTTGGGCAAGTAGCTTTAATTCTCATGCCCCAGATTCCTTACTATAAAGTAATAGTTCCTATAAAAATTTGATGATAATTAAATTATGTAAAATATGTAAAGCACTACTACAGTGCCTGGCACAGAGTAATAATAAATATTAGTTCCAACTTACTGCTTCTGAAATATTAATAAATAATACATATCAGATATAGAAAAATGTGAGGAACAGTTTTTTTCAAACATAGGAAGGACTGGTGTCTAGGGCACGGCTAACACTCTTTGATCCTTTTCCTTTCTCTCAATTTCCACTGCCACTGCCTTTGTTCAGACCTTTATATTTTCTTCTGTGATAGCAACAGCAGTTAGCCTCCCAAATTATTTCTCTGCCCCCAAATTTCTTTTTTTTTGTACTGTGATCTTTGTATAAAAGGTTTTCTTGTTCCCTTTATTTTTAGTGAACACATAATAATTATGCATATTTATGGGATACGGAGTGATATATCAATACATGTATGTGATGTATAATGATCAAATCGAGGTAATTAGCATATCTATTGCCTCAAACATTTATCATTTCTTTGTGTTGAGGGTTAGGGTTAGGGTTATCCTCTCTTCTAGGCCGGGTGTGGTGGCTCATGCCTGTAATCCCAGCACTTTGGGAGGCCAAGGCGGGAGGACCACTTGAGCCCAGGAGTTCAAGGCTGCAATGAGCTATGATCCCGCCACTGTACACCAGCCTGGGCAACAGAGTGAGACCCTATCTCTTAAAAAAAAAAAAAAATCCTCTCTCTATTTCTATGAGCTCAATTTTTTAGCTCCAACATATGAGTAAGAACATGTGATACTTATCTTTCTGTGCCTGACTTTTTTCACTTAACTGCCTCCAAATTTCTTAAATCCAATTCACCTTACACACTTCTCCCAGGAAAAAGTTCTAAAATATAGACCTGATCATGTTTAGATATTTTCGTGTTTAAAATCCTTAAATCTAAACTTCAGGACATTGCATATGAGGCATTCCATGTCCCACCCCACGTCTTTCTTATAGCCCCTCTTTACACACTAGGAAGCAGTGTGTCAGTTACAGATTGAGTATCCCTAATTCGAAAATCTGAAATCTGAAAATGCTCCAAGATCCAAAACGTTTTGAGCACCGACACAAGAAGTGGAAAATTCCACACACTAGTACTTAATACAAACTTTGTTTGATGCACAAAATCATTAAAAATATTGTATAAAATTATCTTCAGTCTATGTGTATAATGTGTATATGAAATATAAATAAATTTTGTGTTCAGACTTGGGTCCCCTCCCCAAGATATCTCATTATGTATATGCAAATATTCCAAAATCCAAAAAAATTCTTAAATCCAAAACACTTCTGGTCTCAAGCATTTGGATAAGGGACACTCAACCTGCATAACCTATAAATAAGAATGTTTTCACAAAATTATATAAAAAGATTTGACTCAGATTTAATTTAGTTTTAGCTAAGAATTATGTTTTCAATAACACAAATCATTGTGATGATATAAATATATAGCTAATGTAAATGAAATTAAATAATTCTATCAACACACAAGCTGAGAAAAGCGTATCAAAAATCACAAGAGGAGTGGAGACGTGCTTACTGGGTAAAAAGTGGTTTTTTTGGTTTTAGAATATACTATATATAATGTCCTGTAGATATTTTTAAGTCAAAATGTACTTCTAATGTAAAATATGATAAAATATCAGAACACTCTTATTCAAATATACCATATCATGTATTTCTTCCAATCTTACTGTTGCATAAAAAGATAATCACAGCATATTGGAAATCTCACCATCTTGTTAAAATTTTCCATCTTCTCTTGAACACATATCTCATATTTATCTGTACTTTTCTTCATTCAATATGTATTGAGCACACACTTTGGGTGGTCCTGCACTGGGTGCTGGAAGATATCCAGAGAAAAAGCCCACTTTGAAGACAGTCACAAGTAGCAAGTTGTGACAGTGTGATTGGCTTTTCCATGGTAGATGTGACAGCTGAGTAGGAAAAGAGGTGAAGAAAGTGGGAGGAAAAGGATGCTTCGGGGAGCAGGTATCATGGCAAAGGCCTGAAGGCTTGGAGAGTGGGGTATATTGTTCTGACTCTTGGCTTCCTGGCGTGTAAAGAGCTGTATTTGATTTAGCTTTTTGAACAAAGTTCTCTTAAAATGGAACCAAATAAAATGATGTAAAATTAAAAGGGGTCATTATTGCCTTAATGCAACTGCAAGTATTGGGTATCGAACATTTACTCAGGAGCAGATATACCTTAATGGCTACAAGCACAGCTTCTGGAATCAGACTGCAACTGCATGGGTCTGAATCCAGCTCTACCACCTTCTAGCTGTGTGACCTTGGGCCAGTTACTTAATTTCTCTGAATCTGAGCTTCCTCATCAGTAAAATGAGGATAATAGTAGTACCTATTTCATAAAGTTGTTGTGAAGACTATACTAAGTTGAATAAATATAAGTCATGTGCTCAGACTAGTGACAGGCACATACCAAATGTTATATAAATGCTATTATCATTAAGCACTATACATATATAATTGCATTTATTATTTACAACCAAACTGTGAGGTAGTTATTATTGTGGTCATTCTACAGATGAGGAAAAGAGGCTTGGGGAGTTTGGGGAATTTGGTCAAGTTCACTTATCTAGAAAATTGATGGAGGAGGCTTTGAGTCAAGGTGTGGAGGACTCCTGAGTAGTACTTCTTTTTTTTAAATTAAACTTTTTATTTTGAGATAATTGTAGCTGAGCAGTACTTTTAGCCATGTCTGAAGAGTAATTTCTTCAGGAAATACAAGTCAAAAATAGACTTGAATTGAAATCAGTATTCTTTGATTAACTAAATATTTTCACACACTAGTGTCTGTTGGCTCAGTTCTGACCTGTTAAAACAGCCCAGTCTTAACTTGATTTCTTCTCCATCTCATGCCCAGTGGTGAGCACAGACTTCCCAAGCTGCAGTTACTCACAGGCCCAGGCTCAGAGAGAGATAGATCACTCAGCTGACAGAGATGTTTACTTAATTTTTAAATGACCACATATAAATCAATACAAAAATAGGCTTTTTCTTTTTTGAAACTGAAAACACTGCTAAAGTAGGCAGTTTCTGCCAGTGTTGAGTGTTTATGTTCTTGTCTTGGCTTTGCTACTGCAAGCTACGGTAGACAAGGTGACTATTTTTGAGTATCTACCATGTTCTTATTTTATATGTTATCTCATTTAATCCTTTTACCAGCCCTAGAAGGTATTATTATCCCCATTTTATGGATGAAGAAACTTTGCTTTCTTCTATATTCAACTCTCTTAGATCTATATTCAAAAATGCAGTCCCTTCCCCTTTGCTAATTTCATGATCTTGGCAGGGTCACTCAACCTCTCTGACCTGGAGCTTGTAACCTGGCAGACAATAATTTGGGCACAAGCATATGCATGGGAGCACAAGTCAGAGGGACTTAACACAGTGAAGTGGGAGAGGCAAGTCTCTTGTACAAAGTGCTTCTCCTGAAACCTGAAAGATGTTTAGGAGTAGAATAGATACTAGGAGAGGGGGAGAAAGGGTAGTGCAAACAGAGGGATCTGAAGATTCTAGGGCCTGGAAGAAAGAGAGAACACTATGTATTTGAACAACTAGAAGAAAGGCTAGAGCTTACGATGTTGGTAGGGGTCAGGAAATGGCAGAAGATGAGGCTGGAGAAACAGGCAAGAGCAAGACCACTAAGAATATTTTAAGCCATGAAATGGACTTCAGATTTCACCCTCAGACAACAGGAAGTTACTGAATGGCTTTAAAAACTAGAGAGAAATCTCAGGTTTGGGGGTTTGAAAAATTATCTTGGTTGTACTTGCAGAATGAATTGCAGTCAGGGGCAAAGGAACCAGAGCAACTGCATTTAGCCTGTTTTATTATTATAGAATCTGGGAGATTGGGAAGAAGCAAAGGAATTCAATAAGCTCTGGTGAAAACAGCAAGGGAATGGAAGGCTCCATCATGATGCCAACCACAAGAATCGACTTGACAAGACAAAATCCAGGGGAAGAACATCAGTGAAACCTCTGATGGAAATCCCCCATTCACACCTGCATTTTCTGTTTTTGAGTTTGTTATACTCTTCATAATAAGGAAAAAAATATGTTACATATAATACTGGATGTTAGCTTGTACCTTTGGTTTTTAAATTTTGGGAAGGAAACTTCTTCGTACTTGGCTGAGCTGTTTCATCTTTGGAAGGTTGTTTATTCTTGCTGAACTTCTGGGTAGTGTTCTAGAAAATCCTTTAGGGCTGGCCCTTTTTTTCAGTTTGGCAATTTAACCATCTTGGTCAGAGATGAATAATCAGATTAGTCTTTCCAAATTTCATAGTATGATGGGGAGAAGAAAATGCAATCTTTTTGCACTTAAAGGATTCCATGTACTTTTTAGACCTTCCCATGCACAGTGGAGAGAACATCTTTATTCATTCTGTGATTATCCAATAGAAAGTCTTATCAGATAGGAAGACCTGTGGGGGGTCCCAGCAAAACTGACCTAAACCTCAATGCACTCAAGTGAATGGCCAAAGTTTTCTGTGGAGGAAAGGCTTAGAGTACAGAACGTGAATATGTCTCTAAGGTGTCATTAGTGATTTGAGAATTTTTTCAGCTGATGTAAAATTATGCCTTGCTCTTCAGTACCTGGTAACAAGAGAAGACAATTTTCAGAAGCCCATTGCCTAGACTTTGAAGAGACTCTTTTAATGTTTTTTTTCCACGTTTCATAAATTGTTAGGGTTTTTAAGGCAGTGTATTTAATAGCCTTTATAAATTAAGGTCCAAAAACATTAACCAGTGAATATATTTTTGGTTCTGAAAGCTAGAACACATAGCAGAAAAACTGGTTGCAGAAATTTCTGGGAGCTGTGATGTGGAAGTCAGGAGAATTTGCTCTTGTTTAGGCTGATGTAAATGAACTACGTGGGCATTCACAAAATCAGATCCTCACTTTTTTCATCGGTAACATTAGGGCTGAGAGAGCTGGTTGGCCTCCCTTACCCAAGCCCCCTCCTCCCTCCTTCTTCTCTCCTTTCTGCCCTGCTTTCCCTTCTACTCTTGTGTGTGAGGGTGCAGGACTCGACTCTCAGAGCTCCTTGAACACTGTCTCAGGTGGATAGTGGGATAGAGGAGGGCAGAGCTAAGAACATGGGTTGCTGTGGTTCACACCTGCTCATCCCACACACAACATGTTCTCTGCTCTTGAAATATTGGTAAAGATCCATGTAGCCGCCCCCGCTGACCCTCTTTTTTTAGAGGCAGAGTCTCACTCTGTCACCCAGGCTGGAGTGCAGCGGTGCAATCATAGCTCACTGCAGCCTCAAACTCCTGCACTCAAGCAATCCTCCTGCCTCAGCCTCCTGAGTAGTTGGGATTGCAGGCATATACTACCATGCTTGGCCCATATAGCCTTTTAACAGCATAGTTAAAATCATTAGAAAACATTATTAAGGCTGGCTATAACATTTGCTAGTGCTATGAAATTTGCAATGTATGTCTCTGTTATTTTGGGTCAAATAACACTAACTATAATAAATGATATACATTAGGATACGGAACCTGAACTAGTCCTCTTCATGTCAGAGGTCTATGAATAGACACATTTATTTCAAATAGGGACAGCTAAGTTAACTTTAAGGATAACAGAGAATTTATGCAAATTATTATTGTTGACTTGGAACTATCTTATATTTATGAACTGGCTTTCTTAAAATGACTGAAGAATAATAAGTGATATTAGTTAAGTGCTTTACAGTTTATTGAGTACATTTCATGAGCATTTGCTCATTAATCTGGGAACGTGCTGAAACTTCTGGAGTTATATCTGATCAGAGCAGCCTTTTACGTTTTCATTTGCTCTTTGGCTCACACACAATAGATCACATATAATTGAGGAAGTCAAGGCAAGTATACATTTCCAGATGCTTTTTTTTTAAACAAAAAAATCCTATTTTTTAAAAATTTAAAAAAAAATTTGGACATGTCGAGATAACTCAAATTATCTGGCACTGATTCCTGGCACTGAAATTGTCTTTTTAAGACTTTTGTGTAAATGGCCTGCTTGCACTCAGCTTTGGCATTAAGTTTTCCTAATTGCTGTCAGCTTTTTGAACAAAAATGAGAACTTACAACGTGCTGTATAAATAACTGCATAAGTTAATAATAGAAGAATTTCTACTGATAGGCTTTATGGGTTTTAACTGTAACTGTGCAAGTAACTTAGGTATCTTGTGGAATTAGAGGCAATAGTCTGGCTTACAAAGAGTGAGTGGGTGGGTCGGGGGGCAGGCAGGGACCAAGACCAAGAGAGTAAGGACAGAAGGAAAAAGACAGAGGGAGAGAGAAAGGAGGGAAGGAAGGAAAGAAGAAAGAAAACATTTGCATAAGTTTCCATGAGCAAGCGTCTCAGCGCCTTGCCCAGGAATCAAGGTCTCCCTCTGCTATGAAGCATAGTGACTGTCCAGGAAGGGCAGCTTTAAGTAACCATAACAATAGCACGCAACTGGCTTGACAGTGAGATAAGATCAGGTGTCTTCCCAGTGAGCTACTGTGAAGGAAAATTCAGTTTTTGCACAGTTTCATTGTGTGGAGAGAATAGCACTATTACTAAACTTTTTTTTTTTTTTTTGAAAGACCTTTTGGGAATTGGTCTAATCTGTTTTTTGGAGGCAGTTCAGACGTGAATAAAGGAAGGGAAAAAACCCATCTCCTTCCCTATTCTCCATGTGTTTATCTTACTATTTCCTATCCTCCTTAGACACACTGAACTAGAAGCTCACAAATCCAGTTTCTTCTGGATCTCTCCTCAATGTTATGAGTTAACTTTAGGCAAAATATACAACTTCCTTGTTTTGTATAAGTTTTTTTGCTCCCTCTAAAACAAAAATGTTTCTGCTACATACCATGTGATACTTTGTAGAGATTTAGTCAGGATTAATGAGGTAATAGACAGTGGCAGGTGACTATACTGATTCCAAAGAATGCACTACTATAGTGTATCTATTTGACATTACATTGATTTTTTTCAGGTCATTAGTTAATTTCTACTAGACAGTAGAACTGCTATTTTTGTGTCTTGTTATTTTTGGAGTTAAAATGGTGTAATAATTTTCCCAGAGAGTTAGAAATCAATTTAGTGAACTGGAATTGGAGAATAATTTATTCTTTGTTACCATAGAGGTTAATTATTTACCATAAGACAGAGCTGGCCAAGAGAGAATCTCAGAACTTTAGTTTGGATGGAGACTTTGCTTTTTACGGTTTGTTCCAATTCCTTTATTTTATAAATAAGGAGATTAAAGCAAATAAGGCTAAGTGTTTTTCTTATGTCACATAGTTATTACTGATTGGGTCATACCTAGAGGGCTAGATCAACTGTTCCTGGGGAGTACATCTTGTTCTACACAGCTGTCTTTGTGAAGGGAATAATAACAGAATTTATAGGTACTGAAAGTTGCCCAGAAATCTCAAGAAGAGGTATTAGGATATTCAGGGTTACTGTGGCTTGATATTGTTAAATGGATATACATTACTTTCCTGGGGTCTCCAAAATAGTGATAATGATGATGGTGATTATGATGATGATGATAATAGTTCACATTTATTAAAGGCTTACTTAGTTATAGGCATTATACCTAGAGGTTTACACACATTATCTCATTTATTCCCTAAAACGATGCTACGAGGTTAGAACTATTATTTCTTCTGATTTACAAAAGCAGAAAACGAAGCTTAGAGATATTTAATAAATTGCCTGACTTCTCACCATTAGTAAATGGCAGAGCAGACCAAAACGACACCACTCTGTGCCTTGGCACTGTATTACTCTGCTACATATTTGAGAGTCTGTGAAATTTTCTGATGCTCATTAACTACTACCAACTTTTTCTGATTTGTGTTGGAATGAATAATATTTCTAGAAGAAATCTTTGATATATATAAGGAAATTTATAGTAGGAATAAGATCGTGAACATTAAGTAACTGGATGTTCAGGCGGTGCTGAGTAACAAGATTCTCCTGCGCTGAGTTTTAGAACATAGAATGGGAAGGGAAGTCTTCCTTAACAGAAAGGCAGGGCGCGTGGATCCCAGCCATCCAATTCACAGCTGTGCGACCAGAAGCAAGTTGCTTAATCTTTCTCAGGTCACTTGTATAAAATTTGAGAAGGGGATAATAGCAATGTCCACATGAGGATTAAAGATCAGATGTATGTGAAAGTACTTAGTACAGGACTAGGACGATCGCCAAATGTTAGTTGATCTCAGTGAGTTCCTGGCAAAGGTGCAACTCTGCCAAGAGACTGATTTTAGCAAAATCTTTGGAGGAAGGGAAAAATAACTAGATAAAATTAAAACCCAGATACTGTGGAAGGGTTTCCTGGTAACTTTTAAGTAAAAGCAAAATAAAAAGGGTTATAAAATGTGAGTATGAGAAATGAATAAAATGAATTTTAAATTTAATCATAAATAGGTAAACATGATCTCGATTATTACTGTGAATTAGTGAGATGACAGTCAGGACTGGAATATGACAGGGTAAGGCCATCTGAAATAGAAATATTAAAGAAATAGATCTGAAATCAGGGACAGGGTAGTAGAAAGCATAGGCACAAATGAAATCCAAAAATCTAAAGGAGAGTGTTTGGGCCAAGAAAAAAGGATAAAGAGAAATGTGAATGTACATATTGAAATCCAGCTTGGATAAATCAGATGGTGTATTAATTCAACTTAACAACTTATTATCTAGTGAATATGAGTAGAGCAGGTGGGTGACACTTGGCACAGAGTGAAAGCTTTATAGTGATGGGGGTGGTATATTTCGTCTGCTTTCAATGGAAAGAATAAAGCATGTGAAAAATACTTGACTTACATTATGGTCAGTTTTGAGTGCCTGAAGACAGATGAAGCAAAAAAGGAAAAGCATGACTCTGTGTTAAATTCTAATCAAAAATAAATAACTGATTTGTACACCAAGATTTAAAATAATTTTGGCATATCAGTATTCCTATTGGCCAAAGACAGAAATTCTGGGATTAGTGTTAGACTGTCAAAACTAAGGAAGTTCAGAGAAAACATGAGAAAGATACATGACTAGGGATCAATATGAAGAAATACTATTAAAATATTTGTGAGGTTTGCAACCATAAAGTTCGGCTTCCCAACTAAAAATGATTACTATATTATAGATAAGAATTTGAAGAGGATTCTAAAGAAGCCAATAGAGAAAGCAGGAATAAGTTCCTGGACAGGAGGCAGATGACATATGCTCAGACTCATTTATTTAACCAAGGCTACTATTCCGTCTGTATACTCCCGCAGGGCACCTCCAGTTGTTCACAGCTGGCATCTATTCTGATTGTTGAATGCTTGTGCTGTACCAGTTAATGTTTGGAATACCAGCATTGTATTCAATAGATATTTATTTGGTATCTACTATGTGATGGGGTCAGTATAGGCCCTAGGGCGACAATAGCCTTCCTACTTTATGGCACTCACTTTCAAGTTGAAGGAAACAGAAAAAATAATTATCGCGGATAGTGATAAATAATACGAAAACAATAACCAGGACTGGGGTGACTGACATGGGTGGAGGAGGAGGGAGAATTCCATGAAATCCAGTGTGAAGGGAGGCCTCTGAGGAAGCGACACTGGAGTTGAGAAGGGAACAAGAAAGAGCCGGCTATGGGAAGACTGGCAGAAGAAGGAAAAAAAAAATCCAACAAGATTCGAAGAAGAGTTTATGAAGGTGAAAGCTTCTAATGAACTAAGATTCCTAAATCATGGGGAGGGTAATAAAAATGCTCTTTAAAATATGTGGAACAAAACACCTATAACTGTATCTCTATGAAGATAGGGAGGGGATAGAGTAGCTGATGTAACCTATGATAGTGAATACTTGACTAGCCATAGCTTCTACTTTGCTATTTGGTTTGTAGTCTTCTTTATCCAGGAGGACATTATTTGAACTGGAAAGAACAAAGCAAACTTGGCCTGAAGATCACAAGGGTTTTAGAAGGTTGAAAGAGATCATCTGGGTACTTTTAGAATGAGTTAATTATTAATCCCTTCAAATGGCATTCTTCAATGTCTAAGCATTTTCTTTTGTGATTGAAGAGCTGCTGTGAACAAACTTGGAGGAGAACGTGACAGGTGCCAGAGACCAGAGGTGTACAAATGGCTATGTTTTCAAAAGATAAGTCAAGATGGTGGGGGGAGTAGGGATGGGGAAGAGGTTAGCATAGATAAATTCCAGAAGTTGTAGTGGGGTGACTTTGACATCCACCTGCAGCATAATTCTATGCTAACATTGAACCAATTATTTTTGAGCTGTCAGTGGGACAAGATGGTTACCACTAGGAGCCAGCATGGGTTCAATAAATTCTCATGTCAAACTAACCTCTTTTTTGATGTTATTTCCAGACGGAAAAGTCAAGTAGGCAAAATAATTCTACAATTTGAGCAAGGGATATGAAGAAAAGGTGTGGTTTAATAACTTGCTTTTTAAAGTTAATATTTTGCAAATTTCATTTATTTTCAAAAAACACACATTAGAAATGGCAAATGTATTTGTCAATAGTCACATGCCATAGAATTTCATTATTAATACTTCTCCCTCCCTTTCTTTTTAGAAATTTACATTTCAAGTAAAATGCATAAAGCAAATGGCAAATGTAAAATATTTTTAGTAAACTGAATATGCATTTTTGTTTTTTAATATCTAACAAATTCTACATCTGACCTTCAAGAGTGTAAGATTGGATAAATGGATTCATAATGAATATATGGTTACATTTATATCTGGTAAAGGTATGTGACCCCTTGAAACACTGAGTTAGTTCATTTTTTGCAGGTGAAAACATACTAACAAGATGTAGGTTAAAAAATATACTTCAGTCTGTTATAAATGAAATTATGCACAGAGGTGTAATCTGTGAATTGTGCTAGTTACCTGTAATGCTACACATGTGGTTTGTGAATTCACTTGATTAGACTTTTAAAATTACTTTTTATTTTGAAATAATCTCAAACTTAGAGGAATGTTTTTAAAAAATAGTACAAGAAAGGTTTATTTCTCCAGAACCATCTGAAAGTAAGTTGTTGACATGATGTTGCATCATCTCATAATATTTTGGGCCCACAAACAAGGACATTCTCCTACATAGGCATAGTTTACCCATAATAATATAAATAATTTTTAGAGAAATCATAGCTCCCTGCAGCCTTGAACTCCTGTGCTCAAGCGATCGTCCTGCCTCAGCCTCCCAAGTCATTGGGGTTGCAAGCGTGAGCCACCGTGCCCAGCCCATCATAATTATAGTTTAACAGGGCTAAGGTATAATGAATTTGTTGCAGAATAATACCAGAAAATGCTTTTCTTGTTATTTCATGTTACAGATACTGTATTGTCTTTATTATTATTATTATTCTTTTCAGCTATTATTATTATTATTATTCTTTTCAGCAATTATAGCCTTATAAATATTTTGGTACATATAAATTTGTAATTTCTTTTTTGATCATATTTTTGTAAACACATATTATATTTCAAATGTCTTTTTGTTCTATTATATCTGTCTACCATATGATCCAGCAATGCCACTACTGGGTATACACCCAAAGGAATTGAAATCAGTATGTAGAAGAGATGTCTGCACTCCTGTGCTCGTTGCAGCATTATTCACAATAGCCATGGTACAGAATCAACCTAAGTGTCTCACAACAGATGAATGGATAATGAAAATGTGGTATATACACACAATGGAATACTATTAAGCCATAAAAAGAATGAAACCCTGTCACTTGCAACAACATGGACGAACCTGAAGGACAGTATATTAAATGAAATAAGCCAGATACAGAAAGACAAAGACCATATTATCTCACTTATATGTGGAATCTAAAAAAAAATTTGATCTCATAGAAGTAGAGAGAACAGTGATTACCAGAGAAACCAGGAAGGGAATTGGAGAGGGAGGAGGAGGGGAGAGGTTGGTCAACAGGTATAAAGTTACAATAAGATAGGAGGAGTAAGTTCTGGTGTTTTATTGCACAGTAGGGTGCCTATTGTTAACAGTAAGGTGTTATATATTACAAAATAGCTAGAAGAGAGGTTTTGGATTTCTCACCACAAGAAAATTAAAAATGCATGAGGTGATAGACATGTTAACTACCCTAATTTGATTATTATACAACATATACATGTATTGAAACATCAAACTGTATCCCATAAATATGTACAATTATAATGTGTCAATTTGAAAATTAGAAAAATAAAACATAATTGACTAAATATTGATTGAATTATACTGTGATTGCCAAAATACACATGACTTGGCTAACAGTATGAAACAAAACATTCACATTTAAACATATAAATAAATTGTATTTATGTAATAATTGTATTTCTATAATAATCAATGTGATCCATAATACAACATACATATTTAACTGATTTTATCATTTTTGTCCACGGCAAGTGAAGTTATTCACAAGATTTTTTAAAATTTGGCACAGGAATCGGAATGCATTTGCTGTCTTATTAATGGTCTTATTTTATTTTTTATATTTTTTGAAGATGGGGGTATTGTTATGTTGCCCAGGCTGGACTTGAAATCCCGGGCTCAGGGGATCCTCCTGCCTCAGCCTCCCAAAGCGCTGGGACTACAAGCATGTGACCACACTTGACTTTAAATGACAAAATTTTATTCCTGGAAGGAATATGTCAAAATTTGATAACTTAATTTACTAATATCCTATTTTTTGATATTTAGATTATTTACATTTTACACTTTTAAAAAACTTTTCTAATTATTTCCTAAGGTTAAATTCCTAAAGGTAAAATTTCTGTCTTAAAAGGATATGCCAGATTACCTTCCAAATATGTGACACCAATATATACTCCCACCAACTGGTTTGAGAGCGTCTATATCCCTTTTAACTATGTAATACTTTCACTCTTTTAACTCTTTGCCACATAGGGATAAAAAAATTAAATAGTTGTTTTTATTTGAATTTGTATATCTTTATTGCTAGTTAGGTTGAATATTTTTCATATGCTTATTGGTTACTTTTTAAAATTTAGTTATCAGCTCATTTGCCTTATCCAGTTTTAATAGTTTAAAATATTTTTATTTTGTGTGATAGTTATTAGAGTTAAGAAAGAGCACTTACATCGCAGAGGTGGATTCTGACAAAGTTATGCATTAAAAGACATGATATCCGGGACTGTAAGTAAAATAACCCAGTAACGTGGTGGAGGCAGATGAAACAAGAATGGCCATGACATGATAGACAAAGATGGAAAACTGGGGAAGGGTTCATAGAGCTTCATCATTACATTCCTCTCCATCTGTGTGTACATATGAAAATATCCACTGTAAAAGGTAGATTATGTCCTTGTACAAATACATTTTTATTTATTAGACCAAGAAGAAACTTTTGGTTTCAAGAATTTAAGAATATATCAAAACATCAAATTATACACTTTAAATACGCAGTTTTATTTGTAATAACCAAAAAACAGAAACAGCCTAAATGTCCATTAACAGATGAAAGGATAAACAAATAGTGATATATCCATACAACAGAATACTACTCAGCAATAAAAGAATGAACTATTGACATAAGCAACATTTATGAATCTTAAAATAATTATGCAGCATGAAGAAAACTAGAATAATAAAAAAAGAAAACACTTTATGAATCCAATATTGAAAGAAAGTAAATGAAGGGTTGTCTGGAAGGCCGGTGAGGGCAGGGAAAGATTATAAAAGGGTAAAAGGTAAATATAAAGGAGATGGATGTGTTCATTGGCATGATTATGTCAGTTTCATGGGCTTGTATGTATGCCCAAACTAACCCAATTGTACACTTCAAATATTTGCAGTTTATAGCATATCAATTATATGTCAATAAAATTTTAAAAAATGGGTTAAATAAAAGTCTGGGTCTACTTTTTTAGGAAACCATAAGGTTTGACAACCCTACATTGACTCCATTATGCCTTGGAGGTAGAGGTCAGCCCTCCATCAGTGGCAGGAAATATTGGCAAGCAATAAACACCATTTCTATATGAGTCAACAGAAATGCTAGTGGGGTGACAAAAGCCACGTCCCTGGATTACGAGAACTCCCATTTCTCTACTTTCATTTTCTTAACTGTGCAGCAATGGCCTTGAGGTCATTACAGGAGTAAACAAAACCTTATTTGCTCTGATAATGACGTCAACTCCAGGAAAAACACCAGTATGGAGTATACCCACTCATCCCACATAGCCATAGTGATCGTAACACCTGTGGATGCACTTGCAGAAGAGGTAGTAAAATACATTCTCTTTACTTTGGTGCATTCTCCTTGAGACCCTATTAATCACACCCTGCGTTTCTGTACTAACCTAGGTTTCAGCCTGGTTCCTGTAGTCTTACCACAAGTGACACCAGCAAACGAAATTTTGTTCATCAGGGCACATGGTTCCTGTGCAGTGCCTGGGAGACAGCTTCTCCTCCATAGTTCTGGGCATTATACGACATCCCCTGGGAAAAAGGGAACCAATTCATCCTTCTTCCCCAAAATACTGCAGGTTGTCACAACAACTTCCCTTTCCACAAGATGATCTCTAGGCTCACAAAAATATCCTGGCATTCAGGCCACAGATTAGACCACAAAGTGCAATATTCTTTCCCAGGTGGCCTTTGGCAACAATGCAAATTAGACCACAACTCGAAGAATGTAAAATTCTTTGCAAGTTGCCAGTGCTACCCTGACTAGATCTTGGACAAAATAGGTCAGGATCATGCCCTAACTTGTCAGAGAGGAAGGAATGACACCCCCTAAGAACTCACACTATTCATGATT
Organism: Daubentonia madagascariensis; assembly: GCA_023783475.1. Lineage (NCBI taxonomy): Eukaryota > Metazoa > Chordata > Mammalia > Primates > Daubentoniidae > Daubentonia > Daubentonia madagascariensis. Next base: position 66,770,400 of record JAKFHU010001209.1, read on the forward strand.
TTCTCCAGGGAATGGGAGAGCAGAAACATATACCTTCTTTTATTACACTGGGGTGAAAAATATATATTATGGGGACCTGTCAGGTGGTAGAGGTGAAATGACTTATGCCACAGAAACTGGCAGTGACCTAAATCTGGCAAGGGCCCTGGCTTGCACAGGTTAGAGAGTACAATGCAGCTCCTTAAAGCTTCCCACCTACCTGGAACTTATGCGGAATTTCTCCACCATGGATGTTAGATGTATGGGGTTCAAGTCAGGTAGGCGACCCCCTCACAAAGGATCTTCTCCTTAGTTGTTATACTGAACACGGAGGCCTTTCTCCAGTGTGAACTCTCCAGTGTTGAATGAGGCCATGGCTTTGTTGAAAATGTTTCCCATATTTACCACACTCATAAGGCCTTGCTGCAGTGTAAACTCCCTGGTGATTTCTAAGGATGGAGCCCTGGCTAAAGGATTTCCCACATTCATCATACACGTGAGGCCTGGATCTAATGTGAATTCTTTGGTGTTGAATGAGGCCAGCGCTTTGGCTAAAGAAATTTCCCACATTCACTCCACTCGTAAGTCCTCTCTCCAGCGTGAATGCTCCAGTGAGGAATGAGGCTGGAGCTTTGGCTAAAGAATTTTCCACATTTGCCACACTCCTAAGGCCTTTTTTTCCATTGTGAATTCCCTGATGCTAAGTTTGTATTTGAAGCTGAAAAGCTTTTCCAAATTCACTGCACTTGTAATGATTTTTTCCACTGTAAAAGGTCTCCCCACATTCAGTGCGGCTGTGTGGCTTCCCTAGTTGGTAGTGGCCTTCCTGACACTTGGAAACTGCAGCCCTTCCCAAAGAAGGCCCTGTCCACATCCCTTCTCCATTGTGTTCCTTCTGGTGTTGGTGCAGGTTCGCACTAAACCAGAATTATTTCTCACATGCCTCACGAGCGTACCATTTCTGCCCAGATAGCATTCCTTGATGCTCAGCCAGGTGCAAATGTTTTTCGTGACCAGGACAACCATCTCACAGGGATGAGCATTCTGGGTATGGACCTGGCTGTGGCACTTTCTACCGAAACACCGCACAGAAGGTGCCTGCTCATGCTCCGTCCACACCAACAACCTAGCGAGGTTCTCAGTGCAGAGTTCTCTCGCATCACACGGTACAGCTCTCTCTGAGCTTCATCAAGGACACTCCATTCCTCCCAGAAGTCCTTAAAGTTCCGCCAAGCCGCGTCGTTAAAGATCATGCCGAGATGCCTTCCGGGGCAGTAGGCGGAGCGGCTGGAAGCGGCGAACGACCAGGAAGGGGATCCCGGAAGCAGAATCAGCTCCCCTGTCGCCCCGGAAGCAGATTCTTCAGCTTCGTCGGATTTATCGCAGGGTGGCGCCGACCCTCAGATCTCCTTGGCGCGGGCGAGGCAACGCTTCTAACCCGCCTTCCCGCGCTCCTCGCTTTGAGCCAGACTCGGTGTCCAGTGAGTATGATGAACTGTTATCCATTTTCCAAAAAGTGATTTTTATTAATAATTTATGAGAATGTAGTCGGTAAATCTATGGGCTCTGAATTTAATCAGGTTGGGTTCGGAAGTTGTTTTACCTTTCGGAGCGTTATTTTCCTCATGAATAAAAGGAAAGTAAAAGAAATTTATACGGAAGTGCTAATGTAATTAATAAATGAGGGAATGCTTGCATTTAGCATGATGTCTGACATATTAAGCACACAGTAAATATTAGTTGCTTGTGGTATTATTAGTAAAAGTCATATATGTTACAGTAAGATTGCTTCTGAAAGCTGTTCCAGTTCTTAAATTTCATACCATGTTTGAAGTCATTTGAAGAATATATATAAAATGTATACATTTTTGCAATTTTGAAGAAATTCCCGAATTAGAAGTTTAGAGGAATCCTAGCAAGGACTCCAAATTTGTAGACTTGTCAAATATATTAAAATGAAAGAACAATATATTTCAATTAAACTACTTTACATACCTGGTGTGCTTATCTTTAAACAACATTAAAAATTGGAAAGATGATTAAGAAACTGAAAACTTAGAGGGGAAACCCTATAGTTTCCCTATTTACAGAGAAATTGTTTTTAATTCTGAATCACCTAAGAAACAAGAGATCTAACATGTAGGGCTTTCTGTTTTTATGTGTATTATAATATATTATTTAATCCTCACAACTATTGTTTGAAGTAGTTAATCATTATTATTGTCATATAATACGTTAATGTGGAAACTGAGGTTCGCAAAGCTTAATTAAATTGCTCAAGTTCCTAAAATTTGTAAATTTTGTATTTTGTATTTGAATGTAACTTTTCTGACTGCACAATTCATGATATTTACATTACGCCATCTTTATCTAGCCAAACTTTGGCAGTTATGAAAGCATGGTGTTGTTTAAATGAACAAACAAAAAATCTAAAGAAACACAAAGACCCTCTTAATGTTTGAGTGGTTCTTTCACTTTTAAAGAATTCTAGCCTACCTGTACCTTTAAAAAAAAGTACAGTGATAAAATGGAAATCTTTGTGGAGAAAAAAAATTGTATAAGTTGATTGCCAATTAAATTCCTAAATTGGCCTCTAATACTCTAGTTTATCAGCAGTGTTGAATAAGCACTTTTGGACAACATTTAGACTTGGTGATAGCTTTAAGTTCTCTTTATTCCCATTTAAAAAAATGTTCTTTAAAGGATTGTAGTAAAAGTTAATTGTTCACCACAGTTTTGTCCCTTATGAAAATGAAGTTTACTGTCAGGCTTGAAAATCCATGCCCATAATTATAAAATAAAGAGACTACTACTAGGGATAAGAAGACCTGGTCCCTAAAATGGGTTATTACTTAGCTAGCATAGGGCTTTCATGCTGGCAAGTCACTGAATAAGCAAGGGAGTGACATAATATGATTTATGTTTTGAAGTAATCACTCTGGCTGATGTGGAAAAATAGATGTAAATGGCAAGAAGGGACAAAGGGATACCAGTTAAAAAGTTATTGTAGTTGCCTAGCAGATAGATATACTATATAGTAGTAGCAGTGATGATGGAAAGAAATAGACAGATGTGAGGAATATTTACACTTAGGTACAGGTATTAAAGATACTTTAAAAGTGTGTATGGGGTGTTGGTGGTAGTGGGGATTATGATGAGGTAGAAGGAATATTGAGAATAAATCCCAGTTTCTTAAAATGGGGAAAATACAAATGCCTGTACTCTCCCCATAAATATGTGGCAGTCCTTGGACATCTATACTTGTCAAAAGATGTTCAGGTGTGTCTGATCCTGTTAATAAAACAGGACTGGGGAAGCACTGATCTAATGCCTAGCATGGCACATGTTGCCCAGTGCCTGGCACTATATAAATATTAGGACATATGAGTGGTTAAGGTTCTTAGGGTTGTGGGGTGACTAATTGGCAGAGAAGAACAAAAAAGCTATAAAAAGTGAATTAAAGGGTTTCTGATTTAGCATATAAGGAGCTTGGAAGTCACCACTCTGTCCTCAAAACAAGTAAAAAGCCAAACAAACTGAAATATGAACAATTCTTCTTAGATGCATAAGGTAATTAAAGTTACGGGGAAAAACTACTGCACCCCAATCAGAGACAGGTGAATACAGAGAATCACAACTGACTAGAGCAAAAGCCCATAAGCAGAAACCTCCATGAGAACCAGTGCCAGGGTAGAAAAAACCTAAACTGTAATTGATGAATTGTCGGAGGCCAAGTATGGACATGTCTGAAAGTCTAAATATCCAGGGGACCCAGTAGTAGGAGAGGCTCCATACTTTTGTGAGTATTAGATCCAGGAGCTTGACCAAGTTCCCACAGTAAATTATCAGAGAAAAATTCCCTCATGCGTCCAGCAAGTGGAGGGAAAAGCAGCCATTTTAAAATATGCCAGAACATTCTGTTCTGTTCTTGTGGAGAAACTGTTCAACCAGAGCCTAACCTGCTGGGGTTATATTAGAGCGTAAGTGACCTAGGGGAGCGGAAATGCCCAACTCCAGCCCACTCTAGCCATCCTATACCACCTAAAGGGGTGAAGAAAAAAAAAACAAACAACTGAGAAGCACTTGTGAAGTTCACAAGCTAGAGACACAGAGTCCTTAAAAGACTGAGACCTAATCATGGGACTATAGAAGTCTTCCCTTCTCCCTACCTTATCACCACGTTGCTAAAGACATATTTACAGCAATTTCCTTTACGCAGTACATCATGTCTAGGTATCAAGAAAAAATTACAAGACATACTAATAGGCAATAAACATAGTTTGAAGAGACAGAACAAGCATTAGATCCAGACTCAGACATGGTAGTTATGTTGGAATTATCAGACTTGGAAATTAAACCAACTATGATTAATATGCTGATAGTGCTAATGGATAAAGTAGACAGCATGCAACAATATATGGACAATGTAAGCAGAGAGATGGAATATTTAGGAACAAATAAAAAACAAATGCTATAGATCAAAAACTCAAAAACACTGTAACAATTCAAGACAGTTTGGATGGAGTTATAGTAGAGTGGACATGGCTGAGGGAAAAAAATCTCTGAGCTTGAGGTTATTTCGCTTGAGGTTATTTCAATAGAAACTTTCAAAACTGAAAAGTGAAGAGAAAAAAGACTGGACAGAAAAAAAAAGAAAACGAACAGAATGTTCAATAACTGTGGGATAACTACAAATGGTTTAACTACACATAATGGGAATACTAGAAGAAGAAAGAGAAAGGAGAAATATTGGAAGCAATAATGACTGAGAATGTCCACAAATTAATGTTGGACACTAAACCACAGATTTAGGACATTCAAAGAACACCAATAAGGATGAATGCAAAAAAAAAAAAAAAAAAAAACAAAACAAAAAAAAGAAAAGAAAGAAAGAAAACCAGAAAACAAACAAGCAAACAAATGAAAACAAATTGCAACAAAAAAACCACACCTAGCCATATTATATTCAATTTGCTGAAAATCAAATATAAAGAAAAAATTATAAAAGAAGCCAGAGGCAAAAGAACACCTTACCTACAGAGGAGCAGAGAAAAATTACATCTGACTTGTCCTCAGAAACAATGCAATCAAGAAGCAAGTGGAGTGAAATATTTAAGGTGTTGTCAAAAAAAAACTCACCAAGCTAGAATTCTGTACCCTGCAAAATTTTCCCTTGAAAGTGAAACAGAAATAAAGGCTTTCTCAATCGAAAATCGAGGGAATTTGTTGCCAGTAGACTTGCCTTGCAAGAAATGTTAAAGAAGTTCTATAGAGAAAAGGAAAGTTATATAGGTCAGAAACTCTAATCTACAAAAAGATGGGAAGATAATGAAAGAAGAAATAAGTGAAGGTGAAATAACTTATGTTTTAATTCTCAATTGACCTAGCAGATAGTTTGTTCAAAATAATAATAGTAACAATGTATTTGAACGCATATATGTGTATGCTATGTGTGCTTATGTATAAGTAAAATTAATGACAGCAATGAAACAATGGACAGGAGAGAGGCATTAGGATTATTTTGTTATTATGAGGCACTCATGTTGCTGATGAAGTAGCATGGTGCTGTTTGAAAGTGGACTTGGATGGGTTGTAAATTTGTATTGTAAAATTGATCTAACAATCTCACTCCTTGGTATTTACCCAAAGGATTTGAAAATTTATGCTCATACAAAAGCCTGTGAAGGAATGTTTATAGCAGCTTTATTCATAATTGCTAAAACTTGGAAACAACCAAGATTTCCTTCAGTAGGTGAATGAATAAATGAACTGTGATATATCCAGACAATGGAATATTAATCACTGCTATAAAGAAATGAGCTATGAAGCCATGAAAGCACATGGAGGAATCTTAAATGCACATTGCTAAGTGAAAGAAGCCAATCTGAAAAGGCTACATCCTGCATGGTTCCAACTCTATGACGTTCTGGAAAAGGCAAAACTATGGAGACAGAACAAAGGTCAGTGATTGTACAGAAGAATTTTAGGGCAGTGAAATTATTCTGCATGATGCTATAGTGATGAATACATGTCATTAAAGCCATGGAATGTACATTTGTCCAAAGCCATGGAATATAAAATAATAAGAGGAAACCCTAATGTAAACTATGAACTTTGGCTGATAACGATATGGCAATGTAGGTTTATCAGTTTTAACAAATGTACCACTCTAGTGGGGGATGTTGATAGTTGGGGAGGGATGTGTAAAGGCAGAGAGTATATGGAAAATCCCTGTATCTTCTCATTTTTTTTTTTTGATGTGAAGCTAAATCTGCTCCAAAAATAGTCCATTTAAAAAAAAAGTCAACTAAAACAACCTTCTTTCCTCACCTTGCTTTATCTCCCTGAGTATTGCTGGTGAATATGAAATCAATTCCTCCCTGGCACATATCTACAGTCCTGTGGATTTTGCTCCCAAAGGTCTGTTCGTCACTGCCCTGACAGATAAACAACAGAGAGGCTATACGACCACCACTTCCAGTCATCTTCTAGCATTTTCTGTAAGATTTCACCTAAACCAATAACTCAAAAATTTTCTTCCCAATCTTTTCTGTGTTCAACAAGTCCAAATAAGTCCACTGTTTTCTTTGTGTATAACTGAATATCTTGGTGAATTCATTAAGAATACCTAGTAAAATGATTGGTAATTGTTTAAGATGTGATGATAGGTAGTTAAATTAATATTTGTCCAAAACATTCTGCTTTAAAACTCTTTTCTCAATAAATATTCAGATATTTATATTTTTTAACTTTTCCTTTTAGGCATTCATCATTCAAAATGTATTATAATTTTTTTTTGAGGCTGTTAAGTTTAGACCCTAGACCTTTGGCCATTCTACTTCCTCCCTATCAGCCCTCTCTTGCCTTTTCTCTATTCTTCCTTTTCTAGATTTCGCAACCCTTTATTTGCATGACTTTCTTGCCATTAATGTCAGTGTCATTGTCTTTCTATTGAATCTAAGCAGACAAATCTATCCAACTCATGTGTTTTCAAATTCATGCTGCTAGGGTGTTGTGAGGGCAAATCAGAAACCACAAAAATATATGTGGCCGCCTATTCATCGGCTCCAATCTCATTGGCCTTCAGTGAAACCATGTGATCTTCCTATCTTCATTTAGTCTGTTCTCTCTCTCATGCCCTACTATAGCTGATTTGAGAATTTCCACTCCCTTCTAACTTCCTCATCTCTATACCACCCTCTTCATTGTTAGTGGGAGACTTTTTGCTGTACTCCACCCTTCACTGTCAATAGGAGAGCTCTTACTTTACCTGAAGGTATAAAGTGGAGCTTCCTTTGCTTAATTTCAACACTCCTGTGCCTTTACTTCCTTTCTCCTTGCTTCCAGACCACGCTAGCAATCTCCCTTTTTTGCCTTAACTCTAAAATCTCCATTTGTACTTTGAAATCTGGTCTGTTCCTTCTTCATTGGAATACTACTTCACGATTTATCTGCTTGAGTTTTCCTTTATTTAGAGTTCCTCTTCCTCAACTAGCATCAGTTCAATGACATGTAAACATTTCAGTTTTCTCTTTTCTTGAATTAAAAAAAATTAAAAAATGAGCCAGGTGCTGTGGCTCATGCCTGTAGTCCCAGCTACTCAGGAGGCTGAGGTGGGAGGATCTCTTGAGGACAGGGGTTCATGACCAGCCTGGGCAATATAGTGAGACTCCTGTCTCTAAAATATAAATAAATAAATAAATAAATAAATAAATAAAAGTAAAAATGAAAGAAAGAAATCCCTTGTTGTTATATTATTTTGTTTATCTTATTGTTTATTATTTTAATGCTTGTATATACTCATTATCTTAGATTAATCATGTCCCATTCATTCTTCAATACATTAAAATTTGCCTTTCCTTTCACTTATTTTTATCGTCTGTTTTCCCCAATTCCAGAGTGGATGTTACACAAGGGCAGAGTTTTTGGTCTGTTTTGTTTTCGTTATATCTCAACCACCTGAAGGACACTACCTTCTCTTTTTAAAGAACTCCATTTCTTGAAACACAAAGGGCCCTTTAAATATTTTTGAATGAATGAATGAATGAATGGGCAATGGACTCCGGTGGACGATGGATAATAGGCACTGAAGGGAGAGGGAGGAAACAGTACCCTCTGAACTTTTAAGAGTTCTCTTAAGACAATAACACTATTGATATGCAGTGTCCAAGTACACCCAGACACACTGTGGTCTTTGTCATCTTTTACTTCTTCACCACCTCACCCTCCTTATCTCTTACTTCTTGAAATATTTTCTTGCCTTGAATTTCATGCCCCTGCACTCTGTTTTTTGCCCTCCAATTTTTTAGTCTTTTCAGAGTTCATTTTGCGAGGTCCTCTTCTGTTAACCTGTTGGTGTCAACTTCTAACTGTTGATGCCTTTTAGGGCTTTGACTCAGGCTCTGTTATCTTCACACATTATGCAATCTCCCTCAATATGCACACTCATTCCCATGGCATCAATTTTATCTAAATGCAGATAATTCTCAATATCTGTAGCTGAAGCCCAGTTCTTGTACCTGAGATTCCATCTATATTTATCACTCTGACCTTCTTGCTTCTAACTGCCCGTGGAATCAGGTCTCCGTCCTGTGTTCCATATCTCTGTGAACTGTGGCACTGTCTCCCCACTTTCCGAAGTCAGAGATCATGGTGATATACTTACTCTTCCTTCATCGTTCTTTCTTTCTTTTTTTTTAATTTTCTGATGATTTCTTATCCAGCCTATTCTGACTCTGCAGTATCTTCAGACTGATAATAAAAGCAATAAGTTTGTGGACAATTTCTGTTTACAAATAACCTTAAACTTACTCATTATTGTTGAAATAATTGTACTCTATTATGTTCATTGGTCCCTTTCACTCAAAAAAGTGTAAACTCCTTAATGGTAGGAGATATATCTTAGTGTTTGTTATATTCCAAGCTCCTCACACGTCTTAGCAGTTAATGTGTAATCAAAAAACATTTGTTCAAAAGGTGAGATGTTCAAGATAAATTATAATTTTAAGTAATTTAATTATTTCAATGTCTTTGGGTTTAATAGTGTTGAGTACACAATAGCTGAGATTATATATAAAGGCAATATTTTAAGGCTTTATCTCAATAGAGGAAATAGACTAGATATTATACATTTGAGTAAAAAATACATGATTTGAATGCAATCTATTAATATAACAAACTCGTGATAAAAACTCTATACAGAATCCTCAAATAAATATCAGCACTACTAATAAACATAGAATTCTTCCTTTGTATGCACGTACACTTTAAACCTTAGCAGCGAAAGGGGTGTGGCTGCAGATAATCAAAACAGTATGCTTGGAAGTATGGAAGATTCCCTAAGGAGATACTTGCCTTGCCAAGTAAAGACATTGGCAGTGTGTCAGAAATGTAAAGAATCTAAGAAACTCAAACTACAGCTTGGCCAAATTAATCTTAACATGCTGATGTTCAGAATTTTTTAATACTCTAAAGGCAGTTGTAAAATTTGAGAAAAATTTAACATTCCTCAGTAATTTGAAACAAAATCACAGCCCCTAAACATAATTTACTTTTCAACACACTTTTTTGAAGTTAATAGGCTTTATTTTTATAGCAGTTTTATGTTTATAGAAAAATTGAGCAGAAAGTACCCATGTTCCCTCCCCTCTTCCACCCTTTCTCCCACGTCCCATCTTGCACTAGTGTGGTACATTTGTTACATTTGATGATGTAATATTGATACATTGTTAACTGAAGGCCATAGTTTACGCTAGAGCTCACTCATTGTGATGTACAGTTCTATGGGTTTTGACAAATGCATGTCATGTATCCACCATTATAGTATCATACAAAATAGTCTCACAGCTATAAAAGTACTCTGAGCTTCACCTGCTTACCCCCTCTTCCTCCAGCCAAACCCCTGAAAATCACTGATTTTTTTTTACTATGTGTAGTTTTGCCTTTTCCAAGCTTCTTTGAAGTCAGAGAATGCAAAGAAGCAATATGCAGCAACACTCTTAATGAATGCTTACAATGTACAAAGCATTGAGCTAAAAGCTGGAGAAATAAGAATTCATCACCATAATGAGCTTATGATCTAATAGAGCTAGCGGGTACGTAAATAAATAAATAAGTCACAATAGACTGAGGTAAGTATAGGAGTCTTATTAAAAATATATAGAGGTAGCACAATAGCAAAAAACTGTCTCTAGATGGGAGTAAATGGAGGGTTGCTTGGTTAAGCTTCCCAGAGGAAATGATTTCTAAGCTGGGTTCTGAGAGATCCATAGGCTTTGCTGGAACAAAGGAGTCATCCATCTCTAGTTTCTGTATTTTGACATTTCCAGGAGCCATTTACACTAAATACATTTCATACATATAGCCACTTGAAAACTACTCTCTTTTCATATATTCTTGATATGGTCTAGTATTTTATTGGCACTATATCCTGGGCAAATGACAAATAGAAATAAGTGAAAACAATTTAAAAGACTTGCACTGCATGTGCAAATAATGATGTTATTGACCCAATCTGCTTGTACTTGGACTTGTTTTTCTGTCAGTGATGATCAATTTGTGACCAATATGGCTGGAATTAAGGGTGTTGTCAGAGCCTATTAAGTCATCTGTTACACACGGAGCCTAAACATATGACCCTCAGTTACTCTGTCACTCAGTTTTGTGACAGAATAAACTGCCAAAATGGTTTAAAGTTTGTTTATTCAAACAGATATGTGCACATATATACACAATAAATGTTGACAAATGTTTCTGTTTTTTCCTTTAAGTAAATTTCTATTCTGAAAAAATTAGTACATTAAAATGATTATAGAGAATTTGAAGTTTTATTTTTTTACATTTCTGCACCCCCAAGTATATTTTGGATATCTGTAATTATGAATGTGAATTGGATGAAAACGCTCAATAAATATTTGTTGGATAAAAGCATGAGTACAAGGCTTATAATCCAGAAAATGAAAGACATAAAACTCAATACCACATTGAGATATTTTTTAAAAACCATTTTGATATTTCATAAAATTCTTTATTTTCATAATTTCTTATTCATACCCTTTAATTTAGACCAACAATATGGATCACTGCAAATAACTTTGAAAACATAAAGGGGTCTTATCAGCCTATTACTTTAGGTAATTGAAGTAAGAACTATTTGGCTTATTGTGCATATTAATCTCACAGAGAAATTTTCAGATCGTGGGCATAGCTTTAATTAGCTGTTTGCCTCAGATCTTCTGAAAGACTCAACCTTTAGTCATGTTTTAAATAAAAAAGAAAATACGGAGTGGCTCAAGTCATTTCCTGTACTTAAAACTTTTGGCAAAAATGAGTTCCAGGGTTGTTAAAACTGATGTGTTCAATTTTGGCAGCTTCTTTTGTCCTCAGGGTTCATTGTAACATCTGCTGTTCTATAGTGTATATACTAATCATGAGCGGCCTTGTTTTCTTATTGTTTTTTAATCCTTAAATATATATGCAAAACAAAACTTACAACAGCCTTTTAGGATGAAGGAAATTGTAAAATGATATTGGCCTAGTTTTGGGAAAACACAAGTTTTTCTCTTCAATTAAGTCCAAAACATATGAATTTAACACCTATAAAATAAAATTTCTCTTTTTATTTCATGCAAAGAACCTAATAAAATGAAACAATTAATTTCCTAAATTGCATCATTAAGGAAGACTTGTGATGACCTTAGCTTCCATTGATATGCCTACAGCAACAGTCTTAATAAATTTCTTCCCAGACCCAGGCATTTTTTGGTATCTCTAGCTGGGGAAAATTAGCTTCGTAAGGCACGGATAGACAGAGGGAGCCCTTATGGCAGCTGTTCCTGTGATTACAAAACAAACAGCTGTTCTGGTCTCAATGAACTATATGTTGAAAAGAAATTATAAGCCACTCACTTGCTAGTTAAAAAGTCTTGGGGTTTGAAAAAACAACTTATCTCATACTCTGGGAAACAAGTAGATGTTCTTTAACCCAAGCATCCCTGTGGGGTGTGGGTGTGTGCATGGGCCCATGTGTGTGATATGAATTATAAAACTTTATATAAGATTTCAGATGTGTAGTTTGCTAAGTGTTATATATGCATATATATTAAACAGTTGAACAATTTTTAAAATAAATTTTATTTATTAAAAGTTTTAGTTTTACAGAAAGATTGTGATAGCAACAGAGTTTCCATACACCCTGTACCCAGTTTCCTGTTATTAACATCTTGCAATAGTACAATACATGTTATAATTAATGTATCAATATTAGCCTATTATTATTAATAAGTTCATATGTTATTCAGATTTCCTTAGCTTTTACCTAATGTCCTTTTTCTGTTCCAGATCACATCCAAGATATTATATTACATTTTGTTGTCCTGTCTCCTTATGCTCCTCTTAGCTGTGACAGTATGTCAGACTTTCCTTGTTTTTTATGTCTTTGACAGTTTTGAGGAGTACTGGTCAGGTGTTTTGCATATTTTCTTCATTAATCACTCTCTTAAAAATTTATAGCTAGTGGATAAATTCCCCTTTGTCTAAGGTTTAGGGATGCAAAAGAGTGACACTAATTACCTTCAGTTGAAGTTGATGTCCCCATTTCTAGATCGCATCAGCAAGAAGCTTCCTTGGTATAGAAGACTGGATATTTTTCCAGGATTCCTGCTGTAAGAAACAATATCCTGGCAGTTGTTGTGACCCTGTATAAAAAAATACATTTTTATGTAGATGTCCTTGAAAACTGTGAAGGTCTTTTGATGATCTAAGTAACAAAGACACAATTCTGGGTTTTCTAGTTGGTAACATTCAGGTATTATTCGGTGCTATTCTGAATTGAAGACATGGCTGTTCTGGGGTTCTCTCATCTGATTGAAACACTGCATTATAACCAGTAGTAGGAAATGGTGTGTGTATATGTGTGTGTGTGTATGTGTGTTCTCCAGCAGAATATTTTTATTTATTCAACAAATATTCATTGAGCCTCCATTCTATGTCAGGCACTTAGCTAGTTGCACTGACAACTTAGTTCATGAGCCATTTTCATGTCTCTTTTCTGGTGATTACCCAGTTTCCCTGTTGCCTGTTCCCCAAGTCTCCCAGTAAACCCTTGAAGATCACATTTTAAAGAAATCAAATTCAATTGACCTTAAATTATAAACAAGTTAGATCAGACGTAAATATTTTTAAACTGTAAATGAAAGAAGTAAATTACTAAACAATGCTAGCTTTGTACCTGGCTTATGGCCTAAGATGTATGATGTGGTATCTTATGATTACAAATGTAAATCATTAAATTGGGAACAAAGGTTACACATTATGTGGGATTACGTTTTTCTTTCTTCTAAGTCATTTGTTTTGCATATGTTTTGCAAATAAAGATTTTATTGTTTTGTAAGTCAGCCAATATTTTTAGTTTCATAGTCTAGACTGGTAGATTGCACCCATATTGACATCCTATGCAGTCAGTAAACACTGCCCATGAATAAAAAGGACAAAATTGTAGGGCTGTATATCTCTGCATGCAAGCTTTAAAAAAAATTTATTCTTTACATGCCATTTAGCTTTATTTTGTGAATTCCGAGAATTTATGCATTTTTATTTTGCCTTTTGATAGATTTGAAAATGTTATTTCAGTCTAGCATTAGACGCAGGTTTTACAAAATATCTTCTGTCTTGAGTGTGTGGAAAGCAAAGAGGAAAATTTGCTGTTATCTTGTGTTTCTTTGTACCTTTAAATGGTGTCATGTACTCCAAGGTTAATTAATTATGGTGCCTTGGAAATAATATCTCTTAAATATATAGCATCAGCATAAAATCAAGAAAACATTAGCTCTTGATTTTGAAAATGTTTGCAAATTTAAAATAATTTCTCCAGAAGTCCAGCAGTTTTTATTTTGTTTTGTCTTTTTAAAATTAGAAATGTCGTGACATCCTGTGCATGGATTCTAAATTAACTCCTGCTTAGTTTGGAGTATGTCTGTAAAGATACAAAATCATCAATAGTTCAGAAACCTAAAAAGAAGGTCACAAATGAAGTGTTCTGTGGAATTAAGCCTGTGGAAGGGAAGATCACAAGTTCTCTACTTACCAACCATGTGATATTTTTCCTTCTTATGTGAAGTGGGAATATTGATACATTTATGTGCTCGGTTATTAAGTAAATTATGCCAAAGGTTTCATCATCTTTTATTATAAGACATCTGCATGTAGACATTAAGGAAGGATACATTTATTTGTAGGTTCCCTTGATTAAAATTCTTTTGTTCAGGGACTATGCTAGCTCTTACTGACCCTTCCTAAGGTATCTAGGGAGACATTTATCCCTCTTTTTAAGGATTTACTTAGGACTACCCCATACAAGAGCTAACTGGATTAAGCCCTGAAGAGGCTATGAGTAGCTTTCTTTTTCATCAGTTATACATTTGCCCTTCATACTCCTAAGAAAGTAGTAAAAGTTCAGAATATCCATTTTTCTGCAGTAGAGAGCCTGGAAATTCTCCAAATTGGTTCCACTGTACAATGTTTCACCAAAGCCTTTCAAATCATCCATCCTTCAACATGAGCAAGAAATGCCAATTTAGGGTATAGGACTCTTCAGACACTTAATTTTTCCACCTTCAAACAGAAGGTTGGAAGCAATGTGGATAAAATGTGAATATTCATTGAGCATTATATTTATAAATATGTACTAGGAAATGAGTAAGCATGTAAAAACCGTTGACCAGTTTCCTTCTCTCAGGCTCATGAAAGTACCATCTTGTTGAGATTAAAAGAAAGTGTTGTCTAACTCAGACATGGAAGCTTCCCCTAATGTTATGCAGCTCCCAATCAGTAACACTTGTGTTTCTAGAGCTCAACAAACCACAGAAAGAAAGAAGGAAGGAAAGAAAGAATCTGATTGATTTCTTCTCTTATTCTGAGGCCTGTAAGCTGATAAAATGAGAGAAATCCTGACCTGGCCCTAAGCTATAAGAAAGAGTGTTTCATAATACTAACTTATTGTGTTAGTTTGCTAGGGCTGCACTAACAAAGCACCATGAACTGGGTAGCTTAAAACAGCTGAATTTTATTGTCTCATAGTTCTGGTGGTTAGAAGTCAGAAATCAAGTTGTCAGCAGGGCTGTGTTCTCTGTGAAACCTGTAGTGAATCCTTCTTTGTCTCTTCCTAACTTTTGTTGGTTTTCTGGAAATCTTTTGGTGCTCCTTGGCTTACAACTGCATAACTCCAATCTCTGCCTTTGTGGCCACATGACTTTCTCCCTGTGTTGTCTTCACACGGCCATCTTCTCATAAGGACAATATGTTGTACTAGGAGGCCACCCTACTCTAGTATGAACTCATCTAAGCTTAACTAATTACATTTGCAGTGACCCAGTGTCCCTATTTCCAAATAAGATTATCTTCTGAGGTACTGTGAGTTAGAAGCTCAACATATTTTAAGGGGTGGAGGGGCACAGTTCACCCAATTACAATCATTTCTTTTTGTCAGTTGTGTATTACATGGCTATGACTTGTTCTGAAAAGTGGGGTGACATTTTCATTGGTGATACTCATTCAACACATCTGAGCAGGCAGTGTCCAGAGATACCAAGAAGAGAAGCTTCCTGTCTTTAGGAAGGTTAGAATCTAGTTGAGGAAACAGACCATTTATAACTGATTTATGTAAAGTGATAATTCTTAGCAGTGGGGACAAAGTGCTGTGAAAGCAGCTGATGGAGTGGTAAATTTTTCTTGGCTTGAAGTGATTTTTATTTTCTTTATGCTTTGACACACTAACTACCATGTGAGTTGTATCTAAGTCACACTACTTTTGAGCCTGGGGCCTCGTGAAGCATATGTAACTCACACATCTCTTCACCTTGAGCCGTGTGAACTATTTTTCAAGTTGCCTATAACTCATGCACAGAAAACAATAAAAAAAATTATTTTCATTAAATTAGAAAGGATCGTTTTGTTTTAGAAATTTTTATTCTGTTTTCGTAATAAAACACCATGGCCCCAGGGAAATTTTTTTTTTTTATTGTGGCAGTCAATGTTTTAATGTTTTCTGAGTTTTCTACAATGAGAATTTATTAGTTCAAGGAGACATTTTCATAAAGGGAATAGACAAAAGGATGTGATTTGAAGCATTTAAGATATACGCCAGAGACCAGCTTTCCACTACTGTGGAGGAAGAGATTACATAGCGATTGCTTTCTGTATGAGATCTGTCATTTATTCATCTGTCATCCATCATTCAACAAGCACCGGATCAGTGCCTGCCAGGCACTGTTCCAGGTGCTGAGGATACAATCTTGTACAGACAGGCTATATCCTTGCTTTCAAGGAGCTTATAGTCTGGTAGGAAAGTAGACAAAAATGTAAAGAGATAAATCGTTACAATTTGTAATAAAGAAAATAGTGGCAGAAATGCAGGAAAAGTCTCCGTGTGTCTCTGCCTTCACATGGCCGTCACATATTAGGAGGGAATATTTAAGCTCTGAATCCTCAAGAATGAGAATGTGCTGACCATGCAAAACAGCAGGAGAATTTAGAGTGGGATTTTTGTTGGAGAGGTACAGTAGAAAGTTGAAGAGTTAGGTATGGTGTTTGAGTGAGTT
The DNA here is from genome assembly GCA_023783475.1 of Daubentonia madagascariensis. Taxonomy (NCBI): domain Eukaryota; kingdom Metazoa; phylum Chordata; class Mammalia; order Primates; family Daubentoniidae; genus Daubentonia; species Daubentonia madagascariensis. The sequence continues at coordinate 66,786,974 of JAKFHU010001209.1, forward strand.
TCAGATAAGAAACATTTGTAAGTTATCTGCGCAAAGGTGACGTGGAGTGGATCAGCACAGTATCGATAGTGAAGGTCAAGTACAACAACTTGCAGAATCCTTTACCTGAGTGTCAGGTGTTGGCAGAACAGATGAAAAGGGAACATTAGAGAAGCAAAGGGATGAAAAAGATTGAGGCAGAGTGAGGGAGAGGAGGATACTGAGTTGTCAATAATGTTAAATTACAGAGGTTCCAAAAGAGTACTGACAAAGGTGCTAGGAAAATATCAAGTAATTTGCCTATACTTATGTATCAATGTATATAAATTTATACATGTGTATACCTTTGGCTTCTGCAATTCTACCTTTATACATTTATCTTCAGAAATTATCAGAAATTTGTGCTAAGATGTCTGTACAAAGAAATAATTTTAATGTGGTTTATAATAAAAAATAGAAGCAAACTATATAGTAATAGAATATTGGTTTAATAAATTGTCATGTATCCATACAGTGGAATAGTATGCAGCTGTTTACAAGTATATTATAAAGAAACAAGTCTCAAATTTTTTATTTCAATACTCTTTTACTCTCTTAAAAATTATGGAGAACCCTAAAAAGCTTTTGTTATTTTGGGTTATATCTACAGTATTTACCTTAGATCCTATCTTTATCCTATTATTATTCTGATGTTATAGTTCAACTCAGGTTCCTCTTTACTGTGCTCTGGGACCAAGGTAACCAGGCATAAAATAATAACTTCTGAGACATGTAGACAAGCATAGATACATACCAATAGATGTTTTCTATAATGAGAAAGAATAAAATGAATATAATGGTTAAAAAAATTTCCAGTATACCACCAAAAGTTGACTCTTGGGACGTCCAGGCAGACTCTATGAACTAAATGGCCTCAAAACCTCAAAATCAAAATTTAAAATAATATGTTGTTTTTCCTATCAAGATGGTTCTGAGGAATTTATAAGTAATTTTCTGTATGAGAACCTATTTCTGAGTAAGGAAAAATGTAATTGTGTTTGTTACTTCATTGTAGTATCCTTGTTTCTTGTTTAGCAATATCCTGAACAGGCTTTGCAAGATGCTCAGAAAATGGTTTCATGGGTGTAGCGACAGGCTAAACAGGAATTCAGAGAAAAGATCTAACAGGCCCTGCTGGTTTCTCAGAAGCAGCCCTGCGTAGCGTAAGAGGCCTTCATTAGGAGACATGCACCTCCAGGCCAATCAACTAACTGCAGTGTCAAACCTGCTTCTAGCTTACTCCTTTGTTTGATTAAATCGAGCCAAATTTAGCTACTGAGGGGCTCCTCCTCTATTTAATCAAATAGTCTTAGTGCTGTAGGGAATCTTGGTGCAATAAGCTGTCATCATCCTAATGCAGTCCTCTTGTAAGAGTCCTTATCCAATATATGAACCCCTTGGACAGCATCCCCCATCATTATTGACCAGGATTCCTTTAACATCTTCAGTAATTTAAATTTCACTACCTATACCAGGCAACCTGTTCTTTTAATTGAATAGCTTGAACTGTTATGAAGTTGTTACATAGAGCAGCAAAGTATTTCCTAAATAGAAAAAGACCTATTGGTCTCCTTCTATCCCTTGGGGTGACATAGAAGAACTCCAGTCCCTCTTTCTCAGGTTATTCCTTCAAGTATTTGGAAGCAACCATGTTATTTTGCCCAAATATTTTTGTTTTCAGCACAGATATTTACAGTTTGCTCATCACATGGTTTCAAGTCTCTTTACAATTCTCATTTTTCTCTGGACATATTTTGAATTAAACAATGTCCCAGATTTGAACACAAAATTCTGTGCCTGTGTGTAGTAATGAGTAGTCCCATCAAATTGTACATTCCTATGGCATTTACAGTTAAATAAAAGTTTTAAGTATTTTTCAGATACCTTATCTTGTCTCTTTCTCTGTATTGTACTTCTTGGGAATTTCTTTTTACCCAAGTTTTGAATTTTATTCTTATCTTGTGAAATCTAATGGTTGATACAGTATAACAATCCAAGGGTAATTCAGGATTTCAGATTTTTCATTCAAACACTTGTCTATCTTTAACCAGTTTATAGGAATTCTTTTTTCCTTTGTTTTTAAAAATGACCCATTTCCCACAGGTAGGTTTATATAGACTTATGGCTGGTGTCTGTTCTGATTTCTTGATGCTATGCTGTACCACTGGTTCCATATTTTGAATGTCACCCACTCCTGATCTTAAATATGTCAAAAGGATTGAATGTAGATTGAGGGATAGATTTAATGTAAAACATCAGAATGACACCAATACTCTATAAAAATAATAGAAAATAAATCTTTATGAATATGGAATAAGGAAAGTTAGAAAATGCTTTTAATAAGCCAATTTTATTCTGATTTTACTTATGATAATTACAAGTTAATGTATTAACTTGAGAGTAATCTATTTGATGGTTAGAAAAATTAATTCTTAAAAAATGTGTTGTTATTCCATTGGGCCAATTCTGTGTTAGTTTTCGAAGTAAAATAATTGTTCGAAGTAAAAAGTCCTTCTTCTCTTCAAGTCTGTTTCCTTCTTGCAGTTTTAATCCGATGCATGTAATTCCTGCTCATGCAAGTTAATGCTTACTTCTTATTTGTTTTCATTTCCTGTTGCCTTCAGAGCTCCACAGAGAGAAGGTGCTATTTCTGCAGTTTCTAATTCATGTAGCTTTCCCAGGCAGATTGTTTATTTAATGGAAAAGAAGAGAGGTACACTCTATGTTTGGAGTTATATAAATGTTCTTAAAAAGGATTTCCTCATTTATTCCACTTTAGCCTTCCTGTTCAGGGAGAGCTTTAAATGTGATCACTATATGATGACAGCTGCAGTTACAATTTTATAATAGTACCAAATATATTGAATACATTGGGAATAAGGAAGGCAAAATGGAATAATAATTCCTAATTTGTCTCCATATATATATATTATCAATGTAGGATTATCGCATATTTACACATTCAAAACCAGCTTATCATTATAAACCCAATGATAAAAATAACTCGTAGTGCTATGGTACTAGCTAAGTTTGGATGGAAGTTATTGAAAAGAAACTGATAATGTATTATTCTGTATGTTCTGTCTTATAGTTTATTTCTCTTTTTATCTCACGTTCTTACTCTATAGAGTTTATGCACCAAGTTGTAGTTGAAGTTGGAAAATTCTTTAAAAGGTGTTATAATAGAAGAATATTTTCAATCAGAAACAGTTTCTTTTATATTCCCCTTGACATCACTTTGTGATTTGTTTTAAAATAAATATAGAATTCAGAATAAACCATAAATAAACCCTAAAACCTTTTACATTGTTGCAAATACAATTATTTCTCAAATATGTAACTGGATTGGGCACATGGTACTACAGAGAGAAGAGAAACAGCAGTGATTAAAATGTCATTAAAAATAACATTTTATAATGTTAATATTTAATATAACAAATATTTACATATATAATATTTACATATAACATGTAATACTTATATGTATTATGTATATTATATATAACATTACAAATAATATATTTGATATATTTATAATGCATATATTATATGTATTTTAATATATTTATATATTACATTTATTTATAAATATAAATACACTGTTCAGGTTGGAATTACATTAAGGCCTTTTTATTTTATGGAGTGAATACTTATAGATCAGTCATAGATATTTTTTCTCAGAACATTTTTATACCATGTTAAGCATTATAGTATAAAAATAGTGAAGAAAAGCCATCAAAATACCAGCCCAACATAATTAAGAAAAGAAGGCAAATATTAGTATATAATTTTTATCTAAAGCATGATCTCTATAAATATAGGTGACTTATTTAAGGAGAAAAGGAACATGTTCAAGTCACTGAAATAGCAGAGAGAAATGTCAGGAATTCATTGTTATGTGAGGGAAATATGTTTCCTCTATATAATAATAAGCAGTTGTCATGTATTTTTTCACAGCTTCTTGAAGTTGACACATGACCTTTACATTTTTTGTGCATGGTACGTGATTTTCTTGTTTGGAGTTGCACTGGGTTTGTTCTGCAGTAAAGTACATTAATTGCTCTATTATTCTTTTTATTTAGAATTTTGGACATTACTTCCAGAATAATCATAGTTTGAAGTGCCTCAAAATCTTTGAAGTCAGAAAAGTAAGGGAAGTTGCTTTATGTCAAATATGCTAAAAGCAAATAAACATTGAATAAATGTTGGATAGACACATAGTTTTCTTTGTGTTTATCTCAAGCATACATTGAAAGCTTACTGAACTGTGTTAACTTGTACAATCAATGTCATAAAAGAATCACAGCTCTGGAAACTTCTTCTTGGTTCCTTTAGGCAGAACCACATCTGAAACAAAAGTGAGAGAAAGTGTGATTGTGCAAAAGAACTTAGAGGAAAGGATTTTATATATGTGCTCAACAGCTGTTCCTCTTATGCTCACCTGTACTGCCAGGTCATGCATCCTTTCTTTTCAGTTGTCTTCCTTTCTTATTGTAAGTTAGGACAAGTAATTGCTTCCTCTACTGTCCTCAGTTTTGGGTTACATTAGCCTACTACTCCGTGGGCCAGATGTTTCTTTGGCCAAGATGGCTCATTCTTCTCCTTCTGTAGGCTTGAGCCTGTCACCATAGTTCTTTTTTATCATATCCTTTCAACGCCTTGAAGATTTCCTTCTGTGCCTTTCAGGGTCCTTCACAGCTTTCAGAAATGAAGGCTGATTATCACTGACATGATTGACTACTTTATTTCCTAGTTGTGGTTTTCTCAGTACAATTTATCTCCACAACTCTTTTTATCATGTCCTTTGAGCTGTTTCCACCTATTAGTTTAATAATTTCATAACTTCTTTCTTTGTATGTTCTAAGACATTATGACAAAGAAGGAAACGTAGGTGAATTGAAACTCACATTTCAATGGAATAAAGCTAAGAGTGCTTTTAAAGAGAAGGCTCATCTGTACTACTGAACTTCTCTATTGTCAGAATATAAAGAAGATGGTTCTTTATTTTGCAAATCTAAAACCTGAATCACAGGACATTCATTACTACAGTAGACTTCCACTTAGCAAAATATTTACAATTTACTGTTAACAATTAGAGTATAAGTAATATTGAGTGTTGTAATTATTGCTATATAGGTCAGTTCAGAGCCTGCTTAACACAAAAATCTGAATCTCAGATCCAACCTATTTTGTTCCCAGGGCTGGTGTGGGAATTTTACCTAGATTTCCTGCAACTAATGGATCTTGAATGATGTCTAATAGTTCTAAGCTATAGTCACTGGGATTAGATCACAGTGGGAATTATTTATTGATTAGTTCCACTCAATCAGTACATACAGTGATTCGTATCTTCACTAGGTGGTATGTTCTGCAGTTAGTCTATAGGGCAAAACCCCACACATTGAAAATTACTGAGAATATTTTAAATAGCACATGAAGTACACTAAAGATGGTTCCATGTATGAAAACACCAAATAGTAATACAGATTGAGCATCCCTAATCCGAAAATCCAAAATCAGAAATGCTCCAAAATCTGAAATTTTTTGGGTGCAGGTCTGATGCCACAGATTGTACACACAGGTGGCTGAGATATTGACACCTTTGCTTTCTGATGGTTCAATCTGCACAAACTTTGTTTTGTGCACACAATTATTAAAAATATTGTATGAAATTACTTTCAGTCTGTGTGTATAAGGTATATATGAAATATAAATGAATTTTGTGTTTAGACTTGGATCCTATGCAAATAATCAAAAAATCTGGAATATCCCAAATCCAAAACACTTCTGGTCCCAAGCATTTCAGATAAGAGATACTCAACGTGAAGTATCCATACCTTAAAATGTGAAAACTACTAAGCCAGACTAAAGAAGAAAACTCAAGTAAGATCTATTAATATAATGTGTATGTCTGTTCAAACCAGTCTTCTTTTAAGATAGACATCAAAGTCCTAGCAGTGAATTGGAGATGAGTGGAAGACTCTAAGAGGATCCTGCTTCCTGGTACATTTTACTCAATTCTGTTTTCACAGTAAGCCTTAATCATGCTGATAGTGTTGTAAAGATTACAAGAGGTATAGTAAGGTCACAACTATGCATGGGGATGAGATGCTGGTCAGGTTCTAAAGTCAGGAGGTTGATTAATTGAGTTATGTTACAACCTCACTGTGATCCTCCTTCTGAACTGTGATAGCTTTTTATTTGTAACACCTATATGGGTTACAACATTTTTTCTTTTGGTTGTGTTATTTTTGTACTTGTACTAGCTCTCTTGCAGAGTCCATGTCTTATACATATTTTTGATTAAATAAAAAAGTAGGCACTAAATAAATGCTTGTTGAGCAGCTAAATTAATTTTTAGCCTACAACTTTCTAATTTATTCTTTTACATTCTAGTCCATGCCCACTCATGTAGACTGGTGCTTTTTTTCTTCCTTTCACTATTTCTATTTTTTACTATAATCTGACGAGCAGCTTCGACCTTTCCTTCTTCTCTCTCTCCTTATCTTTCTCTGTTTTTCTCACCTTCTTTGTTTCTTTCCCTTCTCTGTACTTCCCTTCCAGCCAACTCCATTCCAACTCATTTGAACACAGATTTCATGTCTCTTAAAATAAAAATTAGTGTTTTCATAAACATTTTAATAGCTCGTGAAAAGTTTTAGCAATTCAGAAAAGTACAAAGAAGAGAGTAACAGTAAACTTCCCACTCACTGTTACCATTTGTAAGCATTATTCCAGATATCTATAACAGCCTGTCTGCAGCTAAATGGCTGAATGGACGATGATAATAAAAGTAGCAGCAGCCAACACTTGCTGGGCAGTGTTAAAAATGCTTTCAGTGTATTTATTTAATCCTTCCTGTGAGGTCATGGTTGTTTTTATTTCCATTTTACAGATGAGGAAACTGAGACTCCTGGCAGTTAAACAACTTAGTCAAGCTTACATAACCAGTAAATGCTGATTGAGTAAACAAGGGCCCTTAGAAATTGGTTTGGGAAATTAAAGAGGATGGAATGACATTCTTTTGTTTTTTTAATTAACAGATTTAATATTTTTTTAGAGCAGTTTTAGGTTCATAGCAAAATTTAGCAAAAAGTAGGGAGTTCCCATATGCTTTCCCCTCTCCCACCCACACCCTTCCCTCCCCTACCATCAACATCCTACACCAGAGTGGTACATTTACAACTGATGAACTGACATTGACACATGATTATCACCCAAAGTCCATAGTTTATGTTAGGGTTTACACTCTGTGTTGTATATTCTGTAGGTCTTGACAAATGTATAATGACATGAATCCACCATTATAGTGTCATGGAGAGTAGTTTCACTGCCCTAAAAACCCCTATGCTCTACCTGTTCATGTCCCTTTTTCTTCCTCTCGTTCTCTGCAAACCCTAGAAACCACTGATCCTTTTACTGCCTGCATAGTTTTGCCTTTTCCAGAATGTCATATAGTTGGAATCATATAGTATGTAGCTTTTTCAAATTGGCTATTTAAACTAAACAGTACCTCTTAGTGTTCTTTCATATCTTTTCATGGCTTGATGAGTGACATTACTTCTGCATAAGAAAATTTTAAGGAGCTGTTAAAAGCAATATTTTTATTTCACCCTGAGAAGAGATGGAAATATGCTTTTAAATAGAAATTTTATTAATATTTGAACATCCCCTGCTTCTTTCAGAGAGTATGATTAGGAGCATATGAAAACTATCACAGATCACTTAGTGTGGAAGTTAAGTAATATAAACATGTAATGAGAACTAGATTGTCAATTCTGACCTAGTTGATTTGGTAGCATGAACTATTAGCAGTATGGACTTAGATTTTACTATTGTTTAACCCTTGTATGTTGTGAGAACCAACTATGTACTTACAGAATTTAATAGAATGAAACTTAACATTATGCCTTCCAAAGAGAAGAGAAAGGTTTAAATGTGATTTTTTGCCTAAATTTAATCCATGTATACTTGCATAGACTTTTAAAAAATACTTTCATTTGTATTTAATTAAAATGCAAGGTAGATAATTAGGGTAGTCATTGGAAGTTCATGGTTAAATAAATGTAGCTGGGGTGAAATCTGTCATAATGGAAAATAGTTTTGTCTATGCTTTACCTTATGTCCTATGTTTTCTTAATAAGAATCGCAGACTCTTAAGAGTTTAAAGGAAAGTAAAATGCCATCAAAATTGAGGAAATATGTGTATTTTGTACTGTTTGAAAATTTCTTCAGTTTGTTGTTTTGGCACTGATACTAGCTATAATACCTAACGATGAAGAGTTGCTATTGATTCTAAGCCATGGAATATGTTTTCAACTTTGCTGTCATCTTATCAGGGAATTAAATTAGCTGGGAACTTGGTACAAATCACCATAAGAAAACTGGGTAGGTGATTATTGTGGTGAGACTATTTTGTATGGGTATAGATGGTCCCTGACTTATGATGGTTCAACTTAACAATGGTTTAATCTTACGATTTTTCAACTTTATGATGGTGCAAAAGTGATACTCGTTCAGTTGAAACCATACTTCAGATTTTGAAATCTGATATTTTCCCAGGGTAGCAATATGTGGTAAGATACCTTCTTGATGTTGGACAGTGGCAGCGAGTCGCAGCTCCCAGTCAGCTACGTGATCTTGATGGTAAAAAACCAATACTATACTTTACAGTGTACTGCATTCAATAAATTACATGGCATGTTCAGTGCTTTATTATAAAATACCTTTGTGTTAGATGGTTTTGCCCAACTGTAGTCTATTTTTTAAAAAAAACTTTATTAATTTATATTTATTTCATAAAATTTAGGGGGTACAAGTGTTTTCTGTTACAAGGATAAATTATGTCTTGCTGAAGTCAGGGCTTTCAGTGTACCCGTCACCAGAATAGTGTACATTGTACTAGATAGGTAGATTTTTATCCATCAACCCACTTCCACCCTCCCCCCTTTCTTAGTTTGCAATGTCTATTACTGCTCCATGACCATATATATCCCTTTAGCTCCCACGTGTAAGTGAGAACATGTCGTATTTGTTTTTCCATTCCTGAGATACTTCACTGAGGATAATGGTCTCCAGTTCCATTGAAGTTGCTGCAGAAAACATTATTTCATTCCTTTTCATGGCTAAATAGTACCCCATGGTGTATATATGCCACATTTTCTGTCTCTACTCCTCAGTTGATGGGCATTTAGGTTGATTCCACATCTTTGCAATTGCGAATTGTGCTGCGATAAACATTTGGGTGCAGTGTCTTTTTTAATAAAATGTCTTCTTTTCCCAAATGGTAGATCTACTTTCAGTTCTTTGAGGAATCTCCATATAGCTTTCCATAGCAGTTGTACAAGTTTACACTCATCAACAGTGTATAAATGTTCCCTTTTCACCACAACTATGCCAACATCTATTGTTTTTTGACTTTTTAATAATGGCAGTTCTGACAGGGGTTAAGTGGTATCTCATTATGGCTTTAATTTACATATCTCTGATGATTAGTGATGTTGAGCATTTTTTCATTTGTTTGTTGGCCATTTGTCTATCTTCTTTCGAGAAGAGTCTGTTCATGTCTTTTGCCCACTGTTTTGATGGGATTATTTGGTTTTTTCTTGCTGATATATTTGATTTCTTTGTAGATTTTGGATATTAGCCCTTTGTCAGATATATAGTTTGCAAATATTTTTTCCCATTCTGTAGGTTGTCTGTTTACTCTGTTGATGAGTTCCTTTGCTGTGCAGAAACTTTTTAGTTTAATTACATCCCATTTATTTATTTTTATTGTTGCTATATTTGCTTTTTGGGTGTTAGTCATAAATTTTTTGCCTATGCCAATGTCCAGAAGAGTTTTTCCTACATTTTCTTCTAGAATTTTTATGGCTTCAGGTGTTACATTTAAGTCTTTAATCCATCTTGAGTTAATTTTTGTTTATGGTAAGAGATAGGGATACTGTTTCTGCATCTGGCTGGCTATCCAGTTTTCCCAGCACCATTTATTGAATGGGACATCCTTTCCCCAGTGTATGTTTTTGTCTGCTTTGTCAAAAATCAGTTGATCATAGCCATGTGGTTTTATTTCTGGGTTCTCTATTCTATTCTATTGGTCTGTGTGTCTACCTTTATACCAGCACCATGCTGCTTTGGTTACTATAGCCATGTAGTATAATTTAAAGTCAGATAATGTGATGCCTCAGGATTTGTTCTTTTTGCTTAGGATTGCTTTGGCTATTTGGGGTCATTTTGGTTCCATATGAAGTTTAAGATTCTTTTTTCTAGATGCATGAGAAATGACAATGGAATTTTGATGAGTGTTGTGTCTGTAAATCACTTTGGGCAGTAAGGACATTTTAACAATGTTGATTCTTCCAATCCATGAGCATGGGATGTTTTTCCATTTGTTTGTGTCATCTGTGATTTCTTTCATCAGTCTTTTGTGGTTCTTCTTGTAGAGATCTTTCACGTCCTTGGTTAAGTATATTCCTACATATTTTATTTTCTTTGTAACTGCTGTAAATGGTATTGAATTCTTGTTTTAACCCTCAACTTGACTGTTATTAGTATACAGAAATGTTGTTGATTTGTGTACATTAATTTTTTAACCTCAAACTTTACTGAATTTATTTATCAATTCTAGGAGTCTTTTGGTGGAGTTTTTAGGGTTTTCTAGGTATAAGATCATATCGTTGGCAAACAGGGATAGTTTGATGTCCACTTTCCCGATTTGGATGCCCTTTATTTTTTTCTCTTGCCTGATTGCTCTGGCTAGGACTTCCATTACTATGTTGAATAGAAGTGGTGACAGTGGGCATCCATGTCTTGTTCTGGTTCTTAGGGGGAGTGCTTTCAGCTTTTCACCATTCAGTATGATGTTGCCTATGGGTTTGTCTTATATGGCTTTTATTATTTTGAAATATGTTCCTTCTATGCCTAGTTTGATGAGGGTTTTTATCATGAAGGAGTGCTGGATTTTAATGAATGCTTTTTCTGCATCTATTGAGGTGGTCATATGGTCTTTGTTTTTACTTCTGTTTATGTGGTGAATCACATTTATTGATTTACACATATTGAACCATCTTTGCATCCCTGGGATGAATCCCACTTGATCAGGAGGGATTATTTTTTTGATGTGCTGTTGAATTCAGTTTGCTAGTATTTTATTGAGGATTTTTGCATCTGTGTTCATGAGGGATATTAGTCTGTAGTTTTCTTTTTTTGTGGCATTCTTTCCTGGCCTTGGTATCAGGGTCATACTGGCTTCATAGAATGAGTTAGGGAGGATTTCCTTCTTGATGATGTTATGGAATAGTTTCAGTAGAATGGGTGGAAGTTCCTTTTTGCAGGTCTGGTAAAATTTGGCTGTGAATCTATGTGGTCTGGAGCTTTTGTTTGTTGGGAGAGATTTTATTACTCTATCTCATTATTCATTATTAGTTTGTTCAGGATTTCTATTTATTTCTGATTCAAGCTTGGGAGGTCATATGTTTCCAAAAATTTTTCCATTTCTCTAGATTTTCTAGTTTCTGTGCATAGAGATTTTCATAGTGTTGATGGATGATATTTTGTATTTCTGTGGTATCAGTTGTAATGTCTCCTTTTTCATGTCTGATTGAGCTTGAGTCCTTTCTCTTCTATTTCTTCTTACTCTAGCTAGAGGCCTATTGATTTTGTTTATCTTTTCAAAGAACCAACTTTTTGTTTCATTGATCCTTTGTGGTTTTTTTTGGCTCCCATTTCATGTAGTTCTGCTTTGAGCTTTGTTATTTCTTTTCTTCTGCTAGCTTTGGGTTTGGTTTGTTCTTCTTTCTCTAGTTCCTTGAGGTGTGACATTAGTTTGTTTAATTTGTAATTTTTCTGTCTTTTTGATGTAAGCATTTAAGACTATGTACTTCCCTCTTAACACTGCTTTGTTGTATCCCATAGATTTTGGTTGCTTGTGTAGTGATTGTCATTCAGTTTGAAAAATCTTTTGATTTCCCTCTTGATCTTGTCATTGACCCATGGATAGTTCAGCACCAGGTTGTTTAATTTTCATGACTTTGTGTAGATTTGAGAGTTCCTCTTGGAGTTCATTTCTAGTTTTATTCCACTGTGATCTGAGAAGATACATGGAATTATTTTGATTTTTCTGACTTTGCTGGAACTTTTTTTGTGGGCTAATATATGATCTATCTTGGAAAATGTCCCATGTGCTGATGAGAAGAATGTATATTCTGCAGTTTTTGGGTAGAATGTTCTGTAGATGTCTGTTAGGACCATTTGTTCTGGAGTCCTGTTTAAGTCCAGTGTTTCTTTGTTGATCCTGTGCCTTGATGATCTGTCCAGTTCTATTGGTGAAGTGTTGATGTCCCCAGAAATTATGATGTTGCTGTTTATTTCTTTGCTTAGATCTAGTAGTATTTGATTTGTGGATCTGGGAGCTCCTATGTTAGGTACATATATATTCAGGATTGTTATATCTCCTTGCTGAATTGCTCTCTTTATCATTATATAATGACCATCTTTTAACATTGTTGATTTAAAGTCTATTTTATCTGATATGAGCATAGCTACTTCTGCTTGCTTTTGATTTCCATTTGCGTGGAATTTTTTTCCACCCCTTTACCTTGAGAATGTGAGGATCCTTGCTAGTTAGATGGCTTTCTTGGAGACAGCATGACTTAGAGTGTGATTTTTCATCTATTCAGCCAGTCTGCGTCTTTTAAATGGTGTAGATCATATACATTCAATGTTAGTATTGATGTGTGATATACTTTTCTGTTATTCATGTTGACTAATAACCTAGTTGCTTTGTTTTCTCCCTTGTCTTACTGTTTTATGAGTTGTGAGCTTTACCTTTCAGGTGTTTTTACCTTGGTGGGTGTTGATTGCTCTTTTCCATGTAAAAGCACTTTTAAGCATTTCCTGTAGGGCAGGTCTAGTGGTGACAAATTCCTTTAGTGTTTGCTTGTCTGGAAAAGACTATTTTTCCTTCATTTATGAAACTTAGTTTTGCAGGGTACAACTTTCTTGGTTGGCAGTTATTCTTTTTAAGAAGATTAAAAATGGGACACCAATCCCTTCTGGCTTGAAAGGTCTGCTAAGAGGTCTGTTGTTCATTGATGACTTTTCCTTTGTAAGTAACTTGTTGCTTTAGTCTTGTAGCTTGTAAGATTTTCTCCCTCACTTTGACTTTGGTCATGCTGATGACTATATGTCTTGCTGATGTCCTATTTGCTAAGAATCTTACAGATGTTCTATGACCATCTTGTATATGGATGTCTAAACCTCTAGTGATACCAGGAAAGTTGTCTTCTGTATTCTCTCAAATAGGTTTTTCATGCTTACTACTTTTTCTTCTTTTCCCTCAGGGATACCTATAATTCTTACATTTGTTTGTTTTGCATAATCCCATATTTCTTGCAATGATTTTTCATTCTTCTTTGTTCTCTTTTTCTACATTTTTTACTGACTGGGTTACTTCAAAATCCTTGTCTTCAAGCTCTGAAGTTTTTCTTTTGCTTGGTCTAACCTATTGTTAAATCTTTCTGCTGTATTTTGAAGTTCCCTAAATGAGTCTTTTATTTCTTTAAGTTTTGTTCTCTCTCTTCTAACGTTATCTATCTCTTTAGTGAATTTTTCATTCATGTCCTGATTTATTTTTTGGTTTCTTTGAGATGATTCTTTACCATCTCCTCAATTCCATTAATCTTACTTGCCATCCATAATCTGAATTCCGTATCTGTCATTTCTGTCATTTTCCTTTTGGCTGGAGTTCATTGCTGAAGAGCTAGTGTGATCCATTGGAGGTGTTGAGATGCCTTTTTTTTCGTGTTTCCAGAGTTTTTATGCTGCTTCCTTCTCATTTGGGGCCTCTTCTCTCAGCTCAAAACAGATAGCAGACATGGTATACCTGTTCTCCTCTTGTAGGATCTCTGTTGCTTGGTGAAGATAGGGATGGGTCCCTGGATGGCATGCTAGGGTCCTACTCCAGAAGCTTGACCAGGCAGGAGAGAGGCAGATGCACTATGAGCCTTTAACACTGTTTTTCTGCTGTGTCTGGCCTGTTCCCCTGTCGTTGTCACTGGGCCACTATGGCAGGGCTGGCCCCTGGTGACAGGTGTGCACGTGAGTTGGGGTTGGCCAGCAGGACAGGGTATGCATGCAGGATGGAGGAGGTCCACTGGGTGTGGTGCACATGTGTGTAGGCCTGAGTGGCTGAGGTGCCAGGTGTGTGGGTAGGGTGAGGTGCACAATGGGTGTAGCAGGTTCACAGTGTGTAGTGGGTCCACAGGGAAAGTCAGGCCCATGGGGTATGGGGTGGAGTGGGTCCCTGAGTGTGGAGAGGGCCAGCGGGTCACAGCTCATACATGGGATGGAGCAGGACCTTGGGATATAGCAGACCTGCTGGGCAGGGCACTGCATGAGATTGAGCAGGACCATGGACTGTGGTGCTCACATGCACTACCAGGGCAGCTGCAGGGTAGAGTGTGTGGGTGAGGCAGGGCACACGCAGGGTGTAGTGCCCAGGGAACCTGTGCAGGATGGCAAGGGTCTATGGCATGTAGTCTGCCCAGATTCAAAGGTGGCGGCCGTGCTGGCTTTCTTCCACTTGCAGCGTCTCAGTGGGTGGCAGAGGATGTGCTGGCTTTTGTCCTGCTTGGGTCCTCTCAGTGGGTGGCGGCAATGGTGGTCTAGCTGCCCTGATGGTGGCAGTGGGTGCCAAAGGCTACAGGTACGTGCTCTGCCCAGGTCCTCCAGGAAGTGCAGTTGAGCAGTATTGTCCAGACCACAACAGCAGGTGGCCCCCCCCTTCCAACTGTAGGCTATTTTAAGTGTTCTGAGCACATTTAAGGTAGGCTAGACTAAGCTATGATGTTCGGTAGGTTAGTTAATTTAAATGTAGTTTTAACTTAGTATATTTTCAGCTGAATGATGGGTTTATCAGGAGGTAACCCCATGGTAAGACAAGGAGCATATATATATATATCAATCAAAAAAGAATAGACCTCCACTTTATTTTTACAATTGCTTTAAAAATAAATTTAAATATATTTACTTGCAACTTTGTGTTAAAAATTAGTTTCAAATTTGAATTACCTGAATATAGTTACTTTCCAGTATCTTCAGTTTAAGGCAAAATTCAACTGGAATTTAAGTAATTTTTATCAGATACATTATCATTTGCATAAAATCAAGAAAATTCAGTAAGTATAATTTATTAATTTTATGCATTATAACAATAATCATTCAAAAGACCTGGTTCAATACAGAGTTGGATTTATTCTACAGAAAATACAGTAGAATGATTAAATAAACTAAAATAAAATCAATTTCTCAACTTCCATATTGTATTAACTTTTTACAAAATATTTATGTATGAAGAATAAACATTGGTAGGGAAACTGCTGAAATCAGATTACAGTGTTCTATGAATCTAGAGATTAGAAAGGAATTCAACTAACTGATAAAGGGGCGTGTTTACACATCTTCAAGGCTATCACCACCCTTTGTAAACTACCCTGACTCTTCTTTGGCAATTATGTTCTATGGGAAAATAATACAACAATATTTCCCTTTATAATTTTAACTTTGGAAGGCAAAGCCCCAAATAAATGACTAATTTTCTGTTATTGTAATGAAAAGTTAAATTAAAAATTCAAACTTAAAAGAGTGAATGCATCTCCTGTTAGGGAAATATAATCGAAAACAAAATCTTTCCCCCACCCAGAACACTTCTCTACAAAGCTGGTAGAGAAATAAATCAGTTTTATTATTGAATAATAGTAAACCAGAATGTGATGCACATCATGTTGAAAAGATAAAAAGGAATAAATTTCACCGCCTTATATCTTCAAGCAGATATGCCTAATACATACATGCTCTCAACATAGACAATCATTAGTCCTCAAGTAAGACTATTTCACATATTTTGTCATACTTAGTTCATCCTAATTTTATTGTGGTTATTGGGGAGACTCCCTGTGTTGGTTTTATCAGGAGGAGTAACAAAATTCTCATTGCAAATTGGAACAAGGTGCCCACAGATGTTAAGCTCTTCCTCTCCCACGGTAACACAGGAAGGTAGAGGCACTATCTCCCTTGATGTTTGCATTTCAGAAAGATGTCTATCCAATGAAGTCTCCATAAGAGGCTCAAGAGGATAGCTAGCTGAACATGTGGAAGCTCCACACCTCTTCTCCCATACCTCACCCTATGCATCTCTTTATCTGTATCCTTTGTAATATCCTTTATAATAAACTGGTAAATAAAAAAAAAAAAGAATGGCTCTCAGATCCTTGAGGAAACATTCCTGAGTTGTGAGACTGGCAGAAGCTTATTTAGTCATTATAAAGATTTATATATATTTGAAAAGGACAGAGAAGGAAATTCTGAAATAAAAAGAAGGGCAGGGAGAAGTCTCTTGCCTTTTCTTCAACAGGGAGAATATGTCTTTTATTTTTAATTTGTATTTGTCCATGCACTACTCATAGGAACAGACAAATAGTATTTTTTTATTATGACTCCCTGCCCTTTCCCAACTTTTTGCAATAAGCTGGAGAGCTTTCCTTGGGTGATACCTATTTCTTTTAACAGCTTTATTGAGGTATAATTGACATCCAATATGCTGCACATATTTAAAGTGTACAATTTGACGTTTTGACATAGGAAACCATTACCGCAATCAAGATAGTGAACCTATTTGTCACCCACAAAAGTTTACTCAAGCCTCTGTGTAATTCTTCCCAGCACTCCTGTCCTTCCCCTCCCCAGGGACATACTGATCTACTTTCTGTCACTATAGATTAGTTTCATTTTCTAGAGTGCTATATAAATGGAATCATTTGGTATGTACTCTTTTATGTCTGGCTTTTCATTTAGCATAGTGATTTTGAGATTCATCCATGTTACAGGTTACAATAGGTCTTTCTTTTTATTGCCAGGTTGCATTAATTTCTTAGTATATACCACATTTTGTTAATGTATTCAGCTATTAATGGACATTTGGCTAGTTTCCGGTTTGGGACTATTACAAACAAAACTGCTGTGAACATAAGTAAACCAGTCTTTGGATAGACATATAATTTCCTTTCTCTTGGGTAAATACCTAGGAGTAGAATTGCTGAATTACATGGTAGGAATGTATTTAACTTTTTAATGAATTGCCAAACTATTTTTCTGGAGTGGCTGTATTATTTTAAATATCCACTAACAGTGTATGGTACCTTCTCCAACACTTGATGTAGTCAGTTTAATTTTTAAAAAAATTTTAGTCGTTCTAAAATGTGTGTAGTGGTATCTCATTGTGGTTTCAATTTGTCTTTCCCTAATCATGATATTGAATATGCTTTCATGCATTTACTTGCCATTGAAGAGGATCAGAATTTGCTACTTCAAAATATGCCACTTTGGTATGATTATTTTGAGCTGAAGGCGATAGAGAAGCAGTAGCCTCAGGAAAACTCTCTGGCCTCTACCTTTCTGTCTAAAGTCAAGGAATAAGTTTCCCTTTATAAAGGTGATATAAATTTCTATTTGTAAAAGTGTTCTCTCTCCTGTACCAGGAAGAGAATGACTCTTACGACTCTTATCTGCATAACAAATCTCACTAAACAACCCTTATCCACCATACATTTCCTAGTTACCTTCTTACAGTTTACCAACCCTAGTAGCTCAAATACCCTTTTCTTTGTCTAGTCACTTCTCCACAATTTGTCACCCTTTGTTAAAATGGCTTATAAGCCCCTCTGTCTAACCACCTCTTTAGGTTTTGACCACTTTTCTGTGAAGCTCCCATGCATATAAAATCAAAATAATCAATAAAATTTGTATGCCTTTTTTCCTGTTAATCTTCTTTTGTCAGTTTAATCCACAGGTCCTAGTAAAAGAATATAAGAGGGTGGAGGATAATTTTTTCTTGCTCTACACCATCCAGATATCTTTGGTGAAGTGTCTGAGTTTTTTGCCCAATTCTTATTTTAATTGGGTTGTTTGCTTTCTTATTATTGAGTTTTGAGTGTTCTGTATATATTCTGCATACAAATCTTTTATCAGATATATGTTTGCAAATGCTTCATTGTAGTCTGTAATGTTACAAAAAGATCGGCGCTTGTGTCCGAGCCCACATCAGAAGAATGAGGACAAGTGGTTTGAGGAGAAGGAAAGAGGAGTTTTGTAAATTTGCCAGCAGAGAGGAGGTTGGCAGATTCCCATCGCAAAGTATCAACCTATTTCTGAGCAGAAGTACAGAGTTTTTAAAGGTTCTGATCAATCCCATCTTCAGCTAAGGCAATCTCGTGACCTCCGCCCTGAATAATGCCAACTTTGGCCAAGATGGTCTCGTGACCTCTGCCCAGAGAATTCCCTTGCACCATCTCCTGTGGCACAAAGAACAAAAGACATTCCCCTGCTCCTTCTGACCACTGGCCTGAGGTGTGCATGCAGGTCCTAGTTCTCCAGAAGGAGTTAGGGGTATTTTAAAAAGACATAAAACAGTTTTTCCATTTTTCAAGCCATTTCTTCTGTTACATTATCTTGTCTTTTTGTGCTTTTTACAGTGAATTTTAAAGATCAAAAATGGGTAATTTTGATAAAGTTAATTTATCAAATTGTTCTTTTATGGATTGTGCTCTTGACTAGGAAAAATTTGGCTAACCCAAAGTCATAAAGATTTTCTCTAATGTTTTTCTCTTGAAGTTTTATAATTCTAAGTTTTATATTTGAGTCTGTGATCAATTTTGACTGAATATTTTGTATATGGTTCAAGATACGGAGTGTGGTATTTTTGTTTTTGTTTTTAAATATGGTTATCCGGTTATTCCAGCACCATTTTTTGAAAAAGCTATCTTTGGTCCACTGAAATGCCTTTGAGTCTTTTTCAAAGTTCAGTTGTCCATACGTGTATGAGTCTATTTCTGGACTCTCTATCATGTACCATTGATATATTTATTTATATTTACTTATATTTATTGATACTTCCATAGTGCAGTGTTTTTTATTTTAAAATCCAGTAGTTTTTACCTTCCAACTTTATTCTCTTTTTCCAAAATTGCTTTGGCTATTCTATGTCCTTTCTATTTCCATATAAATTTTATAAACAGCTTGTTAATTTCTACAAAAATTTCTACCAGAGTTTTTATTGGGATTCCCTTGAATCTATTCAGCAATTTATGGGACAATTGACATCTTAAGTATTGAGTTTCCAACCCATGAGTGAGGTATATCGCTCCATTTATTAAGGACTTCTTTAATTTCTTTAATTTAGAAAAACATTACAAACCTATAAACAAATTGTTATAATAGGACCATGAGCCTGCTAAGGAAAGGCTACTAAATTCTGCCTGAATGTATCAAATTTTTGGGGAGAATAAAACTCTTCTTCCGACTCATAGTAAATAGGCTTGATCATCGTGTGCACAAGTGAGGTTGGGGAGAAAAGTGTAAGAGCACTGGAGTGTAAGTTAGGATTAAATGTTTAAAGATCTGCAAATAGTTATGGTTTGACATATTTGAAGTCACTGGTGCATGTGGGGGATATGAAGGGAGATGTGTGGCTAGATCCTTGTTTTATAGGCTCCTTGAAGGCAATTGGACTTTGTCCTGTGAGCAATGGGGCTACTAAAAGATTTCAAGCAGAAGAGTAGCATGCTTCAAAAAATCACTCTGAAAGTTAAACACTTTGTTTAAACATTTTTAAAGCTATTTGTACTTTAACCTTTATAAACTGGGGGGAAGTCTCCATATTTGTGGAATATTATGTATACTGTATAAATATTATTTATATTTGTTTGTCTTAAGCATATCTCTTTTTAGCATTACAAAATACATATTAGCTTTATTTACATTGGACTGTGGTGAGCAGTTAAACCCTAAGGCTATACCTGCTTCTGATGTCATCCATATTTTCTATGGCTTCAGTTCTTTTCAGCATACTCTCTCTTACCTTCATTTACCTATAAAAAAAGTTTCATTGTTTTTCTTTTGTTGTTGTTAATTGTTATTTTTATTATGCTCTGTTGTAAACTCCCTTATACACTTAATAACTTAAATTAATTATTCCCTTTATGCATTCCTTGTCACTAATGCCTGCCTGTACTCAATACTGCCACCCAAGTTGTCTTTTTCAAACTATCATATCCTTTAATAAAACCAGTTATGATGGTTTTTTTATTACATTATCTCTTATAATTAAGTCTGTGTAACCAATTCAGTTGCTTTTCTTCTGAGGCTTTACACTCTAGGGGGCAACATGCACTTTGCCGTTTAACTTACTTCCTGCCTTTACCACAACCTAAGCAAGTGTGGGAGGGTGGGCTTCTTCATGGTTTCTTGAATTCCTGTGTGCCTCTTTAAAAAATTGCTATGCTGTCAACATACGTTTTGTCAAATATCTGTAATGCAGGTGAGTCTACTTGACTACAGCTAGTGAGGACTGCATAGAGATCGCTGGCAAGCTAAATAACAGTTGAGTCAAAGTTTAGAGACACTAAAATCTAGCCTTCTCCATTCCCAGTCATATTTCTTTCCTCCCTTCTATGTTTCAAAGTTAGTTTATACTGTTTCAAAGAAAACTGTTCTTTCTAATTAAACATTTATTCCTTAATATACACCCTCTTCCTATATATTTCGGATGTTGAGTATGTTTCCCTCTCTACCTCTGAACATCAGGTTTTCTTAGCTGAACAGGTTCCTTACTGATCTTAAAACTCCCTTCCCCACCATATCAGCATTGTTTGTGTCCTTTAAAGAAGGTAAAAGGATATTTCTGATCTAACCTATTTCTCCTGTTTACCCAGTTGTTTTCAAATGCAATGCTTTGTAAAGTCACTGTGGGATATTATTAGAGCACTGATTCTGGGCTAAGCAGTAAGGGTAAATTTGCCAAAATCCACATGTTCCTTGCAAACATATTTTTTACCCTCCTTAACCTTCTAAACATTCTTGCCTCTCTAGTCTTTTGATTGGTTGTATCTTCATAGCCAGAATAGTATATGCCCTATTTTTCTTTTTTCCAAATACAGAAATTTGGATTTACTTACTGAACTTACTGAAGTGTCACTGAACTGAATCTTGATTATTGGAATGTTTTATAACATTTCATTAACTTGCATACCGTCTACAGTATATTTAAGACATAGTTCATTAAGAATCACTGTATACTTGACAAAATTCCAGTTTTTGATACTAATTTTCTGATATGACTTCTGGAAGTGTGTAGATTCAAAGAAATGTTCTGCTTGTTTTATAAACAGTTGTCATAAGATTGAGAAATATGGAGATGTGTGTAAAGGTAATGAGTAAATATTTTTTTCTTACAGTGTTTTGGATGAAAGTCAAGCTAGCTTGCTTAGTTTAGTGTGGGTGCATACTCAGAGCAGTAGGATACTTGTTGAAACTTTCAAACTGAGATAGACTAAAATACAAAATCACATACAGTTTTACCTGAGATTAAAAGATCCCTGTAAGTAGTAAGTCATCCTTTTTCTCTTGATTATATGCTTCTAAATATTACTTTAAACTTTTCCCCATTATATTTAAACAAATATATTATTGTTGTGGTAATTCAGTCTAAATAGTAGTAATATTATGTTTCAGATTGTTTTGAAGTATACAAAACATTTTAGAATTGATCACTTAAAAGTAAATCATGACAATTTTCTAATGTGAATCCAAAACCACTTTAGATGAATCCATATTTTAGGAATCATAACAATATTCTCATACATTTAAAGTAGTAAATACATTTATTTATATATACGTGGGAAACACACTATTTATCTATAGACAATATTTGGAGCAGATGTGGTTCCCAAACACTTTGGATTGGAAACAACTGATGAGAGTGCAAATAGAACAACAGGATGTGATCAGGAGAGAAAAGAGAGATGCCCATGACAAAAATAGGTCAAAGTGAAGGTCAAGTGAGGAAGAGATGGTCAAATTCCTCTGTAATAAGAGATGCCAGCTTTGAAATGCTCTAGGCAGTTAAGGTGTAGCTATGTGTTGTGACTTCTATTTGCACATTCCCTGTCACTGGATAGAACCAGGACTTTGCAGTACTTTTGGAGATCTGTTATAAATTTGATCATATTTTATATTTTCTCTTCTGCTAGAATTTTTACTAGACTTAGCCCCATTGAATTTTAGTTAACTGAACTGACCACAAGTAACATTTCACTGCATAGAGTTCAAGGGTATATGGCTCAATTAATGAAAATAGATCTGTGGTGCCTCCACGTAAAATCCAAGGAATTCTAGAAACCAGGCCAAGTCAACCAACATTGAGTGTGAGCCAATGACGAGTGAAAATAATCCCTTAAGCCATTGAGTGCTACTTGGCATTGAATAGCAACAATTTGATTTATATTGCATTTAGGTTTTACAAGATCAAACTCCTTGTTTTAGAATTTTTTTTCAAGTATACTTTGATGAACAATTAACGATCTCTTTAAAGTAACTGGGGAAATGTTGGAATAGGTATTGTGCCAAATTATTCAAGGCAAAGGATATAAGCTTTTTTCTGCCTTTGACTGTTTCATGCTTTGATCTCAATAAGCCATTAGCTTTTCTCTCTTAGGCATTTAGATTAAAAAGATTTAACTACCTCATGATAAATAATATCCCTATCTCCCTGAAATTTTCAGATACTATTACTTTTCAATTTATTTCTCTTAAGAAAGGTATATTAATTTTGCTTTACACATGTTACTGTGCATTTAAAATAGGACAATGAGGAATAGTTTAAAGCAATTGAGATTGGGATAATCTTCACAAATTCTCTACTTCCCTCCACCCCTAGTCTATTCTAACATACATTTTGAAGAACTATCAAACATTAGGTATGCATTTTTATCAATAATGTAGGAGCATAGGGAACACTCCTCCAAAATATTTAATTTAAAACCTAGAAAAAAAGTTTTGTTTAACCAAGGTGAACAAGGTAAAATGCCATGCAGTGGTCTTCAAGGAAAAGATGAGAGGTAAAATTATATTTACCTTTAATTTTGTTTTTTTTTTACAAAAAATGTGATATAAATTTAGAGAATTGCTAGGGTTTCTTTCTAAAACAATGTTTACTTAATCTTATTTAGTCAAAGTGACACACGGGCATAATTTAAAAGTCAAGAAGTACTGAATAATAATAAAGAACATGCTCTTGCCCCAATATACTGTACAACCAAGTCCATTCCTCAGAGGAACATACTGTCAAATCTTTTAGCTATTTCTATTATTATTATTTTTCAATACGTCAGAAAATCATTTATATCTGGAGAATATATCTTAACAGCACCTCCCCACAGATTATAAAATTGTGTCTCTGAATGTGCAATAGTTGAATAAAATATGTTAACAGTAAGAATGCTTTCCTTAGGAATTTTTTATATTACTGAAAATTATGTAAATAGCTTCCCCTAAATTTTTCCAGAAAATTTAAAAACTTTATTTACATATGTCTTCCACATTTTTCAGAGAAAATATTTATTAACAAACTTTGTGGGATTATCTCAACTATTTACATAGCTGTTAATTTCTTTTAAAGTCTGTATCAATATGCAACTGTATTTTCCAATTTGTGGGGTTGCCATACTGATTAAAAGAATAAGATTGCTATTGTGCTGTTCTCTGCACTTATTTTTAATGGTGGAAGTTGTGTCACGTACAAAAGATCAGAATTGTCATTAAATTTCAAGATACTTTGTTGTTGTTGTTGTTTTCAGTGACATTTATTAGATGCTTGTTGTAAGATCCTATGTTCATCTATGACCCAGGCTTCCCTGAACCTACATTAAATCAGTGCTTGTTTTGAGAAAAGCAACCTGGTTGGATCTTATGGGAGAGTAATGCTTCATATACCAAAATCAATCCAAAAAGTCTATGAGGAAGACCTTTTAAGAATGAATGTTAACCTGTCTTTAAAGCTTTTCAACTACTTTTTTTTCCCTTTTATTTCAGAATATTATGGGGGTACGACAATTTGGTTATATATATTGCCCATGCACTGCCCATGTCAGAGCTACAATCGTGGACATCCCCCAAACTGTGCGCCCCACACCCATTTAGTGAGAGTTTTCCCATCCCCTCCACCCCACTCCGCCTGCCCGCCCCCTGATGAATATTATTGTCACGTGTGACATAAGTATTGATAAGTTAGTAGCAATTTGATGGTGAGTACCAGTGGTGCTTGTTTTTCCATTCTGTGGTACTTCGCTTCGAAGAATGGGCTCTAGTTCCATCCAGGATAATACCAGATGTGTTAATTCACTGTTGTTTTTTATTGCTGAGTAATACGCCATGGTATACATATACCACGTTTTATTAATCCACTCGTGTATTGATGGGCATCTGGGTTGTTTCCACATCTTTGCGATTGAGAATTGTGCTGCTATAAACATTCGTGTGCAGATGTCTTTATTATAGAATGTCTTTTTTTACTTTGAGTAAATACCCAGTAGTGAGATTGCTGGATCAAATGGTAGTTCTACTTTTAGTTCTTAGAGGTATCTCCATATTACTTTCCATAGAGGTTGTACTAATTTGCAATCTCACCAGCAGTGTATGAGTATTCCTATCTGTCTGCATCCCCACCAACATTTGTTGTTTTGGGACTTTTTGATATGAGCCAATCTCACTGGAGTTAAGTTATATCTCATTGTGGTTTTGATTTGCATTTCCCTGATGATTAGAGAAGTTGAGAAATTTTTTATATGTTTGCTGGCCATTATTCTGTTTTCTTTTGAAAAGTTTCTGTTCATGTCCTTTGCCCATTTTATAATGAGGTTGTTTGATTTTTTCTTGTTGATTTTCCTAAGTTCTTATAGATTCTGGTTATTAGTACTTTATCAGATGTGTACCTTGCAAATACTTTCTCCCATTCTGTAGGTTGTCTATTCACTCTAGTGATAGTTTCCTTGACTGTGCAGAAGCTTTTTAATTTGATCAGGTCCCATTTATTTACTTTTGTTGCTGCTGTGATTGCTTTGGGGGTCTTCTTCATAAATTCTTTGCCTAGGCCAATATCCACAGAGTTTTTCTAACGTTTTCTTCTAGAATTCTTACGGTTTCACATCTTAGGTTTAAATCTGTTACCCATTGTGAGTTGAGTTTTGTGAGAGGTGAGAGGTGTGGATCTAGCTTCAATTTCTAGTTTCTTCTACATGTGGCCATCCAGTTTTCCCAGCACCATTTATTGAATAGGGAATCTTTTCCCCAGTGTATGTTTTTGTGTAATTTGTCAAAGATCAAATGACCATATGAGGATGGTTTTATATTTGGGTTCTCAGTCCTGTTCCATTGGTCTATGTCTCTGTTCTTGTGCCAGTACCATGCTGTTTTGGTTACTATAGCCTTGTAGTATAGTTTGAAGTCTGGTAGATAGATGCCTCCCAATTTGTTCTTTTTGCTGAAGATTGCTTTGGCTAGATGGGGTCTTCTCTGGTTCCACATGAAGCATAGAATTATTTTTTTTAGATCTGCAAAAAATGATGTTGGTATTTTGATAGGGATTGCATTGATTCTGTAAATCACTTTAGGTAGCAAAGACATTTTTACAATGTTGATTCTACCTATCCAAGAGCATGGTAGGGTTTCCATCTGTTTCCATCCTCTGCAATTTCTTTTCTCAGTGTTTTGTAGTTCTCTCTATATAGGTCTTTCACCTCCTTAGTTAGATATGTTCCTAAATATTTAATTTTCTTTGGTGCTATTGTGAAAGTTATTGTGTCTTTAATTTGTTTCTCGGCTTGACTGTTACTGACATATATGAAGGCTATTGATTTGTGTGCATGGATTTTGTATACTGAGACTTCACTGAATTCATTTATCAATTCCAGTAATCTCTTGGTTGAATCTTTGGGGTTTTCTAGATATAATATCATATCGTCCATGAAGAGTGAAAGTTTGAACTCTTCTGCCCCCATTTGAACGCCCCTGATACCTCTCTCTTGTCTGATTGCTCTGGAAAGGACTTCCAGCATTATGTTGAATAGAAGTGGAGATAGTGGGCAACCTTGTCTGGTTCCAGTTTTAAGGGGGAATGCTTTCAATTTTTCCCCATTCAGTATGATATTGGCTGTGGGTATATGGCTTTAATAATTTTGAGGTATGAGCCATCTATGCCTATATTGTTAAGAGTTCTTATCATAAAGTGGTGCTGGATTTTGTCAAAAGCCTTTTCTGCATCTATGGAAAGGATCATATAATCTTTGTTCTTGCTTTTATTTATGTGGTGAATTACATTTATAGATTTGCATATGTTGAACCATCCCCGCATCTTGGAGATGAAGCCCACCTGATCGTGATGAATTATTTTTTTGATGTACATTTGAATTCAGTTTGCCAGGATTTTATTGAGAATTTTTGCATCTATATTCATAAGGGATATTAGTCTTTAGTTTTCTTTTCTTGTTGTGTCTTTTCATGGCTTTGTTATCAAGGTGATATTGGCTTGGTAGAATGAGTTTGGGAGGGTTCCATCCTTCTCGATGTTTTCAAATAATTTCTGAGGTATAAGCACCAGTTCTTCTTTGTAGGTTTGGTAGAATTCGGGTGTGAACCCATCTTGTCCAGGACTTTTTTTTGGTTGGAAGATTTTTTATTATTGCATCAATTTCAGTGCTTGATATTGGTCTGTTTAGGAATTCTATTTCTTCCTGATTGAGCCTACGGAGGCAGTGTGATTCTAAGAATTTGTCCATTTCCTCCACGTTTTCATGTTTTTGGGCATAGAGATTTTTGTAGTATTGAAAGATGATGTTTTGTATTTCCATGATATCAGTTGTGACCTTTCCTTTTTCATTTCTAATTAAGCTTATTAGAGTCCTTTCCTTTCTGCTTCTGGTCAACCTGGCTAGTCGCCTGTCTATTTTGTTTATCTTTTCAAAGAACCAACTTCTCGTTTTATCGATCTTCTGTATGGTTCCTTTTTCCTCAGTTTCATTTAATGATGCTCTGATCTTGGTTATTTCTTTCCTTCTGCTGGCGCTAGGATTGGTTTGCTCTTCCTTTTCCATTTCCTTAAGATGATTCATTAGTTTACTGATTTGTGACCTTTATGTCTTTTGGATGTGAGCATTTGAGGTGATAAGTTTTCCTCTCAGGACTGCTTTTGCTGTATCCCACAGATTTTGATAACTTCTGTCCCCTTTATCATTTAGTTTGGAGATTCTTTTGATTTCCATCTGAATCTCCTCCTGGACCCAGTAGTCATTCAGCAACAGATTGTTTAATTTCCATGTTTGTGTATGAAGATGTGAGTTTCTGTTGGAATTGAATTCTAATTTTATTCTGCTGTGGTCTGAAAAGATACATGGTATGATTTCTATTTTTTTAAATTTTTGAGATCTGTTTTGTGGGCTAGGATGAGATCAATTTTAGAGAAAGTTCAATGAGCTGATGAGAAGAACATATATATTCAGTGTTATTTGGGTGAAGTGTTCTATAGATGTCTGTTAGGGCCAAATGTACTAGAGTCCTGTTTAGGTCCATTGTTTCTTTGCTTATTTTCTGTTTGGAGGATCTTTCCAGTTCTGTCTGTGGGGTGTTGAAGTCCCCAGCTATTATGGCATTGCTGTTCATTATGTTGTCTAGATCAGGCAGTATTTGCTTTATGTATCTGGGCACTCCTGTGTTGGGTGCATTAATATTTAGGATTGTTAAATCTTCTTATGAGATTTTTTCCCTTCACCACCATAGAGTGTCCATCTTTGTCTTTCTTTACTTTTGTTGCTTTAAGGTTTATATCATCTGATATAAGGATGGCTACTCCAGATTTCTTTTGTTTCCATTATCCTGGAAAATTGTATTCCATCCTTTCACCTTGAGTATGAATGAGTCCTTGTGTGTAAGATGTGTTTCCTGGAGACAGCAGATACTTGGCTTGTATTTTTTCAGCCAGCCTGTGTCTCTTTGATGGGCAATTCAATCCATTCACATTTATTGAGAGAATTGATATTTGGGGTGGATTTCTGTTTATCCTGTTGGGTAGACTCTTATTGTTCTGTTTTACTTCTCAAGCCATTGTGGAATCAGGGTTCTCCCTTTTATGTTTTGGGTAATTTTATACTGGTGGGTGTCTATTGTGCTGGTTAGTGTACAATGCAGGTCTGAGTACTTCCTGTAGGGCAGGTGTGGTCTTCGCAAATTCCATCAGTGATTGCCTGTCTGGGAAAATCTTTATATCTCCCTCATATAAAAAGCTTAGTTTTGCAGGATAAAGAATTCTGTTTTGGCCATTATTCTGTTTTAGAAGATGGAGGATGGGTCCCCATTCCCTTGGCTTGTAAGGTTTCAGGTGAGAAATCTGCAGTTATTCTGATAGGTTTTCCTTTGTGGGTTACCTGATGTTTTCGCCTTACTGCTCGAAGGAGTGCCTCTTTTGTGTTTACTTTGGCTAGCCTAATAACTATATGGCGTGGTGATTACCTTTTCACATTGAGTCTCCCGGGAGTCCTGTGTGCTTCTTTTACCTGGATATTGAGATTTCTGGCTAGGCCATGGAAATTTTCCTCTATTATTCCTTCAAATAGATTTTCCAGCCCACATGAATTTTCTTCTTTTCCCTCAGGGATGCCTATGATACTTATCTTTGGCCTCTTTATATAATCCCACATTTCTTGTATGCTTTGTTCATGCCTCTTGTTTTTGTGTTCTTTCTCTTCGACTGATTTATTTAGCACCTAGGTCTCATCTTCCAGCTCTGAGATTCTTTCCTCTGCGTGATCCAGCCTATTTTTAAGGCTTTCCACTGTGTTTTGTAGATCCTTGAATGCCTCTTTCATTTCTAGAATTTCTATTTGATTTTTCCGTAATACTTCTATTTCTTTAGAAAATTTTTCATTCATTTCTTGCACTTTGCTTGTGGTTTCTTTGTGCTGTGATTCAATTTTCTCTTGAAATTCATTGAGCTTTCTTATAATCCATTAACGAAATTCCTCTTCTGTCATTCTACCCAGTTCATCTGAGTTGGTATCTGTTGCTGAGGAACTAAGGATTTCTTTTGGGGGTGACTTTTCACTATGAAATTTCGTGTTTCCTGAGTTCTTTCACTGATGTTTTCTCATCTGGCCTCTTGGTGAAGAACTGGGGGTGTTAGCGCTAGTTCATCGCCCTGTCTGCAAGCCCCCGAGGTTCGTTCCTTGGCAGAGCCAGGGAGAGGAGTACTGGTCTGTATTGCCTTAGGTGTATTTTAGCAAGTTTGGTGGATCTCTTGGGTTACCTCTGACCTGTTGTCTTCTCCTTTTCCCAGTGGAGTGTAGTGAGATTGTCCTCCCAGCTTGAGCTCTAAGCTGGTGGATTGTACTTGAGGGTATGAATCCACAGCTCCTTAGTAGCTAGGTATTCTGTTGTGCCTGTGGCAGACTCTAATCCCCCAGGTGGAGTATTTGAGTGCCCCAAGCTTTGGGAGGGGCCTTGTAGCTCCTAGGGGTTACTTTGACCCTGCTCCTTCTGAGGTGCAGGTAGAAACACAGTTGCTTTTGGCTGCAGTGCAAGAGCTGAATTGGGAAAATTCTACACAGTTCAGAGGTTGCTTATCTAGCCACATGTGTCTGGCCCTCTGACGTGCATCTCCTCATGACACTGGCTGATAGGGGGATCTCCAATTGTGCACCTCTTTTCTGCCACTAGACCCCAAGGCGAGGAGGGTGGGTGTCTCTATCCCCAGAAGTCTCTACAAGGGGGGTGTTCCCACTGGGGGGATAGTGGCTACTGGAGGCACTCTTGGATCGAGCAGAATTCCCTAATGAAGTGGGCAGGGTTAGGGGGAGCTGCTCTGCTTCAGCCTGTGGCTCTTGAGGCATTCAGTTGCCATGAAAACTGGTACTTATGCAAAATGAATCACTATAACCAGCAACCTTCAAAATGACCAATCTCTGGGGTACAGGAGCGCTGGCACCTGAAGAGCGGGCACTAGGACCAGCACCTAGCGGACTTGTAGGAGGCAAGAGCCGGGGTAGCAGGACCAGATGGATGGTCCTGGAAACAGTTTTGCAAACTATTTCCAATGCAAAAACATTCTGCCACTACAGTTCAGGGATCTCATCCCACCTGGAACCCATGGATGCAGCTCTCCCTGCCCACCAAGGGCGAATCCTGTCGCACCCAGGTTGAAGAGCCCCTGGGCCAGGGGTGGGGTGAAGCTAGAGACCTAGCTAACAGCTCCAGGCGCGAGACTTTAAAGATGGCTGCCAGCTGCCAGCCTGGTTCACAGCAGGGCTGAGATTGCGCTGTGAACACAGCTCTTCTCAACTGGCCTGGGTCCCGCGGAGGTGATCGCCGGCAACTCCTAAGGGCATGTCCTGCTCTCCATTCAAGTCCTGTGCCCAGGTTCTGCTGACTTCCAGGAGTGAGGTTCTGGGAAGATTCCTGTGTACTGTCCCGGGAAGCTATATCTCAGCCCAGTCCCTACCCGGCCTTGAGCAGTCCCTATATAGTGCAGCTGAGAGTTCCATATGGCTCTCACAATTGCTTCCTCTCCACAGAGCCTGCTGACTCAAGGAACAGCTTTGCCCCAACTCTGGGCTTGTCCCTGACTGAGTAGATGGGAAGTCCGTGGGGAAGGTGCGTAACCGCTTGTAGGTCAGGTCACACTGTGGTAACCTGGCGAGCATTTCCTTCCCGTGCTCTGGACTCAGTTGTACTCCCTGTGCTCTCCAGTCTTTGTGAATGAATCTCCCAGTCACCTGTTTTCTTGGGCTGAGTTTCCCACGATGTTTCTCTGTAAGTTCATAATGCTTTTTTCGGAGTGAGCAATCCGTGCACAGGCAGCTGATGGCATTTTTCACCTCCTTTCCTGGGAGCGGCGAGGTGGGAGGACTCTATCAGACTGCCATTTTTTCTAGCTCCCAAATCTTTTAGCTCTTTTTAAAGCATTTCCTTCTGTATTTATATATATATGTTATACTACTGCTGTTATTACTTGATTTATCATATATTTGTGTGTGTATATATGAGAATGTATGGAGAAAGAGAGAGATACAGAGAGAGAGAGAGAGAGAGACTTCCTCTTATGATATTAGAACTCAGAACTGTTATATAGCCCTTCATGTTAGTTTTCTGTTCTCATACAACAGTTTGTATGCTCTGGACTTAATAATGCCTCACTTCATGTGGTACTTAGTTGTCAACAAACCTATCTCTAATATTTTCCCAACTGTCTCACCTGATGTGTCAAACATCTATGAATAAATTTACCAAAAGTTCAAACATGTTATATTATCTTTTGGTTACATTATTCCCTGGGAGTTCCCCCTTCCACAGCCTTGTTTTGCCCAGTTTAAGTCAGAATTATTTGTTTCTAGGAGAGAAAAAGTCTTTAACATGCCATTGGATGACTATCTGTAAAGGAAAATATTGAGAAATTGGACCATAGTAAAACCAAAAACTTTGTTTACCTAAGGATACCATTATGAGATTGGACACACAAGAGACAGAGTGGGAGAAAATATTTACAACTTATTTATCTGACAAAGAATATGAACAGAGAATACTGAAAGAACTAAAAATTAATAAGAAAAAGCTAGACCTCCAATAGAAAAATGGACAAAAGATTTGAACAGTAACATCACAAAAGAGGATATATAAATGGCCAAAATACTTATGGAAAGATGTTCAACCTATTAATCATCAGAGAAATGCAGATTAAAGTTGCAGTGAGCTATTACTACACATGTACCTGAATAGAGTTGCCAAATTTAGCAAATAAAAATATAGGACTCCTACATGTATTTTAATTTCATTTAAACAATATTTTTTTAGCATAAATATGTCCTAAATATCTCAAATGTTAAGTGAATATCCTGTGTTTTATCTGGTAACAATAACCAGAAAGGCAAAGATTGAAATGATTAGCATTGGTGGCAATGCAGAGCAACTGGAACTTCAAACACTGCTAGGTGTAGTGGCAACTGGTTCAAAACCACATTGGCGAAGAACTATTTGGGAGTATTTATTAAAGTTGAACATAATAAGTCTTAGAACTCAGCAATTCCTCTCTAAAGAATATACCAAAAGTCATGTACTGGAGGATACTGTAGCACTCTTTGTATTAAAACTGTTAAAAAGAAGAAACCCAGATGTTCATTAATAATGTAATGAATAAATAAATTATGGTATAATCATATTATGGAGTATTAGACAGCAATAAGGAAAAGCAGAATATATATTGCTATGCTCAACACATTGATAATACTCTGAAACATAATGTTGAATGCAAAAAGCCAGACACAAAATAGTATGTTTTAAATGGTTTCATTTGTCTAAAGTTCAAAGACAAGCAGAATCAATCTACAGTGTTAAAAATTAAGGTAGTGGTTACCACAAGGAAGGTAGTAACTGGGAAGAGGCATAGTGGAAATTTTGATAATGTTCCATTTCTTGACTTAGGTATTGGTTGCATGGGTGTGTTCATTTTGGAAAATCAGCTTTTTAAATTTGTGCACATTTTTGTGCGTATTTTACATAAATAGTAAGTTTGTTTAAAAGACATTGTTCACAAACTTAGTGATTTGTTTTTAGTTACAGAAAGTTATTTGTGATACAAGTGATAACTGATTTTACCTGGTGAATCACGATGACACATTTGAGGTGAACTGCTGTAGATAGCATCTATGCCTATGCTCAGGAGCAGCGGGTCTTGGTGTTCTTATCACAGCTGGGGGAGGAAAAGCAAAAGTGAGTGTTCTGGGCAAACATTTTCAGATGCACACGTCAGCTTTGTTGAGAATAACTGTTCAGCGGGCTCAGGGCATTTTAATGAAGTCTTTCTCTTCCACTCAATTTTAAACATTCCCTCTCTGGTAGACTATCTCCCATTTGTGTCCTTTGTCCGTCTTCCCAGCAGTTGGCTTGGATTTGGCTTTGCTTCAGAGATTAAGCGTTTCCTCTCTGTATGCCGTCAGTTTCATGCTTCATGCTTGTTAACACTTAGGATTATCTGAACTGATACTCTTGCCCTGCCTGGGTCCTGTACTCTGGGATCTGATTTTCTATAATGCAGATAAACTAAGCACATTGTAGAGAAGTGACATTATTGTCTAGCTGTATAACTGTGGGGTCCCTTTGTCTCAGAACGGGAATTCAAGAAGTTACCATTGAGACTCAGCTATAGTTATCATTATCACAAACAATAATTAATAATTATAATTTAAAGTGTGATTGTTTCTGGTATGTGGGCTTGGCCTCTTGTCTGGTTTAGACAAATTCCTAGTCTCCTGTTGGCTCTTCCTAAAACTCGCTAAACTTTACTATTATTTTTTAACTCATGAATAGAACCTTTATGTCCTTTCCATGACCCTTTCCTGACCTTCTATAAACTTGAGTACAAATCCTTTGGAACACATGTTCTTTCATGTAGTGGAAAGAATGCTTTGGAGTCAGACAGACTTGGCTTTGTACCCAGGCTCCTCCACTTACTAGCTGTGTGGATTTAAGTAAGTTACTCTCTGAGCCTCTATTAGCTCTGAGGTTAAAGATGATATTGATATCTAGAGTGTAATGTTATGCTTTGATTGATTATATGAAGTACAAGGCACTTATCACTTTGCTTACAGTGCAAATAGGCTTTCAAAAAATGCTAGTTCCTGTCCTTCATCCTTTCTCTTTCATTCCTACCATTACTCTCACTGCTTACCAGGTCACTCCTAAATTAGTTGATCAAAGGTCCAAAAGTTCATCAATTGTGTGATCAAAATGTCACCTTGTACATATCTTCTTGAATATTGATTTCCTAGCAAAATATCTTTGAATAATAATTTTTGAATATCTTCCTTGAATCCCATGTGCAAAACATAAACAAACTGCAGCTGAATAAAATGATGAGAAATATTACAGAGAGAGAGCTCATATGGCAGATAAGGACACACTGAATTGTGAGGGAGGAGAAGGCAAGTGAGCACAAGCCCAGCCACAAGCAGGTAGTGTCAAAAGTGTAAACCAGTAAATTCCTTTCCAGTTCTTAGGAATCTTTCTAATAGAGTGTGCACCAAACTTTCTTAATTATAGTTTTATTTTCCCCAAATGCTCTCTGTTTGCTCCCTCTCTATAATAGAAACAAACAGGAAAGTTAGGGATACCTAATCAATTTTATTTATTGAATGAGTTAAATAAATGGATGCAGTGATGACCAGTACGATGTATAAAGGGTGTGAATTTTAGTACAAGACAGCACAGGCCTAAATCCATGATCTACCACTTACAGCCATGTGATGTTGGAAATTTAAATTAGTAATGCTCCCGAAGGCTAAGTTTTCTGACTGTCAAATGGAGATAATGTCTGTCTCACAGTACTGTGGTGAGAAGTAAGACAATGTTCATAAGGTCTTTCGCACATTGCTTAATAAAGCTTATCACTAAGATTACTATCAGTGTATTTTTCCTACTACCACCACCTTAGTTGTGTGTCTCATTTAGAAGGTCTATTATATCTCTCAAGGTCAAACACAGTTCCATTCTTTTATTAAAAGGGCTTGGAGAGCCTGGGCTTGAATTCCAGAAATGACACTGGGTCGCTCTTTAGAGATGTGTGCTGCTTTACCTTGCTGCTTCAAGAGTCCTGGTTTTCTGCCCGTTTCCAGTATGAGAGGTCTTGGAGTCATAGCCTGCCTCCTTTTCAACCTTTAGGAGTTGTGTGACCACCAAAGTTTTCTCCTCTGGCGAAGTGGAAAAACCTTCCACTCTTTTTTTATATTCAGTGTTTATTTACCCCTGGGTAGGTGAAGTTTACTGCACTTGAATAATTTATTTACCCTTCGAACTACAGAAGAAAATAACATACACTGGCAGATCTATTCAGTCATCCAATGTAAAGTTCCCCTGGGCTGTGAAAATCAGATGTGTATGTGGTTTATTTTGTGTGAATAGGTTGTAGTTTGTTCCTGAAACTTAGCTTCTCAAAAAATCTGAGCCTCATCTTCCATCACATTTATATAGGTATAAGTTTAATAAAAATTGTGGTATTTATAAACAAATATTTTCTTAAAACAGAGTGTATCTTCTCAAAATATATGTTTTCCTTGATGAAATTTTCTGTTGTATTTGACAAAAAAAGTTTCTGGAATAAATTCTGTCTAATCTTTTATAGCATAAGCATCTTTTCTCTCTTTTCATTATTTCCGTAATTTGAAACATTTTTGTTGTTTACAATGCTTATGTAACTAGTTTATGCATTAGCAGTACTTCAGTAGACACAAACATAAAATGACTTTATTCCTTCTCCCTAAATGCTCCTTTTGACTTAATCTGTCAAATTGTTCTCTTCTATCCCTGAAGATTCCATGGTTTTGCTAGCCACTGTCAGGAATTAATGAATTGTGTCAGTTTTCAGCAAGTAGAAAGTGCAGCCCAATATAAAACCATCAATCTCTCATTAGGTTTGAATCTCCCCTGCCTCAGCTCAGTCCTGCTGCTGGAAAACCTGCAGGAGGAGGTAGGATACTGTTGGGTTTTGTACTGTTTGCTTATCCTTTTCTTCTTCTTCTTCCCCTCCACTCACCATGCAACCTCTGCCTCTTCAATGGTTGTTTGTGAGATTGGGGAGTGTTAAGGGGGACAAAACTTCTTACTTGACCATTGCAGTTATAATCTCATACTGGAACCCTCTGGTGTAGCAGATTCCAAATGCTGATTATTTCCTTCATGAGGCAATCTTGTAGGTTCTTTGAGGTTCCCCTTTTGGGAAGTCCCATTGGCAGTTCCCTGAGGTGGGCAATATGTATGACTCTGGCCTCAGCCCTTGGCTTCTGGCAGCCACCCCACACTAACTCTGTCTGTTGGATACTTAATTCTAGATAGTACTCTCAGGTAACTCCTTCAAGGTAGCACAAACCCAGATCCTTTCATCCAGCCCTCATCTGGTCTATGAAAATGTGACTTGCTGCCATGGAATGGCAGACTATGCCCAAAGCACCTCTCTTTGCTCCTTGCCACAGGTTGCTTGCGTAAGCCTCTTGCCTCTGGACTTCTCAAGCATGAGTCAAATACCAGACCCTGCTTTCCCCAAATTCCACAGATCACCAGACCATCCCCCATTCATCCTTCTCACTTAGGTGGGGGTTTTGGTGATAAAGACTACTTTTTTTCTCTCAACTTCATTGAGGTCTGAATGACAGAATTATATAAACTTGGGTTGTACAGTGTGATGATTTGATATGCATATATATAGTGAAATGATTACCACATCTATCACCTAAGTTACCTTCTTTTTTCAATGTTGAGTCTTTGATTCTCAGCTTAACTGTTATTGGTGTATAGGAATGCTACTGATTTATGTACATTGATTTTGTAACCTGAGACTGGGCTGAATTTATTTATCAACTCTAGGAGTCTCTTGGAGTCTTTGGGGTTTTCTACATACAAGATCATACCGCCAGCAAAAAGTGATAGTTTGACCTGTCTTTCCCGATTTGGATATCCTCTATTTCTTTCTATTGCCTGATTAGTCTGGCTAGGACTTCCAGCACTATGTTCAGTAGAAGCGGTGACAATGGGTACCCTTGTCTTGTTCCAGTTCTTAGTGGGAATACTTTCAACTTTTCCCATTCATTATGATGTTGGCTGTGGGGTTGGCATATATGGCTTTTATAATCTTGAGATATGTTTCTTCTATGCCCAGTTTGTTGAGGGTTTTTATCATGAAAAAGTGCTGGATTTTGTCAAATGTTTTTTTGGCATCTATTATGATGGTCATATGGTCTTTGTTTTTTGCTTCTATTTATGTGGTGAATCACATTTACTGCTTTACATATTTTGAACCATCCTTGCATCTGTGGCATAAAGCCCACTTGGTCATGGTAGATTATTTTTTTGATGTGCTGTTGAATTCAATTTGCTAGTATTTTATTGAGGATTTTTGTATCCACATTCATAAAAGATATTGGTCTGTAGTTTTCTTTTTTTGTTGTGTTCTTTCCTGGCTTTGGTGTCAAAGTAATACTGGTTCCATTGAATGAATTGGGAAGGATTCCCTCCTTCTCGATGTGATGGAATAATTGTTGCAGTATGGGTAACAGCTCTTCTTGTAGATCTGGTGAAATTTGGTTGTGAATCAGTCTGGTCCGGGGCTTTTATTTGTTGGAAGCTTTTTTATTATTGCTTAAATCTCATTGCTCATTATTGATCTGTTCAGGAGTTCTATTTCTTCCTATTTGAGTCTTGGGAGCTTGTGTGGTTTCAGGAATTTTTCCATTTCCTTTACATTTTCGAGTTTATGTGCATAGAGATTTTTATAGCATTCACAGATGATATTTTGTATTTCTGTGGTGGTATCAGTTGTGATAGCTCCTTTTTCATTTCTGATTGAGCTTATATGGGTCCTTTCTCTTTTATTCCTGGTTAATCTAGCGAGAGGTGTATCAATTTTGTTTATCTTTTCAAAGAACCAACTTTTTGTTTCATTGATCCTTTGTATTGTTTTTTTTATTTTGCATTTCGTTTAGTTCTGCCATGACCTTAGTTATTTGTTTCCTTCTGCTGGCTTTGGGTTTGGTTTGCTTTCCCTTTTCTAGTTCCTTGAGATGTGTCATTATATTGTTGATTTGTGATCTTCCTGTCTTTTTGATGTAGGAATTTAAGGCTATGAATTTTCCCCTTTGACTGCTTTTTCTGAATCCTATAGATTTTGATAGCTTGTGTCCCCTTTGCCATTCAGTTTTAGGAATCTTTTGATTTCCGTCTTAATTTCATTATTGACCCCATAATCATTCAGCAGCAGGTTGTTTCATTTCCATGTCTTTTTGTAGGATTGGATGTTTCTCTTGGAGTTGATTTCTAGTTTCATTTCACTGTGGTCTGAGAAGATACATGGTATGATTTCTACTTTTTTGAATTTGTTGAGATAAGTTTTGTGGCCTAAGTTATCGTAAATCTTGGAGAATGTTCTGTGTGCTGATGAGAAGAATGTATATTCAGTAGTTTTTGGGTAAAATGTTCTATAGATGTCTGTTAGGCCCATTTGTTCTACAGTCCCATTTAAGTCCAGTGTTTCAATAATTTATAATATTTTCTGCTTGGATGATCTGTTCAGTTCTGTCAGTGGGGTGTCGAAGTCCCCAGCCATTATGATGCTGCTGTTTATCTCCTTGCTTAGATCTAGTAGGGTTTGCTTTATGAATCTTGGTGCTCCTGTGTTAGGTGCATAAATATTTAGGATTGTTATGTCTTCTTGGTGAATTGCTCCCTTTACCATTATATAATGACCATCTTTGTCTTTCTTTACTATTGTTGATTTAAAGTCAATTTTATCTGATAGAAGAATGGCTTCACCTGCTTTCTTTTGGTTTCCATTGGTATTAAATATTTTTTTCCATCCCTTAACCTTGAGTCTGTATGAGTCCTTGTGGGTTAGATGTGTTTCCTGGAGATAGCAGATATTTGGGTTGTATTTTTTTATTCACTTAGCCAGCCTATGTTTCTTGAGTGGAGCATTCAGACTGTACATGTTGATTGATAGAATTGATATGTGGGGTGCTTTTTGTTCATCCCTTTGCTTTTTTTTTTTTTTTTAAATCTCTTGTGCTACTGTTTTATATGAACTTTGAGCTTTAGCCTTTGGGTCATTTTACACTGGTAGGTGTCTATTGTGCTCATCCACGTATAAAGTGTTTCTGAGTATTTCCTGCAGGGCAAGTATGGTCTTTACAAATTCCCTCAGTGTGTGTTTGTCAGGAAAAGTGTTTATTTCTCCTTCATGTATGAAACTTAGTTTTTCATTATACCAAATTCTAGGCTGGAAGTTCTTCTGTTTATGAAGACTGAAGATGGGGCCCCAATCCCTTCTGGCTTGTAAGGTCTCAGTTGAGAAGTTTGCAGGTAGCATGATTAGTTTTCCTTTGTAAGATACTGGATGTTTTCACCTCAGGGCTTGCAGGAGTTCCTCCTTTGTGTTGACTTTGGCCAAGATGACAGTGTGTCTTGGTGACTGCCTCTTGGGATAAATCTCCCAGGTGTTTGTTGAGATTCTTGCACCTGGATGTCTAAAACTTTAGCAAGACCAGGGAAATTTTCCTCAATTATTCCCTCAGATAGGCTTTCTAGCCTTTGTGAATTTTCTTCCTCACTGTGAGGGATGCCTATGTTTCTTATATTTGACCATTTTACATAATCCCATATTTCCTGTGTGCTTTGTTCATTCTTCTTAATTCTTTCTTCTTTATTTTTGACTGACTGAGTTAATTCGAAAGAGTTGTCTTCAAGCTCTGATATTCTTCCTTCTGCTTGGTCTAGTCTATTCTTAAAACTTTCTACTGTGTTTTGCATTTCCTTAAATAATTTTTCATTTCCAGAAATTCTATTTGTTTTTTTCTTAATATGTTGATTTCTTTAGTGAATTTTTCATTCATTTTCTGAATTGTTTTTCTGGTTTCTTTAAGTTGGTTTTCCATTTTCTGCTGGATTTCATTGAGCTTCCTTATAATCCATATTTGGAATTGTTTACTTGTTTCAGTATTTTCATTTTGGTTGGTACCCATTGCTACAGAGCTGGTGTTCCTTTTTGGGGGTGTCCTTCTGCTCTGATTTTTCATACTTCTGGAGTTCTTTTGCTGATTCCTTCTCATCTGGGGCAGCTGTCCCTTTTTTTTTTTGGATTTTCTTTTGTTTAGATGGGTCTTCCTCCCTTCCCCCCTTATAAAGGAATGTCTGTAGCACATGTTGGGTAATAATCTTTGGCTTTTCTTGTGGGTGCTTTGATGGAAATGTAGGTTCTGGATGGATGCTTTGGTTATAGATATCTTTAGTGTGGTTGTTCTCTTAGTTGCTACTTGTTTTTAAACTGTAGCAGTGGTGAGCTATGTATGTGGGCTGTTTCCTTGTCTCTCCTTGATGAAGGAGAGTGGAAGTCTTTGAAATTTTTTCTCTTTCCCTAGCCCTGTGGTTTTCTTAACAATGTGAATTGTATTGGCATGCCCAGTTTAATCTCTGAAACAGCAGGTGGTGCTTGTTGGTAAGAATCAACTACACCCTGTACGACTGAGTCAGTAAAT
This sequence comes from Daubentonia madagascariensis, assembly GCA_023783475.1. NCBI lineage: Eukaryota > Metazoa > Chordata > Mammalia > Primates > Daubentoniidae > Daubentonia > Daubentonia madagascariensis. Next base: position 66,826,933 of record JAKFHU010001209.1, read on the forward strand.
GCCGTTAAGGGCTGTGTAAATTGACCTCCCTGTCAGTAGGTAGCTCTTGCTGGAAGGAATGAGCTGCAGTGTTGTTTTTGTGACCTGTGACCTGCTCTAGCCTGTAAGGAGAAGCACTTGAATGCCCCAGGTGGAGAGTGGGGCCATGGAACTTCTGGGTGAATTCTTACTCTCTGCCAAAGCAGAGGTGGGTGGAGGAGTGAGGTTGGATGGGGCTGGGTTGGGTGAGCTTGCCCTCAGGCTCCACAATAGCTGGTAAGGTAGCTGTTTTGGCTGGGGTCAAAGGTCTGCTCCTAGCTTCTGGGGAAAGCTGCCAGGGAGGGGCTGTAGCAGCCCCACCCAGCCAGTAAGTCTGCTTTTGGAGGCTGGGCCATCTGAGATTCGCAATCTGGCTTGAGGAGCAGGTTTCGCTCTTCTCCCTCCTTCTCTGCTTCACGGTTTCTGTGTGGCATCTGCCAGCAGGCAGGAGCTGAAACTAGCTGTGCTCTTCCGTGATGGCACTGTGGGCTGGAGGCTTCCCTGTCCAGGATCCTGCCCTGGGCTAAGAGCACAGCCTTCCTGTGGGGGGTAGGGTACTCCGTGAATGTTCTGCGGCTGGTACACACACTGTGCTCTCTTTTCAGTTCTTCCCATGTGGGCTTCCTTTCCTCCTGCGATTAGTTCACAAATCTCCCCTCCATGCCCCCAAGCAACATGATCGAGTGTTGGGTGTATGGGATCTGGCCTGTAGGCCTGTCCCTGGGTCCCTGAAGATCAATCACTGACCTTGCCAGGGAGAAGTGTTCTGGTCCTGAGTTGCCTGTGGGGTGCTAAAGCAGTTTTGATGTTCCTCTGCTTTGGGGTGTGCCCTGCTCTGATGGAGCATGCAGCCAAGCAGCACTGGGGATGGCTAGTGAGCAGGGAGCTCACAGTCCAAGCACCCCTTAGTTCTCTTCAGGTCTTTAAGTGGAAAAGCTTGAGCCCCTCTCTCTGTGGAAGCCCCGGTGTGGTGTATGCACCAACAGAGGGGAAGCAGGAGCTCCTGAGAGCCCCGGCTCAATCATTTCCCTTGGCATCTGTGGGCACAGTAGGGGAAGGGGAGGCAATGAATCTGAATGGAGGAAAGATAGGACTCTGGTTGTCTCTGTCTTTCTGTGTGGAAAGCAGCCTGCCTGGAATGTCCAGGCTCTGGGGTCATGCAGATCCCTTGGGGCCCACTGGCCCCCTGTGGCTCCTCGAGTCTGGGCCGGAGTTGGGAAATGTTTGTGTGGCAACAAGCAAGATGAAAACTGAGGGGCTGAAGCACCCTAGGGAGGACAGAGATGCACGGTGGTTGGAGAAGCAATATGGCGCCTGCTGTCTTGGCTCAGGTCTGTGGTGATGGGAAGTGCCCAAGGGGGTGGCAGCCTGGTGCTTTGTCCTCAAGAAGCTCCCAATTCACTGGTGGCCGCACCTTTTGGGCTTGTGATGGTAGAAAGGCTCTCCAGCAGCTCGGGAGCTTGCTGACTGCCAGAGATGTGAGTGAGGGAGAAACAAACTGCTCCACCTACCCTTTTCCCTGGGCTCCAAGCCTTTTGGGGGTTGTCCTCTGCTAATATCTTGCTCCTTCTTGTTCTGCTGCGCACCTTCTTCCCATGGAATCTCTTGTAGGTTCTGGTACTTTTCTCTAGGAATTACACCCAATCTATGATTGTTTGTTTTTTTCTTTTTTATCTAAATCTTCTCTTTTCTGAGATGTTCTGGCAGCTGGTGTCTCTGGTCAGCCATCTTTCAGTCCCTCCCTCGAGTATATTTCTTTTCTATTAATTTTACCATATCTGCGTGGATATCTCATCAATTTTTTTGTAATGAGATAAAAAAATTAAGCCATGGTTTATAGTCAAGGTATAATTATTAACGAGATCAAAACATGCTTGAATAATATAAACACGTCACTTCAAAAGTGATTTGTAACAACACTTAAATTGATTATGAGAATGGTAAATGTTTATTGTAGCAAATTGAAAAATATAAAAATACATGATGAGAGGATGGAAATCACCATGAATTCAGAAAACAGTTTCTTTTAAATTTTGATGTGTATCTTCTAGTTTTTCTTTCACAGGGCATATTTTGTTTCTATTATTGAGATCATAGTGTATATTTGCAATTTATCCTCCTTTTTAATTTAATGTACATTAGCATTAATGCATAGCGATTGAGAACATGGCAAATATACTTTAATGGCTGGAGAAAAATATGTCATATAGTTATAACGTCATATATTTTATCATGTCTCTACTATTACATACTTATATAGTTCCTGAGTTCCATCATAACAAATACATCAATAAATTTCTTTATACATAAATCAATGTATAAAGCTCCCATTTTTACCTTAGAATATAAACCTCCACTGATTCAAAGATCAAAAGGTTTGAACATTTTGAGCTGCTTGAAAGATATTTACAATTTATTTTCTAGATTCCACTAGCCATGTATGTGTACCAGTATTACCAAACCCTAGTAGATAGACTATTGCTTTATAAATTTCAATACTTTCACATGTGAAAATAGTATTTTATTATTGCATTTTTATTTCTGCAATACTTATGCCTTTTAATTTGCTTCCATTTTCAGTGCATGAAAGTCTGAGCCAATTGGAATATTCTGTCTGAAGCTGTCTTACTCAAAATCAGATATTTAATGAAACTCTTTTCTAGCAGTTTTAAAAAAATAATTTTTTGACCATGATGGTGAATTAGAAACTCTGTGTCTGGAAATCTGGGCCCAAATCATGTCAAGCAAGAATTATGTTCTAGAACTCTGTGGCCTTGACTTTTCATTTATTTTGTGTGCAGGAGGCAACTAACCTACTTTTTAAATACAAGTCTGGCCCTGCTGTCAGCCCACCCAACATCAGTTCCATGTGGAGTCAACCCTTGCCTTTCTTGTGATACTCAAATGATTGTTTTTGCCCTAATGGCACTGGTTCCTCATGGTGACAGCTGAATCCATCTTTTCCAACATTTGTGATGGAACCAGCTTCATCACTTCTCATCTCACAGATTTTGGCATTAGCCAGCATGCAGCTGCTCTGCAGAAGTTTGGGTGTCAGGCTCAAGAAGCCCTTCTCCAAGCTCAAGTGCACTGCCATCAGTCAAGCAGCAAGCATTTCTACCTCAGAAGTCTGAGTTTCACCTTAATGGGGTTCCTCCTCTGAGTCTCTAGGTTTTGATAATCTCAACTTCTCTCTGTTTCCCCAGCCGCAAGGATATTAGCTGTTTCCTATGATTGCTACTCCCCGTGGTACCTTCAAATTCCCTTTTTATCCTTTTATGACCTTGTTAATTAACAACTTTATACCTAGTTAACAATTATGTATATTGTTTTCTCTTTAAATAACTGGTGAGATTTCTCTCTTATGACAGGTACACCTAAAAAAACACAATAGCAGAAAAATATGGGCATATTTTCTTTATTGAAAAGTATAATGCCTACTACAAAAAAATGGCCAGATAGTAGACATTTATTAATGTGCAGGAAACTTTGAGTTAGATTCAGATTTCATAGTTAGAGATCTATAAAATATTATAGTAAAACACCTTTTAAAGTTGTGTAGATGAAAATGGCACAACTAAAAATTAGGGTGTTTCATAGGATAGAATGGTTTTCATTCATTTTGTGAAACATTATTAAAATATTATGGTTTGTGGATGAAGAAATTAATGAAAACATTTTTAGGGAGAAATCTAAAGCAAAGGAAACATTTTCAATGTTCATTGGCTCAGAGAAATTCTATGGTCTGGGATGCCAGAAACTTAAGAAATTCTTATAGCTGACAGTCATGGATTTAAGGCGTGATGACATTTCATTCACTTAAAAAACTGTCACCATTGATCTTCTGATATAGCTTTCCAGGGTTAGTGTTGAATTTTCCCAAATCCAGTCTTACTGTCTCATATGACCCACATCAGTGACCAATCTTCTGTAAGAATTTATTGAAGAACAAATGGAAAAGAGTTACTTTGATCAGGACCTGACTGAATGTGCAATTTCAGCTTCTTTAGCATTGTGCCTTACGTGGACCCAACTATTTTAGCATTAACTCATAGTATTTTTGGTACATTGAAGGACTAGATCAAACTTTTTGGACTGAATAATGTTTTCCATCCTAGGAAGGCATTTTAAGTCATGGAACTCTGAGGGGCAGGTTAAAATAACCTTTTATTTTGACAGCTGACATAAGCTACTACCCATTAAAGACATAAGAGGAAATAGAGCATGCTGAAAGTACTCTTAAGGGTACTGTTGCCCAGAAAATATGTATTACCTACTCAACAATATAGGAATAGGACTAAAAACCTATGCAAACCCTCCAAGAGTAAAAACATGAAAAGCAATTCTTAAGTAAGAACAGGAAATAGTATAGAATAAAATGTTTGATAGAAGAAAAATAATATGTAAGTGGGATATAGACTGATTAAAAACAAACACTTATTCATACACATTTAGATTTGTGGCACATTCTCACTTCTGAAAAAGAGATGATTTATGCCACTGATGGTCTTCTGGGGAATTTTGCTTTGCTGTTGTTGGTTTGGGGGTGGGGACAGAGGAGGGATACAGAATGTGAATTTATAATTATGATTACTCATTTTGGTTTTTAATTTTTATTTTTAAATCCATGTTAAGAGTGAGAAATATGGTATGATCTGTAATATGACTATTTTTTAATTAAATTGAGATAAATTAGGTAGTTTCCCACTTTTTGATTTCTAAGAAGCTGTATTTAGAACTATTACTTCACAAATCCAGAGGAGAAATATGGAGATAAAATGATGTGAAAATATTTAAAATATTTACATAGTAATGCAGTTGCTTTACAAAAGCTTACTTTTGGGGGGAATTTTATAAAACTAATCTTTTTCTTATTAAATATTTCTTAGTACTCTCTAACCTGTGATATTTGTGAGTCAAAAATCAGCAGGCATGATACAAATATTTCTGTAGCAATTGTGTAACAGTTATTTGACAGAGGAAACTACTGATTATCTTAGTTTAAACTGCTTATAGATTCAAAATCATGGATATTCTCTATTCCTTAGTACAGCACACAAAGAGAAGGGGCAATGTTGCCATTTAAGATTAGATTGTATCTGAACTTTTTATGACTGGACAATTCACCACTGTCCAAAAACCAGATGGAGGAAAGGAGCAAATCTTAAGAGAATGAGAAACTAAGAAAGACTTGAGCCTTCCTTACACATAGCATGTTCTAATTGTTAAATTGTCAATAAATCAGAAGGGTTAGTTTTCAGAGGAAGTTATTGAGAAACTCTACCCAGGTTTTGGAAATCCTCAAGGTCATGGTAGCCTGAAGTTAGAGGGTAGAGTTACACAGATCAAGAAATGTATAAATACAATAATATAAATGTTAAGCTTGACCATTAGTTGCTTATCTGAAGCAAGTAAGCAAATATATTCTACTTACTGAAAACTTTTATAATTTATTAATCTTAGTAAATGAGATTATTAGCCATTTGACAATATCTGATATAAATATGTAAAGTAAGTTATGCTTCTTCCTGTTTATTTGTTTGCTGATTAGTAGTAAAACAACACAGAATGCTTAAAAATGAGTGAAAAATCATCTGCAATCAATCCTAGAAAGTAACCTATTATTATTTTGTTTGTGCCCATCAGGTTTTTTTCATATATATTTTCTTACATAATTGTAATCTTAATGAAGATATAATTTTTAATTTTAATATTTTCAAAATTATTATTGAAGAAAAATTTTATGGAAATTCACTTTAATGACAATATAATATACTATAATTATATACTACATATTACATATAGTATATGTAGTACATATTCTATAATATACTGTAATTTAATTATTTCTTATTAGAAAACAAGGCTTCTAATTTTTTTCATTAGAAAAAATGCTTTGTTCATATACCTCTTGGGCTTACAGGTTTTGATTGTTACCAAAGACAGCAAAGATGAAAGGGGCAAATGGTAATGAAGCCTGTAGCTTGGGGCTCATTAATGCAGTAATCTGATTAGCCAATATAAATTAGCCAGTTGCTAATATATTCTTCAGCTGAGCTGGTGCTTTCTTTAATATGTCCTGCAGAGATTGTAGGAAAAAGAGCAGGAGGTATTTTAGCATGATTCTACTTCCTGACTCCCAATTTCTAACTATGGATAGTTTCTCTTTTGCCTGAAGTTTTTTTAAAAACTTTAAAAATTTTTATGTTTTAATTAAATAAATAATTGTACATATTCAGGGAGTACATGGTGGTGTTTTGAAACATGTAATGTATAGTGATCTGTCAGGGTAATTAGCACATGCATCATGTCAAACATTTATCATTTCTTTGTGTTGGGAACATTCAATATCCTCCTCCTGGCTTTTGAGACTATATAATATATTATTATTAAGCACAGTGCTATATGACGCTAGAACTTATTCCTTCTATCCAGCTGTAATTTTGTATCCTTTAACAAATCTCTCCCTATCCCTCCCTTCTTCCTACCCTTCCCAGTCTCTGGTATCTTCTATTCTACTTTTTACTTCTATGAGATCAACTTTTTTTAGCTTTCACATATGCTTGAGAACGTGCATTGTTTAGCTTTCCATGCCTGGCTTATATCACTTTTTACCAAGGGGGAAAACCTTCGTAAATGTGGTAATTGGCCACTATGGAAAATGAAAACATGGCAGTGGTGGACTCCGAAATCAGTGAATATTTTTGGGCGGCATACCAGTGGGCTCAATTTATGAGCTCAGTGTGAGTGGGAATGGAAAATGTAAATGAACAAAACCAGGAAATTCTAGCAAAGGTAGAGAGAGCCCAAGGTGAGAAAAACAAATTCTATGAGTTTTTTTTCTTCTGAAACTTAGATTTCATGACCAAAGTAGTGTTAAAAGAAGAAAAGGAAGAAGACGGTTTATTGATTGCCTTTTAGCTTATCTGATATTGAAGTATTGAGGATGTAGAAAGGAAATATATTTTCTCTAAATCTAAGAAAAATTAATTTTAATTCATAGGGACTATTTAAAACAAATGTTTGGCTACTTCATAGTGACCTGGGACCAATAAAATCTGTTTTTGCCAGTTTATCATAGCTTAACTTGAATCAAGCTGCCAAAATATTACTTTAATGGATTTTATTGGTTAGTTTCAGCTCTTAAATATATACATGTAAATTCACATAACCTCAATCTGATCTTATAGATTACATATGGCTCTCATAGATTTTTGAAAAAGCATATTCTAGTCACTGAATATATTTTTATGATAATTTGAACTTGTTGACTACACTTTTCCAAGAAGGGTTTCCATGGATTTTTTGAAATAAACTTAAATGTGCCCTCAAAAATAGGGCATTATTAAGATATTCTTCCTGATCCTCTCTCGACTCCTTCCAACACAAAAATTGAAACTTAGTTTGACCTCTTGTACTGTGGTGTTTGCCATGTACTCCAAAACTAAATTACATTATCATCACAAATATAACATTCAGTAAAACAGCTGCCATGGAAAACTGATTTTGAATGGGGCATTCCAGAGTTTAGTGTTATCTTTAGCATCAAAATCAAATAAAACTTGAGCTCTCATAGGCTGTTTGGTACTCAAATTGGCAGTTTTATATAATATTTGTTTTGTTTACAATTTTTGTGTCAATTAAATTAACCTTATATAATGTAATACTAAATAATACCACTTTGTTGCCTAAGTGGAGTTTTGACTAGAATACTTTTCTATTGAGAAAAACCAGACAGGGATCTTTTTTATTCAATTGGTACTGCATAAAAGACATTGTAAGCCAATGCAATGGCCTATTGACTTAACATGTGCTTTGAGTTGGCTTTAATTCTCTCCCCCCACCGCCAGTCTCTTCTGCAATTGCATGGAGCATATTGCAGTACATAACAAGAATCCTCCTGTCCATGCTCTGGCACTCAGGGTGCTTTTAGGGGTGTGTTGGTCAGTGATTTGGGTAGCTATCCTCCCTGCTGCTGTACTGATGGGAAGTCAAAAAGTCAAGGTGGAACAATTCACTGAGGGAGGGTTGTATGTTTTTCCTTTTGTTTTTTTTACTCTTCAGTAATGGGATAATGTTATGAGCAAGAGTGTTTCTTTTAAAGGGATATGGGGGAGGCACTGGTAGGAGATTTCTTTTAAATTTGTTGTACCTCTCCAGGTGTGATCGGGTGACTCTCTCATTGAATGTTTTAGATAATACTGAAAGACACAGATTTGAGAAATACCTCCCATTTCCCAGCTGACATCAATTGCAATAGAACACTTTCTTCCCTGATAATACTTGTTGTCTCAGTAATTGCCTTTCTGTGTAGTGAGTAACCACCGGACCTAGGCTGGACCACTTTTGGGTTTGGTAACAGTATTTGGCATAGACAATCATTTAACAGAATTACCATAGACAATCATTTAACTTGTAGGTGTCAGATTTAGATGATAACAGTAGCTATTATAGGTAGCTAACATTTATTGTATTATGTCAAGCAGTATCAACTAAGTACATTATCTGAATCTAGGTAGGGAGCATTATTACTGCATTTTATAGATGTGGCAACTGAGGCTCAACTCAAAGAAGTTGAAGTAACTTGCTCAAGGTCACACAGAGAGTAATTAACAGGGCTGAGATGCAAACTCTAGTAGTCAGGCTCTAACCTAACATGCTGTGGTGATCATTACTCTTTGGTAGTTTGTTTCTTTGTCACAAACATAGATTTTAAAAATAACCTGAATTTTTCTATCTGTAATTTTCAGGAATTTAAAGCTATAGACTTTACTTATATGGGTTGGCTTAATCTTTTAAACAGAAATTATAATATGTCCAAGGATGTCTGAAAGCTGTATGCTTTTCAAGAGATTATTTTACATGTGATGACTGAAGAAGCTATAGCTAACAGATAATGAAGAGGCAAAGTGTAGTATCTGATCTCTAGCCCAACAACACAGTGAATGGAACATTTCCTCCCCACCCTCACCCTTTCTTAGTAGAATGGTAACTATTTACCAGTACTTGCTAAGTGCCAGGCACTGTGCTAAGCACTTTGTTAGTAATGTATCACTTAATCAGTATCACTTGCATTTTATAGATGAGACAGTGGAAGTTTAGAGGATTATGCAGTTTGCTAACTCTTCCACAGCTAATAAGTGGCAAAGTAAGGACTTGAACTCCAGTCTGAGTCCAGAGCTTGTGCTTTTAATTGTACCAAATTTTTCCACAATGTAGATCTGGCTCAAGGAAGACTGAATGCATTGCAGTGCATTTGACCCTTGGGGACCTTCCTGCTTTATAAGTTCTGGGATGTCACACCCTTGGAAGGATGATATTTTCCACAATGGTGCTGGCTGGCATCATTGGCAAGCAGACTTCCATCCTTGTGTGACTTTGTAGTAACAGACATCAGTAACAGCGTGTTAGGGAAAGGAGGAGAGCATATATGAAACTCTTTTCATCAAATCTGGGGAGGACTTGGACTGAAATCTCATACCAAATGACGGCAAATAATAGTCAAATTTCAATATCAGTGTTACTGTGCCCCATTTGTATCCACATGCTTGTGTAGCCTGAGGACATTTGAGTTATTAGATACCCTTTTATAATATAAATTAGCAGAGTTTTGTTGGGCTCAGATTAAATGAATGCCTAAGCAAAACAAGAATCCCTAAGGTAGGTAAAACTTGTATCATTAGAGAAAGAAATAATATGAAGGTATAGACTATAGCTCGCTGAGACCCTCCATCTCTCTTTTTGGCATGATACTTTTTTTCCCTTTCTAGATGAGAAAATTCCAAACACTCCTGACCAATTGGGAGAGCATTTCCACTTATCTTTGAATAACTCCCTCTTTCCTTCCAAAATTTCCTAGCTAGTTGTACATGGCTGCTCCTATATGTCCATCCTTCTCTTTCTGTGGGACTGATCTTCTCTTAACTTTGGCCAACTTCTCTACCTTCTCTTTTAAGATTTGTGTCTTTGATAATGTATATGAAAGCATTTAGTGTATTGCCTGATCACCTGCCTCCCAGACTTTCTATGTAGGAGTAAGATAGGAAACTGGCAGGCCCTGCTCAATAAAGAATCATGTGCCCCAAACTAAGGTCTCTGATACTATGGGAGACGACTGAGAAACCAGCCAAAACTAGCTAGAACCCAGATGGCCTTGAAAACGACTTTGGGTTACCCTCAGTGCTCATTATACCCTGCTTATAATATATTGGCATATTAAAAGAAACTCCCACCAGCACCTTGGCAGTTTACAAATGCCATAGCAACTCCTGGAAGTTACCCTATATGGTTCAGAAAGAGGAGGAACTTTCGGTTCTGGGAACTTCCCACCCCGTTCCCAGAAATCTTATGAATAATCCTTCTTCCTCTTAACATAAAATTGAATAGCAGGTATAAAATAAAACCCTGGAAACTCACAAGTTGCTATTCTCTGTTGCTCTGAGAAATAGCTGCTTCCCTGTCTATGGGGCAGCCTCTTCTTTTTTCTTTTCTTACTTTAATAAACTTGTTTTTGCTTTACTCTGTTGGCTGGCTCTTGAATTGTTTGCTGCGTGAAGCCAGGAACCCACTTGGCCTTCAAATGGACCCCAGTTTTGGGGTCTACTTTCCTGTATCAAGAGTGCTTGAGGGCAGTGATCTTTTTGAAGGCAGTGACTAGAGGATTTAGCTTGGAGTTATATTTGCCTAGAAAGTACATTGCTTTAATTTACGTTTTTGTGTATTTGAAATGCCTTTGGGAAGGCTATTGGACAGTGTGGAGGGACTTATGGCCTCAACAATCCTCCTTCAAAATAGTGAGAGTATTCTCACCAAGAAGAAAGTATTTCAGAGGTTGTTGAGATATATCTGAGTCATTTATTGTGACATGGGAGATCTAAAGTTTAATATTTGACAGGTAGCATGAAAGGAATGATAGAAAATATATTACTTAACTTTCAGTTAATGGAATTTGAAGGATTTTTCTCTCCCCACTCCCCTTTTTGTCTTTAGTGCAATAGTACAGCAATAACTTGGGTAACATTGTTTAATCTGTCATCTGTTAATATTAGTAGAATACCTTATGGTTACAGCAGGTTTCGTATTTAAATACTCCTTTTTCTCAGTTGACATTTGTGAAATAATGGCTACAACTGAGTTGTGGAAATTGTGTTTATCATCCCAACATCCATCTTGTCCTTCCTCTGTTGTGTAGCTACAACGTGAGTTGACTGCTATGATCCCCTTCTCCAGCTCTAAGAGTGAGCCCTGATTGTTTTAAGGCAGTCAGAGCACTTCAATATCTCTTTGCTGTGGTGAACTTTTCCTGGATGGCTAAGTAATCCAGGCAGAAACCAGTCTACACATGCTTCCAGGGATTGGGTATCATGAAGAAGGAACCGATTAGAATTGAACTTGGACTTTGTTTTGGTGGTTGTGAGAATCGTCTTGCCCTGCCTTGCTCTTAATATGAGTGAGATAAAATATACTTAGGAGTGCTGTATTCTTCGATGTAAGAAAAGGTCCTGAGAATGAAGCTGGCACATGGAGAAGTATAGAGCCTAAAGAATTACAAGGAAATGGAGTGCAAACTCTGATGAAATCATGCCAAAAATTTCCCCTCCTGGGTCTTTGGTTATATAAATTAATAAGTGTCCTGCATTGATTAGGCCTGATTTTTTTGTTTTTATTACTTGCAACCAAAAGCATCATAACTGATATGAAGAGTATACAGCCAATGCCAAATAAGAATAGAACTTCATAAGAATAATATATGAGGTCTGTCCAGAAAGTATCCAGCCATTGTTAATATTAATATGATAAGAATGGTTTGCATGACATCGATGTAACCTGGCAGCCAAGGAGAATGGACTGTAATGAACATGTGTGAACAATGACGACTTCACTGTACTAGTCAGTGGGGCGCTAGATGCCATTGAGTGAACATGTGTACCGAGTGGCTGTCGCATTCAAAATGGCTGAGTGAGTAGAGCAACGAATCTGCATCAAATTTTGTGTTAAACTTGAATGTTCCTCTGCGGAAACTATTTGGATGATTCAGAAGGCTTTTGGGAAAGATGCAGTGAGTGCAGTGCAGATAAAAGTGTGGCATAAACGCTTCAAAGATGGTTGAGAATCTGTTGAAAGTGATCCACATTCTGGAAGGCTTGCAACAAGCAGAACATCTGAGAATGTTGAATGTGTATGGGTTAGGTTAAGAGATGCTGGGAGAACTGTGTGAGGTCCCAAGGTGCCTACTTTGAAGGGGACTGAGGCGTCATTGTCCTATGTAAAATGTTTCTTGTATCTTGTATCTTCTTCAATAAATGTCTCTATTTTTCATATTACATGGCTGGTTACTTTCAGGTCAGACCTTGTAGTATCTTACCTTGGGTGAGAAACTTTGGGATTTGTTTTCAAGAATTTATATATGCTTTTCCATTAATATTTAAAATGGTTGGTGCAGCAGCAATATATACTTTTATGATTATGCTTGCTTCATAAGGAAATTGTGATGCAGAGAAATTAATTACTCTGTTGTAATCCACTTCATAATTATGCAAAGTTAAGAAATTAGAGGAAAGGTTGTGCAGGAAGATAGAGGGTAAGAGTGAAATAACATACAGTCATTTAAATGGGGAAAATACACGGCGTGGAGAAAACTCATTTCATTTTTTTCTGTTGTTGCCAAGTGAAAAGAAAACATATGGGTAAGATCTTATACTCAGAAAATGTTTATGTCTTTATTTTGTCTCATTTTAGTACCTCAGACTCCACAGTAGTTAAGCTCTTTCAAGTCTTAATATATTGAAGTGAGAAGAACAAACACACACAGACCCAGATGGGACACAAAGGAGGATTTTCAGTAAGATAATAAGATGATGAGCTTATTAATATTATCTCTAATATTTCAGTTTTTTGGTTTATCACATTTACATATTATTAATGGAATATCAATAGTACTTTTTATTTTTAGTAATCAGTTATTCAAGTTATTCAAAGGAATCTTGCCACACAGTGGCATTCATCCCCAGCTTGGGATTAAGCCAGGGACATTCTTCAAAATGACCAGGATAAGCCTGGAACAGGGGCTGTGGCCACCACGAAGTTAGCTTCTAGTTTTTATTTTTAGCACATGGCTAGAGCCACAAAGTTATGCTTTAAGCCTGAGTGAGTCATGATTCATTGCTGACTGCCATTCTGTTGCTCAAACTTTCCATCCTGCAAATGGAGAAAATCAGAGTACTCAAAAGTCTCAAGAATTTTAAGAATGGATTCTCAATTCAAGCTAAGCATTTATGCAGATTAATAAAAGAGGAAATACTTCCCAGAGCAGACATGTGGCATTGTCAGTCTTTTTTCTTAGTCGCAAAATGTTGAGCCTGAATTTGTGGTCAGTATTCATATTACCTCCTCATTGTTTGTGTCTGCCACTTTAAATTATTGCCTCATTTATGTTAAGTGGCTTTATATTTTATGGAAAGTTGTTCAGATTATTCATAAGAAAAATTGTATTATTTAAACACTTTATCTCACATCACTGTCTCTAAAATAAAAGTCACTAAAAATTTTAAAAGACATTAAGATGTTTCTTGTTTGGCTGTATGTAATTTTGAATCATCATAGTAACATAATAATATTGATTAATAATAGCTTCCAGATTGATCAATAAGTCATCCATTATTTTCAGTGACATTTTCCACCCACTTACTTTGAGCCCTTAAAGAGATTGGCATTTTTTATGTAAAAGCTTGTGCTAAAATGCCTGTATTATTCTCCAGTTAATATAGACACTATGGTGTCTATATATTATTTGGTGTCTTATATTGTTTCATTGTTCAAGGTTGTGGAAGTATTCTGGTCTCCAGTTTTCCTTAGTTTACCTTTTTTGAATACTTCATTTGGTCAGGAAAGATACTCTGAAAATACTTTTCTCAAAATGCCATCACCTGAAAAGCCTGCATGTTATCTAACTAGATTTCATAAAGTCACAAGTCTGAGGCCTATGTCTTTGTGAGCTTTGTTAAAAATGTCAGGTGCAATTTGGAAGGTTCACGCTCTCTTTTGGGCCCTTGTAAAGACTTTTATATTTGTCTAAATTGACTCATTGGCAGCAAATTGGAGACAAAAACAACGAGCTATGCATACTCCGTCCTGTTAACAAAAGGTTTTAGGGTTGCATATATTACTTTCATTTCAGCAGGTCAGAGGCCATTGTTGTGTGTGTGTGTGTCATGGCATAAAAGAGTGGAGTAGAGATTACCAGGGATATTGGTAGATCTGGTAAGAACTCAGGTAACTCTTTGTGATTCATGTTTGGCAGGTAAAAAGGATGCAATTTTTCCTCCTTCTGTTTTCAACCTTTTCTCCATTTGTAGTGTCCTGCCACTTATACACACATGGTTCCTTCATGGCAATGACATAATCAAGACTCTTCTGGAAGAAATTCACCCTTTTCTACCCACTCCCCACTCCTGCCAAGTTGCACAAGAGATTAAAAATTTCGAATACTGCACATAAAAATTAAAATCAGAGGGGTATCAATTTCTCATTCATCTACTTAAAAAACAATGTAAAACCAAGACAGTGTTATTTAAAAATTAAAAATATGTTTATCAGTAACCCAGAGTATCCTAAAATTTTCATTTTCTACATTCATTTTCAATTATTCAAATGCATAAATATGACATATAATTATAACCCAAGAATGGAAATTTCCTTGTTCTATAGAGTTTAAAATATTTTTTTCTATCTTTGTAATATTTTATCTAATTGATGAACCATAATTTATTTGAATACTCTCATGGAGTCAGACATGTAAGTTTTTAACAGAATTTTGCACTAATGGGTACTGCTAGAATTAACAGCTTCATACATAAAGATCTTTTGCTTCTTTGAAATAAATTTCCTGGAGAAGGGTTACTGGAACATAGTGAAGATAATTTTAGTTTCTTTTGATCCATTTCTAAAAGAATTGCTTCAATTTCCTATGCTTTAAGTAGTGTGCCAGTGTTCTGGTATCACCACATGATGGTTAATATTTGAGTAGTGCCATTAGTGACACATCCACCAAATATTTATGCTGACCAGTCTTCTAGGAGTTTGGGATACATCAGTGAACAAAAACAGAGAACAACATTTGCCCTTGTGGAGAAAGAAAAGTATCTATTTAGTATGGGCCAAAATGGGCCATAAAATTGGGTGTAATTTACATTCTTTCAATTGCTAGTGAGAATGGACATTTTTCTGTGTGTTTATTTACCATTAGCATTCCTTTCTGTGTGAATTTTCTGCAAACATATTCTGGAGTCAATCTTCAAAACAGAGATTCCATGGCCATTATGACCTACCTCAGTGACCTAAATAAATCACTCCAACATTTTAGGCAGGCTGAGACTGTTGACAGTCATCTGTGTTTCTTATGTACTGATCCTGCCTTTGGTGACACAAGTTTCTGATATTATCTCACATCTGACCGTTACTTCCTGCAAAAGATGTCTAAAGGCAATGTAACAGGGATATTAGCAGCCACAGCACTCAATCGCCCAGGAGAAATCTACAAGGTGAAGCTTTCATACCCTGTTGGATCACCTTGTAGAACTCACTCCACACCTGGAGTGGATTAAATAGATGATGTAGACTTCAACTGCTTAGACATATCCATTTCTGCCACATTTCCTGCTACTTGTTTTACTTGTGTGGAGTTATTTAGTTGTCATGTTAGCTGAGTTTGAGTCATTCCCCCAGTGAGTCGTACATAGTCTGAGCATGCCTTATAGGGAAAAGGGCACAGACTGAATAGCTTGTAATCAGAATCTGTATTGACTGAAGGAAGGCAGCAGTTCCTTGTCAAATGAACTAGCCTCAGATGATTTGGCTGTGAACACTCAAAGAATAAGGAACAAGTACCTAGGGTGTAGAGCATAAACATGAGTGATAATTATTATTATATCATTATATACCATCCTTATATAACATCATTTTGATGACAGGAAAAATGGAAATCACTCTAGGGACCTATAGTCATATTAGGGTGGGTGACTGTGCACAACGCTTCTTTCAGTCCTAAGTGCTCCTAGGCTCATATATGTTTTACGGAGTAGCAAGTCCATGAAAAAACCCACTGTGTCCTCTGTAGTCAGTTCTGTCAGAAAAGCATTGACCATTCACAAGATAAATCTCCTGCAAAGTCAAGACAGAAGACCAAAATAGAGTCTGAATCTATTTCTGCAGTAGATATTGAGAGTTGTCCACACTGCATAGCTGAATATTATTCATAATTTGTTTTTAATTTGTAAACATGATGTTTTTTAAATGAAAATTTGATTATATCTCTGTCCAGCTCCATATCTTGACATTTTCAGCCTTGTAGGTGTGTCCAGCTACTGGTGATTCTCAGTTGTCTCTTATTTCCTGGGCCTTTGTACATACTGCTTCTTCCGCCTATAAAGATGCTTTTTTTCTTCCTTTGCTGGATAGCTCCTGATCATTCTCAAGCATGACCTCCTTTGGAAAGGTTTTTCTGTCTCTTTTCTCTTCCCTCTTTCCCCCTCAGTTAACTCACTCCAATGTCATAGCATTGTGTATAGTGTTTATTCTACCACAATGTATTTTAATATTTTATTCCCTTGTCTGTCTCCTTCATTATCCTGAGCAACTTGAGAGAAGGAAATATTTATTTTATCATTGTGTTTCCAGGAAGCAACAGTGCTTGGCATATACTAGGTTCTGATAAAATTATTTGAAGGGATAAATGACAGTAAAAAACTAAAGTAAGGGCGTTCTGACAATAGGGCCATCACAGCTGGGGAAGCAGAGGCACGTTAACTAAAAGATCACAGTATCAAATTATTGGCAGCTCCTGTCTGAGTTGTCTCTTCTAATTTTCTTGTAGACCTTTTTAACAGGTCTTTGATCAACTAACTGATGCTGTCACAATCATTCATAGCTGTTTTGTGAATCTCTGCAATATAGCACTCTACTTAAAATGAACAGGGATTCACCAAACTTAGATTGTTTGATGTTCTAATAACAGAAAACCAAAGAAAGTCGATTCATAAGAAATGGCAAGTGTACCTTTTATCGTTTAATAAATACATGAATACCTGTTGTTACCTCAAATAAATTATGATTGAGGTGTTGGACTGCAGTTGATTTACAGTGCAGTGCTGATGGAATATTGGTACTGTTAGGGTAGGAATTTTGTCTTTCATTTATTTTCTTTTTTTCTTTTAGAGACAGGGTCTCACTCTGTCATCCAGACTAGAGTGCAGTGACACGATCATACTTCACTGCAGCCTCAAACTGTTGGGCTCAAGAGATCCTCTCTGCCCAGACTCCTGAGTAGCTGGGACTACAGGCGTGCGCCACTACTCCTGGCTAATTTTCTTTTTTTAATTTTTTGTAGAGAGGGGGTCTCCCTCTGTTGCCTAGGCTGGTCTCAAACTCCTGGCCCCAAGCCATCTTCCCACCTTTGCCTCCCAAAGTGCTAGGATTACAGGTGTGAGCCACAGTGCCTGGCCTCTCATTTATTTTCTATATTGCTGAGGTAGTAGTATATGTCAGATTTAAGACTTTCAGTCATTTTTTTTATTCTTAGCTGGCATGGCAAAAGAAAAACTTCGTAGAAATTACCAAAAGTAAGAAACATTATCATTTACACTCAGGTAAATGAAAGAGAAAAGAAACTTAAAAATTAAAACCAAAAATACTCCTCACCATCACACTTGGTATGACGCATTCACAGAGGAGGAGGAAAAATTATATTCATAGATAATAACCTAGGAAATATAACTAAAATTATTTGACACAATCAGAGAATTCACTAATGTAGTGGGTCACTAAATATATCAAAATCATGAACTTTTTTTAAAGTAAATTTTATTGTGTATATTTGAGGTTTATAACATGATGTTAAAGGATACATCTAGATAGTAAAATGGTTACTATAATGAAGCAGATTAAACCTGTCATCTCACATAGTTTGTTTCTGTGACAAAAATCAGCTAAAATCTACTTATTTATAAGAATGCCTAATACTATACAATTTTATTAAGTTTAGCCAACATTAGATCTCTGAACTTGTTCATCCTATGCGTCTGCTATTTTGTGTCCTTCGACCTGCATCTCCCCACTTCTTCTCCCCTTTCCTGCCTGTGGTAACCACTGTTTCATTTCCTATCTCTGTGTATTTGAGCTCTCTCTCTCTCACTTTTTAAAATATATTCCACATATAAGTGAGATCATGAATATTTTTCTTTCTGGCTTATTTTACTTAGCATAATGTCCTCCAGGTCCATCCATGTTGAGGCAAATAGCAGATCTCCTCCTTTTTAAAGGCTGACTAATATTCCATTGTGTATATGTACCACATTTTCTTTATGCATTCATCCACTGATAGACATTTCAGTTGGTTCCATATCTTGGCTAATGTGACTAATGCTGCAGTGAACATGGGAATGTAGATACCTTGATGAGGTGTTGATTTCACCTCCTTTGAGTATATACCCAGAAGAAGTATTGCTGGGTTGTATAATAGTTCTATTTTTAATTTCTTTAGGAACCTCCATACTGTTTTCCATAATGGCTATACCAATCTACATTCCTATCAACAATGTACTAAGGTTCCCTTCTCTTCACATTCTTGCCAACATTTATCTCTTATCTTTTTGATAACAGTCATCCTTGCAGGTATGAAGTGATATCTCATAGTGGTTTTAATTTGCATTTGCCTTGTGTTAGTGATGTTGAACACCTTTTCATACACCTGCTGGCCATTTTTATGTTTTCTTTGGAGAGTATGTCTGTTCAGGTCCTGTGCCCATTTTTTGATTAGGTGGTTTTTCTGCTATTGAGTTGTAAGAGTTCTTTATAAATTTTGGATATTAGCCCCTTATCAGATATGTGGTTTGCAAATATTTTTTCCTAGTCCATAGGTTGTCTTTTCAGATTTCTCTCAAATTATTTCATATGAGAAAACAAAAGTAGTCGATTTATAGAAGATGATCAATGCAAATGTATCTTTATAAAATAAATGAACATTATTACCTACTAAAACAAATTACACCTTTAGACATTGGCTTTTTCATCACGTTATGCTGAGTTCTCATGAAATGATGGTATGATATAATTGTTCAAACTAGGATACTGGCTTCATTCCTTCCTTTTGTGAATTACTCAGGCAATGTATCTAAGACTAAATGCCAGGGCTATTTTCTTTGGGCTTTCTTAGCTTTCTCTGCCAATTATTTTGTTCTGTACTGTGTAACATTTTTCATCAGGAACAAGTTTAAAGCATTTAGTATCAAACAAGTGCCAACAAAACAAAAGTGGTTAATGGAATTCTAGACTTTGTCCCAGCTCCTCCCATTCTCTCTCCCTGTGGATGAGAGATGCTTAAGTAATAAGAATCAATTTTGTGAGTAACTTTTGAGATCCATCTGATTACTTTCAGTAGTTATAACTTCAAAGCATGAGATAAGACTTGGTTTTAGGGTAAACACTTTTTGTTGTAGCAAGTTTGGTGGTCTCTGCTGACATTCCTTTAAATATTCCAACAAGCTTTATCATAATCATTGGATAGAGTACGTGCTAGCACAGGAGCTTGCTGCATATAAAACATACTTGAAACTAGGTCAAATACATTGTTCAAATATTTCTATTCTATGGAAAATTTCTTTTCCTTAGGATTGTTTTTATTTTTTGGTGTTTTATAGTCACTACATAAATTGTTTTATACACAAATTATATATTACAATACTTATTGTCAGTTCATATCTGTTTCTTCAGGAAAAGAAACTCCCCAAACATGAAAGCATGCAGTTTCATGAGTTTTGACAAATGCATGAACACATGAAACCACAACCCTATCAAGAATAGTATGTGATCATCACTCTGGAAAATTCTCCCATACTTTCTTCTCAGACAGTTACCACCACTCCTTCCAGCCAGAAGTAACCAATATTGTGATTTTTTTTTTGAGTCACATATTTGCCTGTTATATAACTGCATATCAAAGGACTCATATAGTATGTACACTTTTGTGTCTGGCTCTTATTTAGCCTAATGTCTGGGAGATTCTTCAATGCTGTTGAATGTAAGAGTAGTTCATTTGTTTTTATTTATTTATTTATTTATTTTTTTAATTTATTTTTTAAATTTCAGAATATCAGGGGGGTACAACACTTTGGCCATACACATTGCCCCTGTTCTGCCCGTGTCAGAGCCACAATCGTGGTCATCCCCCAAACTGTGCTCTCTGCATCCATTCAGTGAGAGTTTTTCCCATCCCTTCCACCCCCCTCCCGCCTGCCCGCCCTCAGATGAATGTTATTGCCCTGTGTGATGTAAGTGTTCATCAGTTAGTACCAGTTTGATGGTGAGTACCAGTGGTGCTTGTTTTTCCAATTCATTTGTTTTTATTGCTGAGAAGTTTTCCTTTGAGTGAATATGCCCAGATTTGTTAATACATTGTCATGTTGATGGACATTTGGGTGGTTTATAGTTTTTGGCTATTATGACTAAAGCTCCTGTGAACATTCCTGTACAAAGTGTTGTGGACATACATTCTTATTTCTCTTATGTGAATAAGTAGGGGTGCAGTTGCTGGGTCATATTGTAAGTGTATTTAATCTTAAAAGAAACTGCCAAACCTTTTCCCAAGTTGGTTGCACCATTTCACATTTCTACCAGCAGTGTGTGAGCATTCCAGTTGCTCCCCAACTTAAGATATTGTCAAATGTTTAATATTAGCAGTTCTCATTGATGTGTTGTAGTATTTCATTGTGGTTTTAATTTTCATTTCCCTGTTAACTAGTTGGGCTGAGTACTTTTTAAAGTGACTTTTAGCCATTCATATATCATTTGTTAGCCCAATTAAAAAAATGGAATTTGTCGGAGCTCTTTATATAGTTCAAATACAAGCTTATTTTTTCATGTTGGTTTTTATGAATATTTTCACACATTCTGTGCTTTGCCTGTCTATTTTGTTAATAGAGTCTTTTGATGAGCAGAAGTTTTTAACTTTGATAAAGTCTGTTAATCACTTTTTAAATGGTTATTGCATTCTGTGTCATGCTTGAGAAATCTTTGTCTACCCCTAGGTCAGGAAGATATTATCCTATAATTTCTTCCAAAAGAGTTATAGTTTTAGGCTTTATATCCTGAATTAATTTTTCTGCATGGTATGAGGTAGGAGTTGAAGTTCATTTTTTTTCCCCAGAGTATACCCCATTGTTCCAACAGGATTTTTTGATAAGAATTTCCTTAGATTTCAGGATAGCTGAAGATAATGGAAGCTGCTTAGGTCCCTATCTCCCAGTATTTCCTCCCAAAATATTACAGAACAAAAAGAAGGTAAAAAACAAACACAAAACAAGTCTACCCCAAAACAATGCCCTCAGCATAATGCAAAGTTAGAGAATACTCATACCTCAGAATAACTTGAAATTTTAAAAGTACAATCAAATCATAAATTTCCAGTGAGCAATCTCTCATTCTTCTATCCTGCTGCAAATCTTTGGTGGCAAGAAAAAGCAGGCTGTGAAAAACTGTGGGAAGAGAGAAGGGAGAAAGTGATGGCTCTAAGATTGACCTTACCTACTGCAAAAAATCCAGGGGAATAAAAAGAGAGTGTCCTGGTAGATCAGAGTGTGGTCTTCAGGGAAGGGACTTAACAGCATGTATGATATGAAGTGGCAGCTTTTGAAACCCACAATTTCTGGAGAAGAAAAAATCAAAACAGAAAGAAAGAAATGGCACTCAGCAATTAGGTGGTCTAGGAGAAAAATAGCGAAGGGACAGATTTTGGAGTACTGCAAGACAAAAGACAAACAAAATAAGGGGAAACAAACAATCCCTTCTCTCCACCACAGAAATAACCCACAAAAGAATCTAGACTTTTGTTATACTGAATCAAGGAAGTGCCATTGAACTAGGAATCTTGTAAAGCACTCCAATACCACAAACATGAACAGAAAAAAAGAAATAAAGACATACAGAGTTATGAAAAATTAGAAAATGAACTCTAATAATGCCTCAACTAGTAAAAATCTTCCCCTCAAAAAAAAGCCCATTAACCAGAATCAGATGATAATCCTTACAATGATAATTTGTTATATAGTTTGTGGATTTAAAGGGATTTACTATTTAGCACATTTAATACTTCCTTAGTATTTAATCTTTTAAGTATTCTTTGCATATCTCATCCCCTAATTTTCCATTGGCTATTGTTTGAGACTAATTGCTTTGAGATTAATACAATGTATGTTACATTATATTTTCTAGGAAGATAATTAGATTTAATGATGTTGGACTTTAAGGACTAAATGCCAAATCAAATATTTTCTAACAGTGATGTCAATTTTTTCTGCTGAAAATATGGTTAAAAGATTAACTGAGTGACCAGAAAAGACTTGATATTGGAATCAGAATTCAAAGACTGCAAGAGGAAGTATCACATAGATAGGGATAACATGATTTTATATAAAATAGACCAGGCAGATTTCTACCTAAGAGAACTTCTAAAATTGTGCTACTGCTAAAATTTGAAAGCTATTCATGTTTTAAGGGCACTATACAAATTTAGGCTATAAATGTTAAGCTACTGTAGATAAATATATAGGAATTGCAACATGTTATTTCCTGAGGCAAACCAAAGAAGTTTTCATGACACACATAGCTCGCCACTGCTACAGCCTACAAACAACTAGCAACTGAGAAAACGACCATACTAATGATATCTATAACCAAGGTATCCATCCAGAACCTAGACCCCCATCAAAGCACCCACAAACAAAGCCAAATATATGCTACAGATAATCCCTTATGAGTGAGGGGGGAAGAAAAAAATCCCAATCTAAACAAAAGAAAATGCAAAAATAAGAAGTGACAGCTGACCCAGATGAGAAAGAATCAGCAAAAGAACTTTGGAAGTATGAAAAATCAGAGCAAAAGGACACCCCCAAAAGGGAGCACCAGCTATTTAGGAATGGATCCAACCAAAATGAGAATATTGATATGACAGATAAAGAATTCCAAATATGGATTGTAAGGAAGCTCAGAGAAATCAAAGTGAAAATGGAAAACCAACTCAAGGTAACCAGAAAAACAGTTTAGGAAATGAATGAAAAATTCATGAAAGAGATCAACATATTAAAAAAAAAAAGTAGAACTTCTGGAAATGAAAAATTAATTTAGGGAAATACAAGACATAGTGGAAAGTTTTAGGAATAGACTAGACCAGGCAGAAGAAAGAATCTCAGAGCTTGAAGGCAACTCTTTCGAATGAAATCAGTCAGTTAAAAATAAAAAACAGAGAATTCAGAAGAATGAACAAAGCCTACAGGAAATATTGGATTATGTAAAATGGCCAAATATAAGAATCATAGGCATCTCTGAGAGTGAAGAAGAAAATGCACAAGGGCTGGAAAACCTATTTGAGGGAATAATTGAGGAAAACTTCCCTGGTCTTGCTAGAGATTTAGACATCCAGGTTCAAGAAGCTCAATGAACACCTGGGAGATTCATTTCAAAGAGGCAATCTCCAAGACACATAGTCATCAGACTGGCCAAAATACACATGAAGGAGGAACTCATGTGAGCTGTGAGGCGAAAACATCAGGTAACTTACAAAGGAAAACCTATCAGGCTGACTGCAGACTTCTCAGTGGAGACCTTACAAGCCAGAAGGGATTGGGGCCCCATCTTCAGTCTTTCTAAACAGAACAACTGCCAGCCTAGAATTTTGTATGAAGCTTTTTATATGAAGCAGTAATAGATTTTTCCAGACAAGCAAACATTGAGGGAATTTGTCAGGACCATACCTGCCCTGCAGGAAATATTCAGAACCACATTATACATGGATCAGCACAATAGACACCAGAGTTAAACCACCCAAAAGCTAAAGCTCAGAGCTCATACAAAGCAATAGCACAAAAGGTAAGGCAAAGCAATAATGTACTACCCAACAAGATGAACAGAACAGCATCCCACATATCAAATCCATCAATCAACATGAATGGTCTGAATGCACCACTCAAGAGACATAGACTGGCTGAGTGGATGAAATAATACAACCCAAGTATCCACCATATCCAGGAAATACATCTAACCCACAAGGACTCATACAGACTCAAGGTAAAGGGATGGAGAAAAATATTCCGTGCAAATGGAAACCAAAGGAAAGCAGGTGTAGCCATTGTTGTATCAGATAAAATTGACTTTAAATCAACAATAGCAAAGAAAGACAAAGATGGTCATTATATAATGGTAAATTATATATTGAAAGGAGCAATTCAAAGAAAAGACATAACAATACTAAATATTTATGTGCCTAACATAGGTGCACCCAGATTCATAAAGCAAACTCTACTAGATCTAAGCAAAGAGATAAAACAGCAGCATTGTAGTGGCTGGAGACTTCAACAGCTTGCTGACAGAACTGGACAGATCATCCAAGCAGAAAATAAATAAAGTAACACTGGACTTACACAGGACTGTAGAACAAATGGGCCTAACAGACAATATAGAACATTTTACCCCAAAACTACTGAATATACATTCTCCTCATCAGCACATGGAACATTCTCCAAGATTGATCATATCTGTGGCCACAAAACATGTCTCAACAAATTCAAAAAAATAGAAATCATACCATGTATCTTCTCAGACCGCAGTGAAATGAAACTGGAAATCAATTCCAGGAGAAACACTCAGTCCTACACAAAGTCATGGAAATTAAACAACCTGTTGCTGAATGACTATTGGGTCAATAATGAAATTAAGATGGAAATCAAAGGATTCCTCAAGCTGAATGATAAAGGGGACAGAAGCTACCAATATCTATGGGATTCAGCAAAAGCAGTCCAAAGGGGAAAATTCATAGCCTTAATGCCTACATCAAAAAGACAGAAAGAACACATTAACAATCTAGTGACATGTGTCAAGGAACTATAAACAGAAGAGCAAACAAAACCCAAAGCCAACAGAAGAAAATAAATAACTAATGTCAGAGCAGAACTAAATGAAATGGAAAATGAAAAATACAATACAAGGGATCAGTGAAACGAAAAGTTGGTTCTTTGAAAAGATAAACAAAATTGATAGACCTTTTTTAGATTAACCAGATATAGAAGAGAAAGGACTCATATAAGCTCAATCAGAAATTAAAAAGGAGATATTACAACTGATACCACAGAAATACAAAATATTATCCATGAACAGTATGAAAATCTCTACATGCCTAAATTCAAAAGTGTAGAGGTAATGGATGAATTCCTGAAAACACACAACCTCTCAAGACTCAGGAGGAAACAGAACTCCTGAACACACCAATAATGAGCAAAGGGATTGAAACAGTAATAAATCTTCCAGCAAATAAAGCCCCAGACCAGATGGATTCACAGCAGAATTCTACCAGACCTATAAAGAACAGCTGGTATCCATACTGCAGAAATTATTTCATCATATTGAGAAGGAAGGAATCCTGCCCAACTCATTTTACAAAGCCAGTATCACCTTGATACCAAAGCCAGGAGAGGACACAACAACAACAACAACAAAAAACTACAGACCAATATCCCTTATGAATATAGATTGAAAAATCCTCAATAAAGTATTAGCAAACTGAATTCAACAGCACATCAAAAAAATAATCTACCATGACCAAATGGACTTCATCTAGTGATGCAAGGGTGGTTCAACCTACATCAATCAATAAATGTTTATTCACCACATAAACAAAAGTGAAAATAAAGGCTGTATTATCATCTCAATAGATGCAGAAAAAGCATTTGATAAAATCCAGCACCCTTTCATGGTAAAAACCCTCAACAAACTAGGCATAGAAGGAACATATCTCAAGATTATAAAAGTCATATTTGGCAAACCCACAGCCAACATCATAATGAATGGGGGAAAAGTTGAAAGGATTCCCAGTGAAAACTGGAATAAGATAAGGGTTCCCACTGTCAGCACTTCTATTCGACATAGTTCTGGAAGTCCTAGCCAGAGCAGTCAGGCAAGAGAAAGAAATAAAGGGTATCCAAGTAGGGAAGAGGAGTTCAAACTATCACTTTTTGCGGACGATATGATCTTATATCTGGAAAACCCCAAAGAGTCCACCAAGAGACTCCTGGAATTGATAAGTAAATTCAGCAAAGTCCTAGGTTACAAAATCAATTTATACATATCGGTGTATAACAGTCAAGCTGAGAGTCAAATCAAAGACTCAAACCATTCACAGTAGTGACAAAGAAAATAAAATACCTAGGAACATACATAATCAAGGAGGTGAAAGATCTCTACGATGAGAACTACAAAACACTGAGGAAAGAACTACACATAGATGACACAAACAAATGTAAAAAATATCATGTTCGTGGATCAGTGGAATCAACATTGCTAAAATGTCCATACTACCCAAAGTGATTTGCCAATTCCATAAATCCCCATCAATATACCAATGTCATATTTCACAGAGCTAGAAAAAATAATTTTATGCTTTGTTTGGAACCAGAAAAGAGCCTGACTAGCCAAAGCAACATTAAGTGAAAAGAAAAAATCTGGAGGTATCACATTACCAGACATCAAACTATACTGTGAGGCTATAGTAACCAAAACAACATGGTATTGTCATAGAGACATAAACCAATGGAACAGAACAGAGAACTTGGGTATAAAACCATCCACACACATCCAAGTGACCTTTCACAAAGCGGACAACAATATACACTGGGGAAAAGAAGCCCTATTCAGTAAATGGTGCTGGGAAAATTGGATAGCCACATGTAGAAGAATGAAACAGGATCCATATCTCTCACTACTTACAAAAATTATCAAGATGGATAAAAGACTTAAATATGAGGCATGAACCCATAAGAATTCTAGAAGAAAATGTAGGGAAAAATCTTCTAGATATCAGCCTAGGGAATGAATTTATGAGGAATACCCCTATGGCAATCACAGCAACAACAAAAACAAACAAACAGGACTTGATTAAATTAAAAATCTTCTGCACAGCAAAGGAAATAATCAACAGAGCAAATAGACAACCTGTAGAATTTGAGCAAATATTCTCAAGGTGTATATCTGTTAAAGGGCTGATAACCAGAATCTACAAAGAACTCAAACAAATCAGCAAGGAGAAAACAAACAATCTCATTAAAAAGTGGGCAAAAGACATGAACAGAAGCTTTTCAAACGAAGAGAGACAAAATGGCCAATAAACATATGAAAAAATGCTCAATGTCACTAATTATCAGGGAAATGAAAATCAAAACCACAATGAATTATCACTTAACTCCAGTGAGATTGACTTATATCAAAAAGTCCCAAAACAACAAATGTTGGCGGGGATGTGGAGAGGTAGGGACACTCATACACTGCTGGTGGGACTGCAAATTAGTACAACCTCTATGGAAAGTAATATGGAGATACCTCGAAGAACTAAAAGTAGACCTACCATTTGATCCAGCAATCCCACCTCTGGGTATTTACCCAAAGGAAAAGAAGTCATTGTATCAAAAAGACACCTGCACTAGAATGTTTAGTGCAGCACAATTCACAATTACAAAGATGCAGAATCAACCCAAGTGCCCATCAATTCATGAGCGGGTTAACAAAATGTGGTATACATATACTATGGAATACTACTTAGGAAGAAGGATGAATTAAGGCCTTTTGCAACAATTTGGATTGAACTGGTGCCCATTATCCTAAGTGAAGTGTCTAAAGAATGGAAAAACAAACACCACACGTACTCACTACTAAACTGGAGCTAACCGATGAGCGCACATGTGAACAGAGAGAAATAAAACTCAGTGGAAATCAAGCAGGGGCAGGGGGTAGGAGGGGATGGGCAAAAACCTACCTAATGGATACAGTGAACACTATCTGGGTGATGGGCACACTTATAACCATGACTCAAGCATAAAAAAGCGATCCATGTAACCAAAAACATTTGTACCCCTGTACTATTTTGAAATTTTTAAAAAAAGAAGTTTTCATAGAGGTTGGAGTGTGTGAGTGTTTACTAAGTATTTGTCAGCATAATGTAATACTGGCTAAATGACAGCCTCCTTCCTGTATTTGGAGGACACAAATGTTCAAATCACTAAGCAATATGCTCTTCAAGGAAGGAGGGCTATATAATCAGACTGTCATATTGCCTAATTAAGTATTACATAATAATACCCATCTTCCTGTGCTGATTCAACATACTTTAAACAACCAAGACTAAAAACCTACTAGAGTGCAAGCACTTGAGGGCTGGGTTTCTTTTGTTTACTACTATTACATCAGTGCCAGGATAATATCTGGAAACTAGTAGACATTGAATAAAATTAGTTGATAAAACAATGAAGGCTTATATTCAGATGCTATATTTTTCATCTTTGTATCTCCAATACTGGGCAAATACTGGGAGTTCAATGAATGCTTATTGAATTGAATTCTAACTTGCTTTCCTTAAAATGGTAGGCTAGATACTATAAAATCAAAATAGAAATGTACCATAAATGTCAGGGCTTGCTGGTTGAGAAAGACATTTGTATGGAAGCCCTAAGATATGACTTTACTCCAAATATTGCTCTGAACTCACTTATCCTATTGATGCTTTTTCGTACCTATTGAATTTAATCTTTGTTAGTACAGGCCTACTTATTGGTATTGCTGAAATTATTGTGATAATATTTTGCAAGCTACAGTTGTATACCTAGTAAAACTAATATTTTAAAATCTGATTTGTGATCTTGTTTTAATGTAAAAAGAAAGGTGGATTTTGAGGAATCTTTTCCACTCTCATGGCTTCATAGACCATCCACACTCTTATTGTTCTTCAATATGTATCTTTAATGTCAATTTCTCTCAAGCTCCAGACTCATGAGTCCTACAGACAAACAGACATATTCACTTATATTCTTCAGGAAACGTACAAGATGTGCTCTATGTGGAATTAGCTATCTTCCTCTAAGTTGCTCTGCAGGGCCTGATGTCTCAGTGCCAATTCATAGCATCAACACTTTCCCTAAGCTAGCACTTTTCAGTGTCTTTTCAATATTTTCATCTGGATTACCCTCCACTGGGCCTAGAGTAAAATATGTTAATAAAGAGTAATGTGGTACCGAGAAAGTGAGGAGTCACAGGCTTTAATGCAGGCATTGCCAGTCACTGCTCCTGTAGCTTAGCACATGCCCACAATCACACTGCTCCTCTCTTTAATTATCCTAAAAGTCAGATGTTGGAGTTGATAATTGCTGTGATTCTTTTTAACTTAATATTATAGTGTTTCTAAACTATTTAACAATTTCTCTGTTATGAAACAATGTCTGATTTCATTCGGTTTCCAAATATAATTGACCATGAATGCATATTTAATAGTAAATTATAAAATACTTAACTTATTAATAAAGAGAACATCTCTAAATCTTCTCCTGATCTATGAGTTTTTGGCTACTTTTGCAATTTCCTCTCACTTGATAATGACTTCCTCTCATTTTGATGGCGATAGTTTCTCTTCTCTACTGTTGAAATCTGGCCATTCCTTCAAAGCTTAAGTTAGTCTCATCCTTGGATGTTAGGCTGTTGAATGCAGGGGTTATTCTGCTCCAAAGCGGCAGAATAATTTACACAGAATAAGAATTTGTTCAAAAAATAAATGACTGAATAGTATTTTTCTTTTTTTCCAGGAACAGCAGATTCTTTTTGTTGTATTGTGGTTATGTCCATTTTCTTTGCTGCTTATTTCGTCTATCAATTATGGCCTGGATTTGCTGGACAGCCTGCTAAGATGAATGGTGTGAATGCAGTGAATGGCGTGAAGCGTGCTAGTGAGCCTGTGATCTGAACCTAGATCTTAGTCTATTTGGCTCTGTCCTCAAACAGAGCTACCAGATCGTAGTTAGGAGAACTGTGACGAAGACACTGTGCTGGACCAAACTCTAACATGGTGAGATAACCCAGTCCCCCTTGAGTTTCTCTCTGGAAAAACTCAAGGCTACCAAAAAATTTACCGTTTGTTCTAGCTAACACCTATCCCTGGACCCCTGACTTCTCTTTCTTAAAGCAGTTATTATAAAAAATACCTCACACTTGGAAATGCTTCCTCTGCCCCTTTGGGACATATATTTATCTCTTACAACCCAGGAGTGTCTTTTTCTAGGACCTGAAAGCCATTGCCTTGAAATACGATCATTGGGAAGTATAGGGCCCTTGTTTCGCAGTCTCTGTGGGAGGGTAAGAATCTACCTTTGATCAAATGCCAGTCAGCAGACAGAGATGGCCTAATGCTGTGGTCCCCAAACCCCACCCCACCCCCCATCCCAGTGGAAAAACTGTCTTCCGTGAATCTTAGGACTGGGGTGTATAGCAGGAGGTAGGAGGTGGGTGGCAGGCAAGTGAGTGAAGGCTTAATCTGTTTTTGCAGCCACTCTCCATGGCTCGCGTCACTGCTGGAGCTCCGTCCCGTGTCCTCTCCACCCCCATCTGTGGAAGCATTGTCTTCCATGGAACCAGTCCCTGGTGCCAAAATGGTTGGGAACCGCTGGCCTAATGGCATTGATGTTTCCCAACCCTCTTACTGGATTTTTGTAATTTTTTGCTTCCGTGACTCTGCTGCAGGGAAGCCTCCCTACTCCTTCATCCTTCCCGTACAATACCCATTCACCTCTGCACAAATTGAAGCTGAGCTTAGTTTACACTGGACTCTCTTCCCTCCTGCCATAGTTAGCACTGAATAAAGTCTGTCTTTACTACTTCAGCTAGTGTCCAGCTTTGTTTATCTTTGACAACTGTTAAGTAACTTGTGGAAAACAATTTGCTTTATTGCTATTTAAGGTAAGCTACAAGATCCATGGAGAGATAATCTTCATTTTTGCCGTCTCTTTCATGGTATCATAGTTTTAGATCGTTCCTTTTGTCCAGACATGATTAGTCTAGTTAAGTTCCAGTTAAGGATTTGTAGAACTCTGAAGTATCAGTTGTCAAAATATATTCTCTCCCATTTGGTGATCATCGGGACCACCATCGGACTTTATTTAACAGTATGTTCTGTACATGGTTTTAAGGTCTGGAAATATTTCCCTTTTTTCAAGCCAGTTGCTGTAGTATTCACAATATACAGGGCATTTGTTATAGTTACAGGGTATTTAGGATGACTATTTCATCTCCAAAACCCGATAGGAAACTATTTCTAAATGCAATAAACTTAGATTTGTTTTGCCAACATAAATATATGCATTTTTCCATTTTTGATAACATGACCCAAGCAGAATATATATAATATGTATGTGGATATATATGTTTGAGTGTGTATTGTTTTGGTGAGGAGGTAAGCAGAATAGGACTGGTTAAATGCTAGGATTTATGTAATAAAAGATACTATTTATTATTTACCTCCTATGTGTCAAGAACTTTATTTACTTTATGCTTAATCCTTACAACAAAACTACTAGGTAGGCAATACTTTACAATTTCACAAATGAGGGAAGCAAGACTCAGATAGGCTTAGTAATATGGAATTTAATTCTAAATCTATGTCATTCCTAAATTTGTGCTCTTTCTACTATACCATGCTTCTTCCCAACTCATATGCAGTCAATGGTTTGGGAAAGAAAAATTTCTTTGCTGAATTATTCTCACAAGTTTGCTGGCATAATCAATAATGTTGCAAAAATGTAAAGGGAAATCCTCAATTCAACTTAGAGACAAAGAAATGAGAATTTATGTGCTGTTACCTAACAAGTATAGCCAAAATAGTTTGGATTTGTATTTGGATTCTATGATGACTTTGTTTACTCCAAATGTAGAGTTCTGTGGGTCTGTCCAGAAAAATAACTTGACTGTTTTGCACACTCAGAGTGAATATATATTATATACTTTTTTTTTTTTTTTTACATATTACAAAGAACTTTCCTGGAAGGACATTAACATCACACAAACAAAGGGAATGACAGCTGTACAAAAGGAGATTGGCAAGAAAATATAATAAAAACAAAAATACTCTTCATACATGGAAGTTAAATATTCATCTTGTTAAATTGTGCATCTTTTATGGTTTGTAATTTGTTTTTACTTATCTTCATGTCGGATTTGCTAATAAGGTAGAAATAAGTCTCTACCATTTTTTCTTTTTTATTAGGTGTGTTACTACTTATTTTTGCCTCTGCTGTGGCTTCCAACTACCAGTAGTTAAACTGTACTAATGTATTGGGGAAGTCATGAATGTTCCACACTTAATGAAACTATTTTGCTGTTTGATAAAGTAGGTTGTCCCCAACCAAAGGGCCTCTAGTCATGAATTAAATATATATCGTGTCAGGGTTTACAGTATGGTCTACAAGGCTAACAATGAAACAAGTATTTTGTCAAATCAGGAACTGGGTTTCATACCTTTGAAGTCTTCTAAGTTAATGCTAGTCAGTGTTCAATCTTATGGATCAGATTAAATTTATAATCCATAGTAAGTACTCTTTTTGACTTTAGGATTAAATGTAGTTCTGTACGTTTGGTGGACTTCTTATTTTGGTTTTCACTCCTTATGTTAATTTCTTTAAATATACCCTTTGTCTTCCAACATTTAGTCCACAAAATCATCTTAGTAGGAAGGTAATAGAAATAGCCTCTTAGTTACTTTGATATATGTAATGAACATCAATGATCAATATTGATATAGTTAGAAATTAGATAGGGCCTCTTATTTGATTACTTAAAATGTTTTCCTATTTAAATCTGTCCTTGAAAAATTTTCTCTCCTGTCCCTTCCCCTATTCTACTTTTCTTGAACTATGATAATTGGATATAAACATATTTTAAACAATATAACTAGAAGCTACTGAAATATAAATTATGAAACTCAATTATATAATATTAGTGAACTTCCTCATTAGTGTGGTTTTCTAAACATGGAAACAAGCCCTGGTCTAAATGCCTGAGTTTGATGACCTGGGGGCAGCACACCCTTGAGATTTTGGAGATAGACAAAGGGAAAAATTTGACAGAATCTGGAGAATCATATTCCTTTCCCTTCTTTTGAGTTTCCATGGGAATGTGTACTAGTCAATTTCTAGTGTATCCACTTAAGATTGATTTCTCACACTTTTAATAGACCAGTGAAAGTAATTAGGGATGAAAGGGAAAGGGGCAGGAAAGTGTTGATAGGGTAATTAGGGTTAAATCAAGTCTTGAAGTATCACAGTGTACGGAGTTCAGTAGTTTATAACTGTTGTTTATAACACAGTTTATAAGAACACCGTTTATAAGAATTCTATTAATTTTGACATTTTTAGCCTTACTTATTTCTTCTTTAAGACTTTGAGTAATGGTGTAATTTGTTTCCACTATATATAAGATATATATAATTTATATAAGATTCCTTTAGATACATATTTTATTTCTTATTTTTCATTACTTATTTTTGGATTTTATTTGATGGAATTGAAACTAAGAGGTTAATCTGATCAAGTCTACCAAATTTAGCCTGCCCTGCTTGCTTTTGGTTGCTTGCTTTTTGTTATTTTTTTTTTTCCCCATGAAGCTGAAGGCTGCGGTAGCTGAAGGCCATGCCACTGAACACTGAAA
Organism: Daubentonia madagascariensis; assembly: GCA_023783475.1. Classification (NCBI taxonomy): domain Eukaryota; kingdom Metazoa; phylum Chordata; class Mammalia; order Primates; family Daubentoniidae; genus Daubentonia; species Daubentonia madagascariensis. The sequence goes on from JAKFHU010001209.1 coordinate 66,860,500, forward strand.
CTTAACCTTCACTGGCTACTTTATAGATAACATTCATAAGTCACCATGGTAACGATTAGTTGTTTTTCAGGAACTTGGGCCAGCTCCTGTTCAGTTCAAACTGGTTGAGACCACCAACCCTTCAACTGGGCCTGTGCAAGTGCCTGAGAGGTGACCTTTTGACATCAGAGGGCCGAAAACTCCACTCTTGGATCGTGCTAGTGCTGCCATTTTGTATACAAATGTCCTATGAAATGCCATGAACTCCGACTACACTTGCGCAGAACAAACCTGTTACTTCATTTTTCCCCACTGCCAGTCACCTTTCCCCACGCCTTAGACCCCCACATTTCCCTAACCCATAAATATCCATAAGCCTTATCTTCAGGAAGGCAGATTTGAGAGCTGTTCTTCCACCTCCTTGCTCAGCAGCCTTGCAAATAAATCTTCTCTCTCTTGCAAAAACCTGTTGTCACAGTGATGGATTTACTACTGTGCATGGGCAGAACAGACCTGGACCTGGCCAATAACAAATGTTTGACTTTATAAGTTTTCATACTTGACATAAATACAATGTTATAAATCACAAAGGTATAAATTTTAGTCATGTCAAGTTACTAGGCACCTAATTACGGCCTTTATGGACCTTCAAAATCTGATCTATACCAATCTCATCATGTCTCTACCAATTCATGTACAGAGGAATTTGTATCTGTCTGAGGAGACAAATAGAAACACAAATAAAAAATAAAGAAAGAATAATTTTACTCAGATTGATGAAGGAAAAGAGGCAATATTTAAACTGGACTTTAAAGGATGGCTAATATTTCAAAAAATCTGGGTAGGTGAATACTATCCCAGGTGGAGAAAAAAAATATGAGCAAATTTTTGTAGGATATTTTGGCAGGGTATCAAGTTTCCGGTATGGTTTGTTTTCGGGGTGAGTATGGAGACCAAGGGAAATATAACTTGAGATTAGCCATGGAGAGCCCTGAAAACATGTTTAGAAGTTACAACATTATTCTGTTGTCTCCAGAGAATCACCAGATATCTAGAGTGAGGAGAATAAGATCTGATCTGTGCTTTTTAGATTACAATGGTAGGAGAGGCAGAACTCTACTTCTACCCTTTTAGGGTCTCTAGGTAGGCCTGATAATTAAATTGACATAAGGTAGATTAACAGGACAAAAGCATATACAGACTTTCACATGTATGTGGGAGCCCCAATAGGAAAATAAAGGCCCAAGGAAGCAATTAGAGCCAAATGCTTATATACTAAGTTGAACAAAGAGAGGCATTTGTGGAAAAGTAACTAAAATACATGGGGAGACTCAAGGAAGATAAGAATTATTTTAATACTTTCACAGAATTCCCTCAGCCTTGACTCCCTGTCTCTGGTGATGAGAATGTTTCTTTCCTCCTGAAATAGGGAGAGCATCTTTCACATGAAAGTTTCGTCTCCTGCCTTCAGGAAGAAAAGGGGAGGCTAGAGTGTCCTTCTTGCTGCTGTTGTTACGTGCCTTTAGCTTCAAATAATCCTTATGCCAAAGTGGCATATTTTGGGGTGGCATAAAGTAAAACCATTCTTTAATTTTTAATAAAAGAAGAAAAATCCATCTCTGTCCTTTTTAACCAGGTTGTAACATACACATAAAACTATGCTTTTAAAAGCCAGGCACTGTGGCTTGCACCTATAATCCTAGCTATTTGGGAGGCTGAGGCGGGAGGATCCCTTGAGCCCAGGAGTTCCAGGTTGCAGTGAGCTATGATCATGCCATTGCACTCCAGCCTGGGCAAGACCCCATCTTTAACATAATAAACAAACAAAAAGCTGTGTGTTTAAAAATCTTATTATAAAATGGTGTAAATATTCTAATTTCTTCTAGTTACCTTTAAGTAAAGGTCAATCAGAGAAATATTTTGATACTTGAATCATATTCTAAAAACAAGAACAACAAAAATCTCTGAGAAAGAATATTGATTAGGAGTTTTTAATGGTAATAGTGTATACACCTTGTGACACTTGGCATAAATGTCAATTATAAGACTTTTTATACCAAAACCCATTTAAATTCTTAGAAAAATGACACAGTAATTAAAGATAAATTCTGTTAATTAACCTCTCAATATTATATTAATATATAAATAACGTGTGTGTGTATGTCTATGGCTTCATCAGATATTGAAAAAAATTTTAGAACCTCTGTCTTAGGAGAAGCTACAAAAGTTGCAAATTTTAAGAAATGTTCAAAACTAATATTCAACATCTGTGATAAGTGGATTGAGATGCTTGAGAAAAATTTGATTAGCAAGAAAGATGAAGATAGACTGAATATTTTGAATATTTAGTTATGATCTTGATTTTTCTATTCTGCTTGGAAAAGAAAAAAAGAAGCACAAAATTATAGGAAAGTGAAGCCATGTGAAACAAAGAATTCTCTAAACTTAAGTGAAAGAGCCCTTCTTGAAAAAGAATGTTTTTTTAAATCCAGCCACAGCAGAGAAATGTATGGCAGTGAAACATATTTTCCAACAGTGGGAAGGGATAAAATTGGGCAGGCCTCTTTGCAATGAGAAGAAATTAAAGGTTTTAATAAGTAAAACAGATACCTGGAATTACACTAAACACAGCTGTAAGGAACCATTTTGGAGAAGATGCTAACTCATTCGTGGGCGTTTATGCAGCTATAAACTTAGCTATGAATTATATATCATGTTATTAAAGAAAGATTTGATGTTAATAAACTTTTAATTTTAGGACTGTGATTCACCTTTCAAGAAAAACTCTACTGTGATATTCCAGGCAGTTATACTCAGATGAGCCTGCTGGGTTACATTTATGCCTCTGTTCTTCCTCAAGAAACCTTTATTAAGTGTTAACTATGTGCCAGGCATTGTGTTAGATGCTAATCATATAGAGATAATGGCATAGAGGTATGCTAATGAGTTGGACACTGGATAAGAGAGAAAGATGCTAGTGGTGTAGAGATCAAAGTGGATTTCTGCCTTCAGGGAGGTAAGTCCAGTGTAGACAGACAAGAAAACATAAAATTACAATGCATGCTAGAAGAAAATAATGAGAACAATTACAGGGATTTGAGGAACCCAGAGGAGAAAGATTTAATTGCCAAGTACAGGATTCAGAGTAGATGTGTCCTGGCAGATATGTAGGAGAAGGTAACTCCTGAGCTGAGTTTAAAGAATTAGAACATGCTGGCCAGTTGAGAAAGGGAGCAAATTTTCACAAAATGGAAAGCATACAAATACAAGGTGATGTGAAGAGTATGGCAAATTCAAAAATCGTGAGAGTGACTGCATATAGGATGTGGCTGGTGGAGTGGCAAACTAGAGCTCAGAGAATTTGGAAATGTCATGACTATGTTATTCTGCAGAAAAACAGTTTTGTGTCTTCCCATCATTCTCATGATACCCATGTTGACGGAAAAGAAGCCAAACTCTGTAAAATAATTTTAAAGGGTTTTTTTCTGAGCCAAATTTGAGGACCATGACCCGGAGCCACACCCAAGAAGCCTTGAGCAAGTGGACTCACTGTGGTTGGGCTACAGTTTGGTTTTATATATTTTAGGGAGATAGGGGTTACAGGTAAAGTCATAAATCAATACATGGAAGGCATACATTGGTTTGGCCCAAAAAGGCAGGCTATCTCGAAGCGGGGGGCTTACAGGTTATAGGTGGGTTTAAAGACTCTTTGACTTGTAATTGGTTAAAAAATGAAGCTTTGTATAAAGACTTGGAATGTTTTAGATAAGAGACAAGTCACCGGACATATATTTGTTGTGTAAATTGGGGACCTGCAGGTTTGTCTTGCATAGCCTTCGGCCTGTTAATGAGTTACAAAGGACATCTCCGAGAAGGGAGGGGGGCATGGTGAGGCATGTGTGACCTCCTCCTCCTGTCAGACAATGTAGTTTTAGGATATCCCCTTGGCCAGGAGGAGGTCCATTCAGTCAGCTGGGGGGGGGGGGGGGAGATTTTTATTTAATTTTAGTTCACACCCACATTCCTTAATGTGGCATCTAGACCTCTCAGACTCTCTTGAAGGGTCACTTTACTGCTCACCACGGTGACTCCTCTCATCCACCTCTCATCTCCTCCTGGCTCTCAGCCTATCTGCTTCCTCCCCTAAGTTGTCTGGATCCTTTTATATCACATGGAAGTTGAGGATCATGTAGGTTGCTAACTTCCTTTTTTCTTCTTCTTTTTGGTTTCTCAATGCCATCGCTTCAGTTTTATTCTGCTACAGAAGTCCTATGCAAGTGTTAGGTCACCCTATGCAACAGCTAACAGTACCCACTCAGAATTTTATTTAATATATGGGGAGTGGGACCTGAAAAGCTCTCTATTCTCAGCTTTCTGTTTATCCTACACACTCCTGTTGAGAATTCACCCCAGAGAGGACGTGTATTTCTCACTATGTGCCCACCCTTTCTCTCTGCCTTTGTAAAACTTCTGCACTTCCCTAAGGGAGTAGGGATGGGTTTTTCCCTCTTCCTTTCTTGCAAGGATTTCCGTTATATATACCGGTGTAAAGGAGACCAAACTTTACCTCCATCCTCTTAGGGTCCGAACTGGACCTAAGAATTAAATTGACATAAAATAGATTAACAGGAGAAAAGCATGTAAATTTTGTGTGACACGGAAGCCCTTTAAAGAAAATGAAGACCTAAAGAAGTGGCAAAACCTAAGTGTTTTTATATTAGGTTGAATAAAGAGAAGCAATTCTGGAAAAGTTACTAGATGTGAGGAGGCTAAAGAAAGATAAGAATTACTATATTTTTACAAGATCTGTTTGTATAGAATTCTCTCAGCTATGATTCCCTGTCAAAGAATGTTTTTTTCCTCCTGGTATAGGGAGGGCATCTTTCACATGGGAGTTTCTATCTCCTGTTTTCAGGAAGAAAAGGGGAAATTAGAATGCCCTTTTTCATCTGCTGTTTTTCAAGTGCTTAAAATAATTCTTATACCAAAGTGACATGTTGGGGGTGGGGGAAGCATATTCTGCCATCTTCATTGGCTTATATATATCCCTGGCTTACTGGAATCTTAACAGTTTGACCACATCTGGCCGTGTTATATTATTGGGAGCTTAAAGCATTTAGAAAATCCTTCTTTTGGCAAAGTTTTTATTGAAGTCTATCATCTTATTGTAGTCTTAAAAATCTTATTCTATATCTCAAAACCTGATTATTGACTCTTTCTTTACATTCACATTCTTTACTTGCAGTCCTAAGCCACCTTGAGGCAAAGGAATGCCTTCAGTAGAATAGAGATGAAGACGATAAAAGGAAATACAAAGGAGAAAAGTCCGTTCATTCTGTTCTGTGAATATTACCCTGATACCTTGGTAATGTCATGGTGGTAGAAGGAACAAAGGACTGTCTCAGGATCTTGGCCTCCTGATAATAGAGATGGAAGTTAATAGGGAACTACAGGGTCCAATTTTAGCAGGGAGAATTTCAAAACCAATAAGGGTGTGGGTGTTGCTAGCATAAAGTAGGGCAAGAAAGCTAACCACAAAAAGGAAACACTGACTTGAGCAAAGAAAGAAAGTATAAAAACATATCTAAAACATTTAGATTAGTTCTTGACCATGTTGAACAGATCATATATAATTAAAATAAACAAAATCATATGGCATGGGCTTTTTTTAAATAATCAAAGATCAAAAAGGTTAAATCTATGAAGAGAAAGTACAATGAACACTAGGTGATTGCTTTGAAAACTTTCATGCAAATATAGATTACTTGGGAATTTTGTTAATATATAAATTGTGATTCAGTAAGTCTGGGACAGGGCCTGAGATTCTGCATTACTTATGAGCCCTTGGGACACTCCAGTGGTCTTAGTTGTAGAGCACCCTTTGAGCAGGTTACTAAAGAAGAGCTATCTGACTTGATCGTTCTATCTGCGTTTCAAAATTTTCTTGGGTGTTCTTGGACTTCTTTTTTTCCAAAGTAACTTTATAATTAACTTATGTAGCTTCATGAAGAATTCTCTGGATATTTTGTTTGGAATATCATTTGCCTTGTAGATAAATTTGAAGAGAAATAGAAATATTTACAATATTGAATCTCCCTACTCATTAATAATGCCTTTCTTCAGTTATGTAATGTTATATGTCCATCTGTAAGATTTTATAATTTTCTGTATGGCAGTTTTATATATATATTTTTTGTGAATTCTGTTCCTGTAAACAGTATGTTTATTGCTACTATCACAAATACTATAATAGGATCTTTTTATATTATTATTTTTCTAGTAAGTTATTGCTGGTGTATAAAAACACCATTGACTTCTTCATATTGATCTTTTTTCCCAGAATTCCTTTTAAACTCTCTAATTTGTTCTAACAGGCTGTCTATATAGTTTTTTGAATTTTTTGTATAGATAAATACTTATAAATAACAATCTGTCTCTTGCTTTCTTACTCTGCTACCTGTTATTTCTTTTACTTCTTTCTTTTGTTTATTGGCCAGGAATTCCCACACAATGTTGATTTTTTTTTTATGAGTGGTAGTGGACATTGTTTGTTGCCTTCCCTTAGAGGTTCATGCAACAATTATTAATAGTTTCTAGGACATATAAAGATAGTTCTCACCTCAGGAAATTTTCACATACCCTTTTCTCTGCTATGAGTGCTATTTTGTCCATATGTTTCATATGACTGTTTCCTTCACATCATTCATACCAAAGCTTACATCTCACCTGTGAGTGATTCATGACTCTGTCAATAAAATGGCACAGGAACCAAGCACAAACTAACTAACTTAAGCAATTTAAGGGCAATTTATTGGCCACAAACTGAAATGTGCAGAGGTAGATTCTGGCTGTCGTCACAATTATTTTTGCTATTGAGGGCTCCATTTCTCTCTCTCTCTGATTTCTTAAACAAATTTCCTTTAAGTTGCAAATGTGAGAGCACTTCTTACAAGCTAAGCAACTCTATCAGGATGGGAACTTCTTCCCTGTTAAAGTTAAGCTTCTTCCTTGATTGGGCTTGCTTGGACTAAATGCTCATCCCCAAACTAATCACTGTTTAGGAGAAAGGAACCATAATCCTCTCTCTGTGGTAGGTGGAGTAGGGTCCTTGGCCAACAGTCTGACCAAAAAATTCTCAGCACTGAGAATAAACAGTTCACAGATCTCTGAGATGCAGGCTAGATACACCAAACCATCTGAAGTTCACTAAACTTGCTTGGAGATATCTTTCCTGACATGCGCATCCTTTTCTTCTGTAAGTCCTTCATAACCATTACATCACTAATCCTGATTTGTAATTATCTCATTTATTCATGTTTCCTGTACTAGAATATAAACTTCATGACAGAAGGGACACTGCCCTCCTTGTTCACTGTTGCTTCTCCAGGATATGAAATTATGTGTGCTGCGTGGGAGGAATGTAATAAATATTTTGTTAAAAAAATAAATAACTGAAAATATCTGTAACTGTGAAAGATAACATTCTAATATTTTTTAAGAGATGGTGATGTTGAATATGATAAACTTTTTTTGAAATGAGTTGACAAGAGAAAGTTGAATATTGTCTTTTTGCTTTTGTTTTTTAAGAAGTCTGTTGCCAGTAATCTACTCATAGCCCAGCAGATGTATGACTCTTACCATAAACTTGAATGAATGAAATCTGTAGGCTGATTATATACATAATTTCTCTTTTTTGTCATAAGTATACCTTGCCTTTTACACGTATTAATTTTCAATACATTTTAATACATGTTCTTTATTTATGTTTAAATTCTATCTCTGCCACTTACCAGCTGGGTTATCTCAGGCATTTTACTTAACTTTACTAAAAGCTTTCATGTTCTTCTCTGTAAAATTAGGGTCTTAACATCTACCTCACAGGGTATCATGAAGATTAAATGAGATATGTCTTGAAAAAACAGTACAATACTTTTCAATAGTAAGAATTTAAAAATGATAATTATGGCCAGGCTTGATGCTCATGCTTATAATCTTAGCACTTGGGAGGCCAAGGCAGGAAGATCACCTGAGCCCAGGAATTTGAGGCTGCAGTGAGCTATGATGTTGCCTTGGCACTCCAGCCTGGGCAACAGAGTGAGACCCTGTCTCAAAAAAGAAAATTATGACTGTAATTGTTTCTAGCTTTTTGGTATTAGAATATATTTTTGGGGCAGAATACATGTCAACTGCATTAAAGGTGGCCAGATACCCTTATATCATGTTCTTCATATAAAGTTGTATTTGACACATGTGGAATATATATATAGAGCTTCTAGTTTCTTTGTCCTTAGGTTAGCAATTTCTTTTAGCTCCCTAAAATCATATTGAAGAAGCCACAGTGACTAAAGAGAAAAGAGAAAAAACAGGGCCATTTTCTCAAAAGATGTCAGTGCCAATGGCAGGCACTCAGGCTTCATGAACTCATTTATGTTCACATTGTTGGTACAATGGTAGAAGGAACCCACACTGAGAACTGAATGTCGTGTTTTCCACTAACTATCCTGAAGTCATTCCTTTCACCTGGCTTGTAAAACAATTTCTAGGGTTATTATAGATCAATATGTTAGATGGGTTTATCATTAAAGACATTGGTTTACCTGTAAAGTAGTATAACATATGCCAAGTCAAAAAGATAGAAGTAAATGCAAGGGACCCTGAGCAGCAAGGATAGGCTGAGCTGTCCACACCAACTTGATGGAAGCTTCCCTTTAGGCAGGCCCACTCCTTCACCTGAGCCAGGTGTTCTCCCACATTCTTTCTCCCAACTTCATGACCTAGATTTGCCCTTCTGGAACTTTCCAAATGAAGACATTAGAAGTAGGGTGGGAGAAGGAGCTCAGCTAGTGGGGTAATGTGGAATCCCACTTTTGCAGGGAGAAATTCATGAGATGTCAAAGCCCCATAAGGTGAAAGGTAGCTGGAACCAAAGAGAAAGAGAGAGGCAAATATTGTTGAAAGCCTGGATTCAGGGCCAAAGAATTGCAGGACAAAGGAGACAATAAGAGAAACAAGTTAAGGTGTCCTGTCTTTTTCTTGGAACAGGTTTTGTTTTATTACTTCCTTTTATGTGTAAGCCATAGTGGGGTGTGAGTGGGTGTGTGGGTGGATGTGTTTGAGTGTGGGTGTGTACATTAAAAGAACCTTGGGTGAGATCGATGCCTCTCCCAGCAGGAATCAAGTAGAATAAGTGAGACAGAAGTAGACAGATAGCTATCTCAATGATTAAAGTCTCAGTATTGGTATTATGTGCGTATTGTTTGCTTTTCCAAATTTTGTGGGTTTCCTATTTTTCTTTTTATTTGTTCATATTTTTCTTTATTTTTTTCTATTTTTGATACTTTACTACTGCGTGTCTGAGTGTTTGACATATCTTCTAGAGACCATTTTCATTTCACATTTTCTTCTGTTCCATTCTTGTCCATTTATACCATTACCTTCTTTTTCATTTAGTTGTTTTTCTCAATTTCTTTTCCTCCCGTGTTTATTCAGACGATGGTTTCCTGTTCACCCTTACCTTAGATACCTGTGTCAGCCTGTTAAGTTTTCCTGCGTGCTGACTCACTTCCTAGACTGTGGACAGGGATGGATGGATTTTTCACACCTGGGAGTGGGCAGCCTGAGGAAGTCAAGAAGTAGTATGCAGAGCCCCTGAGGTGGGAGAATGAGAGAGTGCTGACTGGAGAAGGGCAACACCTCCAAAAATCTTGGCTCTTAGTTTTATCCATATCCATCCTGGCTGATAATATTTTGTTTTAAATTATTCTTAATTATTATTTATGCATTACCCTCTTTAATGGTCTCTCAGTCGCCACTCTTTCTAGTCCATTTGTCCATTACAAATTAGCCCTGATCATCTTTCTTAAAACAAAGCAAATTATGTTGCTGCTTCTAACAGCTCTTATTTCTTGCTTCCTGTTACCTAACAGAAAGCCCTCATGTCCCTGTGAAGTCCAAGCTTGTCCTAGAAGGATCTTCACAGTGTTGTACCATATTAGCTTTCAAGTGTTGCCTCTGCTGCCTCTCACGCTTTCCACTCCATGAACCTCTACTCCATCCCAGCAGCACTTCCCCAGATAGGATGTGTTATTTTATGATTTTTCATCATTACGTATGTTCCCCTCAGTCTGGGATGGTTTTCTTCCATTTCTTCACCTCATCTGTTAAACTCACTTTCAGATATCACCTCCTGTCCCCAGGGTAACATCTGAAATGTTCATTTGTTCTTAGTGCACTTTATTTATACCTTCTTTAATAGTTACCATTCTCCCCCTCCTTTCCTTTCACTTTTCTCTTCCTTTCCCTTCCTTCTTTCCACAAATATTTTTCGAGCATGGACTCTATGCCAGATAGTGCATTAAATGAAAATCTATGGTTCTGTCTTCAAGGAGCTTGCAGGTGTAGTGCAATGTAATTGCTTGTTATCTATGTCTGCCATTAGTCAGCGGCCACTTGGGGACAGAAAATGTCTTGTCATCAAATCTTCAGTAATACTTAACACAGCAGAGGGCGCAGAATAGTCTCCCAGAAATGTTTTTTAGGAAAAATTAACAAAGAAGTTAATACATTTTTCAATAAAAAACCTCATTTTTTTCTAGCTGTGTCATATACATTTAGTATGTCTCTATAATCTATTGATAAAACAGACAAATAAACAAAGACAACATAACCATGGACTAGACAAAGCTTGTTACGTGCATTTCATTTAAACTTTACAATAAAGGTCCTTTTATTATTATCTCTATTTTATAGCTGTGGAAACTAAAGCTACTGAGCAAGTGGTGCAGCTGGCACTTGCACCTGTCTTGGTGGACCCCGCACCTGCGGCTTCATCATTTGCTCTCCCATCTCTTTCCAGTTTCAGTCTCTGGTCTCCCTTTGCAACCATTGAAGCTATAATGAAAGGAATAGGGTTTTTGTTTATTTTTGTTGTTTTTATCACATACATATGTTAAAACTCAAATTGTCTAATGTTCCTTTGATGTATTATGACTTTTATGAAAGAAAAAGTGTCCTACCTCCAAAACCTAAAACAAAAGCAAACCCAAAAAAGTACCATGGGATGTTATTGTACTAAACATGCACATTTAATTTTAAATATTGGAAACAAGAATATGTCATAAGTTTATTTAAGGTATACACCAGAGTTATTGTTTGTGTGAGACTTTCTAAGCTTGGTACAAAATATTCCTAACTCAAATTTCAACTGGGATCACAATTTTATAATCATTTGTCAGCAATGCTTAAAGTAATGAGCTTCTGGAGGTTTATATCCCATTAACCATGTTGTAATGATAACAAAAAGCCCAGTGAAAGTAAAATAAGTATCTACTAATAGAGGCTGGGGGGTGTTGTGGGGATACCATCACTCTGAGATTGGTTTTGTAATTTGTTCTGCTACTGTGTTCTCTAAATTTGGTCTCTAATCTCCTAGAAAGGTAAACAAAAATGACACATTTGTAGCCTGCTTACTAATTACATGTTGAATCAAATCAAAGAAAGAAGCACATTGTTTCAAACATATGGAAAATTTTGTTCTCTACTTTCTACTTACACAGTGAATTTCTGTAACACTGATCGTAAGGTTGAGGTGGGAATTTTGTATTAAACTTTTGCCATTTCTGAGGCTCTACTGTACTTCTTTCTAATGTGTTCACTATTTTATTTATTCAAAAATATTTATTGACTATTTACTAATTGTTAGTTGATGTGTTCATCATAGGTGTACAGAAATTTTTTAAAAACGATAAAGTATGATCTCAAGGAACTCACAGTAAATTTGGGTAGGTGGTCGAGAAAACCAATGATAGCATAGGGTAATAGCTTTTTTTTTTTAGAGACAGAGTCTCGCTCTGTCACCCAGGTAGACTGCAGTGGTGTCATCATAGCTCACTATAACCTCAAACTCCTGGGCTCAAGTGATCCTTCTGTCTCAGCCTCCTGAGTAGGTGGGACTGTAGGTGGGACTGTAGGCGCACACCACTACACCCAGCTAATTTTTCTGTTTTTAGTAGAGACGGGGTCTCACTGTTGCTCAGGCTGGTCTTAAACTCCTGAGCTCAAGCAATCCTCCTGCCTCAGCCTCCCAAAGTACCAGGATTACAGGTGTGAGCCACTGCGCCTGGCAGTAATAGCTTTTATAGTAGAGGTATACATAGGGCATTTTGGAAATCAGGAAACAGTCCAAAGGAAAAAGTATGGGTTTATTATATTCTGTATTTTTCTGTAATGTATTTGGTAATGTTTCCCAGGGGGAACTTAGTATTGTAAGATGATAACATGATGTTAACCATGTATATTAGGCAGAGAGAATGCCATGTATAAAGGAGGCCCCCTGAAATATGGTAATGTTTAGAAATTTGTAAGTAATATAATATATCTGAAGAAAAAGATATTTGTAGTTCCAGGTTAGGGACAGGGCTGGAGTAGTAGGATTTCCAGACCATGAAAAGCTTCCTAAGTACTTTGTCAGCAACAGAGTTCCAGTAGAGGATGTTAAGCAATGATGTAACATGATCAAAGTCTTTCCTTCTTTATAGAAGTAGCCCTCTGGACTGATTGAGGGGGTGAGATCTGAGTTAGGGAAACCTGTTTGGAATCCGTATGAGAAAAGATTAAGATGTGAACTATAACAATGTCAGAGGGAACAGATATAAGACCTTCAGAACACACAACCACCAATTAAATTGAAGGGTGGTTGGTGAAAGAGAGAAGTTTCAGATAACTTAGAAATATATGGCACAATCTGGTCATGCTTTTAAGAACCAGAGAACGCAGGACGTTATAGTTTTGGTTATGTTAGTTCTGGCATTAGAAATGAGTTTAATGTGGTGATAAGACATATGTCTATGAGGAATTTGGAACTCAGGTCGGTGAACGGGGTTGTTGATGTTGATTTGGGAGTTATCATATGGGTGATCATTGAAGCTTTTTGGGGGGATGGAATTGTCTAATAATAATGTGTAGTGTGAGATGAAAGAGCTAAAATTGAATAGCGGGCGTAGAGAGGTCCATGAAATAGGACTAGAAGTTTCCATTATGTTTGGCAATTATAAGTTTGCCTTTGGGAGGTAAATGTAGATGGAATGAGTGAGGTTAAAGCCAGATATAAGTATAATATAGAAAACAGTGAATTGGTTCAAAGGGAATCCAATGCTATTTTAATAAATGAGTAAATTGCATGGAATTAATACAGCAATTATATTGCTTTACGTCTTGGAGAGAATCCAGTCATTTTCAGTGTGGAAGAATTCAGTGAATCTCAAAAGAAAATTAGAAATATGGGGACAAGAAGGTTTCTAAACTTTGATCAGTTTGTGAGTAGTGAATTCAACTTGACTAATTTGAGGAATGCAAAACCACACTATTTTGAAGACAGTCTCTGTTGTAGCAAGAGGAGTTTCTTCAAAGTCCAAGAGTCCTCACAAGGATTTGAGTGGAATAGGTCTCTGCACCAAAAGCAGTAGATTTTCCCCAGTGGAACAAGTTTCATCAGCTTTTCTTACCAATGAGATAGTTTTCAGATTTTCAAGTGGATGAGGCATTTTTTTTCCTAATCACAAAATTTGATTAGAGTTGCTGGTTGTCTTACTTGTTGAGTTCAGCTCCTGTTTCTCTCCATGAAACAGCCACCTGAAAGCAATAACTGTGTTGAAAGCTTTAAATTAATTATGCAATTCATTAATTTTGTCTGATTTTTAATCCTTTTGTACTAAGTATATCTTTCCTTAGTTGACTTTAGCATATTGTTTTCATGTAAACTTTTATTTTCTCATTCAATTTCCTATACACTTAGAATTTTCCATCATTTACTTGCTCTGCCTTTTCTGATTTGGACATTATTCCTGAGTAGATACATGAAACACATCCCTCACAGAAATCTTTGTAGTCACCATATCATGAATAACACAGCAAGAAAGGGCAAGGAACTTAGGAACTGATTAAAAGATTGAGTCCATAAAAACTTAGATTATAAAGTTCAAAAATATATTCAAACCTAACTTAACCTGTAACTAAGTAAAATTAATAGGATTTTGTTAGATGTACCATTTAATGGAAAAGGAAATTAAGTGTTTATATTTGCTACTTGTATGCTTGCTTCTATATGTCCTATAATCACACAATAAAAGCTGTGCTCAGATTGCTGTTTGTCATTTAAATTCTCATGTTTTCAAACAGCAGTGTAATTCTACTTTCTTTCTGGATTATAGATACTAGAGGAAAAAAGCAAAGAATCAAGTTTTTGAGAAATTTCCAATAGCAGGACTCAAATAGGTTTTATGGTAATATTAATTTTAAAAGGTAAAATAAAAGCCATTCTGCAAGCATATAGGTTGTTTGAATTTTAACTATATCATGTTTATATAGTTATTGCTTAGTAAATTATGTAATAATTTTAATACATGACACTTATGTGCTACTGCCTTAGAATGGCCATACCAAGTAGCAGTGGATATCTTTACATCATGGACAATGTCTAGTATGTCCCCAGGATTCAATAAATATGTTTTAAAACACCTGAATATAGTAAAATCTTGTAATTTGATTAAGATATGAGTTAATCACAAAGATCCTGAATGTTATGACTGGATTGTTTCTATAGTAGAGGAAAAGCACATGAGATACACAGTATCTCAGATTGTCTTCTTATCAACTAAAAGGCTCTGTGTAATAAGGAAAACAAGGTAGAACATCATTCTCAAAAATCCAAGGAGACTAAGAGTCAACTATTATTGGGGTTTGTATCTTCCTTTCTTTTTTTCTTTTTATTTTTTTTTGTAGAGGCGGGGTCTTGCTGTTGCTCAGGCTGGTCTCGAACTCTTGAACGCAAGCGAGACTCCTGCTTCAGCCTCCCAGAGTGCTAGGATTACAGGTGTGAGCCACTGCGCTTATCTGGGGATTGTATCTTTTGAACACTTTATATTCATATTGAATGCTTTTCTGAGACGAGTGTTTAATTAAACCAAATTTCGAGTCACTATTTTTAGAGTCTTTTTAACTCGGTTGACCATTAGCCCAAACATTTGAACCATGCTTGCTTATATTAATAGATGGCATTTCTACCTATCTATTCTTGCCCGGAAGAGTTCTCTGCACAGTGTGGTCTCAACAGTTCTGTTCATTGTATTTTTAAATGCTATAACAAAATTAACAAGTGCTGTTTTATCCATATGATGGAATATTATCCTACCATAAAAAAGAACTAAGATATTGATATATGGTGCCACATGGATGAACCTTGAAAACATTATGCTAAGTGAAAGAAGCCATACACCAAAGGCCACATATCATATGATTTCATTTATATGAACTGTTCAGAAATAGGTAGCTCGGTGGTTGCTAATTGGTAGGGAATGGTTGGGAGGAAATGGGGAATGACTGGTAATGGGTAGGATGTTTCTTTTTAGGGTGATAAAATGTTCTGGAATTAGATAGTGGCAATGGTTACATAATTCTGTGAATATACTAAGACCCACTGAGTTGTACATTAAAAAATTTATGGCATGTGAATTGTATCTTAATAAAAATGTTATAAAAATTAGCTGGAGCTATAATTCTTCATCTTTTGACTATTAAGCATTGATTAATTCAATATGTATCTTTTGCTATTTTTTTTTTGCAATTTATTCTTAAGAATGTGTTTTTCTTGTGACAATGATAGCACTAAAGGGGTTTAAATTGAAAAACCTTTTATCAGGTTGTGATTGAAATAGTTTGAAGAAAAATTAAATTTGAGATACACCCTAGGAATAATACTAGTAATAGTTTTGAGTTATGATAACCTATTTTGATAAAGCTATTGAAGATGTGATGTATGGTTAAATAATTTAATTTATGTGCACGCAGAAGAAAATGGAAGTGCTAAATTTAAGTGAACATAGGAGGAGTTTTAATAGACCAATGTATGCTGAGCTGGACTTAATTCATGCTCCACGTGTTGGGGAATACCAGCTCTACACTGTGCGATTTGCTGTGTTTGAAGAATATTCATAAGTACAAGAAAGGATCATCACCAGGAGATAGGCAACCCCTGACATTTAGTGCTACATCCATTACCATTTTATTTTGGCAACACGACTAGTAAATAAAAGGATAAGTCCTCCTAAATGTTTCATCCCTCTTACAACTACCCTGGTGGTTGAAATATTTACAAACTATTTCTTTACATATAAGTGGTTGCATCTTACCAATTACGTTGTTTATTATTTAGTTTACTTTAGGATTTTCCCCCTTTCCCAAATGAAATCATGATGTTTTATCAATTTGTCTTGGATAGGACAAGTAAATTTTTGCTAATTTATACAGTTCCTTTCTAGGAAGCCTTCAAATGAATGCTGTTCTTAGTCTTAACTTTTTCTTGCACACATTTTGCATGCTGTATCTCTACTATCTCTATAATAGATGACTGTCTTATCTTGGTCACAGATAATGAAACCAGGAATGATTATGTAAACCAAACTAAGACAATTTATAAAGTGGCTAACAGGTTAAGAGGTAGCCTAGATGCAAAACTCTGCCCAGTAGAGGCAGACTATATTGGAATGTGCCTGGCTGAACCAGTTAAATTCTTGCTTTTGGTGAGTTTGACTAGGGGGACATACTGAGGAGGTTAACAGTTGATAGTGAGAGCAGAAGCTGAAAGAGTATAAAGAAACTAAAAGTCAGGAGAAGCCATTATACAGAGAGAAAAAGCTAGGCAAGACTTCATTGTTTTTCACAGGAGCAGCTGAATTAAAGATAGGGTATGTTTATGACCTGTAGCAGTGTAACAGTGAGTTGCAGGTAGGAAGTAGTGTATGCCTGCTGTGAGGGTGTGGTTATTTCTTGCTAGCGTTTTGGTGTGTATTTTGAATTACTTTCCTGTTCCTAGGAATACTGGCTTTCCAGTGCTTCATTCACTATTCATTACACAAATACTTATCAAGGGCCTTTGGGCCCAGTGCATGTTCCAAGTCAGGATACATTGATGACTTACCTTCCTGGAGTTTATATTGCAATGGCCAAGATTGTTTTTATAATTTTCTCCGTATCTTTATAATAAACTTTTATCACATGAATTAATTCAAGCATGCCTTGTTTCTTGCAGTCTGAGTCTAACTAATAAAAATGTGATATTTTATTTCATTTTAACAGGCATTATTTTATGTGTTCTTATTCAAATATTGATTCAAAAAATTTTCATGACAATTCTAAAAGTATCTAAATATTATAGAAGAGGAAATGAAGGCAAAAAGAGTTTAAAAATTTGTCTAAAGTAGATGGTGCTAATACTAACACTTATTACTAGTAGATTGGTGCAACCAACTTTTTAATTTAGTTTGGCTCCTGCCTTCACGTTCTTAATAATTTTTCTATGCTGCATTTTAAAACAACTGTGGTAGCATTCCCTTCATGTTCTTAGTAATTGTGTTTATGTGGATATGATGATTCTATAATCTAGTACTCATCTTGTATCTCCTAATTATTTTTATTTTTCTTGAAGATAGGCATTTATTCAGTCTTTAATATATATCATCACAACTATCTACAGCTAAGGGACTGTAAATATTATGGGATGATGAATTGATAATGCCACTGGTTACCTTGATCGCCAGTTATGTCAGAAGGTAGTAATTGTTCTTGACATCTTCCCAGAGCCATCATTGTAGATGCACATGTTATCGTATACAGTAACGTCATGGTGAATCATAGTGATTCTCAGAGGGATATGCGTATTAATATATCTTTTCTGTGCCATAAATTCTGAGTCAGGGGTGAATTGACATAACACAATTAACCTCTGGGTACTACAGTCATTCTTCTGAAAGATGACTTATGTTGTTTGTTATATAATATTATTGAGAAAGGTTTCCATGTTATTCTCTCACCTTTGCTACATGGTAAATCTCTATCGCTTTAGATACAGTTTTTTTTTTTTTTTGCATTTTCTTTAAGTTGTTTTATAATGTGAAATTGTGTGAAATGGTTGAAAATGTGTGTACACTTGAAACTCATACACAACATTCAGTTGACCTTATTCTGCCTCCTCAATTTACAACAGTGTGGTAGACACTGAGTACAAAGTATTACGTTCACACTAAATTACTTACAAACATATTTTGAATATGATCTATCTTCTCATTTTTTGTTTCAACTATTGAATTTTGATGTAATTTACCAAGATCCCAAAATCTACCACAGTTGTTTTTGATATTTACCCAGTAGCCCCAGTGGGGCAATGTTTGTTAAAATTGAAAGTTGCTTATATTCCATTGAAATTCACACTAGTGAATTTTAATCTGTAAAAGGATTAAAATATTCAAAATGCTGCAGACGGCTTTCAAATTTATGTCCTGAAGTGTGAACCCGTTACCAAGGAAACATATTGCAAATGTTAGTAAATCTCTCACTTACTTGCCTTTTACATGTCCCCATGGTTTGCATGTGGGCCAAGTCTATTTTGCAGAGTGCTGCTGACAGCTTCCATTCCTGTTATGTTTATAAATATATTAGAGCCTCACTAAAAACTAGGCAGAATTGCATGGAGAAAGTTCTTCTGGTTTTCTTGTCAGTGAGAAAGCAACAAATCAGAGGATTAGAAATAGTTTCACCAATTTAAAAAATCTGGAGTGAAAGGGTTGGAGGGAATTTGGAGACCACCAAACATTAAAACAAGTTCAGCAATTGTAATGGTGACAATATTTAGACTAAATCATAATAAATGATATAGATAATTGCAAATTCGAATGTTGATAACTTTGGGAACAATGTGGTTAACATTATAATCATTTTCTGGGACAAATAAAATACAAATACTGTTTTATATTTTTAAATTATCTTTTTAACCACATTAAAAGTTTACTACAAAAGTTTACTATTATATTGTGGTCCAGATTCTTTTTTACTCTCAACATCCCAACTTTAAGGCATGTGTGGGGCCATAAATTCTGAATGTGAGAAGTGTCTGATACATTGAAATGCATTATTTTATCTGTTTTGAAAAGGTAATATAACTCTGTCTAATGTGGAAGGACATAGGCATAAGGCAAATTAATATGCCGTAAATTTTATTGGTGCTTATGTCTAGTCAGAATATTTATATTTAATTTTCTTAAGAAAATGATCAAGGAACCTAGGCTATAATCATCCTGACAATCCATTCTATGTCTCAACTCCCATAATAACCAACATTTGATAATTGGCTATGTTTCATCGATTTATTTATAAAACAACCATATGTTTGTTGATCAGTTACTAGATATATGCTTGAGGTTGAGGTTCTAAAAATAACTAATAAATGGTCCTTACTCTAAGGAATGTAGTTTTAGTGGTGACATGTAAACAGAGGAATTAAGTCATATGATATTAGAGGTGTGAGTTTGGGAGAGCTTGTGAGTTTTCTATTGATCTTGATCCTCATAACTAAACTTTTAACTCACTCCACTCATGGAAAGACTGTTAAAAACTATGTACATGAGGAACAGCTTACTCATGGTTTCATGCATAGAGTCACATTGACTAGGATTAGATAAAAGTCTAGGTGACTAAGCAAGTCTAATACTAGGTGGAAGGCTGTGACTTCCAGCATTTATAACCAAGAGGAATCCGTGTACTTTCGGCTTTGAGCACTCTTTTTTCACTTCTGGTTTTTCTCACTAGAGATGATCAGAGAAAATCATCCTGGCTTAGAGGTAACTAGAGTACTGTTGGGCTTAGATTGCTCTTACGTGGACCAGTTATCTAATTTAATGTGGTGTTTTTCTTTCCCTAGTGTGTGTTTCTCTGGCTGTACTGAAGATATTGAGCAGGGACCCTGAACCTAATTAATCTCCCTAAATTCTAAAACCTGATGATGACATAGGGCAAGCATAAATTCACAAGAAGCAAAGGAAGACAACATATTTATCCTGGAACATTTCAATTAAACTTTTGACTTATTGACTTTATTGTAATAGTTTCTAACTTGCCAGAGCCACATGAAAAATAAAAATTATTTTACTCATTGAAAACCCTTGTGATTTATTTCAGCCGTGACTATCATTTGATTTATGTGTTTCCTTTTCAGGTTTTGAAAATGACTACTAAGCAGTTTATAAGCTGCAGCATTTTAAGAAAATTTTATTGTTAATAAATATACAGAAACTGAAAGTAAATTCAATTTCAACTTCTGTTGAAACATAAAATACATAAAATAAAACAAGTAATAAAAATATCACAAATTTATTAAAGAATAAACATGTACCTAAAGAAAGACATAAGGGTAAATAATGAAGAGCCCAGAGGCACCCAAATTAACTTTTAAATGCCAGTTCGAGTCAAATATTAGGTTATTAAGTATGAAATGTCCAATTTCCTTAAGTACTAAGTTTGACAGTTGATATCTCTGACATTTCACTTTGACACTTCTTGTGTTATTTTTATTGTCAAGGTACATCCTCAGTCTTTCAAACGCACATTTTGGCTTGTGATTATCTTTCAAAAATTTTTTTAGAGCAATTTTTGTGAAACCATGGATAAGTCAAAAATTCATGTTATTTTCAAATATGAGTTGCATCGTGGAACCAGTGCAACACAGACAGCTTGAAATATCAATGAAGTGTTTGGGAAGAATGTGGCTAATGAGCGCACAGTACGTCCATGGCTTGAGAAGTTCCATTCTGGTGAGTTTAATCTTGAAAATGAGCCCCGTGGGCGGGACCTGAGACCAAGGTGGATAATGATGAGCTGAAAGCTGTAGTGGAAGTGAATCCATCTCAACCTATGCGTGAATTAGCAGCAAGATTTGACGTTACTATTCCAACAATATTGGGCCATTTGAAACAAATCAGTGAGGTAAAGAAGCTGGATAGATGGGTTCTGCATGAATTAGATGAGTATCAGAAGAGAAATCGTCTGGAAGCTTGCCTTTCTTTGCTGTCACGACATAAAAGCAAACCATTTCTACACCATATTGTTACATGTGATGAAAAAAGGATTCTTTTTGACAATTGTAAGTGTTCGGCACAATGGTTGTATAAAGATGACATGCCAAAACACAGTCCAAAACCCAATATTCATTTAAAAAAGTGACTGGTGTCTGTTTGGTGGTCCAGTGCTGGTATTTTCCACCACAGTTTCATGAAACCTGATCAGTCGATTACAGCAGATATCTCCTGCAGCCCATTGGACAAAATGATGAGGATGCTTGTGATTAAGCAGCCAAGACTGGTCAATAGAGACAGGCCAATCCTCTTGCAAGACAATGCTTGAGCACATGTCACACAAACAACGCTGCTCACACTACAGAAGCTGGAGTTGGAAACTCTCTGTCATCCACCGTATTCACCAGAACTTGCACCAACTGACTCCCACTTCTTCCAGGCTTTGGACCACTTCTTGCAAGGGAAAATATTCAATTCACAACAAGCTGTGGAAAACTCCTTTCGCGATTTCATTGCCACTTGCTCTCCAGGCTTCTTCGCTGCTGACGTAAACAAGCTACCATTAAGATGGCAAAACTGTGTCAATAGTTTAGGCGCATACTTTGATTAATTGTACTGCTTCTGCTTGAGATATAATCAACTACACTTTTGATTCAAAATTGGACATTTCATATTTAATGACCAAATAATTTCACATCCCTTTTCTTTTTCTAATACACACTTTTCTGTGTTATAATTCTAGCAGATTTAGCATGGTTTTTCAGGGCCAATTGCAATTCCTGTGTTTTTCAATTATTCTAAAGTTGGAGGAGCAGATTATTTATATTTTTTCTTCCTAAGTTATAATTTTACTATGTACAAAAAATGTTTTACAATATATTTTATTTTTCTTTAGAATTACATAGATGAATCAAGGAATTTTATCCAAATGCTTTTCAGAATTAGACATTCATGCATGAGATGAAAGTTTTTAATGTTTAATTGAAATATTTCTATTTTCATTATTAAATAGAAATTGATACTAAGAATGAAATTTAGCCATATGTTGAAAGCCAGAAAGAAATACTCAAAGGAAACATCTAATTTAACAAATTTCTGCTTTGTGGATTAAACAACACAATTAAGACATTGTTACTTTAAAGGTATAGATTTTATTTAATTTTATATATTTTTTAAGATGGACTATACTGTCACGTTTATTTTTTATTTTTTTATTTCAGTGTATTACGGCGGTACAGACATTTAGGTTACATGTATTGCCTTTGCTCTGCCTGAATAAGAGCTGCAAGTGTGCCCATCCCCCAGATAGTGTGTATTGCACCGCTTAGGTGTGAATTTACTCTTCCCCCACCACCTGCCCAACACCCAGTGAATGTTAAGTGTTGATCGATTAGTATCAATTTGATGGTAAGTACATGTGGTGCTTGTTTTTCCATTCTTGAGATACTTGGCTTAAAAGAATGGGCTCCAGTTCCATCCAGGATAATACAAGAGGTATTAGTTCACTGTTGTTTTTTGTGGCCGAGTAGTACTCCATGGTATACATATACCACATTTCAGTAATCCTAAACACTCCAGTGAGAATGGCTTGTATCCAAAAGTCCCAAAACAACAAATGTTGGCATGGATGCGGAGAGATAGGAACACTTACACACTACTGGTGGGGCTGCAAACTAGTACAACCTCTATGGAAAGTAGTGTGGAGATACCTCAAAGAACTAAAAGTAGAACTACCGTTTGATCCAGTAATCCCACTACTAGGTATTTACCCAAAGGAAAAAACAATCTGTAAAAAAGACATCTGCACTTGAATGTTTATAGCAGCACAATTCACAATTGCAAAGATGTGGAAACAACCCAAGTGCCCATCAATACATGAGTTGATTAATAAAACGTGTTATATGTATACACTGAAGTAAGACAGACAACATGACGTGCAATTGGAACTAAAACTTGGTCATCTTGGCAACATATATTAATATTCCACAGATAATTTATCTTAAATATTTGACATACTGGTGCCACATCTTCTATACTGTTAGTGGCCAGTTAACTCAGTCAAAGAAATAACGTATTCAGATTAGATGGGTTCATATGTAATATGGAGACAATAGAAAAGTGCTTCATAGCTTCAACTTTGGATTCATCAACGTGAAGAGTATGATAAATACAGAGAGTGAGCGAATCAGTTATGGAAGTGGGAGACCCTGAGTGCTCTGCTCAAAGTATATATACTCACCTACCGTATTAATTAGTCAGAGCAGCATGGTTCAGGTGGTTACATTCACCAGAAGCTTATGAATGAACATTGGAAGACAAATGTATGTGGCAGATTCCTGTAAACTGAAATTAGAAACAAATTTTTGTCTCATAGTACATACTCATTCTAATTTATATTTTTTTCATGACATTTTTCTCAAACTTCATAGTAAAATTGTCTCCATAGGATGATGTTAATATTTATCTTGTGGTTTCTGATCCCTCTTACTGCAATTTGAAGATCAAGAACAAGGACCAATTGAGAGTGTAGTTCTGGGTTTAGCAGTTACTAGGATCAGTCCCACTAAGCAAAATTGCCTGATATCTTTAGGCTCCATCTCATTACTTGTAAACTAAGGGTTTTGTGAAGGTTATCTCCCAAAAGTCTATTTAATGAAGCTTTAAAAATGCAGGATTATGCCGACTTGTTGCATCAATTTTTTTCAATTAATACACCATTTTATGCCAAAATATTGCCCTCAGTCATTAGTGAAATTGGCGTCATTGTTTTTTTGAATGACATTTACAATTCCCAAACCAACGAGAGGGAGCCATCTTGTGGTTTAGGCACAGAGTGACTTCTGTTCTATCTACATTTATAAGATAAAACAATGTGTAATCTTTGAAAATATAATAACCTTAGATACCTTGTGAATGTGATCTAAATTTTCAATTTACAGGTAATTTAAAAACTATAATTCTGAATAAGAGTAATTGTTCTTTAGACAATTTAGGGGACTTGTTTGAAACTAAGGGTATACAACACATAGCATGTTGCTGTCTGTAATTATATTCTTATTTGGTGAAAACCTTTCAATATGTACTTTGGAGTTGTACATTATAATAGACAACTGAATGTTACTTTTTATACTCTTTAATTGTATTTCTGCGTTATAAGAATCAAACATTTTGATGCTAATAATGACATGTAAGTTTGTCATAATTTGTTGCTTAAGAATATAATATATAACACATATTAAAAGGTAAGCATGTTTATTTAGCATAAATAATACAAGTGGGACAGTTAATAAAATATGCTAACAATATTACATACAGTAATGTGCTGCATAACAATGTTTTGATTAGGGACTGCAAATACAGTGGTGGTTGCATAAGATTATAATGGAGCTAAAAAGTTTCTATTGCCTAGTATTTACTATACAGTACTTTTTATTGTCATTTTATAACAAAAAGTTAACACTAAAACACACTTAGGCAGGTCCTTCAGGAAGTATCCAGAAGGCATTGTTATAGGAGTTGACAACTCTGTGCATATCATTGCCCCTGAAGACCTTCCAGTGGGACAAGATGTGGAGGTGGAAGGTAGTGATATTGATGATCCTGACCCTGGGTAGGCCTAGGCTAATGTGTTCTTTTGTGTCTTAGTTTTTAACAAAAAAGTTTAAAAGTTAAAAAAAAACAAAACACACAGACAAAAGCTTACACAATAAGGATATAAAGAAAGAAAATATTTTTGTACAGCTGTATAATGTGTTTGTGTTTTAAGTGTTACTACAAAAGAATCAAAAAGTTCAAAAAATTCAAAAGTTTATAAAGTAAACAAGTTTTAGTAAGCTGAAGTTAATTTATTTTGAAGAAAAAAAAATATTTTTTCATAATTTAGTGTAGCCTAAGTATACTATGTTTATAATGTCTACAGTTGTGTAGAGTAATGTCCTCGACTTTGATATTCACTTACTACTCACTTACTGACTCACCCAGAGCAACTTCCAGTCCTGTAGGCTCCATTCGTGGTAAGTACCCTATACAGGTGTACCATTTTTAATCTTTTATACTATATATTTACTGTACCTTTTCTATGTCTAGATATGTTTAGCTATACAAACGCTTACACTGTGTTGCAATTGCTTGCAGTATTCAGTACAGTAACGTGCTGTACAGGTTTGTAGCCTAGGAGCAATAGGCTATACCATATAGTCCAGGTTTAGTAGGCTATCCCATGTAGGTGTGTGTAAGTACACTCTATGATGTTCACACAACAATGAAATCCCCTAACGATGCATTTCTCAGAACATATCCCCATTGTTAAGCAGCGCATGACTGGCCTACTACATTAATGTTACCTTTTAAGGTTTTTTTAAGAAATGAAATTATATTGTCCATTAGGTAAATAAGTCATAAAAACATAATTTCCCTAGATGTATTTTTTAGGATTTAAAATAACATCTTTTTTCATGCATCCTAATATTTTCATTAGCTAACTTTCACATATAATATGAAAAAGATATTTCAAACATAACAAATTCAGCAACAGTAAATAGAGTCTGATTTGTTTGATTTAAAGTAAGTTGCAAAGAATATACTATTTCCATTTATTTCTCATTATTCCTCTTTTCCATTCAAGGAGAAAACACAAATCAATCATCTGAATTGGAAAGATGTTTAAATTTACTATATGCAACACATAAATTTAAATGCCATCATTTTAGAAAAGATTGAAAAAAATCTCTAAACAAGATAGAAAGTCTGATTACCTAAGAAAAGTACTAACCTAAAGTGAATCTAAAATAAACCTCTTGTCTATGACACGTGGTGCCTGCAGATATTTCCTTTTTTGCTTGGCTCCTGAAAGTGGAGGAAACTTTCCTGTTTGCCACCCCTTGAGGTTTTCATGGCCTAATAAAGTAGAAATTCAAAACAATTTGTTGATGATAAGAGAACAAAGGGAGCACCCAGAGATGATTATATTGTTACCAAGTAGGCTTCTACCTTCAATTCTGGTATTTATCAAATACAGTATAATAGATTAAAGCTATATTTCTTTCAGGGGATTTAATAATCCATTATCAGTCTTCTTTCAGCAACTTTCTGGCAATTAAAAAAATCTGCGCTTTTAGATTTTCTACTCTGTGTCAAATAATTTGACAATTTGAATAAATTCACTGTTTCCTATTTATATTTCATTACAATTTTCTTTGATTAGTCATTAGGAAATACGATGTTATGCCTGTAAGCATGATCTTCCATAGAATAAGTATTTTAAATGAGGTCAATCTGTAGGAAATGACTTCTCTGGGGGGAAGTAATTATTTCAATAAGACCCTTTAAATATAATTATTTCTATAACAGATCATTTAGAAGAGCTCCCCCCCCCAAAAGAAAAGGAATCTGACATCAACTCAAAAGAATGATTTTTTTATGACATAAGAACAGAGACCTGTTTGGGAGGCCAAGAACCATTATAGGCTACAGAATGGCATGTAAATGTCATTTGATTTTTAACTAGTATTCATTGTTTGGAAAAAAAGTTTTCAGACAACTCATTGCTCATGTCACAGAATGTACTATGAATGATGACAAGATTTTCTCCTAGACCAAACTTTGGTCTGTTCCTCTGAGCTCCCTTTTTGACTAGGCCCAAACTTGGGTTCTGTCCTTGGCCGGTTTAGTTCAGTTTTAACAAGAGTTCCGCTGGGTCAGTTTAGTGAAAATCCCCCACCCTTGATATCTGATCAAATTCCTTGGCCCCCATTCTCAATATCTGATCACCCTGGCCTTCAGCAAGAATCCTGTTGAGTCAGTTTAGCCAGAATCCCTCTTACCCTGATGTTTCCTCTTAGTAATTTTCCATCCACTGATGCCCACTTGTCCAAAAATCCCCACTTGTTCTTGTTGTAGTCAGAATGGAGCCCAGTCCTATACTGAGGTCTCTCTCACACATTGCAGTAGTTCTTGAATAAAATTTGCTTTCTCTGCTTTAACTTCTGTCCAGCTCTGGTTTTCCATGACAGTGCCAGCCTCTTTTCAGAACCCAACTTCCAGTTAACAGTTTGCCTAAGTGAATTTTTAGATATTCTTATAGAAGTATAATGTTGGATAAAGAGCATCAGCTGAGATAACTGGATAAGACACCATATGAGGTCACATATAAGGAAACATAAAAACAAAATATCTAAATATTTGTAGTATATTATTGTTCAGTAACTGTGGCCTCATTCTGATTTAAGATTCTCATGGATGGTAACTAACAATGTAAATCATACAAAATTACAAAGAAGGAATATATTTTAAAAATCTCTTTATCAAGGCAGAAAGCAACTGTCAGCAAGAGTAAATTGAGATAAAATATCTAGAGAAAAATAACCAATTTAAGCCTGGGCAACATAAGGAGACCCGTTTCTACAAAAAATAATAATAAAAAAAATTTGTTAGGCGTGGTGGTGCGCACATGTAGTCCCAGCTACTCAAAGGGAGGCCAAGGTGGGAGGATCGCTTAAGGCCAGGAGTTGGAGGCTGCAGTGAGCTATGATTATGCCACTGCACTCTAGCCTGAGCGACAGAGCAAGGCCCCATCTCAAAAACACAAAAAACAAAAAACCGATTTAGTGGTATTGAAAATGGTGAATATCATGAGAATAATGAAAATATTTTAAACCATAGTAGTGCAAATTGATTTAAGAAAATTATAGTTTACCAATAAGCTTCTCTCTATTGTTAGTGTAGTCACATTACATTTATTCCTATACATTTTGTTTAAAGATCTATTATTACCTATAGATACCTCTGGTACTTGTGCTTACAGATGACCCTGCCTGATTCTGTCTTCGTGCTGATGTAATGATATGAACCATTCAAGCAGTGAGTGAAGGCCAGTTCCTTGAGGAAAATCATAATGCCAATTTAGCAAGAAATTTTCAATTTGTTAATTTTCCTGAAACTTGTGCCAAAAAGTATGTAAAATTATGTAAAAGACTATTACATATAAATTATAGGTACTTAGAAAATGAGAGACAAGTTATTGTGTACAAAATTGCAATATTTTCTTAAACTTCTTATACATTAAATTTTATCTTATTTCTTTACTATTATAATAGCATTAAATTCTAGCCTAATTGTGTGGAAAAAAAGGTGAGATGATATTGCAGATTAAAAAAAAAGATCAGCATTCCATTTTGAAATAGTCTCTATGGGTAAGCCAAGTATAAGAGATTTATTCAATAAACAGATTTTAAAGAAAAGGCTTTCAAACAAACAAAAAATTACAAATAAAATAATGTCAAAATATTGTTCTAGTTAGTAACACATTTTCTCTCATTCTATCCTTAGTAGAAAAGTTTCATTCACTATCCTCCTTGTTGTACTTTTCCTATAATGGAATGCATATATTGAGACTTCTGTGAATGACATATTGCTGACTTTGTAATCCTAGATGTAATAGTTTCCATCAGAACAGAAATGTATTATGAATCTTGTCAGGAAAACATGATCCTTTGATAAAATTTGGTCTTAAAAAAATTGGACAAAGATGTATCCATATTGTTGAAAAGTGTTCATTTTTATTGTTTTTGATCACATATTATACAGTTACATGATAAATACTATACTGTTCACGAGTTAAGGACTCTGATAGAGAGTTTGTTAGTTGCAGAATTGAACTAAAGATAATATAATGAAAAACAAGTTGATAAAATCGTGCATAAATTTTTAAATATAGTTTCAGTATAATTTCCTGGAAAAATATGATATTATCTGGACAGCAAGAAAGACTCAGACATAAAACTCAAGAAGACAAAAAAATTGTTAATACCCTAAAATTGCAATACATTTTTGGTAGTCCTTTAAACATCTCGGCTCATGAATAATGAAGTCACTGTATATCATATTATGATGGTACATTGAAAATATACGGCATGTTTTCTTTTTCTTTTGTTTTCCACAGCACGTTATATTATATCCATAGAATGTCAGGGTACTCCACTCTACTTTTCTCCCAGTATTACCATCTGTCATACATTAAAATACACATTTAAGGAATGGCCATCGCATAATTCGTAGAGATAAAAGCGAAAGAGTGCAAAATTATTCAAGCATGTTCAAGTACAGCCTTACAACTGAATCCTCTCCTGACATTTAAGCCTCAGCTCCTTGCATCTTCACTCGCATTAACAAGCCAGGCTGGATAATGCATATGTAACTGGGGTTGCCCAAAGGCACATTTGCTAAAGCTACCCCAGGGAAAAATCAACTATTAAAATAAAACAACTTAATCAATTCATTGCATTTTTATTATAATTTACTCTAAAAATATGTATTGCATTTGATAGTTTTTTAAAATTTGTATTACTTTGTAGGGTTTTATATAATATCTTCATATCTGAAATCAATTTTTAAATATTTAAAGTTATTGCTAAGTTACGGGAAGACATTTAAGGTTACTGGAAATAATTTACATAGAAATATCAATTTCTATTTATCATGTAGACAATTTAATTTTATATTTCTTTACTTTGTAAACCTGAAAATATCTCATCATTGTTTAACACTTAAAGTGCTCTTATGAATGGCTTACATAAAAATGAAGCTTAGTGATAAGGGGTTGAAAAAGGATATTGATTGAGCTTAAACAAAGACAGATATGAGAAAATATATTATGGGCTGTCTTATTGGAATGGAATAGGTTTTTTTTTGTTATTTTAGGAAGTAGAAGTCATTTCTTGATGAAGGTTAACATTTTTATCATACAGAGCTATGCTACAGTGAACAGGCTGCCTTCAGAGGAATGAGCTATCCATTGCTACAGGGGTGCTAAGAGAATTGAATAATGTATTGATGAAGATTCTGACATTGCGAGGAAAATCTGAACTGAAACACCTCAAAGGTTTATTTTTAATTCTAAGAATAAAAATGAGAGAAAACTAAAATGGATTGCTTGAAGAAAGAAAAAATTATAAAATTTTAAAAGTGTTAAATTGAATCTTACTAAAAGAATAGGCTTGTGTATGTTCATGACAATTGTCTCACTTGTGTAATTTTGTCAGTAGTCCAGAATCTCACGTGTTACTCCAGAGACAGTGAATTTTGCACTTAGAACAGTGCCAGGCACACCTAAGGTGCTCAATGCATATTTATTTAGTTGATGATTGAATCATAATCTTCTATGTTGGACACCAAGCATGTATACATTTTTAAAAACATGTAAGGGATTCCAATATACAGCCAGGGTTTAAAACCACTTTTTAAAAAATAATGCTCAATCACCTTTAAAAGTCTCCTCTTATTTTGCTTATTTGTGAACCATAAAAAGTACTGAGAAAACTACCTGTTAAGTCACTACAAAGTCTTCCAATATTACTAGTTGTCTTTTGGCAGAATTGTTTGACAAATACTTAGTCATTCTTCAAAGACAGTCCAAATAGTGTTTTAGAATTCCATTGTTAAGGGTTAGAGAAAAGATTTGATCCAGATGGTTTTGTTTATATTATTTCATGATTAAGAGATGGCCAAATTAAATGACTGTACTGTTCATATTTTCTATTAAGTGATTTTCTTAAGGAATCACTTAATATTGTAAAACATATCACAGAATTACGGGCCTTCTTTTCCCACAAAAGTTGACTCCCTTTGTATTTTTAATTTGAAAGAATTATTCCATTACCAACATGTAATTGTATGTATATGTGTGTATGTGTGTGTAAGGAAAAAGAGAAAGATGAAGGTGACATTAAGATGGAAAATATAGATGAAAAAGCAGGTAAGATGGTCTAGCTACTAGCTTGGGATTTCTGTTTCTGGAAGAAGCTTCCAGAAACTTGACCTGGTTTCTGGAAGAAGCTTCTCCAGGATATTTTCCCTGCCCTAGTTATTTTTAAATTGTAGGAAGTTATATTTTATACATGGGCTCTAAGTATATTTGTTAAGGAAGAATATGCATCACTTTACTTTTTAAGTAATTAGAATACCAGATGTCTCCTGTGGAAGCTCACTTTTTAATATCAGTATGTTTTTAAAGAGGAGTGGGGGCTGGGATAAAAGCTTAACCTTAAAGTTAATTAAATTAATACAATTCATAGTGTATACTATTTATTCATGCAAAGTTTATATAGCAATGAAAATAAAATGAGATTGATATATTTTACCACTCTTTGTAGTTCATGATTTGAAAAAATAAAAACCAATGTATCTGCTGAGGAAGCTGTCTCTTACTCAGGAATAAAAGTGCAATGGGTATTATGGGTATTTATTTGCATTCAACTGAAAGAGAATTTGTGTGTCCATATACACTATGTCTTCTCTAACATATTGCATTAAAACGCATCTGATTATAGTATACTTGGAATTGTCCTATACTTTTCTTTGCTAGGCCAACATCAACTAGATGAGAAATACAGGTGGTATATGCTGATAAGTTTTGCGAGTTTATGCTATTATCTATGTTGCAACCTGTGCAATCCAATCTATTTTGGATTAGGAGACATTACAATCTCAAAGATTGTTAATGATCTGTCTAAGGGTCATTAGATACATTTTCATTCTCAGAGTTTTGTTCTTAGACTGCTATAAGTTGCTGTTACAGGATACCAGTGATTACAGTATTGCCAATTTCCTACTTTCTTATTTACAAAATATTGAAAGTATTTTCTATTTTAATTTTGGCAAGTCCCAAATTCACTCAAGTCCATTTCATGTAATATGTACTTTATAGATGAAAGGACAATTTAGCTGCTGATATAATATTAAATCTTCCCAAGTAACTAGTAGTTAAGGTGTATCATGTTAAGAAGAATAGAATACTATATTTTTTTAAATGGCATGAAAGATACTCAGAAAAAGGGACGTATACATTATGAAAGGTACACCTAAATTTTCTCCAAATATTACAACTACTTATGTTGCACAAAGTACTAAAGTAGTTAACAGCTTGCTTTCTTCTGTTAAACATTTTGGCTTTTTTTTTTCACATTTTGTTCTAAAATTTCCATTATCTCCCATAAGATCCTGTGCGTTCATAAACTAATAGACATATTCATGTCTTAAGGATATGTAGATATTCAAGCACTTATAATTCAAAATTAACATAAAGGTTATTAGAATATACCCATAGAATAAGAATTCATTCTAGAATAAGATGAGCAGCTCATAATGATCCCAAATATTGCAGCTGAAAGTTGGATGTGTTCTCCAGGTGTCATGGAGAAACTTCTGGAAAGATTAGAGAAGTTTTAAAGACTCTTGGCTTTCTTGCTTATACAGTGATTCTGGAATCTATTGTAAGAAGTAAAGCAAGTTCTATGTCCCCATTATAGTTTAAGTCCAATTATAATGGTTGGGGAACAAAAAAGGTCGGGCACATATATGCTAATGTACAAGATTTCCTAAAAATTCATATGCTATGGAACCAAATATTTCAATGATTGAGAGACGTAATTCTTTTAAAAAAGTGATATAAACTACATGCACAAAAATCCCATATTTTCTAATGTGGCTATTTTAAAATACTTCAGAATATCTACATTGGAATTCCAACCTGTGTGTATGGTAGTTAATGTATATGCACACATTTTTAATTTCTCATCATCATTAATAATTTTGTGGTTGGTTTAACTTGAAATATTGTAGTTTGACACAGGGTTTACTGAGGCAAATGCTATCTCAGGTTGCTAATTACAATGTAGTTTTCCATTTTTAAAGAGTCTATAAGAGTTCATTAATGGAGATATATTCCTTGAAACATTTTGGACTCAGCCATGTTTGCCTTGTCACTGTTGTCTTGTGAGTAAAGGCTGTTATAATATTTTCTTAGAGCAGTAAGACAGTAACAAGAATAATGGGAAAGGAAAATTATGCCTAAGGAAAGTATAGCACTTTGAGACAGAGAGAATTCTAATGTACCATTGTTGACAAATTGTCTCATGGTTGGTATTTTTACATTCCAAGTTTCAGGTTTAAAAAAGAGACATTTTTAATATTCTCAAATGTGAAAACAAGTGATGTCTGTGAATGTCTTTTGGAAGTGTGCATGTTTATGTTTATTATATTTCTGTTTGCTTCTGGCAGAATTCACTTAATTTAAGCAATGTTGGAAAAATTTTTAAATAAGATGTGTAAAGTATAGAATAATGTATTCAAGTATGTCAGAGACATATTGTGACAATGTCGTTTACCATTACTTCAATCTTTCCTAATTCTCAGGAAGCACAAACAACATGTCTTGCTCTGATCTTCGGTATAGGAATATATTTCCATGGTTTTGGTTCATATGTATCAAATGAAGAAGCATGTATTTAACTTTTGGGTGCACAGTCCTCAAAGTAAGAAAGGTACATAGTAACAAATTATTTTAGTTGTGGCACTTGCATATGGTGCAAAACGTGATGATATTTTTTCCTTATAGTGTTGTTTTAAATTACTAAAGGAGGGGAGTTTGGATTTGTACTAGCAAAAACTGCTGAATGTATGTTTTTAAAAGATATTTTCTAAAATTACAATTGGATAAGCTGAAGCTCAGTAACACTGAAAAGCTTGTAGTTTTAAATGGCAGTTTTTGCTTTTAGTTTGAGAGTGGTGGAAGGTCAGAAAATAGTACCATCTGGTTCAAGAACTGGCTTACTTTTCTATCTTAAAGAAGTTAATTAATTCTTAGTTAATTAATTCTTAATTAACATGAGTTAATTGTTCTCCTAATGTTTAAACTTTTCTCTGTGAATAATTTGGTATACTGAGTTTCCATTTAGTGCCTCTGACCAATAATTAAAATATCTAAAAAGAATTTTAAAGCTTTTTCAAATACAGAATTGATGGTAATAATTTAAAAAATATAATAGCAAAACTTAAAAAGAATCAGAGTCTGGTTCAATTTAACCAAGAACTCTATCATCCATTTAAACCTGATTACACTGCACAAACCCAGTTAATGCCCCATTATAGTTGATATAATCCCATAGGGTCATTGATAAATTTTATGTAAAAATTTCATTTAAAATTATTCACCTCTTGTGAATGGTTTATACTTTGAAATCATTAATTCAGATATATAAAACAATCCTCACTTTATACAAATGAGTTATTTATATCACTTAGAATTAAAACTTTCCCTCCATATATTTGGAGATAGGAGTTTGAACCGATATAACTTTGATGAGAAACCTGTTCTTATTAAAAACATCTTTTGTGAATTAATTTTTGTTTTCCTTGAATTCATTTTTATCAAAATGTAAATATTTTAATCCCGTTGAATTTTAAAGTCTCATTCTAAACTAAAATGTAAAAGTCTTACTGAACTTTGTTCAATTATATCAAAACATTAAACACAATCTCATACAGACAGTGAAGCAGCTATTAAAAATCTAACAAAAACAAAGGTGCTGGCTTGAATTTTTCAGTGTTTGGCAATAATTAAAAATATATAGCTATAACACTTATTAAAGAACAGAGTTGTTTTCAGTATTTCCACGTTCATTCGTAGAGATGTAAAGTTTAAGAAAAGTAGATTTTGTATGTAACATGATGTCTTATGTTGTCTTATTTGTTTGTCTTATCTCTTATATGTTTTAAATTTGCATAGAGGGAAATTTGGTCTTCTAAACAATTAAGCTTAGTATTCTAAACAATATAAATCTTTAATTTTAATCTTCTAATGTGAAAATTTTTGTAATCACATATATTGGTTCTATAGTGTTTGTATGTATAATCCTCTATTAATATGTATGAGTTTTCCACTGAATTAACTGATTATTTTCCTATTTTTAAGTATACTATAAGAAAATAGCTTTACATCTCAAGCTATTGATTTTTATTTTCATCATATTCCCCCCTTTTCCTTTATAAAATTTATTGTGCAAATTTTGCCTTTGTAGGATTTAATAGCACTGAATTAAAAATCAAGAAATTCTAAAGTAGTTTTTATGTCTACTATTATGTGATATATAACATACAAACTCGTTGGCAGTAAAGCTTCCACTTATATAATTTACTGTGAAAAAACAAATCATGAATTAATATGAAATAGAATCCCATAATATATATTTTGTATCCATTAAAAGAATCTTAATCTGTCTCATGACTTTGTATAGCAAATCAAAAATATAACTCTTTCCCATATGTCGTTTTAATACAATGGTCATCATTTGTACACCCAACACACACACACACACACACACACACACACACCCCTATGGCAAATAAGCTTTCTTCTGAATTGACCATTTGCACTTGCATGCCTCCAGAGACTTAATCTTGTTGTTGATGAATATCCTCGTGCCTAAGAATTTTATAGATAACCCAGTAGAAAATATTAAAAATCAAAAAGGCTAATGGGAAGCAGGCTCGAGAGATGGTGTCAATCTTCTTGGCCCGGTCGATAAAGACCTTCCTCATTTCATCAGGGCTTTTTGGCATTACCTGGACGGGAAGGTTTGGGCCTTTTGGTGTGACACCATCTTTTACTTGTAGACATGGTCCCATTCCATAGGCTGTGAAGCTGAATCGACTTTCCCTTACCTCATCATCCTGTCAAAGAAAAATGTAAGAAACCCTTTTAGTAACAGAATAGAGCATGTATAACAGGCATTTCAGAGTCATAACTTAAGTTTTATCATGGTATAAGGAAAAGATAACTGAAGCACATAAAGATGAGTTGCTGTTTTCCCCATTGAAGTTTTATTCATTTATTCCTGCTATATCATATAGAGTGCCCATTAATAAATATGAAACTCTTAAAAGATATGTTTTAATAGAAAAACTAAAATTCTGACATTGTCTACATATTGCTAGAATATCTAAATAAAGAGACCAAGACAAAAAGCTATTGGGATGTTGTGTTATATATGTTCATTTACTAGTCTTTTTTTGCACTGTAATAAATATGTGATGTCTAAGGGGAAAATACTAGCATCATTGACTGAATTTTTCTTTTTTATGGAGGCCAACTTTTTGATGCTTGTTTCCTGCAATTCTAAATTACTTCCTTGGAAAATACATTCTAGTTCAATAACACTGCTTGGTTTTTGTTACCCTCACATTATGCTACTTCTCTGTTTTACTCTAACCTTTTGGAATATCTATAAGATAGTCATGTGTTCTAATTTATATACAATTATTTTTCGGGCACATTGGTTTGGTTGAAATTATGAATGAAATTTTGCAGAAGCTTATTTCATATTAAAAGAAATAAACTTATAAGCTTATTTATAACTTATTATGTTCTTGTAAAAAGTATCATTACTTTTAAATGTAGCAAATTGAAGAGAATTTTCCATGAATGTTAATGAAAACCAAAATTTAAAGAAAAGATTGTTTAACAAACATACAATAAATTAGATGTGCTCATAATAAATAAAATATTTAATTTATAATGAAAATTGTTAATGAATAATCTAATGCATTGTTTAGAATGTAACAGTAGATGACTACATCTATGAATAAGGTTTTTTTTGCTACTAAAATTGAAAGTTTAAAAGATCAGACATTTTATAAAGTGATATCTCTCCTATGATCATACTTTTTCATAGTACTATAAAACATAATTAATTGGCTCAAACTCTTGAAAATTATTTTGGGTCTATGAAAGCTGCTCAGTGAACATTATGTTATAAAATATGGAAGTGAAAACTAGAAATTATGGATTCTAAAAATGAGAAGATGAACAAAGTTGATTCACTAATGTATCAAATAGTTTTTTGGGAGTTTTGAAAGTAAGGTAATTCCATGTGAAAAATAAAAGCATATAATTAGTGGAAAAGATTTCAGCTCTAAGACGTATAAGCAATTGAATTTTGAGGACACAAATTTGAAATAAAAGCCGACAATCCAAATTACCTGCGATACTGTTGTAATCTTACAAAAGTTATAAATCATTTGTTTTCTCATACTTTTTAATAAGCATGTTCATATAGACTACCATTTCTTTGGCTTCCATGAAAATTTTAAGGCAAATTTATTATTTGCTTTGACATTTTCTGTATCTTGGAGAAAAGTAGATATACTAGGGATTAAACTATTCTTATGTAAGTGCTAAAATAGCATCTGTATAATTTAGTAAATCATGCTGGTGTTTGCATTCTGGAAGGAAAACACAGGTCACCCGAGTAATTTGTACTATTTTGTGTGCAAATCAGCTGAATGTTGAAGTATAAAATAGCTTCTTAAACTATATCAACCCATGTGTTTAAAAAAATCTGTCTCACAGTAGGACAAAAGATAGCTTCTCAATGAGCATTTACAATGAAGTGTTGACATATTATTTGAAGTATTTGGGAAATTCATTACCAAAATGCTAAGATTTCAGGATTCTAGCTGATGTGTTTAGTAAAGCAGAATTCATTGACTACCTTTCAAACCATCTGTTCTGGAGAACTTCCTTTAAAACCTTTAGAGACCCCAGCTGCTCATCTCAAAATGGAGATAGTCTACTTAAAATTAACATAGTGAACAACTGAATATTTCTCCATTGTGTCTTTCCACATAACTGAGTGTAAGTAAAGGGTAACATCTTGCCTGAGCTGTTACAGGACTGCTGGGAATGACCCCTGATTCCTATAGCATCATTTCCTTGAAAACAATAGAATTAAGGTACATGGGGAATTGGACTTAACCTTGTTACTGTTACGGGCTGCACCTGCACTGGGGAACTGCACATTGGCCTGACGACCTTTGGCCCACGTGACTAGATGGTATACCAGTTTGGTTCAAAACAAAGGCTGTGACTACTTTGTGTCAAGGCGATCATACACACCTTGACTTTTGTCCATGGCGGCTGTACCTACATGTCCTGTGTGAGTGAGGGGGCAAAAGAAGCTATGCTTTTGAGAAACTGCTGAGTCTCCCATGCCGTGAAGATGCTGTAGGCCTGATAAGTTTCCTGCCTTACATCCTCCTATAAAGCTAAGTAAATGTAATATTAGGTTAAAGCCTATTGGTGTCTGGAGAGTCTGAATGACAATTTGAACCCCAAATCTCAGCAGTGGTGAAAGAAGCTGACCAGGCTTCCAGATCCTTTCAGACTCAATATGGCCAAAAGTTCTGGGAGGGAGTTCTGAAAAGAATCTGCTATTGATACAAACTGGGTATTAGGTAGCAAAAGCTCTGTGGAAAATAACTGGGGTTGAATCTTACTGTTGGAATATGGATGGCACAGATTTATCCCCTATTGAATTTGCAGATGGATGATCAATGAGATAAAACTGAAGGGAAAGTGGCTCAAGATACAATGAATTCCTTATTTCCTATTAATTAATAATCCACATGAAACTGAAACCACTGGGGGGAAGAGAAACAGCAAGTAAAGCAAGCAGCTTCATGACCTGTGCTCGAGATGAAAACAAAAGCCCAGTTGGGACTTGGAAGGACATTACACTTAATATTGATGTCCCTCTTCTGCAACCGCAGGCAAGTGACACTGGAAACAAGTGACTGTGGTGCAGCCCTGTTCCATAAAAATATGTGAGCCACAAAGGGAAGTCGTGTGTAATTTTAAATTTTACCTTAACTACATTTAACATGTAAAAAGAAACCAGTGAAATTAATTTTAATTTTTTAAAAAATTTAATTCAATATTTTCAAAATAATATTTTAACATATATTTGCAGTAAAAATTGAGCTATTTTACATTCTTTATTTCATACTAACTTCTTGAAATTTGGTATGTATTTATATTTACAGCACGTCTCAATTTGGACTCTATGTTTCTAGTGCTCAATAATCACGTGTGGCTAGTAGCTACCAAATTAGACAAAGCAATTATAGTATAAAGGAGCAGAGTCACTTTGCTGAGAAGTGATATTTGCTGGCAAATATCTGGGCAATCCATGCTTTCCTGGATCTTTAGGTTAATTGACCTAGGAGCTAATAATATATTTTTGGACACTGCAGCATGAAAAGTAACGTTTGGTGTGAACGCTAACCCCCAACTTGCTGCAGTGTTGTCATTCTGGAATTACTGGCAGGGATAATATCAATGACCCTTTGGAACAGGTACAGCCTCCTTGGATAGTGTGAATCTAGCTGAGAAGGGAAACTGATTGGTTCTCTCACTACTGTGAAGTGGAACACCTCTGTAGGAGAGTAGATTTGTTAAGTGTGGTAGCGACCCTAGGCTGGCCATATGACAGTCTGAAATGAGCCTACCCAAAGCATATCCTCTGACCTACATTCTGGTAGACACTGGTTAGAGGAGTCCCTCAGGCATGTGGCCCTCATTTTGGGAAGGCAGGAGGGTATATAGACTCATGGGTACATTTATTTACTCTTGCAGCCGTCATGCTGGGTTTCACTGATGGCAAGAAAAGCTGGGCTATTCAGAAGAAAGATCATGGCCAGAGGTAAATCTATTAGCTCTCTTTAGGTGGCTGTTGAGACACAAAAAGAACACAGGGAAAATTGACAGGATTCCTGTGAATAATTTCCTGGCACATTATTGCCTGCTGGGAGGATGGAAATCTGTTCCAGTTTCTGCAGCTGCCTCCCCTAAAAAACTGTGTTAGATCTGTTCCTTTCATCTCAGAAGTTAAATCCCATGGTGCCAATGGGGAATGGAAACAAAAGGCACTGACACAGCTTGCTGGGTTGCTAAATTTACTCCGTCAGTTAAGGCAATTGAAACAAAAAAGACTGACTTGAAGGCCAGGATCTCCTTGCCCAATTCTGAGAGGGGCTCTAAGGCTGTGGTTAGGTGAATGGCTAGGGGTAGTGAACACAGCTTTTGGGGGTTACCTGATGCCAGAGCAGAATATGTGTTAATATTGTTGGGGAATAAGAAGGCAATCAAGAGCAAAAGAGAAGATGCTGGAGCAGGAAAGGAGGCAAAGGTATCATGGCCATACTAAAAACTGTAGCTAGGAAAAAAAGAAAGTAAAATATATCCAGTAGGTGGTATTGCCTTTGGCTAAATGTGTAATTGGAAAGGATGTGGCACATAAATGAAGGATCTTGCCATTTCTTGCTTGAGCCTAATCTTGGGCAAGTCATTCTTTAGCCCAGTTTTAATTAGATAAAATGGGAGCCTTTAGAATTGCCTAAATCTTCCTATGTAGTAAATATTAAACAGAACACGATTCCAGGAAGGTAATGGGAACTCTTATCTCTCATTAAGGGAATGGTGGAGTCACCGGTGCTAGTTCTCATTAATTCTCCCTAGAATAGCCTGTCTGGCCTTTGATAAAACTTGGTGGATCCTGCAGGCTGACTGCTGCTGTTTTTGTTCACTAAAGAAGTCCCCACCAGCCTCCATCATGCTGGATGTGGTGAAAACTATTCAAGAGTTTCAGCAAGACAAAGGAAGCTGCTATGATTTGATACACGTAACTAATGTTTTCTTTTTAGTACCAATATTTAAAAAATGTCAAACACAATTTGCCTTCATTTGGGGCAGTACAATTATAATCTTACTGTCCTCCCCCAAGGGAACCTGAATTCTCCAGCATATTGCCACAACCTGAAAAGAAACAATTTGGTTCAGATCACTGTCAAAAGTAAATTATTTAATGACAAATGATAGTCTCCCCTCTCCAAGGAGAAAGTCAGGGAGAATTTGGGAACTGTAGTAGTACATATGACTAAGGGTGGCTAATTAATCCAGATAAGATTCAAGTCCCAGCCCCATCAGTCCACTTTCTGGAATAAGCTGGTCTGAGGACACTAGATACAATTCACAAACATTAAAGGACAAACTGCTATCTCTTCTGGACCCCACTATGAGAAAAACAGCTTATAGCACGGTTGAAATATGGCAGGTACATTTTGGATTTATGTTGACCCCACTGTATAAAGTGACTAGAAGACAGATTGAATTTCAAAGGGAAACGAGGACAAACTGTCAGAGATCTGAGGCACACAGTAGCCCAAGCTGCCCCCATCGGGCCTTAAAATTCACCAACTGTGAAGGTATGTGCTACTAAAACACACCTAGACCGTAGTTTCTGGAAAAAGTTCAGTAGTGGCACTGTAAGGTGGCTGCTAGAATTCTAGACTAGAAGATTCTCTGATGCTGTCAGCAGGTGTAATCTGAATAATAGCTACTGGCATTCTCTTGAGTTCTGGTAGAAATAGCCCCCAAGACTGAATGAATGTGAAGGGCATTAGTCCATAGTTAGGCCTGAGACCATATCATGGATGATGTCAAAAAGACATTCCAATCTAAGTTCCCTGATGAAATGAAAATGGTACATTCAGGAAGAACTCAAGGGTAATGACTCGGGTGGTGCATCATATCCATGTAAAGGAAACCATCTGACAATGGACCAATGATGGAGTCTCCGGAGTGGTCTGAACCTTTAGTCTCTCTTCCCACTGTGGCAAAACAGGCCATCTAGTTCACCAAAGGAAAGTCTCATATGGAAGATCAGGTCCCCAACCGTAACTGATACTGTTCACTCAGTGGAATGAATAACATTAGTTGAAAAAAGCAAAGGTAAGTCTGTACATTGAGCTGACTTGAGAACAGTATATGTGTCAAGATCAAAATAATTGGTTCTTGACCTCAGAGCAACATCTGGAGATTTAAAACCTCCTGGGATTTATCCAGTTGCCTTGCCTTGTGGTTAGACAAATGGACCTTTGTTAAATGCACAGTTAAGAACATCTCATGGTGGAAGATGCAGTTCCTTATAGAAATTCCAGGGGAGAATTAAATTGGGTCACATAATACCTGCCAAGTTGCTGGCTCAGAAGGGGACTAGAGTGTTAAGGCTAATGCCTGGGATTGACCACGCATGTAGCCATGGTGGTGCCCAGCCATGCCACAGTGGGCAGACCTGTGCCATATTCCTCTGTCACCCATTGAAGCCATTTAGATGGTGAGAGCTTGTCCTGAGTATCAGCAAGAGAAAACCTGCTTTAAAATTACTTTTGGGTTGAATCTCCCAAGACAAGTGCTAACACATAGCTGGCAGATGGAATACTTAGGGTCCTTGTCTATGGCTCCTGGAGGATTCAGTGGATTTTGGCAGAAATTGACAGATATTTCATCTTGGGCTTTGTGTACATTTTAACAAAAGCCTCAACTGAAAATACTATAAGGGCTTAGAACAAGGCATTTTTATATCAGTTTGGGCCCCTCAAATAGATCTCACTGGACACATGAACACATTTTTAACATGGACAGTGTATAAAATGGCCCAAGAGCACAACATAGGAAGGGACATACCATATTCCATCCACCCACAGAGCAGTGGCTCAAATATAACTTGGAATGGGGGATGCTGAGGGCATGCAAAGTCTGGATAACCTTAGATACCTAACTCTCTGATTCTTGGTTTCTTATTCTAGGAAAATATTATTATTGTAGGAGTCTTTTTTTAGGGTGAAAGAAAATACATAAAACACCTGACAAAGCACTCAAATTGTTGTTATTGTATAATTAATATTTTCATTGTAATAATTATAGAAATTGCATAAAGCACAATATGAAAGAAAAATGCTAATAATAACTTGAATCATTTTACTATTAGATATTTTAAACTCACAGTAACCAAGCTAGCACTAAAATACTATGTAAAATAGACTTACCCAGTTGCCCGTTCCCCAGATGGCCTTGCACTTGTGCACTGTTACACTAAAAGGTTAACCAACAGCATAAAACTAAAAAGATTGCTTCACCCCTGGAGACCTCATTGTCATATTGTTACAATAGATGGGTTTTGCCATATGACTGCTAGAATTTTTTGCAAATCTAAGTTCTGCAATCAAGGAGTCTTTAATGTTGTAAATATGTTCTATGAAACACAAATAATTTTAAGTGTGTCCATGAGAAAAGGCATGTAGAGTCATATCAGGGTTCTTTCAGAAATAGGATCTCAGTTCTGTGGGGAGGCAATGACCAGACTCTTGAACAGGACTCAGTCTGTTCTCCCAGAAGTACAGGGAATGAGAGAGGCCAAGGACCCATGGACCTTAAAAGGGTCGTGACCTTTTTTTTTGTTTGTTTATTTAATGGTTGGTTTCTTGACATTTTTTTGAAAGGCTACACCTAAATAATAATTTTTAGCATAGATGAAGCTTTTCTATAAGCTTATCATTACTAATTACTAAATTAGAAAATGCATTGAATTATTTTATTACTAATTTCTCTGCTTTGAATAACCCAGTCATAAAACTATCCTGTGTTTATGTATGCTTAGATGTGCAGTGATATTTTTTATTTTTTTATTTTTTTATTTTTTTATTTTTTTATTTCAGAATATTATGGGGGTACAACACTTTGGCTATATATATTGCCCATGCACTGCCCATGTTAGAGCTACAATCATGATCATCCCCCAAACTGTGCTCCCCACATCCATTCAGTGGATATTTTTTATTCTAATTAGCACTCAAATATTTCTTTAAGATAATTTAATTTTGAGGAAATCGCTTCAGCTTAAATTCTAATGGACTCCCTGCCAAAACAGCAAGGAGTTAAAAAACAAAACCCTAAAACTTTTGATTTAGAGACACTATGTGTTAGCCAATATTTAATGGTTATAAAATTGAAGCACTTTACAACTCAAAATATAGGTAATAAGATTAAATAGAATGAACTGAAACATGGGCTAAAAAAGATAGTTAATTAAAAACATAAAATTAAAGAAATAGCTTAATTTATCCATAAGTAAATTACTATGCTTCAAGCAAGTTAGAAGGGTAGGCAATGAAGAATGGAAAAAGGCATTTAGTTACTATACAATTCTTTTTACAGGAAGACCCTTTTTAACTAACTAAATTTGGAACAGAAAAACAGTTCCGTAATTATGCATCAATACTGTATTGTGAAATTTGCTAAGTCCCTTTTCATTTTATTTGGAGAATTATGCCAAAGACTGATTTATATAAAATGCATACTGTAACTAGAAATATATATTAACATACATGTGAGATAAGAATTTCTTATCCTATTCTTAGTCTTCAAAAAATGACAAAAAAATAAAAACAAAAACTTACTTTGATGTGAGAGTGGTGAAGGAATGAAGATTGCCATTGAGTATGAACAAAACATTAAGCATTTATGACAGTGTGAGTGTTGATTATGTGAATTACTGTAAGATATAAGAGTATTAAATGCACTATTTTCTTCCTAATGTTTCTCCCTTAGTAGGTACCTTTGGGGCATTCTTTATACAATTAAAGTGTTAAATAGATTATTCCAAAGGTCTTTTTGTTTAAATAATTTTCTGTAACTTTATTG
This sequence comes from Daubentonia madagascariensis, assembly GCA_023783475.1. Classification (NCBI taxonomy): domain Eukaryota; kingdom Metazoa; phylum Chordata; class Mammalia; order Primates; family Daubentoniidae; genus Daubentonia; species Daubentonia madagascariensis. The sequence goes on from JAKFHU010001209.1 coordinate 66,904,528, forward strand.
CCAAATGGGAAGGCAACTGAGGAAGGAAAATTGAATTGTTATTAATTTCCATTTATATGGTTTCAATGTGTGTAGATTTTTAAAAATTGCAAATAAACATAACAATGATTTATTTTGTTGGGAAAAATCATCATCCTTTAGAAAAATCTGAGATAAGATAAAAGATGTGAATGAATTAAAAATTGTTTTTCTAAAATATCAGTCTAAAATAAAATATTCATTTTCATACTTCTGTACACATTTCTATATCATTTAAAAATGGATGGCTTAAATGAATGCAATTATAGATGAGGTTAAAAAATACTTTATAGTTGCAAGCCAATTGTTAATATAAAATTCTTTGAAATCTAACTCCAGGAGAACCTTGCATTTATTATAAATGACATCTAAATTAGCTATTAATTAGCCAAGTTTGTGCTTGGCATATATTCAGAAATGGTTTAGAGATTAATAAATGGCAAAATGTAAGTTTAAAAAGATGAATGTTTTAGATGAAATGTTATGAAAATATAATACAAATATTTTAGGAGACAGATGAGAAATCAATGGAATGACTTATTTAAAACTCTATGTATCTATTTCTAGCATATGTTAGATTCTTTCAGTGTGAACTCATAATTATGGAGTAACATAAGATATTACAGTAGACAGCATGTGTAAAAAGGCAGCATTTCTATTTTAGTTAACTTTGAGATGGAAGTCACCATAATGCATATGAATTTAGTTTACAGATTATATTACTTTATTGGATATTATTGTCCTGACAAGATTGTCAGAGAGTACATAGCTCTAAGAAATAGGTGTGTTTAACATAAACTCTGAATATTTTTGTTCAGGAAATAATTAAAATCTTAGAATTTTTGTTTGCTTGAGAAGATGAAATTTTGAATCCTGATATCAGAGTCATTTAAATAGAATTTTGTATGAATCTAAATTATTGGGCAACTACTTTTCTTCAGATATGTATGAAAGAAATTTGTTGGAAATATTTTACCTATTTTAAGAATATCTTAACTCTAGGATATAGCATAAACTGACCTGGCATGGAAAGATTATTATATAATTTAGTGTATATAGATGCCATATGGCTTTCAACCATGGAGTTTCATCTCTTCAACCAAAATAGTATGCATGTATATTTGTATTTGTCCTAAGACTATAGAGCTGACAAAATTCACAGGGCATAAAAATCAATTGTTTGTTATCTTTAGAAGTTGTCTTGAGTTATTTTTAAAGTAAGGCAGCATATAAATACACAAGTAAATAAAATAATTACAGGTTTATGTACAGACAGTCAAAATGCAGTCAATGATATCTGTATTAAAAAAAGATAACCATTGTGCCTAGCAAAACATAAACTCGGTCATGCTTTCTTAAATCTAGAACTACTGGTATACTGCTATTTCATTTGCATATGTGAATAATAATAAATAATAATAAGTAGGAAGACAGAGGCACTAGAATATTACGGGAATGTGTTTTTTCTCGGCAAACCGCTGTATCATTATGTTGCATTGTGGAAGAAGCTACATGAAATGCATTAAAGCAATCCCATTTCATCCATATTGCTCAACACACAACATGTTCAGAAATAGCTCGCTGTGTCTTTATAAGCCTCCAGGACTAACGTGATGATATTGTACATGAGAATAGCAACTTCTAACCAAAACACATTCATGTCATGCATACACCCACACATACACAGCACTGGAGAGCGCATCCAGGACATGGTGCAGTGGGTAATCAGCACACAGCAGGCCATGGCAGTGTGGGGTGGGGAAATAGGGAGATAAGAGCAAACTTGGATTCTTTCACAATAGACACAGGATTCTCTGGTACCTTAAGAGAGGAAAAAGAAAAGTGCAAAAGATCGTATGCAATGCCTAAGCCAACACCAAACCAAATTAAAACTTCCCTAGGAGTAATATTTGCATTGATGGAAGGTTCCCTGTGGTGACAAACTTTCTATGATGAGACTACTTTATTTACATTGCCTGTTTTGCCAAATTAGAGCGCTGAAGAAAATTCATGTAAACCAGTACTCATTAAAATAAAGGGCATAGGGTCAACATTTAGACTCATTTTGATTATGTTTATTTAGAGATTTAGATTGCTCAGACTGTTTCTAAGCCAAATACAGAGTTTAAAAAAATGACTTTAGTCGGAGACGGGAGAGGGTTATTAGTTAAGGGAAATAGTTTTCAAAAAGTCAAAGTAACCACCCCCAAATTTGCCCAGTGATTTAAAAAGTAAATGGGAAGCATATACTTTCTAGTGGCTATATTTGCATTACCACATTGTTTCTGTTATAAAAATAAGAATTCATTGTCTGTGAGCTAAGCCTGATTTTTCACCAGAGTTCTTTGTAAAGCAATATTTAATTGAATATATAATTTCATTCCATAATTTCTATAAACATTAACTTTTAGTTACTGGAGATATAATTATAATATGTTGAGCTTCCAAAGAGAGATTATATAGATAGTCTCTACTATGTAGTCTTTTATATATGTGTGTATATATATGAATGTATATTGCAACACCACATCTGATTATGCAAATTTCAGGCAATTAAAAGTTTACAGTTAAAATAATCAAGTAAAAAAAAGTAAAACAGATCATTTGAAATTATTTTCCAGAGATGAAAAACAAAGGGAGAAGTGGAATGCTGTGAAATAACATATAATTTTAGTAGCAAAACTTATTTTAAAGCAAACTTTAAAATAATACTGGGTCTAGGTAATCTGCTGTGAAGTTGAGATTACTGCAATATTCCTTTAATAATATATCTCTTGCAGGGATTCTTAACTGCGGTGTGCAGTAGAATCATCTGGGAAGCTTTAAACACACTTTACCCCAGATATTTTAGTTTAGTAAAGAGGACTATTTGTATACGACTTCCCAGGATAAATTCTTGGCTTCAGTAGATTTATATTTAATTATTGCATATGAAATAATAGGCCACCAAGTCAAACCACCTATGGACTAATACTATCTATTCTAGATTACCTTTCTAAATATTTAGCTATTATACTTGGACATGTGTCCTTGTGATCTCTTTTTATTTAAAAATTTCAAAGTATGTGGCTATCAAAACCAAATTGTTCATTTGCTATAAATAATCTCAATATGTTTTAGCACTAAGAATGAGCTCTAAAGATACATAGCATTTGTTTTTGTCTTATTTTGAGGTCTCCTGTGCAGCTGCTTTCAGAATTTGTATAAATAAATTTCCCACTTACTTTGAAACTAATGTTGTCTCTATATGATCGCTTCTTCTGTGAAGATTATTACAAGATGTATATGATATTTGTCTTTGATAGATATTTAAAAATCATTTTGGCCAATCAAATAGCTCTCTTAATAAAATGAGGGGCAATATTTAAATATCCTTTTGTGGAGTGAGGGAAGACAAGAGTGAAGTTCTTAGAAAAAGGGAATACCCTTCTTAGCTGAAGGGAGATGGTGTTTGCTCGGCTTTAAATATGAAAGGGGCTATGTTTCCCCACCAAACACTGCCTCAGTGGTGCAGAATATGCTGTCTGCTTTTTACTGATGACCACATTCCTCTATTTAGAGTTAAGAAAGTCAATTTACCATGTCTGAGAAACGGTAAAACTTCTCCAATGCAAAAGCTTCTGTCTGTGGGAAGGTAAAGTGGACCAAGAGGGATTGAGAAACCAGAGAATCAAGTCATATATGATTAAATATAATTACACAGTTGTTTCTAATCACATATACCATTTAAACATACATATGTATCAATTAATAGACTTTCACAAATGCTAGGTAGCTACCCCAAAGTATGAATAGAACTTTAAAAAACTAGTTTTTCTGCATTAAATCTTAATTACATTTAATCACATTTGTTCCCTGAGTATAACAAGTAGTTATTAGAAAATAATAAGATATGACAATTTTTGCATTTCTTTATTTTCCCAAAGTGTCAATCAGTGGAAAAATTAATCTTTCCATCTTTCTATGAGCTAAAGAGTAAGGGGCATCACAAATTTTTATCTTACTTACATCTGTGGTAAAACTGAGTAAACAGACACTTTGGTGAGAATAATTTTTTTAAAAGGAGGACCTGCAGTTGAGTGTCTAAGTTTTTCCACTGGATACTGTGACTATTGGATGTGTGGTGAATGTAGAAGATGTCTGAACTCCCAGACTTTCCCCATTTGGCCACCATATACGTAATACTTCTCATTTCTAGTATTTGCAGCACATAGTTGATACATTCTAAATTGGTAAGAGGAGAAAGACGGTAAAGAAATGGAAAATAAAAATGAAAAAGCAAATCATAATGATAGGGAAAATGAGTATTGCTTTACTTCTGGTTAATGACACTAGAGGGGAAAATTGTCTTTATCAATTACATATAGGAAAGAAGGACAAGGGCTTCCCCGCTGTGATACAGCATTTGTCCTGGTATGGTGTTTCAGCCAGTGCCAGGTATCATGAGAGAAAAAGGGAGCAAGTAAGTGGTAGAGAGGGAAAGAGGAGGGGAGGAAGGAGACATAAAGGGAGAATGAGGGAGAATGAGGAAATGTAAATAGACCAGTAGACTAGGGTGAGGTGAGGGAAGATAAAGAAAAGTTAATTTCCTCATCACAATGCATTTCAATATGCAAATGATATGATTTTGTTTTCATAAAAATTTAATCAAATGCAAGCTCTAACATTGTTTTCTGTTCAATGAAATACTCAGTCTCCCAGGCTGCTGTTCTTTCCATGCTGCAGTTAACTGGGTGTTTATTGAAGTAGTGATGATTTTGGGGGGCTAACTAGAAATGATTGAATAAGTTACTATTTTAGAATATGTTTAATGCTAAGTAGATTCAAACAGTGAGAGATCAAAGCTTAGTGCTTTAAAAAAGTTTAATACATTTACAGTGTGTGGTCAATAATTCAGAAACCATAAGGAATCCTTAAAAAATTAAAACCTTTAAAAATCTTTAAAAATATACATTATATGAACCAGACTATTATCATTAGGACTTATGTTTTGACTTAAATATTCCAGTATATTGGATCCTGGGCACAATTATACATAACTTTTCCATTACTCACTATTGCTTTGAAAGACCATTTGTTTTTGAAATATCAGTTGGCACATTCACATCAGAAGAAATAAACTTGGAGATTATCTGTCAATAGAAACTCTCCTTTACAGAAAAGGAAAGGGGGTTGGTCAAAACCATATTGCATGTAAAGGGAGATGCCATTACGGGTCTGAATAGAGGGGAACAATCCAATTCAGGGCATCCAAATCCAATTAGGAGGCTACTTCTACAACTTCCTATGATCTCCTAATGATGTTTGAAATAAATTTTCTCCTGGTTTCATCTTTTGTCAGATGATAGCAAGGCAACAATAGCACTTTATTGTATTTCCCAAAGGGTTTCAGAAGAAATGTCAAGAACAAGAAAATATGCATGAAAAGAGACCACATAGTTTTGCATGAACTTATCATCATGGTATTAATAAATAAGCAGCATTTGATGGAAACCATTAAAGGAATTAGCTCAGAAAAAGGAATGACTTTAATAATTGCATTTAATGACTTAATTCAAGTAAAACCATTAGCAACACTGTAACATTACAAGTAAGAAATATTTCATTAATTGAAGCAAAAGACAGTGTTGTTCCGGGAAGTACATTAGAAAGAAGTTGATAAAGGTCTCATATCACCAAATATGCTGTTTAATGTATAGTTGGGTGTCATCCTTTTCTCCCTGAGGCTATTTTTGACACTTCAAGTTTCAATTGGACAAAATGAAAGGAATATCATATCATTTCATCCCCAGTCCCAAATTTCTTCTCTTTGCTTCTCTATTAAATACAAAAAATTCACTTTCCAGTGAAAATTGGATTCCACCAAACCCAATACATTTAATCGCTTACCTTATTCTTTCTCTTTCGCCGAAATCTCAGAAGTTCTTTGTGTTGCCTTGATACAAAATTTACAGCTGCATACTCCAAAAGTGCTGAAAACACAAAAAGGAGGCACACTGCCATCCAAATGTCAATAGCTTTGACATATGAAACCTAGCCAAGAAAGAGAAGGCAAGCAAATTGATTTATTTTGTTACTTCCTTTGAGAACAAAACTGAATTTTTCTGATTCTGATCTGTATCATTTATATATAAGTTGGAAAAAATAAAAGAATAACAGCATTTTTTTCATAATAAGAATTTTTAAGAATTTTTGCAAATTTTATATATTAGTCATACTTTCAATCTTGTATGTATTTTGTTAATTTTTTTTTCACATTAGGCAGTAGCCAAGCATAGGATGAGAGGAAAAATAAGATGAAATATATTTTACCTTCAGAACAGTATAATGCTCGAAAGATAAGAAGCAACATTGAAATCTAGATAACACTGTTGACATTTTAGTTCCATATTTAAATTTACATTTTTTTACTTTAAAATATATTTTTTAAAATTTTACAATTTTATTTTTAATCCTAAAATAATTTTCTTTTAGTGAATTTACAAATGAGTAGTATACAGTTATTTGCTACCTATTTTGAAATATTTTTAACTTTAGAGATATGTTATAAGAATAGTAAAGAGAGCTCTCAACTTCCCCAGTTGTTAATATTTGACCACATTTATTATTTATATATAGGTGTGTGTGTATATATATTTTCCCCCTTCCCTGAATTATTTAAGTGTAATTTTCAGGCATGACACCATACACTCAGCAAAATCAGGAATGTGACATTGATAAAGTCCTACCACCTAATCCTAAAACTCCATTTCCATTTTACCAATTGTTTCAATAATGCCCCTTTTTATTTAAAAACAAAACAAACAAACAAAAAAAACCACTTTTTTTTCCAGCCCAGGATTTAATCCAAGATCATGTGTTGCATTTTGTTGTCATGTCTCTTCAGTTTTCAGTGTGGAACATTTTTGCTCAGTCTCTCCTTGCTTTTTATGATGGTACTTTTGATGAGTGCAGGCCAGTTATTTTCTAGAATATCTTTCACTTAAAGTTTGCCTGATGTTTCCTCATTTTAGGTTCAGTTTATGGATTTTTAGTAAGAATTCCTGATTTTTAGTAGGAGTTCCCTAAAAGTGAGAAACTTGTGTTTGATCATTTACCCTATATCCCTGTGTGTAACTGACATCTCAATTCCACAAAGCACCTTCGCAGCTCCATTGGCCCCACTTGCCTCCTGGGTCCTGTCCCATCCCTGAAGGCCCCGCTGGCCTTGATCCTCACTATCTATTTACCCTTCCCCAAAGACCCTGGCAGTCTGGCTGCATCCTTGACGCTGGTTCCGCTAGCATGCGCCAGCCTCCTCGATCCTGACCACCTCCTCAGCTGTGGCCCCACAGGTCTTGCTGTCTCTGGTCACCTCAAAAGCAGGGAAGGGAAGTGAAGGATAAGGAAAAAAATGGAAATATCAGACAATGTTTTCTTAAAGAACACAAAATAAAGAGATAGGAAGGGAAGAGAAGAATAAAAAGAGTAAAAAGGCCTAAATTTTCTAGAAACAGACTCATAGACCTAAGTCCCTTGGAGGGAGCAATTCAGTAACTTTAAAGAAACTGATTTTATAATCCTCTCAGGTTAATGGGGCAGTGATTTGAAGTTGTAGTTGCACACATATCTCTGCATATGTCTATTGTTCGAGGTTGAAAATTTGCTTTGAGTATCAGTGTCCCCACTTACTATATCTGTGCGTATGAATGTGTGTATGTATTCCAGAGTTAAGGTGAGATCCCGTGCAAGTAGTGTCAGCAAAAACAATACCTTTTGTGGAGTGAGTGAGAGAGAAATCATTTTGTTACTTACCTTGATATAGCCAATTAAATGTGGAAAATCCTCTCATTTGACAAATATTAGAAACAAGGATAAGAGATATTTATGAAAGGTAAGATGTTTTCCTGCCTTTCCTTGGAAATAGACAATTACCTAGAAGCCTGCTTCCCTATGATATAAACAAATATCCCTACCCGCAAGAATATGTGGATTTGGGAGAGCAGAAAGCCAGGCTATGTTCAAGCAAAGATGTTCTTCTTCTTTGGATGCAGTATACAGTTATCTTAAGGATCAACACCCTACATTTTGAGGACTTGACTGTTTTTGTGCTGTTTGTATCCTCTGTATTTTTTTTTTTTCCTTTTTCTTCATCCTCAAGATTTAGTGGTGTTATTTTTATCAAATGTCAGCCTGTGGGAATTTTGACCACATTTAGGTTATAGTTTTAAAGGATAAGTGTGGCTCAACATTTGGGGGAAAGTTATGGTGGTAGGACTAGTAAGTAAAGTAAGGAAAAAACTCTCTCCCACCTTTCCCAGCTAGTCCTTCAGGTCTGAGGCTTTTGCCCAAATATGGTTCATTATCCCATGGCACCTGTGCTTACTTACTGTGTTACCTTAACATATTGTGCTGCAATTGTTTATTTCTTGTCTCTTTCTGTTTAAACTGTGAACTCTTTGAGGGCAGATGAGAGCTCTGTTTTGTTCACCACCACAACAGTGTTAGGCACATGTACAACATACTTGCTGAGTGAATGGACAGATAAATGAAGGCATTAAATGTTAAAGTACAGGGGGAAGAGTGAATAATAGATGACTTATATGGAGATTCACTTTCTGGAGCAACATTGTTAATATCTTGAATTGGATCTGATTTTCTTTTTAAAAGAATCCATTTCTTGACACTTGCCATGGTGTCAGCTTACGTATGAAGCATTTCAACAAGGTAGCCCCCTCCATATCCTCCTGTAACTTAAGTGTGACTTCTGCTGGTCAGAATGGTCTCTACTGGGCAAAGAGCAGTCTACCCCATTTTATTCAAGTGCTAAGTGCCCATCTGTTTGCAAAGTCTACATTTAAATCTCATAAATTCTATCATTCTACCAGAAATTTCTGACTGCCTCCAAATACATACAGTCTTGGAAAAAGTAATATAGCTTTCAAAGATGCTGTCTCAAGCCAGATCATTCCTGGAAGAATATGACTCATAAAGTATGTGTGCATTCTTCAACATCCTGAATCTATGACACGAACCAAAAAGATTAAATCAGAAACATAATTTCCAAATTAATTCAATGAGTGTTTTCAGTGACAACAGATATATGGAAACAGATGTATGTTCTGCTAATTGTGAACAGATCTTGCGCATTGAGCCTTAAAGGCCTATTTTCCTGGTCCTCTTTTCTGACCCCCTTCACCAATTTCAAATCTTTTCTCCTCCCTCATCCTAGCTTCCCCTCCAAGTACAGCAAACACAGGACCTGTGAAGTTTGGAACTCTAAAGCTAGTAACTTTAAAATAAAGACAGCATTTGTTATTCCAACACATTCAGAACACACCCATGACATACAATGCACCCACCGTGTAATCCAGAATTTTTGACGCCTTTACACCCCTTACTCATGCTGTCCTTCAGGGCAGTGTCATTCCAATCCTGTGCATCCCTCTGGGCCTCCTTGGCAACAGTCCCATTCTCTACTGTGTAGTTGGAGCCCTAATTCTATTTTAAGGAGCAATCTCTCCTCAGTATTCCTCCTTGAATACAAGTGTCTGCGGAAATAAAACCTGAGGGCTTACTAATTAGATGCACTGGCCAGAAGACCTTTGTCAAGGAAACCACTCCCAAGCCATCCTGCAGAAGGCTGCTTCCTTCTCAAAGCATGCTCTTTCCATGGCTCTGGGATCTATGCTATACAGGTTTCCCTCCCTCCACTCCACCCAGCCTGCTTTGTAGCCTCTTCTCTTCCTTCCTGAGTTTCTCAGGGATATGGCCTGGGCCCTCTTCTCTACTCACTTTGAGGGTTCTCGCTAATTGATCTTATCTATTCCCATGGATTCAATTCCTCTTCTGTGCTCAGGACTCCCAAACATCTATTTCCTGACCTCTAGTGACAGGTTCTTACTTGACAGCACCCTTTGGGTGTCTCATGCACCTCAAAATTAATCTGACTAAAAAGGAGTTAGGATCCTCTGCCAGACGCCCCCCCAAAAAACAGCAAACAAACACAACTCCCCCCTTCTCCTCATTAAGAGTCCACTCTGTTTGCAGTTGTTCCCCCTCAAATCTAGAGGTCCTCTCTCTGTCTCTTTCATATCAATCAAAGCCAGTCCTGTTAATTATACTTTCTTGCTATTTCTCAAATAGAGAAAGCACTTAGGGATCGTGGGACTCAGTGAGCAACTGAAGGCAGGACATTCAAGTGGTGCTATCCAGAAGACAGCTTATAAGAACTGTTCAAAAATAAATACAATTACAGTTGTAATGAGAGAGCTGAGAAAAGGGTACTATGAGAAAAGTAAGGGTGGGATGTAGAGAAGGGCTGTCCTGGTCTGGCCATTTGGGGAAGGTTGCCTTGAGGAAGTAGCTTTTAAGCTGAGACCTGAAGGATAAACAGCAGTTACCCAAAAGAAGGAGTGTTCCAGACAAAAGGAATAGCAAGGACAAAGTTGCTGAGGCAGGATGAAGCTTGTCAATTGCTTCCAGGTTCCAAAAACTAAAAGGAAGTTGTAGCTAGAACATAATAAGCAAGTAAGAAAGTGACATAAGAAGGGAATCATCACATCCTCGGAGAGGTCTTCCCTGACCACTACTACCTAACATGCCCCCGTTCGCCCAGTCCTCCTCTATTCTGTTACCCTCCTGTATTTTCTTTCAGCTTTTCTCTTAAATTATCTTATTTATGTGTTTGTTTTTAGTGTGTTTTCCCACCTTGAATATAAACGCAATTAGTAAGGGATCTTGTCTGTTTCACTCATCTCTATACCTACAACACTACATAACTTGGGTGCATAGTTGGTGTTCAATACATGTTGTGTAAAAAAACAAAAACAAAAACAGTGAGTGAAGGCATGTGGTGAGAGAGGTTAGCTGGGGCCTAATCATGAAGGGCTTTATATCGCGCAAAACAGATTATGGACTTTAAATTAATGGAAAACAACTGAAGAGTTTTAAGTCCACAGCAATGAGATCAAATGTGCATTTCAGAAACAGATTATGGTGGTACTGCCATCGCATTATCTGAGCCACCATAATCTGTTTTCTCAGTGCCTCAGATCTATCCTTGACCTACAACAATCAGTGGTTTTGAAATGCACATTTGATCTCATTGCTGTGGACTTAAAACTCTTCAGTTGTTTTCCATTAATTTAAAGTCCATAATCTGTTTTGCGCGATATAAAGCCCTTCATGATTAGGCCCCAGCTAACCTCTCTCACCACATGCCTTCACTCACTGTTTTTGTTTTTGTTTTTTTACACAACATGTATTGAACACCAACTATGCACCCAAGTTATGTAGTGTTGTAGGTATAGAGATGAGTGAAACAGACAAGATCCCTTACTAATGGCGTTTATATTCAAGGTGGGAAAACACACTAAAAAACAAACACATAAATAAGATAATTTAAGAGAAAAGCTGAAAGAAAATACAGGAGGGTAACAGAATAGAGGAGGACTGGGCGAACGGGGGCATGTTAGGTAGTAGTGGTCAGGGAAGACCTCTCCGAGGATGTGATGATTCCCTTCTTATGTCACTTTCTTACTTGCTTATTATGTTCTAGCTACAACTTCCTTTTAGTTTTTGGAACCTGGAAGCAATTGACAAGCTTCATCCTGCCTCAGCAACTTTGTCCTTGCTATTCCTTTTGTCTGGAACACTCCTTCTTTTGGGTAACTGCTGTTTATCCTTCAGGTCTCAGCTTAAAAGCTACTTCCTCAAGGCAACCTTCCCCAAATGGCCAGACCAGGACAGCCCTTCTCTACATCCCACCCTTACTTTTCTCATAGTACCCTTTTCTCAGCTCTCTCATTACAACTGTAATTGTATTTATTTTTGAACAGTTCTTATAAGCTGTCTTCTGGATAGCACCACTTGAATGTCCTGCCTTCAGTTGCTCACTGAGTCCCACGATCCCTAAGTGCTTTCTATTTTCCAAACTTCAGCTAGAAGAATGCAAAAAATTAGTATGTCTGTGAGGATTTGAAGGTGAAATGTCTATACTGATATTTTAGCAAAATATGTATTGATATTGATAGCAATTACCAAATAACTCATCTTCTTACTGACTTTGCCCCACTGTACAGACATTATCCATTTATGTACCTTTCCCCTTTTAGGCTATTATATCCTATGAGCTACGACAAGGCCCAGTCTTACTCATTTTTGTATTTCCTGGACCTAGCACAGTGCTCATCATATTAAAGGCTTTCAGCTAATGTTGAATTGACTGAACCATGTGGATTGACTTGTAATCATTGTCCATTTATTATTAGAGAAATAATTATAATAACTACCATGCCAGAAAATGTTCTCAACAGTGTCCAAATATTAACACTTTTAATCCTCATGACCACAGAGGTAATTATCCCCATCTTAAAGATAAGGAAACAGAGGTGCAGTGAAATAACTTGTGTAAGGTCACATAGCTACCAAGTTGCAAAGCCAGGATTCGAAAATAACTAATCCAGCTCCAGAGCCCATAAACTTAACTACTATTCTGCACCACCTAGTCATTAGGCTGCTTCTATTTAAGCTACCACTACAAATTAACAACTGTAAGCACTGTAAGTTGGAATTTCTCTCTGTATCTTGAAATTCCAGCCTCTTTAACTTTCATCTGATGGTTAAGAGTAAAGTCAGTACAAAAATACATACTTTATGGTCTGCCATATTTGCTAGTTTTGACCCTAAATTCTGATAATCAGCTTCCTAGGAGACAACATAAGAAATGGAGACATGGTCACTGTATGTACTAGATGAAAACAAGCTAGTTGATCAGGTGAAAGAAAACTATTAAGATCAGAGAAACATTTTATCCTTTCAAAAACCATGAAACTCCCTCAACAATATTAAATACAATGAAGTTGTTTGTGAGCCAGGAGCCAGCCACATTGCCTACTTGCCATGTAATTACCTAAGAAGAGATCAGCTTGATAAATTATCACTTGAGTACCCAGACCTAGGTTACCCAAGCTAGGCCTTGTCTTTTTTGTTCTAAAAAGTAAGTGTCATACTTTAGGGAAAGGCATATAAGCATCATATGTTCTGTAGACTTCTTATATCATGTTTTTTTTTTCAGAGAAAGTATGCGTTCTTTCTACTTTACAATATTATTAGAAAATAGAAAAAGCCTGCCTCTTGTATCCCAAATTAAAAAAAAAAAGCCATATAATTGGGTTTTATCATTATCAATCATCCTGGTTATTAAAGATGGAATCAAGTCACCTTGGTCCTGGGAAGCAGTCATGTTTTTTCAGGGAACTTGCATAAGCATGGTATTTTTCTACCTCTGCCCCTCTAAAGATATGAGGGCGTGGGAATAGGGAGGATTCAAGCAGGGATATGATAGAGTTAACAAACAACCCCAAAATCTCACAGGCTTAAAACAACAAAGGTTTATTTTCCTCTCATACTCCATGTCCACTTTGGGTCGAATGGTGACTTTGGAGTGGTGATGTCATTGTTAGACTCACTTGTAACACAGCAGCAAAGGAAAACCAGGGAACTGGTGGGTCTCACATTTAATAATAAATATTCTAGGCTTGAAGTGGCAGAGGTCACTTTGCTGAAAGCTCATTAGCCAGAACTACTCACAGGCAACCTTGACCACAAGAGAACTAGGAGATGCAACTCTACCACGTGCCTGCAGGGCGAGAAAAAGCCCACCTTTTGTGTGGTAGTGCACAGAGCACTACGACAACTCCAGAGGGAATTAGGTGGGGCAATTTCTACTTGTACTTCTGAAACAAAAACAAAAATCCCCATAAGCACAGGATTGAAAAAAAGTGTGGGTTATGTATGATTTGATCAATGTTTATGATATCTTCAGTAGAAAATAAAAGTGGCTTTGTTAAAGAGCAAAATTCACTGCTTTATAGAAAGAAGCTGGTCAATTAATTAGGGCATGACAAAGAATAAGAAACGTCCCGATTTTCAGCTGCACATTTTCTAAAACCATAGTATCAGGTCCAAATTTAGTAAAATCAATTGTAAGGGGGTACAAAAAATCGAGTCCAGGTAGCGCTCTGAAGTACTAACTTAATCTAAAATAGATGATCAGTTACCTAGATGCAGAGAGTAAAGACAGGCAGGCTGCAAGCCAAATTCAGGCATGGGAATGAGTTTGTTTGGACTGTACAGTGTCTCAAAAAAGAAAAAGAATATCCTTTTAAGCACAAAATGCACCTCACCAGTTAACCATCCTACTCATCCCTCCTCCCCTGATTAATTACACCAGACCACTTTGTTTATTTATTTGTGCATCTGAACCCTGAAGTCATTTTGATTTTGTGCTCTCTGATCCAGAGGAACAGATGGGTTGCATATATCTCAGGCAATCCTTCATAAATAAGTTTACACTTGTGGAAGCTTCTGATAATATTATTGAATAGCAACAATTCTAGATTATATTCCTTGACAAGTACATTGAGGAAGCTATATTATAAGTATGACACTATATGCTGTGGTTGAGAGGTCTGCCAAGATGCATGCCTTTACCTTAGTCCATAGGGGTGGTCAATAGGATTATTCTGGGGACCGAAAAATTCCCATGCTACAACTTATAGATAACACTAATGGGTAAAAATAGGTTAGATGTGGCTTACTAAATTATAACCCAGACTACTATTAATATTAATCAGTGGATTCTAGAAATGGAAATTTAAATTCATTTACAAATAGCATAGCTTAAACTTAAGAATAAGAAATTGATTAAACTAGAAGCTGGAGTTTGAATCACAAACTCTCATCTAAACCTACATGTAGGTACTCTTTAAGGTAAAATTCCAGGGACAATTTAAGAGAGCATATTTTGTCAATTTTTTCTCAATCCAAACTTGCTTTTTACTTGAGAAAGAAGTAAAACCAAGCATTGCAGTGTATGCTTTTGATTAGCTAACACAGCCCTTTGAAAAGGGTAATTGCTTTTCTTTTTAATGACAATCAATCCACGTGGATTTCCCCACTTCCTCAGAAATGTCAAGTAAACTGTGATGAGTAATTTTGGCTGCGGAGTGGACAAGTGACTCAAGCATAGAGATAAATGCTTTTTCTCTGAGATATGCAGAAAATTTCTCTGCTTGTGTCATGCCTTGTCTTCTGAGGTTTTTATATCAGATCTCCTTGACTATTCATTTAATATTTCATTTTAAAAATCCTAATTGTAGTACACTTAATCTTACATTTCTCCCTAGTGCAAAAACCTGTATAAGAATTTTACATCTTGTAACAGGAAAAAATAATATTAATCCAAAAAGTATTTCTAACTTCATTTAAGACCTAAAGCCAGGGAGAAAGGAATCCAAATAAAGGAAAAGAAGAAATAGTTTTCAAAACAGGTGTTGGAGTGAAGCTGATATTGAAGAGGCAAAAGGAGCTGACTCCAGGACTGTTTTCTTAGAGCACTAGGCACTAGGCAGTGAATCACACAGCCCAGGACACTGTGAATTTTGACATTCTGACATTTATTATCCTGGAAGGCAACTCACAGCAGGCCTAGGGGTGTCACATGCATACTGATTGCAATATGCATAACTCTTAGTAAATGAATGATGCTTCTAACACAATAGTTTTTTCCACATAAAGGTTTTTACTTCAGGAGATAAAATGCAACCCTGAGAATCTCATAATAACAGAGATGCATTGTTTCCAAATAGATGAACTTGACCAATCCTTCCAGTCACAAGATAAGGAAAGAACAACCAAATAGGCTAAAGGATTTTGAAAGGTCACACAGTTATCTCTGACTCCCACTTCAGTTACTGGAGCTTTACCATCGTCTCTTCTATAGGACACAACTCTTTTTCTCATGTTTAACACTTAGATGAAACTGTAAAATAAATCTAGATGTTGCTGGAAATGCTTCCTAGGTGCATGTTGTTAGATTTAACTGGCATTTCTTAATATATTATCTTTTTTGACCTACTCAGTTAAGGTTAAATTATATTTGTGACCTCTCTCTTCTGCATTTTTGTACTGGAGGTTTTGTATTTCGATAATATCATCTTTATTGTAATCATATACCTTCCTCTTCCTTTTTCCTCTGGCGTTTAAGAGCTTTGTTTATAATTTCAAACTGGAATCATGAAAACAGATAAAGACCAGAAGGTGCTTTTAACACTGGTTTTGGGACCAAACTCTTTCCTTCACTGGCTAACGGGTAGTTATATATCCATTTTGATCTTTTAGGGGGTTCACAGTATGATTCTAGGATATATATGAATGAATAAACAGAATTTATGACATTATTTAGGAAAAGTGGTCTCAAAATTGCTTACCCATCTTCTGTTTTTAAGTTTAGTTTGATGCCAAGGCCATTGTATTATGCTGTTTTAAAAAAATTCTAAACATTGTGGTTTGGGCATATACTTTTTCCTAATTGTTCCATCAGACTTAAGAATTCATGCAGCAGCTCTCTCTCTATACCAAGTACACGGAAAACGCTTGATAATTGTCAGTTTTGCAGTTTGCTTGGATCTAGTGAGCCTAGTAAATGTAGGTTCTAAGATGAAATGTAGAACCAGAGATATCCTTCAATTTCTATTCTTCTTATCATAGGACCCATCTATGTTTAGAAACTATCTGTTTACAAAACAGACAATTTTTGTATCAGTAATAAAATTGGATGGTATTCATATGCATTATATCTTATGATTTTAACAAAAAGTCTATGAATAAATAATCCTTTCATTATCTGTGTCTTTTTCCTTTTTTCTCTTTTTCCTAAATGAGTGTATATGTAACCACATTATTATAATCTATAAAAATTTTTTAAAATTTAATTAAAAATATTACATCAAATATTGTATCATGAAGTTAAGTTTACTTATTAAATATTTTGTCACATAATAAATTAAAAATGAATCTACTTGCATATTTGTACTGAGCTTGATTGAAATGATATTAGTTAACTATATTGAATGAATACTAGGATGTTGTATTTAAATGGTGAGGAACAAAACATTACTGACAGTAATAGCCATTAATTGTTGTATTAATAGGAAAACCTTATTAATATGTAGCTTCTGTAATTCCATTTACATTATCACTAACATTTATAACTTACTCTCTTTTAAAACTGCAGGATATTTTTTTTTCAGAAAAACAAGAACATATATTCACTAATTAGATAAGAACACAACAGTAAATACAAATTCTTCATTTTTCTTCCCATTTCCTATCTTTTCAGTGTGATCACCTCACGTATAAATCATGGGTCAACCCACTCATGGCATTCAAAAAAATATAACAGTTCAATTTATATTTTTTAATAGTTGTAATCACTTCTTATAATTGGCATCTTTGTGAAGAATAAGAACTTAATATAAAATCTATATTTATTATATTTTCTAAGAACCAATATTTTCAGTATACTGTAAGGTAGATAAATGCAATCTTTAAATTCTTTTTCATTAATTTGGTGGTTCTCAGGGGAAAATATGGTTCAGCACAAGTAAAGAGTAATTCAGTGACATACTGTCAAGTTAAGATTACTAAGTAAAAGTTTTAAAAGCTCACATAGTCTTTAAATATCTGCATGATGTTCACTGAATAGCCATATATTATGTACTGATTTAGGCTCACGATAGAAATATCTAAAAGATAATTTGTCCCCTCAAAAAAGCTATTCCTGGTGGGTTTCACAGACAGATTGGATGGGGGAAGATGAGAGGAATTGAGGTATAGGTTCTAAGTAATTGTTGAGAACAAACCATTTTGGTGCAGAATTCACCATTTCCATGGGCTACAGGCTTCTGAGCTCCTGTAAAATATTTGATGAATTAGCCCTCTTTGAGATTTCCAGCGCTCCCTATTTTTTAATGTTTGCTAGCTCTGTTCTGAATGAGCTGGCCATAGTGGTAGGGGCAGAGTGAGAGAAATCCACATAGAATCTCCCTGGGACTCCTCCATCTTTCTTGTCTCTATTTCTTCTTCCCCTCTTGTTCTTTTGAGTATTTATTATACTAGTAAGCTAGAGTGTGGTCTAAGAAAGGAGACAGAAAGCTTTAACAAATCATTGCCCTGAGGTAGACAAGATGGTTTGTTTACAGTCCTTCTTCCCTCTCTTTCTCTCCAAGGCTTCCCTGGGGGTGGAGTACACTCCCCGACCCCACTGACTTTGAGTTTGACCATGAGACTTGTTATAATTTATGGAATGAGAAAAGAGTGACTGAGTGCTGATTCTGAGCAAAAGCCTTGCGTGTTTCTGCTTGCCACCTTGCTTTCCTGCACTCCCCCATGGAAAGAACATGTTACTGGTACTGGTAGTCCCCAAATGAGGAGACACAGAGAGGAGATCTGAACCCCACTCCGCATCCTGAATCCAAGCCCACTGTAACTCAGCCGATCTCAGGCAAGCTCAGAAGAAGCACAGGTGACTCACAGGCCTGTGAGCAAGAATGAATGTTGTAAGCCATTGAGATTTGGGGCTTATTTGTTACGCAGAATAATTGCAACTAAACTGGACTGAAGCATCCCCGATCACCAAGAATCTCATAATATATTATGTTAAGAACTGGGGTTTGTATGAACTTGAATCTAGAGAGTTCCCCCACTCGGCCAAGTTTATATCAATTTGTGAATGTGTGCAGTGTATATAGTGTATGTGTGTGTGCACACATCTAATATGCTATGTCCAAAGGCCCCTGATATGGTAATAGGTTTTTTGTTTTTGTTTTTGTTTTTTTACAGACAGAGTCTTGCTCTGTTGCCCAAGCTGGAGTGCAGTGGTGTGATCATAACTCACTGCAGCCTTGGACTCCTGGCCTCAAGTGATCCTACTGCCTCAGCCTCCCAAAGTGCTGGGATTACAGGCGTGAGCCACTGTGCCTGACCTGATACGGTAAGAGGTTTGAATCTCTTTTTTAAAAGACTAAACTAGTACATGCACAGTGATGCTTGTGTACTTATGCAGATGGTATGAAACAAAAAACATGTACCAAAAGCTAATCTTTAGCTGGTCTCTATGAAACAGGAAGAAAAAAGGGATAAGGGTAGGTCTCTCATAGGAATTAATTGATTGTTCAGGTTAGAAAAGAAAGGGTAAGGTGTATGTAATAGTGCTATATAGTCAAAATTTCCCCAGAGTTTCCTAATGTGGATTATTTCTAGAACCCAGTGTTTCCAAATTAAATTCTATTTTGTCTCTTCTACTGATTTCCTCTATTCCTACCCATCCCCATACTTAACAAAAAATATAATTCCCTTATTGCCAAGATCTTAACTGGGTATTAGTATAAATCAAATTTGTACTGAAAAATAATTGAATGATTGTGTCCATCCCCTCTTTCAACCCTGGTTAAAACCTAATCTCTTCAAGGAGGATTGCTTTTCCATACCCAAGTAAAGATAACAAAATGTTGGGATCTCACAGAGTTTGGGAGAAAAGTTTTAGGGTGAGTGGGTCTTGCCTTTAACCAAACTGTCTAACCTATTCTGTGTATGGGACTAATGGCCCTTGAGGAGGAAAGGAGAGATTTTCAGCTGGAGGAGGACAGCCAACCACAAATATATCTTCTTTCCCCCTATTTCTGGGCTTTCTTTCATTCTTAGAAAAATCACCTCTGATCTGCTTTCCTATTCGTTTGCAGTTTACTCCCTAAAATCTGAGGCCTGGGTATCCCTGGGCAGAACTTTAGAAGTTCTTAGTTTTTGACAGTTCCATGCGGTTGCCTTATAAACATCTCAAAGTTAACATGTTCAAAAGAGAACCTTGGATCACCCTCTCCCTCAACTCTCCCCATCAGTAACTTGACCACTACTTGCCTAGTTACTTACCTGAACACCACCGTAGACTCTTGAATTCTTAAATCCTCAATTCATAAGCAAATCCTGTCTGCTTCACCCCCAAATATATTTTTTCAAAAACATCTACTTCTTTCTAAATCCATCTGCTGCTACTCTCTGTCTCTGCTGCTATTCATCTCACCAGGAGATCATATACCGTGGACTTAAATAGCTGGCTTGGTAGTCTCCCTGTTCTTTCTGTCTGGTCTTTGTGCAGAAGTCAGTGATCATTGCCCTTGTTAAAATTCTTCAGCAGCCGACCACTGTACCCCAAATAAACCTAATCATTACCAAGGTCTAGAAAGCCCTCCATAGTATGGCCCCATGATCATCACCATTTTTTCTCACTTACTGCTCCAAGCACATGGTGTAAGGAAGTGCTCCTAAAGTTATACAGTTTTGAAAATTTGCGGGCAGTAGAATGCCTATGTCACCCTCTTCTGGCCACCTAATGCAGGCACTGCAGAAATGCAGAATAGCTCAAAGTTCTAAAGAATGAATAACAGGAGCCTTCTTGCTTTTGGGCCATTACATGCTTGATTTATCAGGACACTGTAGAGGCCAAAGCAATAGAAAAATATCATAGAGGAATCTCATCTCTAGTTTTCAAGGAGCTGGTAAAGTGTATTATTATTTGAGATTTTATTCTCTGAACCTTACTTGACTGATTTCCAAGCTTCTTCTTATCCTACAGGAGATGTATTGGCACAGAGCCTAGACAAAATACTAAGTAATTATTATAAATCAATGATTTATTGTTTCTTCCTCCTATGGTTGATAATCTATTGTTTTCCTGAATTTCATTTTTTTTCCTACTTTCTAGAATTTATCAGTAGGTGAATGGTAGGTGTTTTAGTGGCAAGACTTTCAGGCATCTGAGGGTTCTTTTGTGAGTTTGAGAACACCGATCTTAAGGTGCATGGTTTTAGACATCTGTTCCTAAATGCAAGTATGAGTCCTCATCTTCCTGCCTTTCTGGCCCCAAAAAATCACAGAATAAGAATTGAATTTTTCAAGAGATTTTCTACTCTTTTGAATGGACTAATTCCATAGATTAATTCTTCTTGTTTATCCTGGGTCTTCAGGGTCTGCCTTCCTAAAATCCAATGTATATAACGAAAAATGCTCAACCTCCTATTCCTTAACTATCACAAAGTCTAAGATGAGCTGGTCACCTTCTCTTAAGATCTCACTTTGCCAAGCAGTTGTTTTTGTGGGTCAGAGTTACACCTGTTATCACATTTCTAGCAGTCATTGTCTCTATGATCAGAGAAATGAAGAGACTTTGTATACATGTATGTTTATAGTTGAACTCATGGCTGAAAATTTATTCCTTCCCTGAGATCCTGCTGAAATTAATGCCTTTTAAAAAATGTCTCATATTTTTTTAGAAAAAGTATGGAGCCATCCTAGACCTTCTTTCCTTTTTTTTTTTTAAACTTGTACCTCCATTCTGTATTTTATATTTATTGCTTTCTTTATTTCTGATTTCTCTACTCACATCCCCATGCTCCCCCAATTCTACTTTACTGTCTCTATCTCAATGCTTTTCTGCTGTGCCTCATAGAAGCTATAGATTCCTGAAATGGAGCATTTTGCTCTCTTCTTTCTGGTTGACAACATACAGAACAAATGAGCTTTCATTTCTGTTTATCTCGTGAGGATCAATGAATAAACTGGTGATTTCCTTTACAAATTAACTATGGAATTTCCACTATTACCGAGAGCCCTTGTGACATTTATACATATATAAAGAAGCATTGAGACTTATTAATTCAAACTTATAAATAGATTTATAATTTTCACATAGACAATATTTTATAAAACACTAGTTGATAGTATCAACTATTATAGACCATTTGAAAATATAACTAAGTGTTAATAAAAGTAGGCATTATTTTGAATGACAGTCATTAAATCTTAGTGAGGCAGAGTGAACATGTTAAATAATGAGTTCTTCCTATATTAAGTAATATTTTTAATGATAAAGTATCCTGTTGCCAACTTTATTTATGTAGGCATTTTAATCTAAAAAATTGAATCATAGAATGCAACTCATAGAAAGGGCTAAGGAAGCCCTGACAGCAGATTTATAATTTACTTAGTATGGCAAGAAGATAGCATCAAATGTACAAGTAAAGTTAATATGATTTTATTATATGAAGTATATCATTTCAATGAAAATAATAGTAAAGCTTCCAAGAAGGATTACTGAATTTAGATGACAGAAACTTCTTAGAAGTCATTTTAGGGGAAGAAAATAATTTTATATTTCTATGCAGCTAAATGGATGAAAAGAGCTTCCTATGTCTTATTTCATAATATTTTATGAAAAGAAATATTGGGTCCTTTACAAATCTCACAGAGGGAACAGTTTTATTTTAATTTTGGCAACTAAGCATGAACTAAAATCATGGAATTAGATAGGCTGTCCTTACTATTTACCTATGGCTACTTAAAAGCCAGAGAGTGGGAAAACCCACAAAAATAATAAATACCACATTTGGCTCAGGGTGCAGCACCATGGGCAGTCTAATACAATACTTGTGGGTATGTAATTGCTATGTTTTTCTGGAGGTAAATTTGGCAATATATATCAATGCATACAGCTATCAGTGTAGCAATTCTGGTTCTAAGAATATATACTAAGAAAATAATACAAAATATGTATAAAGCTATATGTGTGTTTGTGTAATGTATGTGTATATGTATACATGCAATATGTGTGTATATAAATATATATAGATGATATATGTGGTATATAGACCCTATACACATATACATGTATATTCATATATATAACATTTATTATATAAATACGCAGTATACTGTCAGTCCTAAGATTAAGTAAATTATGGAATATCCATACAATGGAGTACTATGCTACCACTTAAAATTGCCATGTGGATTCAACTTAAATAAATGCTTAATATTTTTAAAATGTTTAAATATCTATAGGTACAAAGAATTACATAGTGTATAAGAGTAGTACTGATATTTAAATAATTGGGGATCATAACACAAAATGTGAATAGCAGATATCATTGGTTTATAGAATTTTTTCCCTCATTTATTTCTTTTTTATAAGTTTTCTGCTTTGGTTGCCTATTACTTTAAAATGGGTAATGAATAATAAATGCTATTGAAAAAGATCTGAAAAAAGCTGAAAATGGTATCTTTACACGTGCAAATATGTGTACGACTATTCAGTGTACTTACCTTTGGTAAGGAAGCTCGTGATCCTGAACTCTGTGTGGTCATAGTCAGCACAGTGGTTATTCCCAAAGCTACCCTGGCCGGAGCTGCATCCATATTGATCCAGAATGAAACCCAGGATAGGATAACAATCAGGAGACTGGGAATGTACATCTGGATCAGATAGTATCCCATTTGTCGTTCAAGATGAAACCTCACTTCTATACATGTAAACTTTCCTAGTTGGTTATAAAATAAACACAGCAATTAGTAAAAATAGGTTTTTGTTATAGCATCAAATATCACAATTTCCTCTTCATAATTATTTTGTTATAAAATTTTCCATTACCATGAAAAGAGACCCTAAATCACATGTTCAAATTGTTTTCTGAAAAATATTTTTCTCTATTAACATCTAGAAGCAATGTAATAAGAGAGTGTATGCTTTCAGGAAATAGTATGTGATCTTATTACTTCCCATTTGAATAGCACTTCATACTTGTCAAAGTACTCAAAGATCTATTATTTCACTTGATTCTAACAATTGCTTCTGAGGTAGGCAGGATAAATACAAATTTATTATATAAAGATCTTTTTTACTCATTGACTGTTTCTGATGCTTTTAGGTGTTAATTTAGAGCCAGGTGCTATTTGTCTCAGAGGCTTCTACGTTTACTTTAAATTAAGTGCTAAGGGATAAAGACAATTAAGGATGAATCATTTCTTAAATAATAAAGCAAACAAATAGGAAAACGTGTGTTATTTCCCATTAATAACTTTAAACATAACACACAAACGAGATACATTTGTACTATATATTTATGCCTTTGTGTCTCTATTATTTACCTCTATTATGGTAAATAATAAATAGAGGTGTAAATTATGGCTTAATTGAACATTAAGTTGAATTTCTGCTTATTCCCTCGTTTTGCTCCCTACTCTATTATCTCTACTACTCTAGATTATCTATCCTTTAAAAAAAACGTTCTAAATTATGCAATTCTTGGACTTATTCTCTCTTTATTCTCATTATTTTGAGAAGGATGAGGTCAGAGAGTTAACATTCTGCTTTTTACATAACATTGTCTGACTCACCATGAAAGAAAGATGTCAAAGAGCATCTTTGCTCACCAGGAAAATTGCTACCATATTGATAGATAGGGTTCAGTGAAAAGCTTTTATTAATGTGACTTGGGCCACAAGTGATTGGATAGGTGATGCAAGGGGACTAGCTCTGGATGAAGAATGGATGTGATTCCAGAGCTTAAGTCTCAACAAAAGTTCATAAGCTCTGGGAAGGTTGGATTCCACTCTTAAGTGTGCAGTAATCAGAAACATACATGCAAGTCACATGTGATCCTTTCATCAATTTATCAAATACATACAGAATGCCTAAAGATTCCTGAAATATATGAAAATACTTTAGATTTTACAGTTTTCTTAAATATAAAGTTTTTAAAATTTTCATTAAAAATAATGAAATGGAGGATGAATAACTGAAACATTTTTATGATATCACTGTTAAATAGCCCACTAAGTAATCTCATCGCATAATTAGTAACACTTAGTGACCATTTGGATAATTTGTATAAGTTCTCCAAGTTTCAGGTGATTCCTAAGAAAAAAATAAGCTCTCATTGTGTTTTTATTTTTTTGAAAGTATTTTTAAATGCCCAGCATCACTACTCATCAGGGAAATGCCAATCAAAACCATAATGAGATACCATCTCACCCTAGCTAAAATGGCTATTACAAAAAATACAGAAAATAACAAATGTTGGTGAGAATGCAGAGAAAGGGGAACAATGATATACTGTTGGTGGGAATGTAAATTAGTAGAGCCACTGTGGAAAACAGTATGGAGAGCCCTCAAAAAACTAAAAATAGAACTACCACATGATCCAGCAATCCCACTGCTTGATATATATCCAAAAGAAAGGAAATCAGTGTATCAAAGAGATACCTGCACTTTCTTGTTTATTGCAGCACTATTTACAATAGCCAACATATATTAATGGAACCATCCTACGTGTCACTGGGTGAATGGATAAAGAAAATGTGGTATATATACACACTGGAATATTATTCAGCCATAAAAAGAATGAAATTCTGTCATTTACAGCAACGTGGGTGGAACTGGAGGACATTATGTTAAGTGAAATAAACCAGGCACAGAAAAATGAATATTGCATGTTCTCACTCATATGTGAGAGCTAAAATGATTAATGTCACGGTGGTAGTGAAAAGAATGGTAGTTACCAGAATCTGGGAAGGGGAGGGGGGAGGGATGGATGAAGAGAGGTTGGCTAATGGGTACAAAAATATAGTTAGATAGAAGGAATAAGTGTTAGTGTTCCATAGCACAGTAGGGCAACTACAGTTAATGATTATTTATTGTATATTTCAAAATAGCTAGAGGAGATTTGGAATATTCCCAATGCAAAAAAATGATAAATATAAGAGGTGATAGACACTCCAATTACCCAGATTTGATCATTGCACATTTTATGCTCATAACAAAATATCCCATGTACCCCATAAATATGTACAACTAGGTTTATAAAAATTAAAAATAAAAAAAATTATGAATATTGCTGTAAAGGAAAATAAAAATATACACACATATATACATATGCACCATTGTTTGTATATTAAATACATACACTCTGTGTTTGTGTGGTTCTAAAGAGAAAAATGAACAAGATGGACAAAAAAAATCCATCACCTATGCATTGAAGCACACCCCAAAAATGTAGATATAAACAGAATAAATATAGTACAAACTTAAGGCAATGAAGGAAACATGCAATAAATAAGTAAACATAAAAATGAATGATATAATTTCAGACAGTAAAAGCAGAAAGTGGAGGGGGCTTTGGGTGTTTAACATAGGCTTGTTACATAAGGACATTTCAGGAGTTGGCATTTGAGTAGTTCTGCAGGATGTGAGGGTATTAGGCTTGGAACAATTTTGGGAAAACCCTTACATGCAGAAGGAACAGCAAGTGCAAAGGCCCTGAGGAAGGAATGAGTTTGGTGTTTATGAGTGAGCAGCCATTATGGATAGAGATTATGGAGCAAGGGGAAGAGAGGTAGAAGATTTTGGAGAGAATATGGGATGGAGATAGATCATAGGGCCTTATAGTATGTAATCAATAAATACTTTGGGATAATGAAAATATAACTGAACAAATCTTCTAAGTTTGTGTGATTCATTTGTATATGAAAGCATTTTTAACTTCAGTATATTTCATTTTATAGGGGGAAAGGGTATTTACAAGTGTGGTTTTTATGTAACCTAGTGTTTTTGGTTTTTTTTTTTTTTGCATTTGCATAAGTAACTTGGGGGAACTATGTAGTATCTGAGCCTATTATTGGAAAATGAATGGAGGAGTCCTGTGCATTGTAGGAGTAAATATAAAGTGGAGCTTGGGGTCTGAAATTAACCACATACCTGATTGAGGACACTATCAGATGTTTTTTATTTTCTATATAATTTTGGGCGAATTATTGTGATTTAATCTCCAAAACTATAACGTTGTGAGATCCCTATGATGTCATCCAAGAAAATAATTTTCCAATTCCTTGCTTATGGTGGGGATTCATAAATGCAAGTTATTTTCCTCTAAGCTGTAATAGCTTGATTGATAATGAAGTATGCAAACTTACTTTACACTAAGGAAGGGTCTTGAGACCCTCTATTATAAAATATTCATCCCTAGGTGATGTTTACAACTTCACCCCTTATTCTAGGTTGAATAGTGTTTCCCTAAATTCATGCCCTCCCAGAACCTGTAAATATGACTTTATTTGGGAGGAAGGTATTTGTAGATGTAATCAAGTTAAAATGAGGTTATACTGGATTGAGTTTGGCCCTAAATTCATTACTACCGATGTCCTTATAAGAAGAGGGAAATTTGGATGCAGAGACACAGACACACAGAAAGAGTGCCATTGACTGTGGAAGCAGAGACTGAAACAATACATCTACAAGCTGAGGAACACCAAGGATTGCCAAAATATTTAACAGAAAACTAGGAAGAGGCAGGGAAGGACACTTCCCTAAAGCCTTGAGAGAAGGCATGGCCTTGCTGACACCTCGATTTTGGACTTCTAGCTTTCAGAACTGTGATAGAATAAATTTCTGTTGTTTTAAGCCACCAAGTTTGTGATAGTTATGGCAGCCCTACGAAACTAATACACCTCCCTAACCCAACTCTAGGGACCTTTTAGCATTTCTCTGAAATGAATTTATTAATACAACTGTCCCTAGTGTGCTGAGCAAGGACATTGCTGTTGACTTGCCTGCCCTTTATCTTTGTGTTGAGATGTTAACCTTTAACTCCCTAATAAGTTAGATATCAGCTTTGTCTCTGAGTTAAAAAAAAAAAAGGCAGTGACTTTTTGATCAGATATTGTGAATTTTTAAGGAGATAAGAGAGACTAAAGACTTTGTGTAGTGAAAAGTCAGATCACAGTTCTGGAAAATGCTAAGCCCAAGATGATTCACAGTTACTGTAATGAAATGATATGAGCAGCAGCTGATGCCAGTGGGAGACCATGCACTCACCACAGTGGAGTGATGCCTCAATTATGGGCAGTTTAATGGAATTCATAAGAATAGGTTATACAGTTAGAATAGGTTTTATGGAAATAGCTTATGCCAGGTAAGGGACGTGAACAGACTTTGTGAATGTGCAAATATCACATTGAGTCTCTCAATCCTTGATATTAATATTATAACTACATCTGATATCTATCTCAGGAACAAAAGGCTTCTGTGTCAGTGTGAGTAGTAGGTACTTAGAGAAAAATACCTTGAAATGCATGAAAATATGGCATATGGCAAAGGGAAAGTTTTAGGCAAATGAAGGCTTTTTTAAAAAAAAAGCAATTTTTTTTTGTTAGCAGAGACAGTGTTTATTGACCAAGAAGCATTAAAAAATATATTTTTATTGAGCACATGGATATTAAAGGAACATTTTTGGAAACATCATTACTATATAAGTATGGGCATTTCACAAAAAAATTTAAATATAGTTGGACATCAGGAATTTCTCTGGTCCCATACAAACCAATTATTTAACAATATGCAATGAGTCACAGTCCATAAGTTTCAAATGACATCCATTGATGTCATGCATCAGTGACAGACATTGAGCTATGAATGGTTAAAATAAATTGTCCTAGCATTATAATTAAGAAACATCGAGATATCATAAAACCACAAGTCATAAGTGTAAAGAAGACTACTCAACCCCTACCTGTATTGTAATGTTTAGTGCAGTATCGTAAATCTTTTTCTTCTTTCAACAGAAACTGGGGCAAAGTGAGTCCTTCTGCCACTTGTACAGGTGCCTCATCTTGCCATTCAAAAATGAGATCATTCATTGTGTATCCAACTAGGCAAAATATAATAAAAATATTAATAGCCTAAAAAAGGCCCTTCAAAGAAAAGAAATGCAAAATACTTATATAGTCACATAGGATGAGAAGACCAAACAGTGTCATCCTAACTCTATGGATTGAGCTATACATTGCCCGATCCCACATTTCAAAAGTCCATTGAAGTTTATTCATATGAAACACTCACCAAATAATGTAAAAAAATGAAGTAGACTCATAAAAAATATAACATGGCATGTAGAAACTTTAAGGGACATGCATACACATTCTTTCCTTGGTATAGGCAGTTACTGGATTAATTCAACAATTTTCACTTTAATTCCACCTATTAGGTTCCTCCTCACCTTCTCTCAAATTATTCAGGACTCTTTCAACAAAAACTGAAGTTGTCACTGGTTAGAAAATGACTTAAACTTAAGATCTGTGGAGGAAAAGTATCACCACCCAATGCCTTTCTTGATTTAATCATTAACTATTTTAGTTTATGATATCTGCTTCTATGTCCTGAGTCCCAAAATGGATGAAATGATATTTTAAGTAGAAATGTCTGCTATTCAGGGAAAGTAAGAGTACAGAGAAAATCCACATGGAATAATTTGTGGAGGAGGAAGCACATGCACATATCAGTGAATTCAGGATAGACTTAACGAATGGATGTTGTAATAAGTCAGCAGCTTTTAGTAAACTAAAATTTCATATTTCTGTATGGGAGGTACCTCAGAAAAGCAGAATTTTATCTTTTTCTTCCATCTAAGTGAGAAGCTATTGAAATGCATGCTTGAATGCCACTGCAGAGGAGGAGTGAAAAGTGAATGAAACTGTGGGGCAGGATTGTTGTTACACTGATCAATGAGTTCCTTGATGCACAACTACCATGGAGGTAGAAAAAGAGAGGACGCATGGTATGGCCTCTGAACCAAGTCAGGTGGTCATATAAAGGAAGCAGAAGCTCTAGGTCTATTCAGCAGCACACGAGGGAAATGGTCCCAAACAAATTCTGGAAACAAGCTTGTATTGTAGGGAAGAGGTTGTGTGAGTGTTTGGAAACACCTCGTGTGGACCAGGTTGGGGAGTACAGAGCAATGAGTAGGGAAGGGAAATGATTATCCTCCACCTTCTCCAATTCCTGGAAAAAACCCTTCCAGAGAGAGCTATATCTGGTCTACCTCTGGAGGTAGTGACTGGAGCCAGACACCTCAACACCACCACTTGACTCTTGGGCATACCTAGCAGCATCCACTCCATGGGCAATGGGGATGGTAGTAGCAAGAGCATCAGTGATCAGAAGATCTCTTTAGACTGTCTGGGCTGCTTCTGTGAAGGTTTTTAGCAGCAGTACCATCAGCATGATGGCTGATTATGGAGCAAGCACCATTTGGTAGGGCTTGTAAAGTTGTCAAGACTGAAGGGAAGGGCATGTCTGAATTTTGGTTCCAGAACAGATATGGGAACCTGCAGGACTGCCCTCTAGACTATTGGATTAGCACAGCAAGGGCTTAATGCTTGACACTAGAATACATTTCATTGAACCTTGAGATTAATAATGATTCAATTGGTAATAATAGAAGGATTTCACTTTTATTTGTAAGTCCTTTAATATGTTCATTATAAATACCATTTTACCTATAGAGAAAATAGATGTACATTTCTCCATGATCTAAAGATAGTAAAATAGGCACCAATTCTTTATCTGTTGCCAGATAACACATGTATCTTATTCTTTCATAGCTATAATCACTGAAGATGAAATACATGAGACTTTTGTCCCAGTTTAGACAGATGAATGGAAAAAGGAACTGACACTTCATTTCATTTTCACATTCTACGTTTTTCTCAAGGTATTCTGTGGAGGAACTAGCTCTTTAAAATTCTCTCAAAGGTAAGCTTTATTTAGTCTCGAATCCAATTTATAGGCAGCATATGTAGCTTGCTTTTGGTTTAAATAATCATCTGTACTAAGTGATTTAGGTATGAGCATTTTGTAATCATACTATACTACTTCATTATAGTTCATAAAATAACTAAGTATGAAACCAGAAGGAAAATAGTGAGATGGCCATCTTTAGGGGGCACTTCCTTTATTCTGAGTAATTTATTGGATGTTTAAGGAAAATAAATGGTAATATTGTCTCCATAAACCTTCAAACTTAACTTTGAAAATCAGTACTCTTCTACACAATTCAAAGTATTTTAACATCCTTCTGCTTTTGGTTGGCAGATCTTTATACAAGTCTGAGAATGTTAAGGAGAACAGACCGGCTAATGAGATCAAGATCATGAGTTGAATTGCCTTGTGCTGTAATAAGCTTCACAATGAAAAATAATTTGCTCAGGGAACAAAGACATTAACCCTGACTTCAGCCAGAAATCTCTTATGGTAGCAGCAGTGAAACATGTAAATGAATGGCTCAATGCAACCAAACACTTTTTTCTTCAACAAGTATTTATTAAGGACCAACTGTATGTAAGGTGTCCTGCTAGGCTTCAGGGAATGTGAGGTGTTACTCCAGGTAGAGAATAAGTGACATGGGAGAAGTACAAAGTGCTGTGTGCATTCAGAGGAGGGATCTATGATATCTACCTAGGCCTCATTGGAGTTGGACCTTGAAAACAAGGACCTGCATATAAAGAATGCAAGAGAAGGTGAGGCACTTCAGGCAAAAGAAATAGCAAAATCATTTCAGAGAAACTTCAAATTCCCAAAGTTTATAATAGAAATAGTAATAGTTTCATTCGTCTACAGTCAGTTTGCATTAACAAGCCTATGAAATGACAGATAAATCAATGTAAGATTATGCAAAGTTTAAATTCAAAATTTAAAAGTTTGCTTTTTGAAAATTCCCTGTGGGCAATGATGAACAATTGGGATCTTTTGAGCAAGACAGTGACATAAAAAAATTGTGCTTTAGAAATATTACTCTAGCAGGATCCTTTCATGGGATTCACAAGGTTAAAACTGCTTTCATAATCATAATAAGACATTATTTTCTTTTTCATTGTGTTAACATTTGCCCTGCTATTGAAAAAACAATGGTGGATAAAACTTATGGTGCTTTAGCACAAATAAAGGCAGTGGCACCAAACTGCTGGTAGCTATTGTATTCTTCACTGCCATATCTTACAGTAAAAACAATCCCACTTTTATTTATGAATGTCTTGATCCTTCATGAAACGGTCAATATCTTGCAGTAAAAACAATGCCACTTTTCTTTAAGAATGTTCTTGATCTTTGATGAAGCAGTAACAGTGCTTCAAATTTTATTAAATTTTGAACCTTATGGAGTATCCTGTGTGTATCAAAATGGCTAGTCCATATAAAGCACTCAGCTGCATATTGCAATATGACAATTCTTTCAAGGAAAAGCACTGGTGTGAATGAGTTGCAAGCTGAACTAACTAGGTGTTTTTTTGTGTATGTGGCACTATTTTTACTTGAATAAAATGGCTGGAAAACTGTGGTTATTATGCTTAAGTATTTGGCAGATGACCATCTTCTCAAAGATGAAGGAGGTGAACTGATCATGTCAAGGGAAACAACTGGCAGTATTTGCTGTCAATGATAG
The DNA here is from genome assembly GCA_023783475.1 of Daubentonia madagascariensis. NCBI lineage: Eukaryota > Metazoa > Chordata > Mammalia > Primates > Daubentoniidae > Daubentonia > Daubentonia madagascariensis. Next base: position 66,936,471 of record JAKFHU010001209.1, read on the forward strand.
ATCTTGAACTTTCAAGCCAAAATTAGAACTTTGGAGAAATTGTTTTTACTCCATGAGCTTGATAACTTCCCACTCAATCTATCAAGATTTTTTGATCATTTCAGTGGTGACATTAACAAGTGTGATCTTTTGATATTGTACAATGAAATGTGTCAATTGTTTGGAAGATCTGTATAACTTATTAAAACTAATATTTTCAAAATGACCAAAGCATGATGTTAAAAAAAATCATTCATAGATAAAAGATCCATTAAAAGTGCAAGATAGACAAACAGATTTTACTTTAAGAGAGTATGGAGTTCATTGACATAATTTCCAATTTCACATTGCAACTAACCTTTAAGAAAGTACTGCCTTAACAGACTGAAGGTTTATTTGCCTTCTTGAGAATACAAAACAAAACAAAACAAAACAAAACAATAACCCTCTTATTCTTTTGCAGTGGTCCATCAGGAATATGTTAGTGGTAATATTTCCGTAGATCATTTTGCCATATTTGGCATTCAATTAGACATATATTTATGAGAAAAGTTAAAAAATTTTTCAAAGTTTCCAGACTAAGTCACTGACAAATAGCTATGCCACAGTTTTTGCTTATATCTGATATTTCATGTTATTAGAGTAGCTTTCTCTGACCATCTTATAAAACACCTTTCCTCCAGTTAGTCTACATTACTTCTTTCATGTTTATTTTTCTTTTAAATTTTGATACATTTAGAGGGTAAAGACGTTTTTTGCTACATGGATGAGTTGTATAATGGTGAGGTCATGGCTTTTAGTGTACCTGTCACCAGAATAGTGTACATTGTAACCAATAGGTAATTTTTGATCCCTCACTCCCCTCCCAACCTCCCTTTTTCACCCCTTTCAATGTCTATTATACCACTTTATGACCATATATGCCCGTTGTTTAGCTCCCAGTTATAAGTGAGAACATGTGGCATTTGTTTTTCCATTCCTGAGATACTTCACTTAGGATAATGGTCTCCAGTTCCATCCAAGTTGCTGTAGGAGACATTATTTCATTCTTTTATATTGCTGAGTAGTATTCCATGGTGTGTGTGTGTGTGTGTGTGTGTGTGTGTATATACATAAATATATATACCACATTTTCTTTATCCACCCATTAGTTGATGGGCACTTAGGTTGATTCCATATCTTTGCAATTGTGAATTGTGCTCTGATAAACATTCAGGTGCAGGTGTCTTTTTTGATATAGTGATTTTTTTTCCTTTGGGATTGCTGGATCAAATGGTAGGTCTACTTTTACTTCTTTGAGGAATCTCCATACTGTTTTCCATACAGGTTGTACTAATTTACATTCCCACCAACAGCATATAGGCGTTCCCTTTTCACTGCCTCCATGCCAACATCTATTGTTTTTTGACTTTTTATTAATGGCCATTGTGACAGGGGTAGGTGGTATCTCATTGTGATTTTAATTTGCATTTCCCTGGTAACTAGTGGTGTTGAGCATTTTTTCATGTGTGTTGGTCATTTGTATATTTTCCATAGTACTTATGCTTACATGACATTGTATATATGCATGATGTTTTTATTTTGTTTTTATACCTTGCATCCTAGAATTTACACTTTATAAAATTGGAGACTTTCTCTGTTTTAGTCACTAGTATATTTTCAGTAACTAAAATAGTATGTGGCATATAGCAGGTGCTTGAATATTCAAATTAGAAATAGAGAAGGGAGAAGGGGGAAGGAGGAGCGTGTGTGTGTGTGTGTGTGTTTGTGTGTAGGATGAGTTTATTTTGGGTTACATCAAATTTAAGATGCTAGCAGTAGATGCAGGTGTTGTTGATGCTAACAGGGCTCAACATTGTCTTATATGTTAAACATAGTTGCAATCAAGGACCTAGATATTGAAAGTGAGGTCAAGATTAGAGATACAGGTTGAGAGTCACCTATCTACAGATGATAATTAAAATTACAGCATATCTGAGATTATCAAGAGAGATATATAAAATATAAAAAGGAAGAGAAAAAGCTACAGAAGAATCTTAGAGAATGCTTTGGAAAGAGGAAAGTGAAGACAAGAAAGTAAAAACAAAAATAGAAAATCCAAAGAGATACATTTAAGCTAAATATAAATAAGAATATGTAATGGAATTGTCTGACTGTGGAATAAGTAATAATAAGGTAATCAATTTCCCTCAAGCAGAGGCTGGGAAATCATTTGTCAGGAAAGTTATAAGAGACATTCATTGGGTTAGTTAAAAGAGATCAACTGCAGGGCCTTTCCAACCCTTTGATTTCATGATATAATCAAATATAGCCTTATAAATCTCATTAAAAAAACAACAAGAAACCTTTGGTACTGTTGTAGAAACAGGAAGACTGATCAAAGGAATCAAAGATAAAGTTCAGAAAGAAATCTAAATATGTATTAATATAAATATTGAATAATTGTACTAATTGCATATAGCACAGCTAACGGTGGTGGAACACCAAATGGGCCAAGCAGTACGAATATCTGTGGAGATGGAAAATAAGATGTAGATGTAATCTTGAGAGATGCAGAAAAAGGAGCCTGTCTTTCTTGAGGAGCATCTCTGGGGCTAATCCAGACTGGGCAATGCCAGAACAATAGCCAGTGCTCAGCATCTGGTTGTGTCATGGATGCCCATAGGGAGAAGTAGCAACATGGCAATTACAGCATGATGGATTTTGGCTTAAGACCACTACAGAGCCAGATGGTGGCACAACCCTATGAGGGAAAGAGTATCCTGAAAAATTTATGATATTGAACTTCTTATCAGGCTTGATGAGTGGGGAACTTGAAATGTGTTTATTTAGAATTTTTGAAAAATACGTACAATTTCTTGTATGGAGATATCTTAGAAAAATACAGTCCTGATATATACTTATACAATTACTCATAATTTGAAGCAGAAAAATTGTATTAAATGGATATACAATTAATATGCTGCCAAGTTTGTAATATTTGAAGAAAAGAATTGTAATTTTTTCTTGGGTTCTTTCTGGCCCTCTAAAACACTATACAATTTCTCATTTCCTCCTCATGTCATTAGATAATAGCTTATTTTCCAAAAACTTGAGTTTATTTTTTACTCTAAGTAAACATAAGATATTGGGGAGTGGGGGTGGTCTATAAATCTCAGGAGATCGAAAGTTACAATCATTAGAAAAAACCTTACCATATGTCTTAGGTAATTGCAAATTAAAACAACAATGAGAAACCACTACACACATACGAGAATGGCCAAAATTCAAAACACTGACAGTGCCAAATGCTGGTGAGGATGTGGAATAATAGGAACTCTCATTCAATGCTGGTAGAAATGCAAAAATGGTATAGCCACTTTGGAAGACAGTTTGGCAATTTCTTAGAAAAGTAAACCTACTCTTACTGTACCATCCAGAAATTTTGCTCCTTGGTATTTACCCAAAGGACTTGAAAACTTATGTCCACACAAAACCTGCCCATGGATATTTATGTCAGCTTTTTTCATAAATTGCCTAAACTTGGAAGCAACCAAGATGTCCTTCGGTAGCTGAATGGATAAATAGACTGTGTTGTATCTGGACAATGAGATATTATTTAGGGCTCTAAAGAAATGAATTATTAAGCCATGAAAAGACATGTAGGAATCTTACATGCATATTACTAAGTGAAAGAAGCCCATCTGAAAAGGCTACATATTGTGTGACTCTTAACTATATGACATTTTGGAAAAAAACTATGGAGGCAGTAAAAAGATCAGTGATTGTTCAAGGGTACGAATAGATGGAGCACAGAAGATTTTTAGGGGGCAGTGAAAATACTCTGTATGGTACTGTAATGGTGGATACATATCATTATGTATTTGTCCAAACCCATAGAATGTATAACACCAAAAGTGAACCTTAATGTAAACTATGGACTTTGGGTGACTATGACGTCAGTGTAGGCTCCTTAATTTTAACAATTGTACCACTCTGGTGGGGGATGTTGACAATAGAGGAAGCTGTGAATGTGTGGGGGCAGAGGGTATATGATAAATCTCTATACCTTCCTTTCATTTTTGTTGTGACCTAAAACTGCTCTAAGAAAATAAAGTCTTGAAAAAAATAATGATCTATCAAGCCATGAAAAGACACAGAGGAAACTTTATTACTAAGTGAAAGAAGCCAATCTGGAAAGGCTACATACTGTATGATTCCAACTATATGACATTATGAAAAAGGCAAAACTATGGAGATAGTAAAAAGATCTGTGTTTGCCAGCTTTTGGGGGAGGGAGGGATGAATAGGCAGAGCACAGAGGATTTTTAGGGCAGTGAAACTCTTCTGTATGATACTGGAATGATAGATACATACATGTCATTATACACTTACTAAAACCCATAGAATGTTCAATACTAAGAGTGAGCCCTAATACAAACTATGACTCTGGGTGATGATGTGTCAGTGTAATATCATCAATTATAACAAATGTGCCACTCTGGTGTGGGATATTGATAGGCAGCAGGTGACATATGGAAACTCTACTTTCTGCTCAATTTTGCTGTGAACCTAAAACTGCTCTAAAAAATAAAGGCTATTTAAAAAATAAATTTCACTAATGAAAACATTCAAATATTACCAAACAAGAAAAAGATTCTTATTACTGAAATATTGCCCTGGAATTAATTTAAATTAACTTGATAAATAATTACTGAGTGCCTATGCTATATAAGTACCTATGTAAGGTGCTGGAACTACAAAAAGACTTCCATGAGGTTTTCCAGAGGTTATGATTGTAAAGATTAGTACCAATGATTTAGGTACATCAGGGTTAAAATAGATATATATTATATTTAATTGTGAAGAACAAAGTGGCATTCATTTTCAATTGTTTATAACTGTTCATATCTTAAGACACCTCTATTCCATCTAATTGGGGTTGACATGAGAGAAAGGAACTTAAATTTACCAATTAAAGATAACTCAATTTCTATTAGAGAGCTTAGAGTGTTAAAGGAAAATATTTAGTCTTTCAAGATTTCTCTTTTTCTTCCTTTCTCCCAGTCAAGAAGAGAATATTTTCTCAATTAAAAATAATGTAGTCTATGCATCAGGGTCAATTGTCATTGTCAACAATTTCAAATTTAGTAACAAAATTGTAACTTTAAAGATAATTCCAGATGATTTTGATTTGCTTTAATATAACTGCATATATTTCTTTAGAAAGGATTATATTTAAACAATAGTTTAGAACCACTTTATTCATCCACTAATATGAAAACGTGTCAGATAAGAAAAAATTACAAAAATACATTAATTTAAATATTTGTGGTGCTCTTCTTTTACTCTCAAAAGTGTCTCTGTTTGATGATAAATTATATGGACGCCCTACCTTCTCCTACCTGAAAGGAGAAGCTCAAGTACCCTCATGGAAATAAGGAGAAATGAGCCACTTGGATCCACTGTAGGATGTTCGGCCTTTTGTTATGGGGCTATGTCCTAGCATCGCATGAGGTCTGAGGCTAGTAAAATTCATGGTCAGTTCTCTTGGCATCATTGTGCTTCGATATTCTCCTTTGTTGCCAGACAAGGTATATCAAACAGAGTTGTAGCCATACCCTTTAACTAGCCCTTATCTTCACTTAATGACATTTAGCCTTTGTTCTTCTTACCCTCCCAAAATAATAGGATATGGAGGTTTCTTTATTGTAAACCCCATGGTGAATCAACTGGGAATTGACATTCTCAGCTACATGTTCATGGAACTGAATGGGCATTTTTAGACCTTTTCCAACTAAGATAATAGCCATAAAAACACCAAAAAAACAAAACAAAACAGAAAAGGTATTGATTTAGCTTGTCTGTCTGTCTATCCATCCATCTATCCACCCGTCCACCTACCCACCTACCTACCTACCTATCTTCTATCATCTATCTATGTATCTATCTAGACATGTGCACTGATACATTTTTGTTGTTATGGCTGCTGTGTTGGCTAGGGCCACCCTGCAAGGTGATCCCCTCTCAGAATACCTGAAGGGAAACGGGACACAGGACACCTTCGTTTTCCAAATCTCTCTAACCTTTCTGTAGCTTGTACTATTCTGCTCCACAGTCCTCCTGCTCCACTGAATCTCAAACAAGTGGGAGTTAATGTGCCCCCAAGACACTTTTTCATCCTCCTCCTCTTCTGAACATCTCTCAATTGCATTGGAAGAATTTCTATCCACTTAGGAAAAAAGGGTGACAAAAATAAAATCTAATTGTATTTAAAATGGAAGTATAATCTATGCTATTAAAAGTTCTGTGTTAAAATATATGATAATATTTTTATAATTTTTATAATATTGGCATCTATGAAGCATAATTTATTAAGAAAATATAAATTTAAATATATATGTGTATGATCATTTGTACTATGGAAGATATAATAAAGTCAAAATGTCAATAACATATACAAAATAACACATAAATAAAAATGAAAAGATAATCCCACATAAAAATGGGCAAAGGTTTAAACAGACAATTTACAGAAGCAACAGTAATGGTTACTAAGTATGCAGAAAAAAGACAGCTCAACCTAAGGGAGATGAAAATATAAATGAAATACAATTTTATATCCATCAGATTAGAAAAAAGCTTTAAATCTAAAGTAAAATGGCAATGTTAATATGAGCTTGATACAAGTGACTTTAAATTTTCTGTATTTTTGTTTGAAATCTCTTTTAAATTTATAATCATATGTATAGCATGTGTATATATGCACACATATATATGCATATGTACAAACATATTTGTGTGCACATATATATGAGAGAAAGAAAACAAGGAAGAGAAAGAGAAAGAGAGTAAAGGAAAACTGGCAATGAAGCAAAATCGAAAGAGGGTAACACTGAGTGAGGAGCACCGTGAGTTCACAATAATGTATGCACTTTTGTTTGTTTGTCTTTCAGTTTCTATTGTTCAAATTTTCTACCACAAACATCTAATTTTGAAAACATCATTCAAATTTATTCTGTTATCAATTTTTAAAATCAAATAATCTTTGATAGTTTAGAGTAGTTTAAAAGACTACGCAAGAGAAAAGAGGTTATGGTATAATACTTTATACAATGCGTAGTATATAAAAGAAGTATTTATTCAAAGGGAGAATGTGGACTGAGCATATATTTAAGTTTGATGAGTTTAGAGATTTATTAGTAAGTTATAGATTCACATTTTGTTTAAGCGAGAGAGAGAGAGAGAGAGAGAGAGAGAGAGAGAGAGAGAGAGAGAGATGTCTTGACCCAGTTTGCAAATGCTTATATTCTTGATCAGCAGCTGGAATTTAAAAAACAAAAGGAAGAAAATATTCACTCTTGGCACATGCTGACTATTGCTAGGAGAAATATTGCTCAAGTAAATTTTATTGACCTGACAAGGAACAACTGCTATGTCAAAATGTATTTAACTAAAACATTTTGAATTTGTGTACTTAATTTGAATATTCTTGCCATAAATCAAGCTGTACATGTGGTTTTGTTTAAATCACAGGTCTGCTAAATTAAGTGTCTTAGTAATTACATTTTCTCTAAAACCTTCTGGTATAACTGACCCATAACCATTACCTTACAAGTACTCTGGTTAAATTTCTCTTTGAAGACCTGAAACACTTTCATATGTATCATAGGTTTACATTTTTCTCTTTTTTCTCTTGGGATAACAGTGGAAGTGTAATGTGTGGCTTCTAACTGCTTTTCTTAAATGACAATTGCAACAATCACTTTGTTCACATTTCTCAAAACTTCACAAAATTGCTGCAAATTGAACATAGAGTGTTTAAATTCTTGTGAGAAATTTCAATTAAAATCGGAAAAAGACCTGAGCCTGAGCTCATGTAATGAGGAAAAGGCATTTTGATTGTTGGATTTCTGGCCTACAAGAGGTTATAAGAGGGCCCTGGCTGACTACTTCTTTGGAATAAACTTTGGGTTGTGGGAAAACATTCTGTGTCTGTCTCCCAGAATGTTAGAAGTTCAGATCTGCTCAGATTTGTGACATAATAAATTCATTTAACAGGCTCCAAATCATAACAAACAGACACCGTGAGCCCAGTCATTTTGGCAATATCTAAAAGTTGTGTAATGTTTTGAATGGAGAATAGGAAGGCACTATAATAATCCTTTCACTGGAGTTGGGGTTTTTGGTGCCGGGTATTTCAGTATCACTACCCATGTACAAGAACCAAAACTTTGACTAATCCTAGAGAAGAAGGATCTACGTGATACTGGCAAGAAGATCCACTTCAGATTTTTATTTCTGGAAGCATTTGAAGAGCGTCATGAAATAGTATTGATAATGCTATAAAATTAAACTTTTAACATGACTGGTTGGTTTAAACATCAGAGAATAAAATTATACATTTTAGTACAACATCTCTTCAAGATGAAATATCATAAAATGCCCATGATTCCAATACATTCATTGAAGTGCTTGAGAGAAGGTAATTAGCATAGTAATGGACAGATTTCAAACACTGATACTCACATTTAAAGCACAGTATAATAAAAACTGATGCAGAAATCTACATGTTGCTATAAATTATTTATTATTTTAATATAATATAATTATATTATAATAATATAATTACAATTTTTTTACTTGTTATTAAAACTTTAAACAAAAAAGAATATTGTCAGACAAGGCAAAAGATAGCTGATGTTTTCCATGCAACCCAAACCTATAACATCAAGTACACCTACAATGAAAATGGCATTTGTGCAGAAAAAATATACAAGTAACTAGAAGTGGGCAACTCCATATTATTGTTTCACTCAGAATAATCAAATTACATAGCAAAATTAGTGATGACTCAAAAAACCCCACCACATTTATAGGAGACTTAATATATTGTTGTAAGAACTACTATAATAATAAAATTCTACCTAAGTTAATATGTTTTTAAATATGATATCCTTTTGATGGAATCATCACATCAAGAAGTATTGAAGACTTACTATTTAAAGTTGTGCAAGTCTTAAATTACTCATCACAAATGAACCAGACATTCAAAACTGTTCTTAGTTTAAATTTTCCCTACATTATTTTAGAGAATTAATATTTGTTAAATATTTAACACAATTATTTTTTAAATCATTCAATTATATTATAATCTACGCTGGCAGGATATTTTTCTTTGTGTTCCAATTCATAAATTGCTAATTACATGCTGATTTATTTTGAGTAAAAGTGAAAAACTAACTTGAAGAACAAAGAGTTTTTGCATCCAAAGCATATATTATGGCTACTTTCTAAAAATGGAGATGACAGAGACAGTGACTGTAATTAAGTTGAGGATGAAGGTTCAATTACAAATGAACATATTAACTACATCCAGAGAAATATTTATCATTTTCTATGTCTAGACTACAAGCATACATCATTTTATTGCACCTCACTTTATTGCACTCTGTAGATACTGTGATACTGTTTTTTTTGTTTTGTTTTGGGTTTTTTTGCAAATTGAAGGTTTGTAGCAACCCTATATCAAGCAAGTCTCTGGGCCCCGTTGTTTAACAGCATGTGCTCACTTCATGTATCTGTGTCATAGTTTGGTAATTTTTGCAACATTTCAAACTTTTTCATTATTATGATATCTGTTGTGGTGATCTGTGATCAGTGATCTTTGATGTTACCATTGTAATTGTTTTGGGGTGCTACAAACCATGCCCACATAAGACATAGTTAATGTGTGTGTACTGATTGCTCCATTGACTGTTCCCCTGTCTATCTCCATCTCCTCAAGCCTCCTTATTCCCTGAGACATAACAATTTTGAAATTAGACCAATTAATAACCCTACAATGCCCTCTAAGAGTTCAAGTAAAAGGGAGAGTTGCATGCCTCTCTCACTTTAAATCAAAAGCTAGAAATGATTAAACTTGGTGAGGAAGGTAAATTGAAAGCCAAGATAGGATAAAGGCTAGGCTTCTTGCTGCAAACATTTAGCCAAGTTGTGATGGCAAGGGAAAAGTTCTTAAAGGAAATTAAAATTTCTGTTCCACCCAACACGTGAATGATAAGAAAGCAAAACAGCCTTATTGCTGATATGGAGAAAGTTTTCATGGTCTGGATAGAAGATCAAACCGGCCACAATATGCCCTTAAGCCAAAGGCTAATTCAGTCAAAGGTCTTAACTTTGTTTAATTCTGCTAAAGCTGAGACTGGTAAGGAAGCTGCAGAAGAAAAGTTTGAAGATAGCAGAAGATGGTTCATGAGGTTTAAGGAAAGAATCTGTCTCCATAACATAAAAGTGCAAGGTGAAGCAGCCAGTGCTGATACAGAAGCTGCAGCAAGTTATCTGGAAGATCTAGCTAAGATCATTGATGTAGGTGACTACATTAAAGAACAGATTTTCAATGCAATCTAGGAATTTCATAACTAGAGAGGAGAAGTCAATGCCTGGCTTTAAAGTTTCAAAGGACAAGTTGATTCTCTCATTTTAGGGGCTAAGGCAGATGGTGACTTTAAGTTGAAGCCAATGCTCATTGACCATTCTGAAAATCCTAGGGCCCTTCAGAATCATTTTAAATCTACTCTGCTTGTGCTCTCTAAATGGAACAACACAACATGGATGACAACACAACTGTTGACAGCATGGTTCACTGAATAGTTTAAGCCCACTGTTGAGAACTACTGGTTGGAAAAAAAGATTTCTTTCAAAACATTATGGCTCATTGACAATGTACCTGGTCACCACAAGAGCTCTGATGAAAATGTACAAGAAGATGAATGTTTTTTTCATGCCTGCTGACACAATATCCAATCTGCAGCCTGTGAATCAAGGAGTAATTTCAACATTCAAGTCTTATTATTTAAGAAATACATTTTGTAAGGCTGTAGGTGCCACAGTGACTCCTCTGATGGATCTGTGTAAAGTAAATTGAAAACCTTCATGAAAGGATTCACCATTCTAGATGCCATTAGGAGCATTTGTGATTCATGGGAAGAGATCATAATATCAACATTAACAGAAGTTTAGAAGAAGTTAACTTCAACCCTCATGGATGACTTTGAGGTGTTCAAGACTTCAGTGGAGGAAGTCACTGCAGATGTGGTAGAAATAGCAAGAAAACTAGAATTAGAAATGGAGCCAGAAGATGTGACTGAATTACTGCAATCTCATGATAAAACTTGAATGGATGAGTTGCTTCTTATGGATGAGCAAAGAAAGTGGTTTCTTGAGATGGAATCTACTCCTGGAGAAGATGCATTGTTGATATGACAACAAAGGATTTAGAATGTTACATAAATTTAATAGATACAGCAGTGGCATGGTTTGAGAGGATTTTGAAAGGAGTTCTACTGTGGGTAAAATGCTATCAAATGGTATCACATACTACAGAGAAATCTTTCATGAAAGAAGAGTCAATTGATGCAGCAAACTTCATTGTGTCTTATTTTAAGAAATTGCCACAGCCACCCCAACCTTCAGCAACCACTACTCTGATCAGTCAGCAGCTGTAGACATTGAGGCAAGACCCTCCACCAGGGAAAAGATTACAACTCGTTGAAGACTCAGATTATTAGCATTTTTTAGCAATAAAGTATTTTTAGATGAAAATATGTACATTATTTTTTTAGACATAAAGCTGTTGCACACTTAATAGACAATAGTATAGTATAAACATAATTTTCAGTGCTTTTGTATACACTGGGAAACAAAACAATTCACATGACTAGCTTTATTGTGATGGTCTGGAACAGAATGTGCAATATGTCTGAAGTATGCCTATATTCACATATATTCTATCAATTCCAAAAATGGCTATGTTGGGAAAATTTGTGCGGCTATAGGTGATTTAGAAAAAAAATCACTATTCCTAGAAAGTATTTTTGATTCTACTGATGGTATATTTGTATCATATTTATATATAAGGGACAAACTGCAGAAAACTCTCATATTTAAGGAGTCATACATTATAATTGTTATTTTTAGTAAGCAGTTCTTTAGCAAGCCTGGGGACTAGAAATAGTGTGAATCCCCCTTACTCATGGCCAGTGCTAACAATCTGGCAAGACTTTTTTTTTTTTTTTCAGATCTGCATCTGAATTTTCCTTTCTACTCTCAGGGCAGAACTCAGAGAGATCAACAAATTGCTAGTAACTAGGGACTACAAGTGGGGATGCAATTTGAAAAACAAGTCACTTGGAACTTCTGAGAGTTCAGAAATTTGACTATGCCTTCTCTAAATGTCTTAGAGGCTTCAAAATCTGGAATGTGAGTGGGATACTTATCACACAAACAATAAGAATCCATTGGTAGGAATCTATGAATATTGCTGCCCCAGAGGGAAAGGTATAAAGTAAGCAGTCAAAGCCATTGCCATCACTATTCACACTATGGCCATCATAATTTATAGTTCCTGGGTTTTGATCTCAGTATATTATTAAAACACTTCTAAAGTCCATCTCACCAATTTATTATTATAAACTCTCGAATCACACTCTTGTGTGCCTTTAAAAAAAGATTACTTTCTCTAAACTTTTATTCACATATTCTTTCTTTTTAAAATTTGTGTAACTTATGGGATACAAGTGCAATTTTGTTACATGCATAGAATGTGTAGTGGCCAAGTCAGGGCTTTATGGTTTTCATCACCCAAATAATGTATATTGTACCTATTAAGTAATTTCTCATCATCTGCCCCCCCTCACCCCCTTACCCTTCCTAGTCTCCATTGTCTATCATTCCACTATCATTTTCCTGTTTTCTAGTTTAGCTGGTTTTCCTCTTGATCCTCATTACATATAATTCATATTGTTTTTGTTTACTTGTTTTGTTTTGTTTTCCTCTTGATCCTTTATATGGATATTCCATGGTTTCTAGATTCTATATTCTTAATTCCACAGATTTTTGGTCTTGTATATTTAAAGAACTTATGGAATCCTAGAGTTGAGATGAGCTTTGCTGTCATTTAATGTAGCTCACTTACCTTACAAAAGAGGAAACTGGGCCTCTGAATGTAATGGATTTACATAATTTATATAGTTTCTTAATGAAAGACTTAAGGGCATTTTCCTGAATTTCTCCTGTTATATAGGTAGCAGTCAATGAACAGCATAATTTAAGGGATTATTGAGATTGGGCACTGGGGTCATCTCCGGGGAGGGTGCTACCTAAGTTCTGAAAGAGCATGCCCTAAAAAGACCATTTGGTTTAGGTGGAAAATATGAGGGTTGAGGGAACTGGGGTTATTTTGGGAATTATTTAAAGATGAAAGAAAATGGTGACGGCTCTGAGTAGTAAAGAATAACAAATGGCAGGATCACAGAAAAAAAGACTGTTAATGCTTTAAATTACAGGTGAACTGGAGTGTTCTAAAAAGTCGACTGAGCCTCACACCCATTAAGATCCAAAACACACAACATAACAAGTGTTGGCTGGGCTGTGGAGAAATTGGAACCCTAGTACACTGTTGGTGGGGTGTAATATGGTGAAGCTGCTATAAAAAATAATATGGCATCTCCTTAAAAAATAAAAAATGAATTACCATACAATATAGTAATTTTACTTTGGGGAATATGTCCAAAAGTATTGACAGCAAGATCTCAAAAAGATATTTGTACACTCACATTCATAGCAGCACTATTCACTATAGCCCAGACACAAAAGTAACTCTATTGACAGATGAATGGAGAAACAAAATGTGGTATACACATACAATAGAATATTGTTCAAACTTAAAAACGAAGGAAATTATGACACGTGCTGCAACATGGGTGAATTTTGAAGACATTATGCTCAGTGAAATACAGCCAGTCACAAAAAGACAAATACTGTATGATTCTACTTATATGAATCTAGGGTAGTTAAATTCATAAAAATAGAAAGTAGAATGGCTTGGGGGAGCAGGAAATGGGGAGGAGTTGTTTAATGAGTATAGAGTTTCAGTTTTGCAAAATGAAAAAGTTTGGGAGATTGGTTATAAAACATTGTGAATATACCTAACACTACTAAACCAAATACCTAAAAATGGTTAAGATGGTAAATTACGTTTGTCTATTGTTATAGTTTGAATGTTCATCCCTCTAAAACTCATGTTTAAATTTAGTTGCCATTGTAACAGAGTTGAAAGGTGGGCCATGAGGGCTCTGCTCTCATAGATGGGATTACTCTCATTGTATTTTGTCTGTTGGCCCTTTGGCCTTCTGCCATGGGATGATGCCGCAAGAAGGCCTTCACCAGATGCTGGCATCTTGATCTTGGATTTCCCAGCCTCTAGAACTGTGAGCCAATAAATTTCTCTACGTTAGAAATTACTCAGTCTGTAGTATTCTGTTATAGAAGCACCAAACAGACTAAGACATGTATTTTATCACAATTAAAAATAAAAATTAAGAATGAAGAGAAAAGACTGCTGAATTCTGAGAGAGGAGATGAATGAGGAAAGCACAGCATGTACAAGACCTTAGGGGCATCGTGACATGAGTTGAAAGTAGAGCCTGAAAAAATACAATGCGTTATCCTCAAGGAATCTCCCCAGTTAATGTGAGTGCAGACGGGAGTTGTTCCAGGCAGCCAACCTGACGTTCTTAATGAGTCCTTGAGTTAAATATGATCACAGGTGGGGCTTATTAGCTGCACTGTATAAGATATGCCCACGTTATTGACTGTAGTTAAGAGACACAAGGAGAGCACTAGCTTAATTTCCACCAGAATTTCTAGTGATAACAAGTGCTAAATAAGAGAGACAATTCATTTCGTGGGTGGATTGGGGAGGGCAATAAAAATGGAATCAGAAATAAAAAGAATAATTTCAGCTAGTGATATGTATTTTGAAGGAAATACTATAACATAATTGGATGGGAAGTGAGTGGGGAGCAGAGAGCTAATTAAGAAAAGATGGTCTGAAATGGCCTGGTGGAATGATACAAACAGTCAAGCTACGTGTAAATTGCAGGAAACACATTTTAGGCAGAGGGAAGAGCACATTTTTATCTGACATAAGGATTATACTAGCATCACTAGTGATAGCAAAACACATTGTTGAAATAAATAGACAAACATATCATTTGATATCAAACATCTTTGTTAACTAACAACTTGTCTGAAAAAGTGCACTAAAGTGATGTGAAATCAAGAAAGTAAATGATAGGCCAAACAGAACATCAAAAACAATTACAAGAACAAATATTTTCCTGACACATTGAGGCCATACATTTAATTTCATCCACATTCAAGTTGAAAATACAAACAAGAAAGGGATCACTCGGTTCTATAAGAATAAGGAAGAAACACAAACACTGCTTGGGGAGGACAGGAGATAAACTTTTTATCTCCATCTTCTCTCTGAAGGAAAATAAAATTCCAGGTATGGAGATCTTTTGCAGATGAGATTGCTGCTGCTTTGTGGAGTGATGAAGAATTGCAAAGCTGTTAAGAAACTAGCGCTGAGAATATTTTCAAGATTCTTAACAGGTCAATTCTGTGAATTAGAGATAAAGGACCTTAACACCACATCCACACAATTCTAGAGTAGTTAAAATTTCATCTGTGAGCAGGTGGAGCAAGAAGCTGTGGTCAGGAGGAGCTGGCCTTAGGGTTGTAAAGGAAAAGCCATGCTATGTTAATATCATGTCATGATCTTATTACAAAACTATGCTGGACTATTATGGGATACTATAATTAGTGTTTTCAGCAAGATATTTGATGAATTCTAATGTTATCCTTATAAACAAGGATTTCAAAATGAATGTTGATCAACAGTCGTTGATGACTGTTTATGTGATATCTAGCTATAGAAAGAGCAATTGTCCACTTTTTTCAGTAGTAATAAATCAAAAATACCTCTAGTGCACTGTTGCAGTTTTCTCAGGCCTGGACTTTTGGGAGTGCGTAATAGTATGTTGTTCAATTCTCTGGATGATTAACTAAGAAAGATATGTATCATCAAAGTAGAATTATGGTCTAAACCTAACAGGATGATATTTAACTGGGAAAAGGGTAAAATACTTTGCATTTATTCAAGTGAACCAATTGGGTAAACAAGGAATGGGGACATAGAACTTAGTTGTGGTACTTAGCTGACTGGAAATGTGGTTCGAGTCAAGTGTTTTGTAGCTGCCTTTAATGTGTGAGTGATCTTAGATTGCAAAAGCAACAGAATGATTAATACTGTCATGAGGTCTGGGGAGCCCTGCTCTGCAGGTCTTGGTTTAGGCCAATTTTAACACACAGGAAGATATCTAGGGGAGAGGAAGTAGGCGAAAGAGGGAAATCTAAGTCTTTTCATATGAGATAGTGAAAATTACTGTGTGTGTTTATCTTGTAGAGATAATTTAAGAATACCATAGTTATAATTTATAAATATTTGGAAATCATCTGATAGATTTGTCCACTTCATAGTTGTGTTGTAACAGTGGAAGGGAAGATTAGCATAGCTAGCTCCATTTTGCGTCTGATCCCCTGTGGTAATATCCACCACCTCCTCAGTTTGCTCTTGGAATAAAAGTTGCTTTCCTTGCCCCAACACCTTGTCTCTCGACTTATTGGCTGTCCTGCGGCAAGTGGTACGAGCTTGGATGCAGTTACAGTATGATCTTGGGAAAGTCATTTAACCTCTTTAAGCCTTAATTTGCTGATCTTTAAAATGGAAATAAAACATATTTTATTAAGTTGTGGTTAGTATTGAATCAGATGACGTATGTAATAGATATAAAACTATCGTGACATCATCCTTGTATAAGATTTGAAACTGCATCATATTTTTATTATATGTTCATATGTTTAGGATATCTGGTAATCAGCAAAAATTGAACCTACAAAGATGTGGATAGATTGGGGGATAATGGTCGTTGGTGTTACATAGGATAGAATATTTAATGTTTAGGTAGCAATGGGTTTTATAAGTAGCCAGTTCATTAGTGAATACTTTTGTCTTGGGAAGGCTTTTGCTCTCTAACTAACATTTTAACTGCAAAAGCTTAAGTAACCAAAACAGCAAACAAGAACCACCTGTATCTCTGATTAGGCAAAAAAACCCCTGTAATATTATTTTGAACAATATACAAACTTTTAAATTATGAAAGAGCTTGGATAACAGTAGAGATTATGAAATAATTGTGAAAAATCATCACCAATCTTATCTTTTGCCTTAACTAACTTAGCAGAAATTTCAGAGTAACTAGTCTGAGTAATGTCAGACATGTTTTTAAATGAATATGAAAAACTGAATAGTAAAAGCCTCCCATCCATTTTCAGAAATTTCTATTACAAAACCTAATTAACGTATATTCTTAGATATATCTATCCAAAAATCCCATTAAAGTACATTTCAAAAGTTTCTTAAAATTTTTGTTAGTATTTTTTTCAACTTGACCCTTAAAAATGAAACTGTAATTTTAGAGATTTAGGGTGTTCCTTTTGGAAAAGAGTACTTTTTCACTGAGTTACTTTTTCATATTTTCTTTTCCAACCTCAGTACAACTTTCTTTAATTTTTACACATTGGTGATGTTTTCTTCTTTTGTTATCTATATTCCTCTTTAGATATGGATTACAGAATTAGAACCTTTATGGATATGATGATAGCTTATGTATCCTATGTCATCTTTATCTCTTAATTAATAGCACAGCTTTATTATAATGATTCTAAGAAATTATTATCCAGTATTTTCTCATGATTAAGAAGTCCTTCATGTCTTTTATCGACTAGCAAAAAATTGCCCAGTTAGAAATTTTCTTTAGGATATAAATAAAAACCTGAAAATTTAAAAATCTTGAGTTTTTTCCTTAGCTCTATTCCTGTGCACCAGTTTCCACCATACATTCCTTAGGGGCATAGTAGGTCATGATAGCTGTGTTTTCTTCCCTCATAGATTTGTTATTTATTTTGTGTCAACACAAAATAATTTACAAATGCATTTATACATAAAATATATATATATAAGTAAAACTGTGATATAAATGGAAATTTGTCTTTTGAACCTTATGTTCTACTTCATACAGCTAGAAAAATTTTTTAAACGATCACGCAGTGGAATCTGAAGTTCAGTAAACTAATACAATCTAATCCTAGAAGGAAGGTTAGTGATAATTTTAATAGTTAGTTTATCTTCACTAGAAACTTTCCCCAGTTTCACTCATTATAAGCAACAACTACACATAAAAATTGGGGCTCAAATTTAAAACATTTAGTGAAAAACAAGGCTTCATTGCAGAATTCATTCTGTGGCATATATGATTTAATACTTTTATTGTCATTTTATTAGGTTTCTACTAATGTGAATTTTGGAGATGCATATTGTCATGGGAATTGACCTGTATCCTCTAGATGACCTTGAGAGTAAAAAATAAGTATTAGAAATAGAGAGAAATAAATGAAATGAACACATTTCCTTCACATCCAAAAGTAAACATTTATAGTATTTATCCCAGAATTCTCTTATGAAGTTGAATGAGGTATGTTCTAGACCACAGGAATAAATGTTATGTTGAACTGCTGGCTGTTTTAAAAGCAGCTGGGTAAAACTCTGTTGAGATTTGCAAATATGCACACTATGGGGCATGCCTTTACATTTGATAAGGGAAACATCTGATCGTGGAACATAGGAGTAGGGCCACATTCTTTCCTTTGACTTCAGTGAAATTCTTAGTGAGGAGATTTAGCTTTCTAGGTTAATGTGATAGTAACATTTCAACTTTATTTTTCATTATGATTTTAAATGGTAGCAGAGTGAAACACTGTGATAAATACCGCCTGAGTTGCAGCTAATAAATTTTCATACTTCAGTGTTGAAAAAACAGAATCTTGGTTTTCTAGTTTCTAAAAGCATTTCTAATAGCAATGTAAGTTCTATGGATTCTACCTCCCATGAATAAACTAGATTAATCATATTTGCCAAACAGCCTGTAGGAAACATAAAGTATCACAAAGAGTTTGTTACTGTATTTCTGTTTTACTTCTTCTTTTATCCCTCAATTTTTCTAAAACTTGATGATTCTGTCTTTAGCTTGCTCTCTTTTGGTTGTCATTTTCTATGCTATCTTCAGAAATTTCATTTATTTTTATGTCTCCAAGCAGTATTTCTAAGCTTATTTCTCTATATTTGTATAACCATTCCTAATTCAAGCTCTAGTCCAAAACTTCCTGTAATTGAAAATAAATCTCTAATTGAATATGTATTTTCACAAGAAACACAATATGATTAAGCAGAAATCAGCTTTAGAACTTTTTCCATGAATCACCCACTCTTTTCTGATTCATGTAAATTAAACAATATTCAGTCCTCCCAACTGAGAAAAAACTTGAGAGAATTATTGTTATGCTTAAATTTTCTTTTCATTTAGCAAATCTTTGAGAAAGTTTTCAAAATGTTTTCTGGGTTTTTTCCATTATTATTGTCTTACCTCTGGGAACATCTCATTAATTTATAAGAAAATCAGCTATTTACATGGACTTTTTAGTCATTTAGTATATGATTTTCATTTCCAGATATACAATTATATAGTAATGTATAATAATTCATGTTAATATAGAGCAATTTACAGTAATTTCATATTGTTATTGATTTCTAATTTTGTTGCATTTTAGTCAGAAATCACATTCTATAATTTGTTGATTCATAGGAGTTTATAGAAACTTCCTCTGTGGCTTACAACATAATCAATTTTTGTAAATGTTCCCATACGCTAAAAACAAAAATAAAGAAACAATGAAACAAAAAGAGTTCTCCCTCTCTCTACTATTTGGCTTGTTCAAATATTCTGTACCTGTACATTCAAATAAATTGTTGGTTTATCATTTTTTAAATTGCAGTTCTACTTGCTTATGCTTCATATGTTTAGAAGTTATATGGTTATTTAAATATATATCCATATCATTATAGCTTATTTGTGTATTTTTTATTTACTAGCATGTTGCCCAAGTGTTTGTGCCTCATTATTTTTCCCTATTTATTTTTTCTGATATTAAAATAATTATCCTGGATTTCTTTTAAATACATTTCTTAGATATGCATTTTTCCATTTTTCTTTACCAAATTTTTTTCCTTGGTATTTTTAAAAAGTGTCTAGTTGACAATATATTGTTGGGTCTTAGTATTTGTTAACATCTAGTTTGAGAATCTCTTCTTTTCAAAGTGAATTTAACCCTTTTAAAATTATTTTAATTATTATAATATTGAGAGTTATTTTTGCTCTCTGTGTTTCATGTATACTATATAATTTTTTCTTTTATTTTTATCCTTTTCCACATTTCATTTGGTGAATTATGTTTTTATTTCTGGCTTAAAAGTTACTTATTCTATTTTTTTTCTTTGATTTTATCCCTAACTCATTCTTGTTTTTGTTTTTCTCATTAATTTCTAATGCAAGACTTCTCTATCCCTGCACTCTGTAGATGCCTCCTCCCCAATGACTTCTTTTCCCCAACACTAGGAATTCTGTATCATCCAGGGTTTTAATTCTAAGTGCACTAAATGTGCATTTAATTCTAAATGTGCACTTATGAGTGTGTGGGGTCATTGCTAGTTTAGACAAAATATTCTTTTCTAAGTTATTTATTCACTCTTAATTCTGTTCTTCTCTTATTTACTTTCTTCTTTGTGCTAACAGTATGCCATTTGTATATACTTATCATCTTAAGTTGAATTATTATATCTGCATAAATAACTAGTTCCTGAAATCCTTGAAAGCAAAGATTTTTGTGCTTTATTATTTATTGTTGTATCACCCAACATAATATGTGGAATATATTAGGTATTTGATAGATATTTTTCAATTGATGCTTAAATGAAACAACATTCCCCAGGCCACTTGGAAGAGTCCTGACCATTGACATACATTGATTGAACATTTATTGAATTTAAGGAAGTTGGACCATCACAGGTCATCAAGGCTTTAAACTATGGGTTGTTGTTGCTGGTTTTTTTTTTTTTCCGCTGCTTTCCATGCCTTAATATTATTGAGTGTTTCTTTTTCCCCTTTGCTGTCAGATTTCATTCAAAAGTGGACCCTGGGCTTCTTACAGTTCTTGCTTTCCAGTAGATTAAGCTCTTTGTACCTACTTTCCAGTAGGTTCAACTAGTTTAAAATCTTTTAACTTGTCATTTTAATCCACTATTAAAAGAGAAAAAAGAAAGACAGAAAGAAAGAAAGAAAGAAAAAGACATAGGTAATTACCCTAAAAGAGTTTAAGAAAAAACACTTTGAAGAATTTGACTTCAGTAGCTTCTACTTTGACTAATAGGATTTTCTTAGCATCTGCTAAAGTAGTTTAATAAACGATATCTCTATTGTGAACTAAATTAATTTCTATTAAGAGGGCAGGAAATGTTTAACGACTGAAATATTAAAGGATCCCTTGAGGCAACCCACTCATTCCTTACCAAGGAATTAAGAGACAAGGGGGAAAGGGACAAAAGGCTCTCTTTTCCCATGTTGAGTTTTAGATTGCTTTGGAAATGTTCCGAGAAAGGCAGACACAGGAAAGGTCTTGTTATGTCAGTTCTTGTGTCCTGCAAAATAGCCCCGGTAAGCTTTTTTGTTCTAAAAAAGAAGCTCAGTGACTAGCTAATCCTCAGGCACTGCACTCTTTCTTTAATAACTCACATTCGTGGGTTAACAGATTTCACTCCCTGCTCCCACTTTCTCATCACTCACTTTTAAAAAACTTTTTAGAATCCAGCTTTCATCCTCATCATTTGTCTTTTTCAACAATAACAATGGCTCTTTTTTCAATTATCTGTTTTAAAAAAACATTTTTACAACATTTGATACTGTTAAACAGATCTCCTTGACAGTCCCTTCTTCTTTGAGATCAAATAATATTGAATTTAAGCTGCCATCTATGACAACCCCTTGTCTGGAATTTTTTCCAGCAACCTCTCAATGTGAGGATTTCTTAAAGGTCTGTTCTTGTTTGTGTTTTGTTTTCCTTCTCTTCTTCAGCTAGTTTATCTGATTCCTTGAACCACTCTGTATATGGTTTCACTTCTAACTCCTCTGGCTTTAGTCCTAAATTTCCCAAACCTCAAATACATCAAGATTGGGTTTATCAATATTCCCATCAACATCTGCTTCTCATCCTGTGTCCCTTTTTTCATTAATGCTTCTAATATGGTCCCATTTATCTAAGCTCCTTAGCTCTGGCCGAAAGGCACCCAGTGCTTTCACATCCACATTGTATCAACCTCTATTGTTTCTGTCTTCCATATCATTCCCCTTTGTCCCTACTTTCTATTCATTTTCCTGGACCATTATGAAAATTTCTTAAATAATCTTGGTTCATTTGGCTAAAATAATCTGTAAGAGACACAGCAAGGACCAAATAATTTTCTTGCTCCTTAAATCTTGAACAGGTTCTCACTGCCTATTGAATAACATCCAGCATCCCTGGCTTCATAATTAGGGCACCAGTAGACTGTTTTGCACTTGTTGTATTTTCTCTATACCCTAATATGTACTTAAATTTTCCAAGATACATAATCAGCTTGTCCCCAAATTGTCTTTCTTCAATTTCGAAATCTACACTGCTGAGAATCCTGTTGCTCCTCCCCATTTATATTGATTGCTAAGTAGCTCCCCCAATTTTAGTTTATTTTAATTTCCTCTAGTTTACTTTAATACTTTTCCATATGTACACTTACCATTTAAGAACTACTTACAAAAATAATCCATTTAAATTTTATAATAAGGAATTATTATCAGAGAAATAGATATTTCCACTTCCTTAAAAACCAAATGGGGAGGAGCTGAGGGATGATCACGTTCCCCCACAAGGTAGGCACGCCATCTAGTGACATTTCCACCACACTACAAACCTTGCCTCTGACACCCGAGGTCTGCAGATCCACCTTCAAATTTTCCTCAAGGAATATGTCAAAAGAGACCTCTTTTTTTTTTTTTTCCTGTTATCACATACTGCCACAAAAAAATTGTGTATTGATCACTTTTTCATGTGATTAAACACTTTAAACAATTAATTGAGGGTTGATTATATAGATAAGTTCAGAAAAACAGAAGGACCTGAAATTTTCATCTGTGTTAACATTAATCAGTGATGCATATGGATCCATTTTGAAAGAAGAAATTTAGAGGAGTGCCTGAAAGCTTGGATAAATCTGTGATAAAGTGTGAGAAATTTCTTTTCTCCTGAGATAAAGTACATAACATAGCCAGCAGACTAATATTAAAATAATAAATATTAGTTAACGGAAGAAGCATAGGTTTGGAGGCAGATGGTTTATCATTATCACCTCTGTGAATTGGGGCACAATACTCAATCATTCAAAATGCCCATTTCTAAATCTGAAAACATGAGGATAACAATATCTTTGTTGTGAGTATAAAAAATAATATGTACATAATACTTGGTCTACAGGAGGTACCTAATAAAAAATCGTAGTTTGTCTTTAATAATTATCATCCTTTTTACTTTTGATGATGTGTATAAAGACATACCTTTGATTTTAAGCTTAAAAACTGTTATTTCTAGGTCCTAATTTGTTTCTCTCTCACAGTATAGCGCGCATATGTTGATAGGTATCATTACTTTAAATACCTGGTGAAAGATTACATGCCTATTTAGTAAATATGTGACCAAAATGATTACAAAACAAGTTATCTATATAAGTCATTAAAAGATTATATCTACTATATTTTAAAAGTATTCTGGAAAAGTAAGTTATTCATACTTACAGCTTTCCAGTTGCATTATACATGTTTGTACATCCATTGGAAAATTCTTAAGATCCATTGGACAGGAAAGTGTTAAAGTCAACCTGAAAGAATTCAATATAATTATTTTTAGAGGAAATTTATGACATCATATTAATATTCTGCTGTTCATGGAAAACAATGTTGCCTTGGTAATGACTAACATCTATTCAGATAAAATTTTCCAGCTTAGGTGTGTTATTTACTATGAAATAGCTATTCCCTTATATAGCTATTTTGGGGGGTGGGGGATAGTTGTATATATAAACATCCCATCATATCTATCTATCTACCTACCTATTTATTTATTCCTTTAGAGAGGGCTATGGATGTCCAGAAGAGTCTACATATCCAGAAGAGACCCCTCCCAAAGAGAATTTGAGAGTGGGTTCTATAAAATTAATACCAAGTGCCAAAAGGTATCTTTCTGCCTAAATCACATAGGGTATTTGAGAGGCAAGCATATCAGGGGGGTTGGAGTGCTAAACCTGGAAAAGCAGGGTGCAAAGAAGCAATCCCATGTGGCAACTTTCAGTTGTCTTTGTACTGAAGAAGTTGTCAGGAACATCCAGCAGTACTTAAAATTTAGTTATTAGAGTCAAGTTCCTAGGGCATTTCACCAGATCATGTAAGAGTCGGGAAATAGCCCTCTAGAATATCCATGATGTAATTCCGTGCTCATCAAAGAGACTTCTGATTTGGCTTCACACAAAGGATAACCTGGGTGGTGCATGTCAGCATTCTGCTCATTGGAAAGGCTCTCCCCTCACTTCCAAAGACTATTAGTATGTTGGTATTCCAGATAATTCATCACCCTTGGATACTTTGTGTTAGAAGAGTATATTATCAAGATATCTTCAGAAATTACCAAGAATTTCTCATTCCTGGATCTGAGAGCGGGAGGCCCAGATCCAAACTCAAGTTTATTCAAATGAAGTTCTTTTCTGAGAACTCTTTAGGCAGCTTCTTTTAATGAAAGTATTCCCATTGAAATTCAGTGTATTAGTGAGCACCCTAGGTGGATTAGTTTACTTATACTTTGTCAGATTACTTCAACACCCCTATATTGCAGTTTTCTTATCTCTAAAATGAAGATAATAATAGTACCTACTCCAGAGAGTTGCTGTGGACAGTACATGAGTTAATATATGTAAAGTACTTAGACAAGTGCTTGACACATAGCAAATACACAATAAATGTTAGTTATTAATGATTATTAGTACATTCAACCACTCCTAGACTCCTTCATTTACCCCCACCCCAAATTTTATAGTGTCTTCAAAAAGATGACTGAATCAAATCACATGTAAGAATTATTTAAGCTTTAACAAAAAATAATCAGCAGCTCTAATTCTATATAACCACATTCTCCAAAATAGCATTTTTATGTTGACCATAGACATAAAGTTATAAAAATGTATATTCTACAGTGAATGCTCTTAGTGTGTTAGGTCCAATTAACATAATTTGAAAGACATAAACGGACAGACATGTGAAGCTTGCTGACTTTTAAAACATCTCAGGAGAATCGTTCGGTAATTCATTTGAATCAGTCCATAACACACTAAAATAATTCATAGAGTTCAATGTTCAAAGACAATTTTTCTCCTTGCTCCGCTAGGTTAATTGATCCTGAAAGTATGATTGTGAAGATTTATAAAGTTCTTTCTTAAAAAGGCAACTGTAAAATTATTTGGACACAATGTACTCTGCCTTGTGAAAGAGTTTATTAGAAATGTATGCACACGTACATTTTGAGTGCACACACATTAATTTTCCAAATATTCAAGGCTCGCAGCCAGCCAGTTTCAAACATTGACTCGCAGAATTAATTCTGTGACCTTTTGTGGAGTAAATAGCATTCCACACTCTCACCATGCATGTGATGTCAAATTCTTATTCTGGCCATTTTTCTGGCATAAAATGAGAGACATTACATAATTCAAAAAATAAAAAAATAGCACTTGAAAGGAATTATTTTGCAATGAAAAACACAGTTTCTAGAACTTCTTTCACAAATCATATCCTGAAAAAGATCTATTTATTGACTCTTTTTTCTTTTTGTTTGAGGTATAATACACTTTCTCCTTTAGCAGCATATTGACAAAAAGTATGTGTCAACTTGGTGGGTGTGATACTGAATCAAAATATTACATATAAATTAAAGATATGTCCTGACCACATCAAAAGAAAACTAAATCAAGAGGCAATTAATCACATTCTGCTGTTTTGGAAATGAATGTCTTCTTGTGTAAGAAGAACACTCAGTTCTCTTTCTGAGACAAGACACGTAAACAGGATATGGCATTTCTTATTTTCCCTTAAAAAGTCTTGGCTTATTGAAGTAGCAATGTTAAAAAAGATGACTGTAATCTGTGACAAACAATTGACCTCATTAAAATTCAATTATTGCCCATTTTTGAACAAGCATTACCTAGAGTAAGGAGTCTATCTCAAACACTAATTGAATTTTAAAAAAGTGAAAAAGTGTTCTGACTCCATTATAGGCTTTTTATAAAAATATGTATTTTTGTTAGATTTTACTGTCTCTAAATTTAGTGTCATAAAACTAATGACCTCTTAATTAGCAACTTAATCAGTTTTGAAATGTTATCTGTGATATCATATTAGGTAACACCTAGTGTGTGGTAGGCACTATTCTAAACATTTTATATATGTTAACTCATTTATTCTGTACTACAAACTTATAAGATAGATAAGAGATATTACCCTGTTTTAGAGATGAGGAAACTTAGAGCTGAATTTGCAGCCCTGAGAGTCTAGCTCTAGATCCCATGCTAATAGCTTTTAAGTATACTGCCTCTCAAATGCATTGGAACATTTTTCATGTTTCATTTTTTTCATGAAAATGAGTTCTGTAATGAATATGACATTTGAAATTTTATATTTTTAAAACACAAGAAATGATACATTGTATATACCATATGTTACTAAAGTTAGAACAAAACATACATAAATAATTCTTCCAAAAGAAATCAGAGAAATATAATTAAACTATAGAAAATATAAGGATTTCCCTATGGATTTTATATATTGGAGTAGTTTGGTATTTTATTATGAATGATTTTATAAAGAGCAAATAACTCTTAGGAGATTAGATTGTTGGAGCACTAGAAGGGAGATTAGAATTACCTTCTATGAACTACTTCTGGAGTTTGGTTGTCATCTGATCGTAGAGACAGTCATAAATCTCAACAACCTATCACCGAGGCAATCTCAGTTTTTAGGAAGCCGATGTAAGTAAGCTGCGGACCTCTTCACAAGAACATACATAATCACACACATGCAAAATTCTCTTTACAGCATATATTTTATAGCTTAATTTGATTTCCCTTGAATAAATAACATTTTAAAAAGTATCTGTCAAAATAAGTTTGATTTCCTATTTAAAAACTAATGTCTGTCAATGTTCAAAAAATAAATACATATTATACAAGTAAACTTTAATTCTCTTCACAATAGAATTTCAGACAAAGAGTGATTATATTTAGCTTAAATGAAAGTTGAAATCATATTATTGTCTTTGACAAGTTGCTATGAATAGCATCTTTGACATAAAGTTTCTTGTTATTTGATTCTTAATGCAATAATGCTTCTGTAACATAAGTAGTAAAGTTGGAAGTATTGGTATTAATAAAGTAAACAGCATATAATATTTAGCTGCCTGTGATGTGTTTCCATTATCTTGTGATAACGATATTACCACTTACATTTTACAAATGATAAAACTGAGGCTTAGATTAATAACTTACATGAGTCCATGCAGTGCTGATTTATGGATTCTGGAAAACAACAGAACTTACGCTTTAAATTTTGTATGGTATTTTTTTTGAAAGATAAAAACAACAACTTTATTGCCTATTGTGTGCCTGGGAGTGTGCTGGGTGTTTTATATACTTTATTTCAGGTTCAAAGTAATTAGTATTATTATACCTATCACTATATAAGAAAAAGGAGATTTTCACAAGTAAAGAGACTTGCCCCAAATCACAGCTAGTAAATAGCAGAGCCTGGATCTGGGTTGGTAGAGAGAGTCCTCCCTGGGCCTCTGGTTCTCCTATACCTCTTGCTTGTATACCAAGACTGCGAGGCCCTGATCATTCTTTTATCTGAGCCGATTCTCAGGTTTGTTTGTGAAGCTGATAATTTTGAGAGATGAGATAATATTGTTCACTTGGACAAAGAGGAGACTTGCTTATAGCTTGCTATAAAAGTAGTGGGTTCCCCAAACTCAGTGTTCCACAGTTGTGACATAGACCTACTCTGTGCATTATATTCATCCAGGCCCATTGCATTGTGCCAGTGAGACTTGAGGACAGGGGAGAAGTAAGGCACATATGCTGATATTTATGCTGCTTATTTATATGAGTAATAAATTTCTCTGTCTCTGACTTGGGGCTTCAGTCAGCATCCATGGAGTAGTGATAGGCTAACTTTATAAGTAGGGTACAACCAAATCCCAAACTTGAATCTGGAGTCAAATGTCTGGCTCCAAAGTTCTCACTTAAAAAGTACTTTATTTAAAAATTATCAATATAATTCATGTGTACCTTTTAAAAGTTCATACAGTTCTATAAAACATATAAAAAGCAGTGTACCTTTGCCCTTCCCATCCCTGAGCTACTCTCAGTTCTAGCTCCCCAGAGGTAGCCTTTCTTTACCTATTTGTCTACCATTCACATTCACATGCCTAAAGTTGCTATAATATTATGCTTGACTTTTAAAGTACTTGAAATTGTCCATTAATTTCCTACAGGGAAAAATAAGAGTTTATTTCCCTTATATCATATTCCATATATACTTAACTCTCCACCAATTCTGAAAATTTAGTTATATAAACATTTGTGGTTAAACTACTATTCAGTGTTTATGTGTTATGAATATGTAATTATTGTTCATGGTTAAGCTTGGTAGTTTGCTATAATTACAGCTCTTCTATAGCATTTTGTTTTTCCTAGTGTTTATAAGTGTCTCATTTTAACAATCACTTCAGTTTCCATGTTCTTACTACTGCTTTAAACTTAACTCTCCATCAGAACTACAAAATCCTTCTCAGTGGTTAAGCACAGCAGTTAATCTGCCAATTCTATTTTTTTTACGGAAATCTCTGTTTTCTTTTTTTTCTGCTCTTCCCTTCCAGTCAGATATTGGATTTCTGTATTGATGTTCTGATTTTTACATCCTTTCTCTCCTATTTTCTATTTCCTTTGTATCTCGATTCTACTTTCTGGAAGATTTCTTCACTTTGTCTTCTCAACATTCTACTGATTTGTTTTTCCACCTTAGTTTACTATGTGCTCTTATTATGCACTGAATGTCCCTATTTTTTCTTTCCTAACAGTGTCTTATTTCATGCCTGCAATTGTTCATCTGTCCAGAGATTTTGTTTTAGCGGTTTCCCTGCTCCCTGCATTTTCTTTTGAGTCATTTATTTTCATTTCTTTAATTTTCTTTTCTTTTATCTCCTTTTTCTTTCTTTCTTTTTTTAATTTCTGTGTGTTTCTTCTGCTCTCTACTTAAAAAGAAATATTGCAACATGTCCTCAAATGTCTGTCTATATTTAAGAATGGGGCACTACAAAGTATTTGGTGCTCAATTAGTAGTAGACCGCTTATTGAACAATAGTCTTAACTGTAGGATGATAATATGACTGCCCAGAGTGTCCCCAAATGTCAGTATCTGTAGATCTTCTCTCTTGGGCAAGGCAGAGATATATTCTTCTGTCTACTGCTTAGTGGAAGAAGTTTAGGTCTGGCTTTCAGCTATTTTAGGATGGGCAAGGTCACCATTCAGTGTACAGACTTTATGTCATCCTCATTTTCTTGGCATTATGCCTCATAAAAGGCATCAGTTGTGCCCAGAGTCCCTGCTCCTGAAACTCTCAGAAGAACCTCTCTGGAGTTTTCTGTCCTTCTGCTTTCTTTCCAGGTCAAAAGGCAAAAAATTCAGTCTCTAGCCTTGAGAGCACAGGGTAGGAAATCAATAATAGAGAGTACACTGTTGTTTCTGCAAAGTTTAAGTCAATTCTTTTCCTTTTAGCTCTTTTTTTTTTTCTTTTTGGCCCTCAATTTCTCATGTCCTACCTGCCTCAAATTTCTAAAAGTTTGAAGATAATTATTTTCTTCCTTTTGAGCTTTGGCTTAGGTTTCCATCTCTGTCTGTTAAGTCAGTTTTCACAGGTGCACTAATTTTCAAGCTTCCTAAAATATGTTGTCATCACTTGTCTGTTGCTGTCTTCTTTCCCACTGTTTTCATCCTCCTGTGTGTTAGTGCCATTTTTATTCCTTATTTAGTTTATTTCCTTGTTTTACCTGGGTTTAAGGAGGAAATACAGATAAATGTGTAAGTTCAACAGGTCGCTTTTGCCAGGACATTCTTGTGCTTCTTTCTCTAAACAGGCAGGAAATCCAGATCTCTCATGAAACATCACAGATGTTCCATTGGTAAATTGAACAAGATTTTTCTTTTTCTAGCACAATTTTTGTTAACAAAGAAACTGAAGACTTGAGGCATTTGAAGATTTCAAAGTCCTGTGAAATTTCCAAAAACAACTCACAAAAAATGAATTTTTTCTTTGATCATATGAGCAAACAAAACTAGGAGCTGACACCATCTGTTTCATCTGAATTCATACTGAAAGACAAAAGATGCATTGATGAATTATTCCATAGATTTCCTTAAAATATTAGAAGAAATGTGAGCAATTCATAATGAATGACATCATTTATAAGAGCCATAATTTCAGTTTTATTCCTCTACTTTAAGACAGAAAGCACTTGAGCATTTCCAAGGGACATAGTGAAAAAGTCTTGTAAATCCCACTTAAATTATTTAACTTTTCAATATAATAGATAACCTTTAGTATTCTTTGATATAATGCATCTGAATTGGAGCAATTAAGTGTTTTAGTACAATTATACTCTTGAAATGACACAATCTTCTTAATAACAAGATTCATCCTATTTGACAAATTTTCAGGATGGACAGAGTTAAGTGCTTTCAGCTTTGATGACATATTGTTAGCAAGAAGTTCCCTACCCAAAAATGCAGTCTAGCTTTTATATTTTCTTTTGTTCAACGATAAGGGAAAAATTAAAAGCTTACTCATATGTTCTTTATGTTGACATTTTCCAACTCCAATAAGACTTAATATAGAAAAATAAATATCCATAATCATACAGGATATACGACACTACACACACATGAACACACACATATTGTATTTTAATTCTATCAATGGAAATAGTCCAGACATTCTATCTTTGCCAAACCATTATTCCATGCTACCTGCTGATATTGTTTTGCAACCTAAGCCACCCCAAACCTGTCTGAAGTGAAACAATACTTTAAAATATAATTAAAAATGAACTGACACCTTTCACAAGGGCAATTTTCAAATTAGCAGGGAAGGAAGTAAACTTGTTTTATTTATATCCTGTCATGGATCCCTTGATAGCCATCATGAATCCACAGCATAGAGGAGTCAAGGATCATGACCTCAGGTTAAGAATCTCTCTGACTTAAAATTTGTATATTTAATTCATAAATGATATATAGCTCATCCTGAAAAATTCAACCAATATGAACTTACATGCAGTAAAACTTACAGTTTCCTTTTATTCCTGCCCAAATTCTATGATTCATTTCCATAGTTCATTATTCTCAGCCAATTGTTGGGCATCCTTCTAAACTTCTTGTAGATTTACATATACTTTATATACGTGTATTTTTACATACATAGTTATGCATATATATATGTTTTAAATAAGTATAAACATAAAACATTTCTCTTAAATGTATCTTGCAGGCTTTTTCTTATGGATACATAGAGTCTATCTCATGCATGGTATTTCATGAAACAGAGTTATCATTGTGTTCTGCCAAGTCCTTATTAATAAGTTATATAGGCTCTTCTGTTGCTATTTCAATGCTGCAGTGGGCATCTTTGTAAATGTATCTTGTATACACATGAACATATGTAATTTAGATTCCTAGAAATAGAAATGCAGAATTGAAGGATAAATGAGTTTTATGTTTTTATATGTCTTAAAAAATCATCTTCCCAGTTAGTATCAAGTCATATGCCCATAAAAGGGGTATTAGATAACATTAAATATTATGTCTTATTAATTTCTGTCAATATGTTTATAAAAAATGCTTTCTTATTTGTTACTTTCATTTTCCCCGTATCAGTTTTATAATTGTTGAATCAACTTTCAAAATATAATTTAAGAAACTCAAAATGAGAAGAAAAGTCTATTATATTTACCCACATTTTTGCTTTTTCCTTTCTTCTTGATAGTCTTATGAAGGAATTCTTTTATCATTTCCTTTCTGTTTAGAAAATTTCTTTAGCCATACTTTCGTGGTAGATTGATGCCTGATAAATTTTCTTAGTTTTCCTTTATACAAGAATGCTTTGATTTCCTTTTCATTCCTTTTCATTCCTGACAGATATTTTTGCTGAGTATAAGACTCTGGGATGACAGTGCCTTTCTTTCAGCACCTGAAAAATATTTGTCATTTCTCTCTGAGCTCCATGATTTCTGATGAAAAATCTGCTCTCATTCTAATTGTTTTTCCTCTATAGGTAAGTTGTCATTATTCTCTGAATGCTTTCAGGATTTTATTTAGTTTTTAGAAATTTGCATGCTGTGTGTCTTGATATGGATATCATTGAGCTTATCCTGTTTGGGGACTCAACTTCTCGAATCTGTAGGTTTATGTCATTTGCAAAATTTATAAAAATTTTAGTCATCATTTCCTCTCATTTTTTTTTTTTTTAGCTCCATACCTTTCTCTCTCTTTATCTGAGACTCTGATGACATGAATGTTAGATCTTTTCTGACGACATGAATGTTAGATCTGTTGTTGTACTCCTACAGGTCCTGGAGGTTCTGCCCCCACCACCTGTTATTTCTCTGTTGTTCATCATTCTATCTTATAGTTCACTGATTCTTTCCTACATCTTCTCCATTTTTCTGTTGAGCCCATCCACTGAGATTTTATTTTTGTTATTGTGTTTTTAAGTTCTAAAATTTTCATTTGGTTTCACTTTCTGGCATCTATTTCTTCACTGAGGTTTTTTATTATTTGTTTCAAGCATATTTGTAATTGCTTATTGAAGCAATTTTTGTCATGGCTACTTTAAATTCTTTGTCAGATATTGAACATCTCTGTCGTTTTGAGGTTGGCATCAGTTGATTGTGTTTTCATTCAGTTTGAGATCTTTCTGGTTCTTTGTATGATGAATAATTTTTGACTGAAGCCTAGATATTTTATGCTATTTTATTAGACTATGGATCTCATTTAAACTTTCATTTTTAACTGACTTTCTCTGGCACTGCTCTGTCAGGGCAAGGAGAGGTGCTACCTTGTTACTTCTAGATGGAGGTAGAAGTCCAGGTTTCCTAACCAGCCCCTATATTAAGTGAGGGGAGAGGCTCTTAGTTATTGCTGATGTTTCAGCTGCCCACCTGGTCTCCACTAACATCACTGTGGGAGTGGCCTCATTACCGCTGGGTGATGTTGAAAGTCTTAACTCTCCACAGGACTCCTCTGAAACTACCCCAGCAGGGAGGGAGGACATACCTTGTTTCTGTGGGGTGAGGGTGGAATTCCTGGCTCTCCATGTGGTCTCCCCTGACACTGAAAGGTAGGAGGCTCACTACAGGATGGTGAGGCCTGAAAGTCCAGCTCGCTCTTTGGCCTTCCCTAACACTACCTCAGCATAGATGTTGGGAGTACCTCATTACAACATAGCAAACCTGGAAGTCAAGGCTCCCCACTTGGGCTTTGCTGGCTTGAGTGTGGACTTGAGGTGGGGTCACAATTTTTTCTGCAGTATTTGGCTGGAGTATAGCAGTCATCTAAAGATTTTTGATCTTGCTAGGCTTCCGCTTTCCTAAAATCTAGAGAATGTTAGACTGGCTAAAGAAATTAGGCTATTATTGGGACTTTTTTTTGTCTGCACCTGTTGATGTTTGTTGATGTTTACCAGCTTCTTCATCTCCGTGTCTGGGATGTATGAGGCAAAAAGAAAATCCTGGGAATTCACCTCCACGTTGTTCCTCAGGTTCCAAGGTCCTTAGCTCGTCTGTCTTCTTATGTTCACCTTTGAGAATCTCCTTAGGAAAATTATATGTACTGTGTCCAAGGTTTTTAGTTTTATTTATCAGGCAGAATAGGAAAAAGTAAGTCTGTTTCATCTTCCCAAAAGCAAAATTCTTACTAACTTTTGATTCTTATGGTTTTTGGTAAATTTCCAGAAAGGTTCAAAATTCTCTTGCTTAGACCTGGGATTCACCATTAATTTATTTATCCATATGGGAGTATAGGGCTTACTATACTCAGAGATGGAAACTGAAATCTTCATTCATGTTTTGTGTAGCAATTAATTATTCAAGATTATATTAACACATATTTGTTGGTTTTCTGGAATCTGATGAGAGTGTCAATTCACTGTAAAGTGATATAACCCTGTCACTCTTAGAAAACAATAAATATATGTAATGGGAATTTGTTCACATGAAATAGGAAAATGTGAAAAGCAGACATAATATATTGGGATGAACAGATGAAAAACACACATAGGATAAAACATTATTTATGCAACCACTGTGCATAAAAACGTTTTCAAAATCACCAGCCTACTGAGATTAAATTTTCATTCTTACTGCTTTATTTTATACTATTTCTTAGCAAAAATAGAAACATCTCTGATATTGGGCAGATTAACTCAAAATCAAATATCCCCATTCCTGAAGAGAAGAAAAATTAACAAAAGGGAAAATTAGAGATAAAATATAAGGAACTAATTTTAAGCTGAAAGCCTTAATATTAAGCCTACCTTGGTACCTTTTAAAACATGTTACTAGTGATATAAATAACAGCTTCCTATTGCTATAAGTAGAACATATTCTCCCTCTCCTAAGAAAATGACATGAATTCTGTTCCTGATTTCCTGTTTTTGACAATTGAACTAAATTAAGAAAATAACTATGGAAGATTTTTAAGATAATTATTTTATTTTAGGAGATTTTTCAGATGTGACAAAAATCATCAAGTATATCACTGTGAGTAGCTATTTACTGACTCTGTACTTTTTGATATTTAATGAACTGCCAAAGTTAATTGAGTTCTAGAGTCAACTGTGAAAAAATTTTATTAGTGTTTATGTTTTGGTATTAATTGTTATATTTTGATATTTTTTAAATGCTGCATGGTTTTCTGAGAAGTCTATGAGTAAGTAAAACATAAATAAGCTCTTTTCCAGGTAAAGGTAAAGATTTTGATTGTCATCCACTGTCACATATTACAGTGATTTTCTTCCTTCCCTGCTCTCTTCAAAGTTTGTCAGCAAATCACCACTTTGCAGCATGTTAGAAAGGCTAAAAATTGGACAGGTAGGGTAAAAATGCAAAAGGATGATCAAAGAAGCTCAAAGTTATTAAAAAAATAGATACACCTGGAAAAAAATTTATTTAAAATAGATTACAGACAAACAAACCTAAACATTTTTTCACCTACAAATGTTTAAAGGAGATACATATACATAAAAATATAATCACAATGTATGATTCAGCTGCATTTCCACTTGCCTTTAAGACTTTTGACAACCTGGCTGATGTTAAGAATCTCCTGGGCCACTTGTTACAAAAGTGGATTTCCAAGAATTACTGATACAGTTCCTGGATCTGGGACCTGGGTCTGTTACTGTGGATCAGACATATTTGGGCAATGGTGTATTAGAGGAAGTCAAGTGGAACAATAATAGCATTTGCTCAAAAATTTCAAAACTCTCACCAAAAACATTAAAAAACCCCCACAATACTCTAATTCATTCAAATCAGGCATTTGTGCATGACCCACCTTATTGAATAAAGAACATTTCCGTTTTTGAAAATTCTTAGCAGTTTGTTGTCTGTAGTGACTTCATGAAAGTTGGCACCCTTTTCATTGGCAAAGAACAAATCAGGTTTCCAAATGGAGTCCAACATGGAAGGGTCGAGGTCTAAAGAGTCGTCAGGATATTCACTATAAGCAAGGCGAGGATCGTTCCATTTCTGACGAAGAAAAATATTCACTCTGTAATCCTATGATAAAGGAAAGAAAAAAAATCACCCTGCTTTAAAACAGTGTAGAATCCACAGTTTCAAGGTAGTAATGTCAGTGTAGGTTCATCAGTTGTAACAATGTACCACTCTGGTGGGGGATGTTGGTAATGGGGGAGGTGTGCATGTTTGGGGGGGCAGAAGGTATGAGAGAAGTCTCGGTACCTTCCTCTAAATTTTGCTGTGAACCTAAAACTGCTCTAAAAAATAAAGTCTTTAAACAAAAAGTTTAAGATCTTATATTCTATTCTTTGGGTTTCTATGAATTATAACAAGAGCCAATGACTTCCTTGGAGTTTTCATACTTTACAGTTCTCACTAATTACTACCTATAATAGTCATTCTAGTTCTGAGGTTTTGCCCATGTCTTCAGTGACCTATATACCTCCAAAGAAAAGACCACAGAAGACCACAATTATCGTGTTTATATTTTGCTTTGCCATTCAAATTTTACTTCCCTGATTTGTCCGAATAAAATATCGGATTGCTACTAGACACTTGGAGTAAAATATTTTTACCTTTGCATTTATTTTCTAGAATCATTTCTTTAAGAGATATCCAATAACATCCAGAACACGTTTAGTGAAATTTTCTTGAAAGCTTTCTGTGTTACAAAAATGACCATATATACTTCTTCACAATGAAGACACATTTTATCATGTTTAATATCACAGTAAATTCTATGAAGTAAGTAATTTGGGAAAAATAAAAGGTGTTTTTGGAATAATAATAGAATAATAAAGGACAATTTTTGCCCATGATATTTTAAGAAAATTTGGCTAAGGAGATTTCCCAATTGGAACTTTAATAGTTAATTTAAAAAGGAAAAAGGTCAATGTTTTCAAACAAATACTTGCCCACAATTTTGGACTAATGTATAGAATGACAAAGATTGATAGTGATATGTAGTGTTTGTGTATACACAGCATATAAAAATAAGTAACACATATGACTTTATAAATAAAATTTTCCCATTAGATTTTTTAAATGAGCAAGTAAATAAAATATAAACGTCCTTATAGGCACAATTAAAGCAAACATTTGAAGACAATTTCATCTCCATGAACAATAGCCAAGGCTGGAGATAGCAAAACTGAAAACCAATCATCATCTATTTTTCTATTTCTTGAACACTAAATTATGAGTCGTCAGTATATAGTAACCAAACAGTCACAAAGGATGCTTCCATAACATCACACTAGGCAGATTGCTTATCTTATGAGAGTTTGTACTGAATGTTACAATTCTATGTATCCCCTCGATCAACATTGGTGTACTGAGACCGCTGTCTTCTAACTGCAACTAAAGTTGCATATCAGATAATATTTTTTCTGCTTGCTAGATACCCCATGTATCTTCCAAAGTGACAATGGAGCAGAGTTCATTTCAGCTTTTTACCAGAAAGCTCACGATAATATAGAAATCTCACCAGCCACAAGGATCTGTAGAATCTGTAAATGGGGATATGTGAACAAGCTTCTACCAGCCAAGAACAGGTCATCCTCTCTTAGCCTCGAGTTCAGAGCACCATGAAGCACAGCTCTGTGTTTGGTGAACAGTTCTTGTTTCCTTCACCCTCTGCAGTGTGTGCCCTCACTACCACCAAAGGAATTGGTGATGGAACTAAAATCAGTCGATCTCTGACTTGCAAGCAGGAGAAGGCTGAGTAAGGTCAAATTATAATCGTACCTACCAGGAAAGATAACTGACTAGTAAAGAATTTACATTTGTACTGATTCATAAGATATATAACAAAATTGTTTGAAGCATTTTTATGCTGTAACATATTTCTTGATTGAGAACTCTCTGCAGTTGTTGCCTACACTTAGGCTAAATTAAAAATACTTTTATGCTTTAGTATATGTAATAAAACTTGGCTGAATCCCTTCATCCATATGTTATTGGTACTAGTGATAAACTTTTTAGGCACAATTTCAGATCTTCCAGAAACACTTTTTGCTCCAAGAGTGAGCTAAAAAAGACATCAAATTTCCTTCAGTTTCTGTATCTAAATCATACAAGGAAAAATCAATAGTCACCTGTCACCAAGACCAAATGTTATCATATATCCATTGTGGTGTTTTTTTTTTTTTCTGTGAATAACCAGAAACATCTTTGTTTCTTAACCCATTTAGGTCTCTGGTTTAGGACCAGGGTGCAAAGCAAAACTCTAAAATGACTGTGTCCTGAAAACCTTAGAAACTTAGGTTTTACCACTCCTCACAGTTTGGGTTTTGATTTTCCTGCTAATGAACACTGAGATGGGAAGCTTCCCCACTAAATAACCAAATTCAGCATTTCAAAAATAATTTTTTAAGGCTGATTCCTCATAGCCACAGTATCCCCTTATACCCAGCAACCAATTATATTAATTATTTTTGCATCCTGGTCATTTGTGAAAATGTGCAAAGAAAAGGGTATATAAACTGACATAGTCAAATAATAACACTCTAAGAGGAGACCTTGTAACTAAACTTGAAATAACTTGCCTGTAATAAGAGACCCTGGACTGAAGGAAAAAATAGCCTTGCACAACACAGACTATAGGATGTGTGTGCAGCATGTGCAAAACAATTTTTAAAAGGACTTACAAAACTCAGTTTAAAAACCTAAGCATTCATTGACTATATATAAAATAAAGAGTAAATGTTTTATTAACTGAATTTTTAATGCAATCAATAGACTATATCTCTATAAGGGTGAAAATGTGGAAGGGATATATGTGATTTTTTTAAAGAACAATAAGTGTAAGGTATGTATTGAGAGTAAAATTAATATTTATGTTTCAGATTTCTAAAATCTAGACATATATTGAATTCATGCATAAATCTTGAAAGTTAGTTGAATTGACCTTAATATAGAATCATAAAATTTTAGTACAGAGACATTAATGATTCTTTTGTCCTACAAACTCCTTCTGCAGTAATATATACTTTTGGGAACCCTTCAGAAGTTTAATTTATCTTTACATCTGTTACATAATAAATGTTATTTGTAGATATATGTTGTACCTTATGAGTAGATTATTATTTTAATATAACTGATTGAAATATAATAATTGTGTTCATAATATACAAAGACTAATTTTGACATTTTAGAAGTAGAGTGATGAACTCTAACTAATTTAAATTAATTGTGTAAGAAAATATTTTGTTGAAAAATAACATTATATGTCATGTTTGGTTTTGAAAATAAGTATCCACTAAAATGTAGTTTAAATTCAATCTGTCTCTCACATAATTAATAATACACTACACACTGTATTTCTGACTCAATGTTTGAAATTCTTACATTATGAGGTACAAAAAAATAATAATGCATATTAGACAAACTATTATAATGGCGAATAGACCAGGCTCAGGAATAAGTCTTCTTGTGATCAAATCCCAGTTCTCCCAATTAATAGCTTTCTAATCCTCTGTGCCTTGCTTTTCATCTGTAAAATAGGAATGGCTATAACAGATTTCCTCAGATAGGGTTGTCGCAAGCATTGAATTGGTCCACATAAAGTAAAGTACTTAAAACCATGCTCATTAAATATTAGCTTTTAGACTCCCCAAATTAGAAGCCATACTGAATAGAAGTTTGGTTGTATTTTCTGTCTCCAAATTAGTTTTGAAATACTAGGGATATTTTGATTTGCCATATAAGAATTTGGAACAAATAATTGAAACTTTGCAATCTGATGAATAACAGTTTGTAGAAAATTTATGGAACTATTATAATAAGCTTATTGTTAACTTTATGTATTAATTTTTGCATTTCAACATTCATGAATTTTGTGTTTTCTTATCTTTGTTCAATTGCCATTGTTTCCCACATATAGACACGTATACACATATGTACTAAATTTGTATGTTTGTGTATATAAAGCCCTTATCCACAGTAGTAAATAGAGCTGTTCACATTTACATGGCACTTTGTGCCAAATGCTATACTAGATGCTTCATGGATTACTCATGCTCTCCACATAGCAAATCTATGAGGTAGGTATATTATTTGTCTGGTTTTACAGATGTGGAAAATGGGACAAAAATAATTTAAGTAACTTTAACAGGATCACGTAACTAATAAATGGCATTGCTGTAATTCAGAGCTACAGGTCTGGCTTCAGAGCTTTATAGGACATGCTGCCTCCATGATACACTGCCACTCATGTTTGCCTCATATGTAAACCAAACATTCTATAAAATAACGCAAAGATTCTGGGTTTATATGGTTTATGCTTGCATTTGTGAGGAATTTGGGGGCTTATTAATCAATATGCTCACTGATGGGAAATTACAAGCATTAATACCTAAATGTTCTCTGGTTAAATTTAGTAGGTGCCAGGTCGTTAATTCTCCAGAATAGGTACCGTGGGGGAAGAACAAATTTAGTAAAAAGCACAACTTAATGTATAAGCTAAAATGGCATATAGAATATAAACTTCCATCTTCTGCTACATAAGGAAGTATAGGATTTCCAGAAACTAAATTGAAATAACCAATTAGAAAAATTAGAGAAAAATAATCATCTAATGTCAACAAAGAAAGTTGTAAGTGGTTCTCTTTATTTATTCTCCAATTCAGTTAATTTTTAAGTTCTGTGGTGCTTTTAGGCAATTTCTAATCCAGCATCTACTCTATTTCTTTCTTCTCTCTTTCTGTCTCTGTCTCTTTGTCTCCATCTCTCTCTTTTCACACACACATGCACACACATGTACACACACACACACAGGCACACACATGCATGCCCTGCCTCTTTAGGACTGGCTGCCAAGTTTCTATATTGGTGCATTTCTATACTGGCATGAAGGTGTTTTTAAATTATTTTTTACAGAGTTAAGAAAACAGATTTCTATAATGCTATCCTTGATTCCTTTATTTCCTTTCTTTTCTTTTTCCTACACATTTCACATAGTTGAAATTATATTGCACATGCATTTTACAGCTTTCTTTTCTACTTAATATATTTTATGCATTTCCCATTCATCTTAATAATCATTTCAATGGCTATCTGATATATTTTTCTTATACAAATAATTTTTCATTTGATTGATTAAAGTCTAATGCATATAAAATTATGCAATTTGCAAAAAACCTAAACTTAAATGTGATCTATTTGTTTTTAATAACTAAATGTATTTTTGCTTTATGTCAATAAATCCTTAAATAAATTTGAGGAAGAATTAGGGATATAAAGTATTTCTACAAAAGAATGTGCCAGGAATATTATCAGAAGATAATATTTCTAAGAAACGCCCTTTGAAAATGGTATTATAAAATAGTCATTATGAAATTGCATAGTAATAAATGTTATCAACAACTAGAGTATTTTTTAACAACTTGAATGCTTTCAAATTGATTATAAAAATTTTCTTCTAAAATGCTGAAAATTGTGGCAGCTATCACCATTTTTCTTATTTATAATTTGATTTATTGAGAATGGTTTTATAAATTTAACATTCAGTGTGCTAATTAATCTTTTGAAAAACATACCTTTTCCCAGGTTAAAGAATTCAGTTGCTATTCCTATTTTTATAATTGTTGATGATGCTGTTCATGCTGCTGTTGTTAGGAAGTGATATTTAGCCTTATCAAATTATTGGAAATTTATTTGAGAGCCATGTGATTTTTTTATCTTGTTATAAATTTTTCCTTATTGTCACATTATTCAATCATTTTCTATATAAGATGGCATATGCATATATTTGAACACATGTATGTTGAAAACTTGAGATGGGTCATATTTATTTTAGCTAAAAATTCAACAGAATTTATTCAAATTAAAATATTAAAAGACCCATGTAACATTCTCAAATTTATTTAGATCCTTTCAACAAATGTTTATTGAGCACATATTGCCAGCCTGAAATTTAGTTTAGAGTTGATGATACAATATTTAAAGACAGTCTCTGCTGTCAAATTGTTTATTATATTGTCAATATAGACTATAAACAGATAATTATCTTTCCACACTTTAAGTGCTATGTTGGAGGCATGCACAGCATGCTATGGAAACGTAGAAAAGAAATATCTAATAGGGACCAAAATGGAAGGGTCAGGGAAGACTACCTGGGGAAAATCTGATTTGGCTTGGTTTTCAAATTGAAAAGAATTTAGTTGAGCAAACACTGGGGACATAATAAAACATGTTTGGCAAAATATTTTGACACAAAATGACACAGTAATCATTGTGTCAGGAATTTTGCTGCGTAGTAACATTATAGTTTATTAATAAACTATGATACAGGAATTTTGCTGTATTTTAATATTACAGTTTATTATTTCTTTTATTTAATATTTACTAAATACCTTCTGTGTGGTGGACAATGTGCTGAGAGAGCTCTGATATACAGTCAGACGATGTTGCAGACATCACCTCAGGTGAGTGTGGCTCCCCCTGCTCCCATGCTGCAACCTGCCCCGCAGCCCCCAGAGCCCAAGGTGCACTGAGCCCAAGTGCCCATACGAACCTCTCTGCCCCAGCTGAGGGACAGACTGTCTTGAAGCCAGGAGGTGAAGAAGTCAAAGTATGAAGTGGAATGAATGCTCCTGTTCTGAGGAGCACACTTGTATCTGCATCTTTTGGAATCTTTTTTTGAGAGGATGGGGTGCGGATTTATGTATTTTATTTCAAAGATTCTCTGGTCATAGGTTTCCCCCAGGGAAATTTTGAGAAATTTGCAATGTCTTACCAGATAAAACATGAAAAGTTTGCCCTTAGTCCCTCTGTCCTTACCCCCGCCACCACTTTTAGTTTTAATTTATTGGTTAAACTGATGGTGGTGATCTGTGAGGTGTGTCAAAGAGGGCACATATGTATGTGTGTATATTGTATGCTAAACATATTACTGAAGGACACATTTTAATAAAGATTTCTATCATAAAAGGAATGCCTTGTGCCAGCCACCTGGGGGCTACCAGTCTAACTGAGGAAAAAGAGGCATAGAAACAGAACAGAACACAACATGAATAAAAGCAGAACATAAACTATAAAAATAACAGCTTTGCTGATTTTTACCTCATATTAATCATCTTTTACTTTAATAAAGAGTATGACAAAACAGGCCTTAAAAACTAGAGATATACACATATATATACACACATATACTCACACACACATATATGTATATATGAAAAATGTATTTATAAAGG
This sequence comes from Daubentonia madagascariensis, assembly GCA_023783475.1. Classification (NCBI taxonomy): domain Eukaryota; kingdom Metazoa; phylum Chordata; class Mammalia; order Primates; family Daubentoniidae; genus Daubentonia; species Daubentonia madagascariensis. The sequence continues at coordinate 66,979,401 of JAKFHU010001209.1, forward strand.
ACTTATGCTCCCAGAACAATAGTAGACTACACATACCAAGGTGCTGTTCTACTACAAATTATTTTCTGGATAAAGGTAAAAAATATATACATTTTAAAAGCATTTCTTTATTTCAAGAAAATAAAAGGATTATTGGAAGACAAAAACAGTAACAAAAACACGAGTGTGCTAAAGCCAATGGTAAGCAATGGGTAAGCAAATACAAATGCCTAGATTGGGAGACTAACCCTTGAGCCACCACAAGGTAGAAAAACTGAACTTGTGATAGTGCGTTAATTAATCAGACTCTCAAGATTACCACAGATTAAGTTTAACCAAATATGAGCTCACAGTAACAACAAAAATTTACTAAAGACAAAAGAAAGCAGTCATGAGCACAACATGGACTTCAATGGAAACACCAGATGAAAAATATGAAATAAACATGTAAAATGTATTTAATGTAATAGAAGATAAAGTCAGCAGTAGGAAACTATAATGACCAGAGAGAAGTGAAAAGTAATCAAATCAAATAAAAAAGATATCATTGTTGAAATTAAAAACTTAATGGATGTGTTAAAACTTATGACACAGCTGAATAGAGAAATTGAGTAGAATATAAAGCCAAAGAAATATCCCAGATATAAATAGTGAGAGAAAAAGAGAAAGAAAATGAAAGAAAGATCGATTCTTTTAGGATAAAATGGGAAAGCCTAAAGTAATATACACCTAATTGAGGTCCCAAAAGAATGAAATAAAGAGGATGGAGAAAAGCAATAGTTGGAGAAAATGATAAGAATTTTTCAGAACAATAAAAGAAACTAATGCACAGATATAGGGAACGCAAAACATACCAATAAAGTTAACTAACAAGTCTATATGAAAATGTTATATTAAAACTACATAATGTCAAAGGCAAAGAAAAGATCTTTAAAAAATCATCTTTCTATTGCCAAATACTATTCCGTTATATGGAATACCATGTTTTATATATCCATTCATTGAAAAGGAAAGGAGTACTGATACATGCTGCAACATGAATGAATATTGAAAACATTAGGCTAAAGAAGCCAGTCACAAAAGACCATGTATCGTATGATTCCATTTATATGAAATGTCCATATTAGGTAAACCTATGGAGACAGAAAGTATATTAGTAGTTGGGAGGAAATGGAGAGTGACTGCAAAAGTATACGTAGTTTCTTTTGGGATGATGAAAATGCTCTAAAATTGATTGTGGTGATGGCTGCGCAACTGTGCAAGTATACTAAAAATCATTGAATTATACACTTTAAATGGTTGAATTGTATGATACATACACACAGACACACATATATGGTAGGTATATAATCACCTATATTGGAAAATACTTAGACTGGCAGCAGACTTCTCCACATCACTAATGAAATCCATAATATAATGAGCTAACAAACTCAAAATACCAAGAGAAAATAACAGTTAACTTTGAATAGTGTACTCAATAAAATAATATTTCAAAATTAAAAGTGAGAGAAAGTTATTAAAAAAACAATTTTCTCGTGAACTTTTATGAAAAGGACTCCTAATTAATGTGCTTTAGAAAGACAGAAAAAACCCACAGAATGCTTTTCTGAGATGCAAAAGGAAATGATGAACAAGAAACATGGCTATAAATCTGAGTAGATTTCCTCTATGTAAAAATATTGCTATGAATGTATAATTTAGGGATTTGAAATGAATTGAAATATTGAAAAAATCATATATTTTAACAGAAATCATAAGATATATAGATATAAATCTAAAAATATGTGAAAGACTTTCATGCAGTACATTTTATAACTTCTTCAAAACTTAAATATCTCAATAAATGGAGAGAGATGCTGTGATTATGCAAAGGAAGATGAAATATTATAAAGGTAGCAATTCTTTCTAAGTTACTTGCTAGATTTAGTGCAATATTTGTTAAAACCCAACACATTGTTTGAAGAAGTTTTTGAAGAAGTTGATCCTGTAATTTATATGGAATAACACCAAAGGTTTAGGAATAGCCGAGACACTTTTGTAAAAGAAGACAAAAAGTATAGGGACTTCCTGTGATAGATATTTAAAAAGATTATAAAGCTGTTGGACGTTATGATACTGATTCAAAAACAAAATGGCCAATGGGACAAAATGAAAGGTCTATTTAATATATGATGGATGTAGAGTTGCAGATTAGTGGGGGGTTCATAAACTACTTAATAATGGTTCTGCATAGGGCAAAAAGGTGAAATTATATCCCAACATAACGCCACTCAAGAAAGTAACTTTAAGTGAATTAAAAGTTCAAATATGATAGGTAAATTTTAAAAAAAGAAAATATAGCAGAGGATTTCTACAGCCTTGAGGTAGGTAGAGTAAATTATTTAAAAAGCACAATAGTACTGATCATAAAATAAAGGTTAATAAATTCTATGATGTCAGAACTAAGACATTCTATTAATGAAAAGGTCACTTGAGGATAATGAAAAGACAAACCATACTGGAAAAATATATTTGCCACACATACAACTGACAACTGATTTTTATCAAACTTTAAAAGATCTCATATGAATCATTAAGAAAAACAAAAACAACTGAGTAGAAAAATGGCCAAAACAATGAAAACATTTCACTGGGCAGGGATCACAAATGTTCCAATAAATATCTAAAAAAGTGTTCAACTACATTAGTAAACAAAGAAATGCAAATTAACATATTAACAAGATACTATTTTATAACTACTGGTTGTTAAAAATAATAAGAAATTTGATGATATAATTTGGCAAGCATATGGAGCAAAATTATCTTCCATACACTGCTACTGAAAGTAGAAAAAAGTACAAAAAAATTGGCATTGTATTATAAATTTGATATGTGAATGCTCAAGATACAATTTACTTCTAAATATAAACCTTAAAGAAACTCGTGCACATGTGCATCAGAAGACATGTGCAAAAATATTTATAGCAACACTGTTAACTATAGTGAAAAGCAAAACAAAACCAAGCCAAAAACTGAAACCAATCCAAATATCCATTGGCAGGAAAATGGATAATAAATTGTGCCATATCAATAAAGTCAAATGTTATATAGTAGTGAAAATGAATTAATACTACTATTTGCAACAATGAGGATGAATCTTAGAAATTTAAAATTTAGGGAGAAAAAATCAAGTGCTGAGGATGTAACTTATGGTATTATTTTTGCAAAATTCAAAACCAAGCAATATCTCTCTTTCTATTTCTTTATCTCTCTCTATTCAGCTACCTATAATAAAATTATAAGAGCAAGAAAGGGAATTATAAACACTAATTTCACAATAATAGTTACCTAGGGAGATGTTGGGGAATGGTATCTTTACAATTGGCAATGTTTTCGTTCTAAAGGTAGGTGGTGGTTTCAATAGCGTTCATGTTAGTATTAGGTTATTAAGTATGGCATGTCCAATTTCCTTAAGTACTAAGTTTGACAGTTGATATCTCTGACATTTCACTTTGACACTTCTTGTTTTATTTTTATTGTGAAGGTGCCTCTTCAGTCTTTCTTTCTTTTTTTTTTTTTTGAGTTTGTGAAAGTCTTTATTTTACTTAATATTTTATTATGAAAATTTTCAGAAATATAGAAAACATGAAAGAATTTTACAGTGATTCCCCCACATGTCTAACACCTAGATTCTACAATTATCATTTTCCTAAACCAGATTTCTCACACTTCTACCCAGCTAGCCAATCCCCTGTGCATTAATCAATCCATATTGTTTTTTATGCATTTCAAAGGAAGTTGCGGACATCAATGTACTTCCCCTCAAGTACTTCAGCATACATAGCATTAAATAGGGTTGTGAAAATCTTTTAATAGCAAAAGAATTAAAAATCACATTGTTTGGAGAGGAAGACAAAGTCCTTGGATGCCTGAAAAAAAATGATATAGTTGCAATTTAGAAATGTGGATGAATTTCAGTGTTTTATACCTAAAGCTCAGAAAAATAAAGGCACAGCTTACATTGATGGTAAAAACCAAATCTCTAAGCCCACAAACTTTCACCAGTAGAAAGAGGGATTCTAAAGTTGTTCATCCCCCAAGAAGGGCTTTTTTCTTCAAAGCCCATCTCTGAATATGGCTGTAGAGGTTTCTCTCTCTCTCTCTCTCTCTCTCTCTCTCTCTCTTTCCCCTCCACCTCCCCCTGCTCTCTATTAAATGTAGCTAAATCTTGACAAAAGCAGGAGAAATAGGAGTTTAAGCCTGCAAAGGCAGAAGGTCATCAGTTGACCTGGCTGTTGTTGCAGCATTCTGGATAACCTGCTAACCAACCAAGTAACTCCTCAGTGAGTGAAAGACTGTTACAGGCTATTTCTAGTAATTTCTAGAAATCCAAGTGCCAGAGAAAGTAGAGTTCTTAGCCCACTACCAAAATGTAACAGAGAAGTGTCCATGTGACCAGGAATTAGTTCATTTTAGCTCCTTGGCACTTTAAACACATCAGAACAAGTCTACTTTTTTGTTGTTGTTGTTATTTTTCTTACTAAATTTTATGATTATTTATTTATTTATTTATTTATTTTTATTTTTACTTCAGAGTATTATGGGGGTACAAATGCTTTGGTCACGTAAATTGCCTTTGCACTGCTCAAGTCAGAGCTACAAGCATGCCCACACCCCAGACAGCACATACCACGTATGTTAGTTGTAGATTTACCCATACTTTCCTGCCCCCTCCCACCTGCTCGACACCCTGTGAATGTTACTTCACATATGTGCACATTAGTGTTGATTGATTAGTATCAATTTAATGGTGAGTACATGTGGTGTTTGTTTTTCCATTCTTGTGATACTTCACTTAGAAGAATAGGCTCCAGCTCCATCCAAGATAATACAATAGGTAGTTCACCATTTTTTTTAATGGCTGAGTAGTAGTCCATGGTATACATATACCACCTTTTATTAATCCACTTGTGAATTGATGGGCACTTGGGGTGTTTCCACATCTTTGCAATTGTGAATTGTGCTGCTATAAACATTCGAGTGCAGATGTCTTTTTTATAGAATGTCTTTTTTTCCTTTGGGTAGATACTCAGAAGCAGAATTGCTGGATCAAACGGTAGTTCTATTTTTAGTTCTTTGTGGTATCTCCATACTACTTTCCATAAAGGTTGTACTAGTTTTCAGTCTCACCAGCAGTGTGTGAGTGCTCCTGTCTCTCTGCATCCATGCCAACATTTGTTGTTTTGTGACTTATTGTTAAAAGCCATTCTCATTGGAGTTAAGTGATATCTCATTGTGGTTTTGATTTGCATTTCCCTAATGATTATACATGTTGAACATTTTTTCATATGTTTGTTGGCCATTAGTCTTTCTTTTGAAAAGTTTCTGTTCATGTCCTTTGCCCATATTTTAATGGGGTTGTTTGATTTTTTTCTTGCTGATTTTCCTGAGTTCTATGCAGATTCTAGTTATCAGCCCTTTATTGGATGTATAGCATGAAAATATTTTTCTCCTCTTCTGTATGTTGTCTATTTGCTCTAATGACAGTTTCCTTGGCTGTGAAAAAGCTTTTTAATTTGATCAGGTCCCATTTATTTATTTTTGTTGTTCACGTGATTGCTTTTGGGGTCTTCTTCATAAATCCTTTGCCTAGGCCAATGTCTATAAGAATACCTTTCACAATAGCAACAAAGAAAATAAAATACCTAGGAATATTTTTAACTAAGGAGGTGAGAGATCTCTACAGGGAGAACTATGAAACACTGAGGAAGAAATACCAGAGGACATAAAAAGATGGAAAACAATACCATGCTCATGGATTGGCAGAATCAACATTGTTAAAATATCTATACTACCCGAAGTGATCTACAGATTCAATGCAATCCTTATTAACCTTATTAAAATACTAACATCATTTTTTGCAGATCTAGGAAGAATAATTCTATGCTTTGTATGGAACCAGAGAAGGCCCCGTATACCCAAAGCAACCTTAACCAAAAAGAACAAATTGGCAGGCATCAATTTACCAGACTTCAAGCTATACTACAAAGCTGTAGTAACCAAAACAGCATGGTACTGGCACAAGAACAGAGACATAGACCAATGGAACAGGACTGAGAACCCAGATATAAAACCATCCTCATATAGCCATGCGATCTTTGACAAAGCAGACAAAAACATACCCAGGGGAAAAGAATCACTATTCAATAAATGGTGTGGGAATACTGGATAGCCACATGTAGAAGACTGAAACAGGATCCGTACCTCTCACCTCTCACAAAAATCAACTCACAATGGATAACAGACTTAAACCTAAGGCATGAAACCATAAGAATTCTAGAAGAAAACATTGGAAAAACTCTTATAGACATCCTCAATCTTTCAAATGCATGTTTTGGCTTGTGATTATCTTTCAAATTTTTTTTAGATCAATTTTTGTGAAACCATGAATCAGTCAAAAGTTTGTGTTATTTTCAAATATGAGTTCTGTTGTGCAATTAATACAGTGCAGAAAGCTCGAAATATCAACAAAGTATTTGGGATGGATGTGGCTAATGGCACATTACATCGATGGTTTGAGAAGTTATATTCTGGTGATTTTAATCTTGAAAATGAGTCATGTAGGCAACCTGAGACCAAGATGGATAATGATGAGCTGAAAGCTGCAGTGGAAGTGAACCCAACTCAACCTACACGTGAATTAGCAGCAAGGTTTGATGTTACTATTCCAACAATATTGAATCATTTGAAACAAATCAGCAAGGCAAAGAAGCTGGCTGGATGGGTACCGCATGACTTAAACAAGCGTCAGAAGAGAAATTGTCTCAAAACTTGCCTTTCTTTGCTGTCACGACTTAAAGGCAAACCATTTCTACACCATATTGTTACGTGGGATGAAAAATGGATTCTTTTTGACAATTGCAAGCATTCAGCACAATGGTTGGATAAAGACGACGTGCCAAAACCCCGTCCAAAACCCAAAATTTCATCCAAAAAAGCTACTGGTGTCTGTTTGGTGGTCCAGCACTGGTATTATCGACCACAGCTTCATGAAACCTGGCCAGTCAATTACAGCAGATGTCTACTGCAACCAATTGGATGAAGTGATGAGGATGCTTGTGATTAAGCAGCCGAGATTTGTGAATAGAGACAGGCCAATCCTCTTGCAAGACAACGCACGACCACATGTGGCAAAAACAATGCTGTTCAAACTACAGAGGCTGGACTTGGAAAGTCTTTGTCATCTACTGTATTCACCAGACCTTGCACCAACTGACTACCACTTCTTCCAGGCTTTGGACTACTTCTTGCAGGGAAAAATATTCTCAACAAGCTGTGGAAAACCACTTCCATGATTTCATCACCAAGCGCCTTCGCTGCTGGCATAAACAAGCTACCGTTAAGATGACAAAACTGTGTTGATAGTTTAGGCACATACTGTGATTAATTGTACTGCTTGTTTCAGATGTAATAGGCGAAACTTTTGATTAGAAGTCGGACATTTCATATTTAATTACTTACATATATTACTTCATTGCTTACATATATTATGTGTGTAATTACATACCAAAAGGAATTTTCTTATCACAAGGATCCTTATAAGCAAAAGAGGGAGGCAGAGAGTCAATGTTAGAATGACGTGATGTGAAACTGACTGTGTCTTTGCTGGAGGAAGAGAGCCCAGAGCCAAAGAATGTGGGAAGCCTCTAGAAGCTATAAAAGGCAAGGGAATGGATTCTCTTGGAGGGCCTCCAAGAGGAGCATAGCCCTGCAGACACCTTCATTTCGGTCCAGTAAAACACATTCTGGACTTCTGACCTCCAGAATTGTGTGATAATACATTTGTGCTGTTTTAAGCCAGTTGTATTATAAGTATTTTTAAATTTTATCTATGTTATGATGTTTTGACATCTTACAAAATCTTTCTGGCTGGTGAGAGACTGTTTCTCCCTGGGCTACTCAATTTTTAGAGATAGGAAAGGACCTAGCCTGGAACATGTCTTTGACATGCAAACTAACCAATCCAGAGTCATACCTCTTCTATCAGCCAGTACACCCCAGGAGACAATATTCCTGTGCCTTAATCATCCCAGGACCAGGCATCAGGCAACTAGATGTCATCTCAATAGGCAAACCTGCCGATATTATTCAAACTAGCCAATCCTAAACTGCCCTGCCTTGCCTTTCCTATAGAAATCCAATAAAGGCAGTGGCTTAAACCTCCTCCTTGCTCCTGTCTTCTGCCTTCTCACCACACTGATGTCTCATGTGGCCCAGCATGGCATGATGTATCTCGTGTCTCCAAGACCTGTGAGTATAATAAACTTTGTGTTTTCCTGAGCCTCTCTTCTGTCTCTTCTTGTGGCTGTACATGAATGACCATCTCATAAAAGAATACAAAACACTGAAACCGAGGGCAAACCTGATTAGGCCTGCCAAACTCAACCTTCTTTGTTTGCTTTTAATCTCTTACTTCTAGTTGGTCTTGAAACTCCCAGTGTCAAGTCACTAGCCAAACAATACATGACTAAACTCCCACTAGCTTCCTTATAGATAACATCTCTGACTGTAGGTCATTATAGTAACGGGTGCTTAAAGTTGTTTTCCAGGAACTAGGGGGCAACTCTTGTCCAGTTCAAGCTGGTTGAGACCACCAATCCTTCAACTGGGCCTGTGTAGGTGCCTGAAGAGTGACCTTTTGATGTCGAGCCCCACCTTCAGGTCATGCTAATGCTGCCATTTTCTGCACATGTGTCCTATGTAGAGCCATGTAGCTCGATTAACTTGCACAGAAAACCCAATTACATCACCTTTTCCACCTGCCAATCATTTTCCCCACACTTTAGACCACCTCTATCCTGTAAGTAGCCCCAAGCCATATTTTCTAGCAGGTAGATTTGACATTTGTTCCCCCAACTCCTCACACAGCAGCCTTGTGAATAAAATCTTTTCCCTTTTGCAAAACCCATTGTCACAGTTATTGGCTTGCTGCACATGTGTAGAAGAGACCTGGCTGGTAACAACACCACTAAATTTGTGGTGATTTGTTGTATCAGCAATCGGAAAATAATACATATGTCTTTTTGAATTGATTTGCATATATTATTATTGTTGATTTCTGAAGAAGTTTCTAGAACAATAGATTTTTTTTCCCAGTAACTGGAGAGAGTAGAACATTTAAGGTAAAAAATCACTGGATTCATAGCCAAATGGAAAAATAACCCAGAATTCTTTCTGTTTTAGTGAGTCCTAATCAGAGATTCTGGATAATTTCAAAATAATCAGAAAATAACTTACCTTTGTCAAAGAAATAAGAACAAAGTTCAAACTCCTAACAAATGTCTCTCTCATTTAGTTTTTAAGATTTTCCAATTCTGAAGTACTGCACTATATAGATTCCATGCATCACAAAGCACAGAATACTAATACTCAATGGTGGAATAATTGCTTCTAATGTCATCTCTATAATATCCCCCATGTTGCCTGCACCATCTGTTCTATGAACCCCGCCACAGGGAATGTGGTCATCTGGGGCCACTGATTCTGAAATAATGGCCCATTGGGAAAGTATCTTTTAATTCTCAGTTACTAAACCAACAGGGAAGAAAGCCATTTTATAAGAACTATTTAGAGGCTTAGAAAGGTTATCTCAATTCTCCCTCTGACTTCTCATTATCCATATGTTGAATTATTCTCTTAGAAAAGGGCAGGATTATTTTAAAATTACAAAACAATTTTAAAAGAAACCTAATTGTGTACCAATTCTGGAAACACAAAATTAAGAAGGATTGGTTAGAACATAAAGTGTGTTGAATCAATGAAATAACACTCTTTATATCTTACTCAGTTACCTCTGTGTAGATATAAGATTAAAAGTTAAAATACTGGCAAGAACAATAAAAAGCTATATGCCATTTGGAACACTCCTAGTCCTTATATGAGAATGTAATAATTTCCAGAGAGGTAAACTTAGTTCATGAGAACATTCTTTCAAAGTTGAAAGAGATTGATTTTAACTAAGATAGTTCATTGAGTTTGGGGATGCCTGACTTTAGGGGTAAACACTTGCACAGAGCCAGAACTTCTCGTAGCTGCTGCTGTCAATGGAAAATAGTAGTTTATGTTGCTCTTGAGTTGTAAGGTAACAGGTTATTCTCTGCCTTAATGGGCCACATAGCAGTGCCCCACAAGACCCCACTTATCTACCAGGCTCTTCTGCCTCTGATGCTTACATCTTACATTCTGAATCAATTCCCTTTTGTCTGCAAATTGTATGCCTAATTTTCAGTCTTCTTGAAACTAGGTTAGACAACTAAGTGGAATACACACAACAAACCTGTGGGTCGGAGAAAAAAACATGGCACAAATTCCTGCATCATTTTTCTGCTCACTATTTATTCCTAAACTCCTGTCCACTCCACTTTTGTTGTACCAAGTAGAAGAGGAAGCATATATATATTTCTCATGATTTAGGCAACATAAACATACAAATCCTGTCACTACTACTTCCATTCATAACCCGAAATATACATCACAAATCCTCCCATTCAACATAGAATATGCTGTCTTGATTGAGTTTAATCACACAATTTGCATGTTAAAATGAACATAATCATTTACACATAAGATATTAATTTGCAATTTATATACGTAATGATGTGTGGGCAGTGATGTGCTTGTTATTTATTTATTGATTTTAGGAGTTGCATTAAAAAATTGTTGCTACAATGCTAGAATATATGACTTGGATCATAAAAATATAAAAATCTTTGGGACAATGAACTATAATTTGGTCTTCAGACATCCCATTGTTAATCAACACTATAAATGCTCTTTAAATCAGCATTCTAAAATTCTAAGAATTTTTTCCCACTAACGGGGAGAAAATTTTTGAAGAAAGCCTAGAGACATTTTATACTTTAAAAGTGGATTACAGTCTCATAACAATAATGACACTATTATAATAATTATTATATAATGACACTATTATAATAAGCATAATATTATAATTTTTTGAAGAGCTGTCAACTTGTGTGCTTCCTTGAATGTTGGATGAAAACTGTGTTATATTTTCTTGTGTTTTGATATATTTATATATTTTATACATATGTATATACATAATATATATTTATATACATTTTATAATATAAATATATATTTATATTTTATACATAAATATATATTTACATACATTTTATACATATTTTATATATTTATATACATGTGTTTTTATATATTTATATGTGTATTTTTATTTTTTATTTTATTTATTTTTTATTTTTTAATTTCAAAATATTAAGGGATACAAATGTTTTTGTTACATGGATAGTTTTTATAATGCTTAAGCTAGGGCAATTAGTGTGCCCATCACCCAAATAGGGTTCATTGTACTTATTAGGCAGGTTTTTATCCCTCACAAACACCTGCCTCCCTGCTTCTTGGTTTCCAGTGACTTTTACTTCTCTCTGTGCCCATGTGTGCCCACTGAGTAGTTCCAAATTATTACATGTCATGTTTGTTTTTCCATTCCTGACATACTTCACTTAGGCTATGGTCTCCAGTTCCATCATAATTGCTGCAAAAGACAATAATTCATTCCTTTTTATGGCTGAGTAGTACCTCATGGTATATATATACACCAAATTTTGTTAATCTACTGATGAATTGGTGGGCACTTGGGTTGATTCCACATCATTGCAATTGTGAATTGTGCTGCTATAAACTTTCGAGTGCAGGTGTCTTTTTGAGAAAATGTCTTTTTTTCCTCTGGGTAGATACCCAGTAGTGGGATTGCTGAATCAAATGGTAGGTCTATCTTTAGTTCTTTGAGAAATCTCTGTACCATTTTCCATAGAAATTGGACAAATTTGCAGTCCCACCAACAGTAAAGAAGCATTCCTTTCTTTCTGCATCCATGCCAGCATCTATTGTTTTTGGAGTTTTTGATAATAGCCATTCCAGAGTAAGGAGTAAGGTAATATCTCTCTGTGGTTTTAATTTGCATTTCCCTGATGATTAGTGATATTGAGGATTTTTTCATATTGGCTATTTGTCTATCTTCTTTTGAAAAGCCTCTATTCCTGTCTTTTGCCCACTTTTTAATGCGACTGTTTTTTTCTTGCTGATTTCTTTGAGTTCTTTGTAGATTCTGGATATTAGACCTTTATCAGATCTATAGTTTGTGAATATTTTCTCCCATTATGTAGGTTGTCTATTTGCTCTATTGATTATTTCCTTTGCTGTGCAGAAGCTTTTGTATTTAAGCAAGTCCCATTTATTTATTTTTGTTGTTGCTATAATTGACTTTGGGGTCTTAGTCATAAATTCTTTGCCTAGGCTGATATCTAGAAGAGTTTTTCCTACATTTTCTTCTAGAACTTTTATGGTTTCATGCCTTACATTTAAGTCTTTTACCCATCTTGAACTAATTTTTGTAAGTGGTGAGAGAGATCCCATTTCATTCTTCTACATGTGCCTATTCAATTTTCCCAGCACCATTTATTGAATAGGGCTTCTTTTCCCAAGTGTATGTTATTGTCTGCTTTGTTGAGGATCAGTTGGTTGTAGGTAGATGGTTTTATTTCTGGGTTCTCTGTTCTGTTCCATTGGTCTATGTCTCTATTCTTCTACCAATACCATACTGTTTTGGTTACTATATTTGAAGTCTGGTAATATGATGCCTCCAGATTTGTACTTTTTACTTAAGATTGATTTGGCTATTTGGACTCTTTTTTGGTTCCAAAAGAAGCATAGAATTATTTTTTCTAGATCTGTGAAATATGACATTGGTATTTTGGTGGGGATTGCATCTGTAAATCTGTAAATCACTTTGGGCAGTATTAACATTTTAACAATGTTGATTCTACCAATCCATGAGCATGATGTGTTTTTCCATTTGTTTGTGTCATCCATGATTTCTTTCATCAGCATTTTGTAGTTCTCCTTGTAGAGATCTTTCACCTCCTTGCTTAAGTTTTTTATTTTCTTTGTCACTATTGTGAATCATATTGAGTCTCTGACTTGACTCTCAGCTTGACTTTTATTGGTATATAGAAATACTACTGATTTATGTACATTGATGTTGTAACCTAAGACTTTGCTGAATTTAATTATCAATTCCAGAAGTTTCTTGGTGGAGTCTTTGGGATTTTCTAGATAGGAGATCATATCATGAGCAAAAAGCGATAGCTTGACCTCCTCTTTCCAAATTCAGATATCATTTATTTCTTTCTCTTGTCTGACTTCACTGGCTAGGACTTCCAGTACTATGTTGAGTAGTAGTGGGGACAGTGGGCACCCTTGTCTTGTTCTAGTTTTAGGGGGAATGTTTTCAACTTTTTCCCATTCACTATGATGTTGGCTGTGGGTTTGTTACATATGGCTTTTATAATTTTTACATATCTTCCTAGTATATCTAGTTTTTTGAGGGTTTTTAATCAGTAAATGGTCCTGGATTTTATCGAATGCTTTTTCTTCATCTATTGAGATGATCATATGGTCTTTGTTTTTGCTTCTGTTTATGTGGTGAATCACATTTATTGACTTATGTTTGTTGAACCATCCTTGCATCCCTGGGATGAAGCCCACTTGTTCCTGGTGGATTATTTATTTATTTTTTGATGTCCTGTTGAATTTGGTTTGCTTGCATTTTATTGAGGATTTTTGCATCTATGTTCATAAGGGATATTGGTCTGTAGTTTTCTTTTTTTGTTGTATCCTTTCCTGGCTTTGTTATATCAAGGTGATACTGGCTTCATAGAATGAGTTGGGAAGGATTCCCTCCTTCTTTAGGTTATGGAATAAATTCTGCAGTATAAGTACCAGCTCTTCTTTTTAGGTCTGGTAGGATTCTGCTGTGAATCAGTCTTGTCTAAGGCTTTTTTTGGTGGAAGATTTTTTAAATTACTGCTTCAATCTCACTGCTCATTATTGGTCTGTTCAGGAGTTCTATTTCTTCCTGATTGAGTCTTGGGAGATTGTGTATTTCCAGGAATTTGTTCATTTCTTCTATGTTTTCTAGTTTATGTGTATAGAGATTTTCATAGTATTCATGGATGATATTTTCTATTTCTATGGTATCAGTTGTAATATATCCTTTTTGATTTCTGATTGAGCTTATTTGTGTCCTTTTCCTTCTATTCTTGGTTAATCTGAAAAGAGGTCTATCAATTTTGTTTATCTTTTCAAAGAACTTTTTGTTTCATTGACCCTTTGTATTTTTTTTTTGTTTGTTTGTTTCCATTTCATTTAGTTCTGCTCTGACCTGTGATTAATTTTTTTCTTCTGCTGGCTTTGGGTTTGGTAAGTTCTTCCTTTTCCAGTTCCTTTAGATGTGACATTAGGTCGTTAATTTGTGATGTTTCTGTCTTTTTGATGTAGGCATTTAAGGCTGTGAATTTTCCCCTTAGGACTTCTTTTGTTGAATCCCATAAATTTTGATACCCTTTGTTATTCAGTTTGTGGAATCTTTTGATTTCCATCTTTTTTTTTCTTTTTTTGAGACAGAGTGTTGTTCTGTTATCCAAGTTAGAGTGCAGTGGTGTTATCATAGCTCAATGCAACCTCAAACTCCTGGGCTTAAGCAATTTTCCTGCCTCAGCCTCCTGAGTAGCTGGGACTACAGGCATGCACAACCACACCCAGCTAATTTTTCTTTCTTTCGTAGGGATGGGGGTTGCATTGTTGCTCAGGCTGGTCTCAAACTCCTGACCTCAAGCAATTCTCCCACCTCGGCCTCCCAGAGTGTTAGGATTACAGACAATTTCCATCTTTATTTCATTATTGACTAAATAATCATTCATCAGTAGGTTGTTTAATTTCCATGACTTTGTGTGGATTTGATTGTTTCTCTTGGAATTGATATCTAGTTTTATTCCACTGTGGTCTGAGAATATCTTCTCATTGTGGTATGATTTTGATTTTTTTGAATTTGTTGAAATGTGTTTTGTGGTCTAAGATATGATAAATCTTGGAGAATGTCATATGTGCTGATGAGAAGAATGTATGTTCTGCAGTTTTTGGGTAGAATGTTCTGTAAATGTCTGTTAAGTCCATTTGTTTTAGGGTCCCATTTAACTCCAGTGTTTATTTATTTTCTGTTTGGATGATCTGTCCAGCTAGTCACTGGGGTGATGAAGTCCCTGGCAATTATGATGCTACTGAGTATCTCTTTGCTTAGATCTATCTTAGATATGCTTTATGAATCTAGGAGCTCCTGTGTTAGGTGCATTTACATTTAGGATTGTTGTGTCTTTTTGTTTAATTTCTCCCTTTATGACTACATAGTGATCATCTTTGTCTTTCTTTACCATTGATGATTTAAAGTCAATTTTATCTGACATGAGAATGGCTACCTGCTCCCGTTTGGGTTCTGTTTGCGTGGAATATTTTTTTCCATCCCTTCACCTTGAGTCTGTGTGAGTCCTTGTGGGTTAGATGTGTTTCTTGGAGACAGCAGATAATTAGGTTGTGTTTTTTCCTCCATTCAGCCAGCCTATTTCTTTTCAGTGGGGCATTCAGACCATTAACTTTGAATGATAGAATTGATATGTGGGATGTTCTTCTGTTCATCATGTTGGGCAGTACTTTATTGCTTTGTTTTCCCTCTTGTGCAGTTGTTTTATATGAGCTGTGAACTTTAGCTTTTGGGTGATTTTACACTGGTGGGTATGTATTGTGCTGATCCATCTATGATGCAGTTCTGATTATTTCCTGTAGGGCAGGTCTGGTCATAACAAATTCCCTCCATGTTTGCTTGTCTGGAATAGTCTTTATTTCCTCTTCATATTTGAAACTTAGTTTTGCAGGATACAAAATTCATGGCTGGCAGTTTTTCTGTTTAAGAAAACTGAAGATGGAGCCTCAATCCCTTCTGGCCTGTAAGGTCTCCACTGAGAATTCTGCTGTTAGCCTGATGGGTTTCCCTTTGTAGGTTAGTTGTTGCTTTCATCTCGCTGCTTGTAGAATCTTGTCCTTCATTTTGAGTTTGGCCAGGTTGATTACTATGTGTCTTGCAGATGTCCTATTTGCTATGAATCTTCCTGATGTTTGCTGACCATTTTGTATTTGAATGTCTGACTCTCTGTCTATACCAAGGAAGTTTTCCTCAATAATTCCCTTGAGTAGACTTTTTATGCTTTTTGCTCTTTCTTTTTCTCCCTCAGGTGTACCTATAATTCACATATTAGTTCACTTTGCATAGTGCCATATTTCTCTTAGTGATTGTTCAGTCTTTTTTTCTCTCTTCTGCATTGGTTAATGGCTGGGTTATGTTGAGAGTCTTGTTTTAAAGCTGGTAGTCTTTATTCTCCTTGGTTTAGCCTGTTATTGAATTTTTCTGCTGTATTTTGAAATTCCATAAATGACGCTTTCATTTCTTTAAGTTCTGTTACATCCTTTGTTAAGTTGCTTAGCTCTTTAGTGACTTTTCCATTTTGTTCATTGTTTTCTGACATAGTTTTTTGGCTTCCTTTTGTTGGCTTTCAAATTTCTCTTCAATTCCATTCATCTTATTTGCCATCCATATTCTGAATTCCAATTCTAACATTTCAACAATTTCCTTTTTTTGGAGTCCACTACTATAGCTGTATTGTGATCCCTTGGGGGTGTTGAACTGTTTTGTTTTTTCGTGTTGCCAGAGTTCTTTTGCTGGTTTCCTCTCATATGAATCCTCTTCTCTCAGCTCAGGGATGATAGGTTTGCAGGGCTCATGTTCTCCTTTCCTGAATACTCTCCTACTTAGTGAGAAGAAAATGAGGTACCTAGATGGCACCTTTGTGTCCTAGTTAGGAATGTTGACCCTGCAGGGGAGGGGCAGGTGCACTGAGAGTGTGTAGTGCAGCCATTGGATCATTGTTTGAAGTTTAAGTTGGGTGCTGGGTTAGACCCTTTCCACAGAGGCTGGCATTGTGGGGATTGCTCTGCCCAGGGTCTCCCTGCAGAGCTGACAGTGGCAGCTGGGTGAGGCTATCTAGGCAGTGGTCATGGGTGTCCATGCTGTTGGCATTTGCTCAAACCAGGTCTGGGTGTAATGTTGGCTTGAGGTTGGGGGGGTCACTGATGGAGCCTTGGAACTCAGGGCAGTTCCATGGTCCTGGAGGCAGCACTGGAGCCTCAGGTGGACAAAGCCACAGTCCCAGCAACTGTGGCAAAGACTTGGGGGTGGAGTCTGAGGCATGGGCACAGCAGGAGCCTCAGACCTAGGACTGTTACCTGCAGGTAGGATAAGAGCTGTGTGGGCAGGGCCATGGCATCAGACCACAGCATGGGAACTTCAGATGTTGAGCCATGCAGGTGGGGGTAGTTCCAGTGGTGCAGGCCTCACAGAGGCAGAGACCTGAGGGTAGAGGCTGATCCAGTGGCACTGAGACTGTGGATGCCAAGTTGTGCAGGTAGGAGGTGGATCCCACAGCATGAGAGGCAGAGCTACATAGGTAGAGGACTGATCCAGAGGCACTGAGACTGTGGATGCCAAGCTGCAAGCCTTCTCAGGTGGTGTCTGTGGCACCTGAGGCACCCCCTCTGCTCAGATCCCATATTGTGGTGGAGGGGCGCTTGGCACCCAGTCACAGGGCACAGCATGGGGGAGTGTCCACTCTGCCCGCTCCCTCCCCAGACCAGTGGGGGCTATGCAAAGGTTGCTGTTGTAAAGCTGAGCCCCGTGCGGAGCTGGCACTGAGCATCTGCAGGCTCAGAATGGTGTCAATGGCAGAAACCCGGGATCAGTATCCACCAAATCCCTGCTGCACCTGCTATCCAGTGCAATGTTTCTGCACAGACTCCAAGAAGCTCCCTAATCAATCCAGATATCTGTGGTGGTGGAGGAAGCAACTCTGGCCACAGTGTCTGTGGGGTGAGTGTGGCACCCCAGGTCTCTGTCCTCCTGACCCTCCCCACATGTGGACGTCCCCCCACTGATGCCTTCTATCTTGTTGAATGAATCGCCCGGTCACCTTCTCCTTCACCCTGAATGTCCCCTGTCACTTCTTTGGAGTTTAACAATGTTATTTCCAAGAAGAGCCAAATGTAGGTAGGCATCTGCCTGAAACTTTCGATCCACTCCTTGAGAGTGGCATGCACACGGGCTGCTTTTAGTCTGCCATCTTCTCCAACCTCTATATGTGTATTTTTAAAAAAATTTTTTCATTATGGTCTATTACACATAACACTTACCATTAATGACATTAAGTACATTAACAGTATTATGTAGACATCACCACCATCTAGTTCCAGAACATTTTTGTGACCCCCAAAAGGAAATCCTGCATCCACTAAGTTGTTACCTCCATGCCCCCATACCCCAGCTGCTGGCAACCAATAATCTGCTTTCTGTCTCTATAGATTTGCTTACCTGGCATATTTCTTATTAATGGAATCATACAACATGTGACCTTTTGTGTCTGTCTTCTTTCACTTAGCAGAATGTTTACGGGGTTTTTAAGGTGTATTTAAGAACATAGAGATTATTTGTTTAATTTTTAGAAATGAGAAGGGTCTTATTAGGAGAATTATACATGAAAAGTGAGATAGTTTCAAAGATATAAATGTTTTTGGACGTGAGTGCCATAGATTTATAGATGTATATATATAAAAAAATCACAATATCTGTGTGTATATATACACATAAAAGCCATCACAATCCATAATCATCATGAAAGATGGAAACAGTAACTACTGTTAATTGAATGATACTAACTTTCAGGCATGACACCAGATGCTTTAAATGTAATTTGGATTGAAAAAAATAATAATTAAAAAATTTTCCTTGTATATGAAGTTTCAGGATTATATTTCATCTTATAAAGGCCTAACAGCTTTATCTTGAGTTATGAATCCTTTTCATGATAGTGATGTCTGACACTTTCAAGGTGTATCTTTTCACTTCCCACCAATCAGATCTTTGAATATCATGTGTAATTTGGGACTAATGTTACAGAACTGACTAATGAAAGAAAGAGAATTTATTTTGAGCCTATGTTACATCAAACGTTACTAAAGTAAATAAATTTTGCAAACCAAGTTTCTTTATCTCAAGTGTTTCCAGTTTAAGGATATCAAAATTTTTAGTTATTCATTCATATTATTAAAATTTAATCTATTATTTTGGTATAATGTTCACACTTCCCTTCACAATTTTGATGAACTATTAACACTTGGCAGCTTTGTGTTTGGGGAAAAGATATGGTTTAGTAAATAAGAAAAAAGGAATAGATATTATTGCCAAAAACTTTTGTTGTGTTTCTTTCCATATTTGTCCTCAGTAGGAAAGTTGGGCATGTAAATAAAACTATTCCAATAATTATTTTCAGTATTTTCAAATTTTTCTCAATGCTAAATCTTGTTAACACAATTTTAAATTTTAACTCATGTTTAAATTTTCAGAGATTTAAACCACTTACTGTCTTTTGGGAATGTTTTAATTCATGAAGACTTACATGTTATATCATTTACCATGAAATGTTAGATGTTGAAAATTAAAAGAAAATTGTTCCACTTTGGAAAAGTTTTAGTGAATTAAATATTGTATGTCCAAGACAAAATTAAATTGTGTTTGGAATGATGTCTTCCTTCTAAGCAATCCAGATAATTCTTAGCCAGCTGTTTATTGATTTGGAGATTGTCCAAGAAGCTGTGTGGAGGCTGTTAACTGCACTGTAAAGCTGGAGAGGAATTAACTTCTTTTAAAAACCATCATCGAATATTGCAGCATCATTTAGGATGGTTCTTGAGAGTAACAGATGAAACGTTTGCTGCTTCTGCATCAAATGAAATTTTAAAAGTCCACAATTTACTCTTAATTACCTGAGTAGTACATATACAATCTACCAAAATCAGAATTAAAAGGAAAATGTAATCAGTCATTAGATATTTTGCTTTTTGGGGAGAGAACACCATTCATTTTAATATTTTTATATTTATAGATATATGGGATTATGCATACATATTTAAAAGTATTTGGGTATAGGTAGGGTATCATCATAGGCAAAACATAAGTTGCCAAATTTTGGTGTGTTTTCCCTTTCATACAAATATTTGGCAACCTGTGAGTGTTGCCTTCTATTTAAATATGTAAACTTGAGGAAATTCATAACTTTTGAATGCAAATCCTAGAGTGGGTGTAGCACAATGTTGATACTAAAACTTTTAGAAATATATATGATTATTTCATTTCCACATTATAGTTTTACCCTGGCCCATTTCTGCATCTATGGATATAGTCCTTTCTCTGTAAAATTAGCTTACTATTTATACTTAAATACTTTCATGACAAAAATTATTTTAACTGATGAGAACACATGGAGTAAATTGTCTTTACCAACGCCATATTATAGGGCAAGAGCAAAAACTGAAATACTCCAAATTTTCATTCAGGCCTTGAGCTCTCAAAACAATTCAGCCTGATACACAATGTACTGCTTCCTACAAGTGACAAGCGATAGCATCTCAAAGGCAAGGGTCTCTTTTATGGAGGCAGATTATTTTCTCTCAGGTACTATGCCCATCTACCAGCTGAATACCATTGAGCAACTGCTGTTGAAACCATGTGGAAAAGGTTCAGCAGATCCCTGCCCAAATCTCTGACATTCAAAATTATGACATAATAAATTTTTTTTTGTATAAGCCATTAAGTTTTGGCATATTTTGTTATGCAGCAATAACTGGAATAGAATTAGTTAACTGGAAGTGGATGCTGCTTTAAGAAGAAAACTTAAAACATGTGCCATTGACTTTGGGACCAGGCAGCAGGCAGAAGTTTGCAAGCCCTTGAGGATATTGTTGTGATGGCTAAAGAGATGAGGAAGAAATTGTTATTAGAGGATGGGAAAAAAAATCCACCTCTATATTGTGGGGAAGAAAGTTTGGGAACACTGTCATTTCAGTAATGTGGAAAATAAAAAATGCAGCTAATGAACTGTTGCATTTGGCTAAGGAGATTTCCAGGAAAAATCTTTAAAATTTCACTTCACTTTTTTATGGGTGCAGGGTAAAGATCTTTTCAAGGATGTTTGCTAATGACACCCTTGTTTGTACTTCAGAAAGATTGAAAAGTGGCCTCATACATTTTCTAGACTAGATTAGAATGTTTCTAAGACTCCTAAGAGTATTATCCCTAAGAATCTTGATTCCCAGCCCAAGGTGGAGAATCATAGGAAGCTTACAAAAATGTCAAGATTATTAGACTAGTGGAAGCACCATCAACTTCAATTGAAATGGACAGGGACAGTTTAAAATGCAAAGAGCTTGCAAAGTTCCCTAATTTCTATGAGAAGGAAGTTGTATAAAAAGGCTACTCAATAGCACATATGGTCTATTTTTTATAGAAAAGGAAAGATGACTCAGAAGGTGGAATGAAGAGACCAGGTGGTGAATTCAAGATCCACCAAACAATCATTTTCAGGAAGTGGGACTGGGCCCTATCGTGTAACTGGAAGGATATGCTTTCCCAGACTTTAGAATTGCTATGAACCAGTGACTACTGTATACTTCCCATCACCCCTCTCCTTTCGAATGGGAGGGTCTATTGCAGTTATCCTATGCTGCATCACCTTTGTATGTTGACTGTATGTGGGATGGAAAACATGTTCTTGAATTCACAGGTCTTTTGATCAAGAGGAAGCATAATCAAGATTCACCCTTTAGGATCCTCATTTACTTGGACCTGATTTAGATAGCATGATTCTAGACTTCAAGACAATGTCATAATGGGGTCAGAGAGCTGTGGTCATTAGGGAGTGGTGTGTGCATGTTGCATGTTGGAAGAATGTAAATAATATGTCCACAGAGGGAAGATTGTGTCAGATTAAAGATGGCCTCTGGGTCATAAGAAGACTTGCAGCTTGCCCAGTCTCTTAAAATATTCTGGGACAAAGCTGGCTACCATGTAAAAAGTTAGATACCCCTGAGAAGCTATGTTGGAGGAGCCACATGTAAGAACTCTGGTCAACAATCCCAGCTGGGTCCAGACTTCCAGCCATCCTCACTAAGGCACCAGGCACACGAATGAGGCCATTTTGAACACTTCAGACAAACTGATACTCCAGCTGAATGAAAGCAAATGGTTTAAGTCAATGACAAGTGGAGAAGTCACCCAGCCAATCCCTGCCCAAATTCCTTATCCACATGCAAAACCTAATAAAATGGTTGTTGTTTTAAGCCATTATATTGTTAACGTTGTTGTTTTAATTTTTAAAAATTCAGATAGAGTTTACATATACAGTTCTACCAAATGTATAGAGGTGTGTAACCACCACCACAGGCAGGATACAGAACAATATTCTCACCCACAAATATTCCTTGTGTTGCCCCTTTGTACTGAAACCATCTCCACACCTATCCTCTCAATGGAGTGATCTGTTCTTCATCTCCATTGTTTTGCTTTTCTAGAATGTAATATAAATGAAATTATATAATACTTTAACCTTTTGAGCCTGGCTTCTTTTACTTAGCTTAAATATTATGTGTACCAGTTTATTCTTCTTAATTGTTGAGTAGTATTCCATTGTATGGGCATACAACAACTGTTTATTTGCTCACTGATGGACTTTTGGTGTTTTTCCAGTATTCTGTGACTATGGATAATGCTGCTGTGCATATTTGTATACAGGTTTTTATGTGAGCACAAGTTTTTACTTCTCTTAAGTAAATATCTAGGGGTGGGATTACTGGGTCATATTAAATATATACTTACACTTAGAAAAAAATGCCAAACTGTTTTCTAGAGTGGCTGTACAATTTCACTCCTACCAACAATATATGAGAGCTACAGTTGCTCTGCATTCTTACCAGTATTTGGTATTCTTAGATTTTTAAAGAAATTAATTTAAGCTTTTCTAATCTGTGTGTAGTGGTAACTCATTGTGGTTTTAATTTGCATTTTACTGATGGCTAATGATGTTGAGCAGAATTTTGTGCTTATTTGCAATTTGTATATCTATCTCTTTTTAGCAAAATGTTTATTTGTTAAATCATTTGCTCATTAAAAATATATATTTTTTTACTCTTAAGTTTTTAGAGTTCTTTATGTATATTCTGGATACACGTTCTTTGCGAGATATGAGGTTGGCAAACATTTTTTTTCACAGCATATAGCTTGTCTTTTCTTTCTGTTAACAGCATCTTTCATAGAACAAAGTTTATGATAAAGTTCACTTTATCTATTATTTGTATTTTTTATATTGTGCTTTTGGTGTTATATCTAAGAACTCTTTGCCTAATCCAAGGTGACAAAGCTATTCTCTTATGTTTTTGTTTTCTTCTAACAATTTCACAATTTTAGGTTTTATATTTAGGTTTGTGGTCCACTATGAGTTAATTTTTGTATAAGGTATGAGTATGTATTGAAGTTCATTTTTTTCTTTTCTATGGATGACAAATTGTTCCAACACTATTTGTTGAAAAGACTAGAATTACACTTCCTTATGGTGCATAACCTAGGAAGAACAGATCTAAAACTGCATGATGTAAGAGATTATTTGTTTGTATCTGACTTTTCATCTTCAAATCAAAATAGACAAAATTTTCTTTTTCTCAGACACACAGAATGGTTGGCATTAGCTAGAAATTCCCCAGCATAATTTTTGTAAGAGTGATGATTTAAAATACAAAAACAGAAAAAACAAATACGACAAAACACAATAAATCTCAACAATTTTGTTTTTAAAAGAAAAAAAGAAAAAATAATAATTAAAAATTTTATGAAATGTTCTTTGCTAGAAAGCTGACAAGCTAAATTGAATCAGTGGTTCAATATTTGTGTGGATATTGACTGGGGACTTACCTAATTCATGTGGGGCTAAGAAAATGTATTGTTCAATTTTTTTAATAAGCTATTTTGAGAAATGCGATTTGAAGAATAAGAACACTAAAGCTTGCTTCGAGTATTAAATTGTTCAGATTGAAATAAGTTTTATAACATATTCCACAATAACTGTGGTACTAAAAATTGTCAAGGGCAAACAATTTAGCCCTGATAAGTAATAAGAAATAGAAGCCTCAGAAAGGAGAGAGGATTACAAAAATATACTGCATTCTGAATCAAATAGCCACTAGGTTTTTACAGGGCAAGACACTGCTAAATTCATGGAGAAAAAAAATCTCTCTCTCTTTTGTTTCAGATGTTTGCTTTTTCCTCTCTGTTTTGAGAGTAAAAGAAAGTTGGAAATTCAGACTTGCAATATGAGCCATTTGCAAGTTGTAAACGTCTTAGGATCACAGCAGACAAATGACAGCTTTTAAAGCCTGTCTCCTGGTGTTTCATCACCTTTCCTAGGACATAAATTACTGGGAGGGAAATGCTGTGAATACATCATTACTTTTTTTGAGATGTGCTGGTCCTTGTGAAACCCACTCTGTGTCCCAAGGAGCAGAGGTGATGGGAAAGGATGATTTCATAGAAGAGAGATGCAAGCTTCTTGAAGGCCCATTCTTTGGCTTGTTTTGTTTTAATTTACTCTTCCCATTTCGTAGCAGCAAGAAAGAACAACCTATTTGATTATATGAAACTCCATATATGTTGTGTAATAAAAGTATTTCTTAGGGTAATCCAGAAATAAAGTATTTTCTCCTTTCTAATTTTATACTTACAGAAAAGTTGCAAAACGAGTAGAATTCCTATAAACGCTTCATACAATTTGCCCTAATGTTAATATCTTATATAATCATAGAGTTTTTAAAACCAGAAAATTAACATTGATACAATATTATTAATTTACCTACAGACATATTTTGAGTTTCATGAGGTTTCCCTCTAATGTCCTTTTTTTTTTTTCCTGGTCTAGGATCCAGTCTAGGATACCACATTGCATTTAGCTGTCAACTTAGTCTCCTCCAATTTGTGACAGTCCTTCAGTCTTTTTAATTTTTTTCTTTCATGCTCTTGACACTTTTGAAGAATCCCAGCCAGTTATTTTGTAGACTGCCCCTCAGTTTGTGTTTGTCGGATATTTTCTCATAATTCAACTGGTTTTACTCATTTTTATCAAGAATGCCACAGAAAGGACACTGTGCCCTTCTCATTGCATCTTCTCAATGGCATATGATGTTGATATGTCTCATGAGTGATGTCAAGCTTCGTCACTTGGTTGAAGCAGTGTCTGCAGGATGATTCATGGTATAAAGCTGTTGTAAAGTTTATTTGTTATTGTTTGCATGACATTTTTGGTTTCCGCCTCACCTTTTCATCTTGGTTGATTTCAACTCTTCTTATAGACATTTAGGGCACTTTTAAAAACATTTTGTCATTTCTGAAATTGGAATGTTACATACAATAGATGCTTAGAGTTAATTTAGTGTTTCTGTAATTTTAAGTTGAAAAACTAACACAAATTATGATGTATCTTAAAAGTAACAGCACTTTAGGATGATGTGTACTCACAGGAAGAATGAAATCTTAAAATGGAAGAATTTAGGTCTATCAGGGTTACAGCCAGAATTTATTTTTTACATAATTGTAATCAGACTACATATACTATGTGTCCTCCTGTGATGTGTTCTATTATTGGTCACCAAATGTTCTGGCTTCTCTCTTTGTGGTTCTTTTTTTGAAGCGGAATTATATATCCCTGCCTTGCTGAACTCAGGAGTGGCCACGTGACCCAAGAGGTAAATATGAGAGAATGAGACAATGGAGAGGTAGGGGTGGTAGTGGAAGGAAGAGTAGTTGAGGAGGGAACAGCAAATGCAGAGGAATAGAGACTAAATAAAGTATGGCATAACTGAAAAAGTAAAAGTTCACAGCGCATGTCTGGAAGGCAGAGTGGGTTAGGAGATGGGGTGGGGAGAGAGATCAGTCTGAAGACTTAAGATGAGACAGATTATATGGCTATTGTGAGCCATAGGAATTTGAATTTTGCTCCAAGAGGAAATAATTGAGAGCCAATGAGAGAGCAGAAAAAGGAGAAGATCTTGTTTGAACTTTAGAAAGATCCCTGTAGCTTCAGGGTAAAGATTGAGTTGGCAGTCAGGCAGGAGCGGGGTTAGATTCTATGGCTGTTCCTGTGTGGTAGTGAGAGGCGATCTGCACAGTGGCGAAAAAGTGGCAGATGTGAGAAGCACTTGGGAGGTGGAATTATTGTGACTTTGTGATTCATTAGATATTGCATATAAGAGAGGAAGAGATGGGTCCTCAATTTTCTGCTATCTCACTGAGATAGCAAACAAGTGAAGAAGCAGATTTGGATACAGTGAGATTCAGGAATTGTGCAATTGAGGAAGATAACCAGTTCAGATATTTGAGAAACCAACTTATTAACTAAATTATCAGTGTGCAGTTAATTGTCTCTTCAACATCATAGAATATGCATATGCTGTTTCAAACACTATGTTCCAAAGTTATTTAGATTTGTTTTTTACTTCCCCATCCCTTTCACGTGGAGATGCTTGGGCTATAGCTTGATTTAAAAATTGCCACTCTATCTATACATGGCCATAAAACCAAGGCTGAGGATAACATACATAGAGAGGATTTGTATATGAAAGGCAGTGCCTCTGATTGAACCCTAAGAATGGGCAGCTTTCAAGAAATAGAAAGGAGAAAAGAAGACTACATAAACATTTAGGAAGGAGTGGTCAGAGAGTTATAAAATCAGGGGATGGTTGGATCAGAGAAACGCAAGCCAAAGAGTTTTCAAGAAAAGCATGATCCACCATGGCAGCTTCTACAAAAAGGTCAAGAAAGTTAAAGCTTAAGCAGTTTATTGTGGTCATTGAATACTTTGGGAATAGCAATTATAGTGAAGCAATTGGAGAGAATCCAGGTCAAGAAAACAGTATTAGGTACGGAATTGGAGAATGGGATCATGTACAACCATTTGAAGAAATTTGGCTGTGAATGGAGTGAAAGACGTATGGGAACGGCCAGAAATGGGCATGTTGTCCCGGGAAAGCTGTAATTTTAGGAGGACAATTAGTAAATGGAAATGTTGAAGAAAGAGGACACATAAAAAAGGAGAGGTGAGAATACACTGAGTGTGGTCCTAGAGTAAAAAGGATTTGATCTAGAAAAAATTGGAAACTAATCTTACGTATAATCTTATCAATATATTAGCAGCAATCTGGTGTGGGTATAGGTTAGTTCTTAGGTAGGTAGATAAAGGAGTTCCTGTGTGCTGGTTTCTACTTTCTGTGTAAAGACAGAAGTCAGGTCATTTCTTGAGACTAAGAGGAGAGGTTTGGCAGTTTGAGGACAGTTATGTTCTATGTGCAAGGCTGAACTAAACCTCTGTTTGATCTGTATTGTAACATATCTACTTGTACTGCAGAAACTAGAAACATAGAAAAATATTAAAGCTAGGGATCTTTATGTGATTTCTGTTTCATCAATCACATGCACTTCTGTGACATTGTGGCAAAGCCATGACCTGCTCATTCTGAGTTTTGGCTTGCAAATGGAGTTACGGGGTTATGGTAATATTGAGTTGTTCTGAAGCAGTGTCCATTTTCTGTCCTGAGTTTCATGCTTGTTGAAAGAATAAATGTAGATTATTTAGAAATAGTTGTAATTGTGGCTCAGTTACTATGATGGTTTTCTGATTTCTAGATTTCAGCAGTGTGTCCTTGGGGCCAACTCTTCAAATAGCAGTTTCCTGATTTCCAAACTTCCTGACTCAGGTCGGGGTGACAGTTTTGCTTACAAGCCAAATCTGTGGTATAATCCTTCTCCCTCAACTTTCCAGTAATTTTATAAACATCTGATTCCCAGTAACATTAATAAATCCCTTTCTGTGATGTGGCTGGAATGGTTTCTGTTACAATCACTGAACGTCAACTAGAGCAATATTTGTCACCAGAGATAATTATGGAAACAGAAACTTTGGACTGTCCCGTTGGCCTGTTTGTGTTTGAAGGCCAATGCATATCTGAATCCATTAAAAGACGACAGGAAACTAGTAGTGCATAGAAACCCTTGGCAAAATTAGTTGAATTTTTTTACCCATGGCCACCTGAAATGAAGTATGTGATTTTGCAAACCAAGTACTGAAAGCCATAGCAAAGAATAATGTCATAAGCATGAGGGATTCAAGCACTGAGAGATGGGATGCCTACTTCTGATTGTACTAAACAACTCAAAGAGAAAACAAAATCTGGTGCAGAAATTTAAATTCTTATGTTAAGGCATGGTCAGAGAACCACAGATTTTCCATAACTCTTCTGAAGGAGCATCTTATCTCCTCTATCTTTGTGGATGAGGATGTTATGGCTGAAAACTAGATGCAAATGATGAATCCATGGGTTACTAAACTAAAAAGTACATTTTATTCACTCTCTTGCAGAATGAAGTATATGAGTGTTAGTTCCTTGAATGGGAAAGAGTGAAACTTTAAATATTAGAATGGTAAAATTGGGAAGATTTAGAAAATTCCAAGTATGCTGAGCAACAAAATTCTAATGCTCCTGTGTTAGCAGAAGCAGCTGTTCCTCCCAAGTATGATGAAAAGTATGCCCATTTTTCTTATACCCCACCTTTACCATCTATCATTGACCTCAGACCTATAACTAAAGTAGATCTCTGAAAGCAGCCAGGGAGCCAATCCCAAGAGGTTGCAACCAATCCCAAGAGAAATTTTATGTCCTAAGCAATTGTTAGACTTTCCTAATTTATTTGTGCATAAATACTTATATATGGAATAGATTCTGAGAGTGCCAGACCATGGATTGTGAAACAAAATTTTAGAATTGGTTACATTTATTGATATGAGTGTGTTTACAGACATTCTGGTTGCAGTGTTAGCTTAGCTAGCTAGGGGTGGTCCAATCGGTTATTTGGTTACCTGAAAGCTGGGCCTAACAGAGCCTATGCTGAATGAAGTTGATATACCATAAATTTCTTAGTCTGTTACAGAAGAGCTATCCAAAGACTTAGGGAATAAAATACATAGAAATGGATTTAACATGTGTGACCAATTCATTCTCTTTTCCCAACTATGTGCCCTAAGAGGGCCCATTTACCAAGCGATTAGAAAATACACTGATGAATGAAAGGCCAGCATCGTAAAAAAAAAAGCACTGTGATGGCTGTCCTCTATAAGTTGGAGATATTGCCACTGAAATGAGCTCCCAGATTTCAATGGTGGTGACAGTTGCCAGGGTGATAGATAAAACTTATCAGTATTTAGTTCCAGAGGCAAAATAGACATGGTTGCCATAAATGGAGCAGAGTTGGAGTGGTATTCAGAATATGTAAAGCATAGTGGTCTTTGATGGTAAATGGCTGATCAAGAAGAGGTCAATAGACTTGACATAAATAGGCATAAAAATGAAGCTGAGTAATAAAGGGCCCTGGACATCTCTAGGTTTGAAGCTACACTGATAGGTAAGTTGATCTTCAAGTTCATGGGGAAAGTTTTCAGACAAAACTCAAAAATGTCTTATGAACTTTACCCCCAAGGGTCCATCTAGGGCATAGTTTCTAAGCAAAATTTACCCTTGTACCAGCTTATCCAAAAAAAGAGAAGTCTGTCTATCTATCTACCTACTAATTTTTAGTATATTACACCTTTATAGAACCTTTCTTTGGCTAAGCCATGGTATTGTAATGTCATATGTATGATGTATATTTCACACAGATTTGTTATCCCTGAAGAAGACTGGTACAATGAACTCTGTGGGAAATATTTTGAGAACAATTATATCAAATAATGAAAGACAGGATGCAACCATTGTTATATAAGTGAGATAAAAACATAAATCTCATCATAGCAGAAAAGGAAAGAAATATGGCCCTTGTGTCAGATATAAAATATAAACCTGAAACAAGTCCGAATGTATTTACAATTAGTATAGGTTGTGTGTGTGTGTGTGTGTGTGTGTGGCATATAAAGTTTGAAAGGTAACATACAAAAAGAAAAAAATTCATACAATAATAAAAGAGAGAACATAGTTTGTCCTTCAGTCCATGTGTATTAATAGTTTTGCAAGTAGCTAGGGACATAAAAATGTATTCTAACCTCCTCAGAATACCCATTGTTTCTCTCCCATTATGTGACAATATTGCTGTTACCTATCCTACTGAGCAATGAGCATAGAAATATTATTCTTGGGCAAATGTATGCATTAGTACCCTAACAAATATGTACTTTAGAGCACACATTCTCAAGGAGGACAATATTGTTCCCAAGGGAGCAAAAATTGGTTCTTTGTGGGCAAAAAATTTCTTACTCTTTTATGTATAATTCAGAGATACACAGAGAGTATATAAATAAATATACTGCCTATATGATGTATTAAAATTTCATGAGGAGGGCAATTAGGGAAGAAGATATCTAAAGCATCTCCTCGGGAAGTCATAATAAAAAAGTGATTGAGAAACACTGCTTTAGGGGAAACTGAAGAGAAAAAAGGGATGCAGAGTATATTCATTTCTTTTTATGTCTACTGTCAAATTTTGATTAATCATTTTAATCTTACAGTGCATGGATGAGGAATAGCAATTATCTTTATAGCTAGTTACAATATGATAAAAAGTAATATATATTTAGAATCAGAATTTTTAGCCTATTTAGTAGCTGCTTCTTGGGATGTGTATATCAAGCATATGATACAGGGTATATTAGCACAGTAAATGATCATTGGAAGACTAAGCAAGCAGAGACTACAAGAGGAACTGATGCGTATAAGAAATGACTCTAAAAGGGAGAAACAGTAAAAGAACAACCTAAAGCAAACAAAATGACTTCTATCACAGAAAAGGGTTAAATTTAGAGAAGAGAAAAAAATGGCGGTCTGGTAGAGGCCTCCTACCTCACCGCTCCCAGGGAAGGAGGTGAACAGCACGGATGGCTGCCTGCATGTGGATTGCTCACTCCAAAACCAGCATTGTGAAATTACGGAGAAGAAGTGTGGGACACTCAGCGCAAGAAAAAAGGTGACAGGGAGATACATTCACAAAGATCGGAGAGTGCGGGGAATACAATAGAGATCAGAGCATGGAAGGACGTACTCACCAGGTCAATGCAGTGCTACCTGAGCTGTAGGTGGTCATGCACCATCCCCACAGACTTCCCATCCACTCGGTAGGGACAAGCCTGGAGTTGGTGCAAAGTCATTGCATGAGACAGCACACTCTGTGGAGAGGAAGCAATTGTGGGAACCATATGGAACTCTCAGGTGCACTGTGCAGGGACTCCACAGGGCTGGGGAGGGACTGGGCTGAGATACAGCTTCCAGGGACAGTTCACTGGAATTTGGAGATGGGCACCTTGCCCGTGGAAGTCAGCGGGACCAGGGCACTGGAGTTGAATGGAAAGCAACGGGCTATGCCCTTGGTGGCTGCTGGCAATTCCCTCCGTGGGATCCAAGCAGGTTGAGGAGAGCTGTATTCACGTGGCTGACCTAAACCAGCGGGAAGCTGTTGTACATGTGATTGGCAGTTGGCTGCCATCTTTAAGGTCCCCTACCTGGAGCTGACTGTTAGCTAGGTCTCTGGCTTCACCCCATCCCCCACTGGGGGTTCTCCTGCCTGGGCATGACAGGCTACACCCTTGGAGGTCACAGACAGCTGCCTCTGTGGGCTCCAGGTGGGCAAGGACAGCTGCATTCCCTGTGCCAGCTGACCTATATCGGCGGGATCTTTGTGTATTGGAAACAGTTTGCAGCCCATCCATCTGGTCCTACCTCCCCAGCTCTGGCTGTCTCCTACGTGATTGGCCCTAGTGCCCGCTCTCCAGGTCCCCATCCCCCCCAATCCGGGAGAACAGTCATATTGAAGGTTGCTGTGCCATAGTGACTGAATTTGTATAAATCCTGGTTCCCATGGCAACCGAATGCCTCAGGTGCCACAGGCTAAACCAGAGGAGCTGCCCCCAACCCTACTCACTTTATTAGGGAGTTCTGGTTGATCCAAGTGTTCCATAAACTGCCACTATTCCCCCCAACCCTGGTGGTAGCATCTCCTTGGTGGAGACTTCTGGGGATAGAGAGGCCCGCCCGCCTCACCTAGGGGTCTAGTGGAGGAAAAGGGGTGCACAGTTGGAGATCCCCCTATCAGCCAGTGGCATGTGGAGACTCATATCAGTGGGCCAGACACACAAACTGTGGGGAAGCTCGAGAGCCCATCTTGGATAGAGAGGAAAGACAAGTGGTCCAATAGAAGGGGAAAGTGCCCAAGCTTGGGGACAGGGAAGAAAAAAGCCTAGCTAGAGACTTCAGCAATCACACCAGTTGGTCCCTCCCATCAGAAGCAGCCCTCCAAGCTTGGAGAGAGAGAGCTCTGAACTCCATAACAGTGGCCCCCACTAGCAGCTGGATAAGCAACCTCTGAGCTGCTCATTCACCCAAGCTCTCGCATTCCAGCTGCAAGCTATCTTGCTCCTCCCCACACCTCAGGGGAAAAAGGGTCAAAGTAACCCCTGGGAGCTACAAGGCCCCTTCCAAAGCTTGGGGCTTTCCTATACCCCACCTGGGGGACCGGAGCCTACCACATGCACAACATATTACTTAGGTAACTGGCTCCTCCACACAAACTACAGTCAATGATAGCAGGAACAACCCCACAGCTAAAAATATTGCCTTCCATCTCAAGCTATTATGGAGCAGTGGATTCATACCCTCAGGTACAAGCCACCAGCTTGGAGCTTAAGCTGGGGGAACAAACTCACTACACTAGACTGGGAAGAGGTGAAGACAACAGGTCAGAGGTAACCCAAGAGGTCCACCAATCTTGCTAAAATACACATAAGGCAATATAGACCAGTTCTCCTCTCCCTGGCTCTGTCAGGGCACGATCCTTGGGATCTTGGGGACAGGGCCACAAACTACACCTAGCTCTCGACCAAGTGGCCAGATGAGAAAGATTCAGTGAAAGAACACAGGAATCACCAAAAATCAGAGTGAAAAGTCACCCTCAGAAGAAATCATTAGCTCCTCAGCAACAGATACCAACTTAAACGAAATGGGTAAAATTACAGAGGAAGAATTTTGATTATGGATTGTAAGAAAATAAAATCACAACACAAAGAAACCACAAGAACAATGCAAGAAATGAATGAAAATTTCTCTAAAGTAGTTGAAGTATTACAGGAAAAACAAACAGAAATACTGGAAATGAAACAGACATTTAGAATCTACAAAACACAGTGGAAAGCCTTCAGAATAGGCTGGATCATGCAGAAGAAAGAATTTTAGAGCTGGAAGATAGCTCCTATGTGCTAAACAAATCAGTTGAAGAGAAAGAACACAGAAACAAGACATATGAACAAAGCATATAAGAAATGTGGGATTATGTAAAGAGGCCAAACATAAGAATCATAGGCATCCCTGAGGGCAAAGAAGAATATACACAAGGGCTGGAAAGTCTATTTGAAGGAATAATAGAGGAAAATTTCCACAGCCTAGCCAGAAATCTCGATATCCAGGTAAAAGAAGCACACAGAACTCCTGGGAGACTCAGTGTGAAAAGGTAATCACCACACCATGCAGTTATTAGGCTAGCCAAAGAAAACATGAAAGAGGCACTCCTTCGAGCAGTAAGGGGAAAACATTAGGTAACCCACAAAGGAAAACCTATCAGACTAACTTCAGATTTCTCAACTGAAACCTTACAAGCCAGAAGGGAATGGGGACCCATCCTCAGTCTTGTAAAACAGAATAATGGCCAAAACAGAATTCTTTATCCTGCAAAACTAAGCTTCTTATATGAGGGAGATATAAAGATTTTCCCAGACAAGCAATCACTGATGGAATTTGCGAAGACCACACCTGCCCTGCAGGAAGTAGTCAGACCTGCATTGTACACTAACCAGCACAATAGACACCCACCAGTATAAAATTACCCAAAAGATAAAAGACCAGAACCTTGATTCCACAATGGCTCAAGAGGTAAAATAGAACAATAGGAGTCTACCCAACAGGATAAACAGAAATCCACCCAAATATCAATTCTCTCAATAAATGTGAATGGCTTGAATTGCCCATTGAAGAGACTTAGGCTGGCCGAATGGATTAAAAAATACAAGCCAAGTATCTGCTGTCTCCAGGAAACACATCTTACACACAAGGACTCATTCAGACTCAAGGTGAAGGGTTGGCATACACTTTTCCAGGCAAAGGAAACCAAAAGAAAACTGGGGTAGCCATTCTTATGTCAGATATTATAAACTTTAAATCAAGAAAAGTAAAGAAAGATAAAGATGGTCCCTATATAGTGGTGAAGGAAAAATCCAACAAAAAGACTTAACAATCCTAAATGTTTATGCACCCAACACAGGAGTGCCCAGATACATAAAGCAAATACTACTAGATCTAGACAACATCATAAATAGCAATGCCATAATAGCTGGGGACTTCAACACCCCACTGACAGAACTGGACAGATTCTCCAAGCAGAAAATAAGCAAAGGAACAATGAACCTAAACAGGACTCTAAAACATTTGGGCCTAACAGATACCTATAGAATACTCCACCTGAATAACACTAAATATACCTTCTTCTCATAAGTCCATGGAACTTTCTCTAAAATTGATCACATCCTAGGCCACAAACAGATCTCAACAATTAAAAAAAAAAAAGAAATTATACCATGTATCTTTTCAGACCACAGTGGAATAAAAATAGAAACTAATTCCACAGAAACACTCATCTCTACACAAAATCATGGAAATTAAACAATCTATTACTGAATGACTGTTGGGTCAAGGAGGAGATTTAGATGGAAATCAAAAGATTCTTCAAACTAAATGATAATAGGGATACAAGCCATCAAAGTTTGTGTGATACAGCAAAAGCAGTCCTGAGAGGAAAACTCATCACCTTAAATGCCCACACGCAAAAGAAAGATCACAAGTCAACAAACTAAAGAATCATCTCAAGGAACTGGATAAGGAAAAGCAAACCAACCCTAAACCAGCAGAAGAAAAGAAATAACCAAGATCAGAGCAGAATTAAATGAAATCGAGAATAAAAGAACTATTAAGAAGATTAATAAAACAAAAAGTTGGTTCTTTGAAAAGACAGACAAAATAGACTGGCATCTTGCTAGATTGAACAGAAGCAGAAAGGAAAGGACTCTAGTAAGCTCAACCAGAAATGGAAAGGGAGAGGTCACAACTGATATCACAGAAATACAAAACATCATCTTTGTATACTATAAAAATCTGTATGCCTAAAACATGAAAACATGGAGGAAATGGACAAATTCTTAGAAACACACAACTTTGCTGGGCTCAATCAGGAAGAAATAGAATTCCTAAACAGACCAATATCAAGCACCAAAACTGAAGCAGAAATAAAAAATCTTCCAACAAAAAAATGTCCTGGACCATATGAGTTCATGCCTGAATTCTACCAAACCTACAAAGAAGAACTGGTGCCTATACTGCAGAAATTATGCCACAACATCAAGAAGGATGGAATCCTCCCAAACTCATTCTATGAATCCAATATCACCTTGATACCAAAGCCATGAAAGGACACAACAAAAAGGAAAACTACAGACCAATATTCCTTATGAATATAGATGCAAAAATTCTCAAGAAAATCCTCGCAAACCAAATTCAAATGCACATCACAGAAGTAATTCATCACAATTAGGTGGGCTTCATCCCCGAGATGCAGGGATGGTTCAACATACGCAAATCGGTAAATGTAATTCACCATATAAATAAACAAGAACAAAGACTATATGATCCTCTCAATAGATGTAGAAAAGGCTTTTGACAAAATTCAGCACCCTTTTATGATAAGAACTCTTAACAATATAGGCATAAGTGGCTCATACCTCAAAATTATTAAAGCCATATATGATAAACCCACAGGCAATATCATACTGAATGGGGAAAAATTGAAAACATTCCCCCCTATAACTGGAACCAGACAAGGTTGCCCACTATCTCCACTTCTATACAACATAGTGCTGGAATTCCTTGCCAGAACAATCAGACAAAAGAGAGGAATCAGGGGCATCCAAATTGGGAGAGAAGATATCAAACTTTCACTCTTTGCTGAAGATATGATATTATATCTAGAAAACCCCAAAAATTCAATCAAGAGACTCCTGGAAATGATAAATGACTTCAACAAAATCTCAGGATACAAAATCAATGCACACAAATATATGCCAATAATAGTAAAGCTGAGAAACAAATCAAAGAAGCAATACCTTTTACAATAGCATCAAAGAAAATTAAATATTTAGGAACATATCTAACTAAGGAGGTGAAAGACCTATATAGGGAGAACTACGAAACACTGAGAAAAGAAATTGAAGAGGATGTAAACAGATGAAAATCCCTACCGTGCTCTCGGATGGGCAGAATCAACATTGTTAATATGTCTATACTACCTAAAGTGATTTACAGAATTAATGCAGTCCCTATCAAAATACCAACATCATTTTGCAGATCTGGAAAAAATAATTCTATGCTTCGTGTGGAACCAGAGGAGACTCTGTCTAGCTGAAGCAATCTTAAGCAAAATGCACAAATTGGGAGGCATCAATCTACCAGATTTCAAACTATACTACGCGATTATAGTAACCAAAACAGCATGGTACTGGCACAAGAACAGAGACAGAGACCAATGGAACAGGACTGAGAACCCAGGTACAAAACCATCCTCATACTGTTATCTGATCTTTGACAAAGTAGACAAAAACATACACTGGGGAAAAGAATCCCTATTCAATAAATGGTGCTGGGAAAACCGGATAGCCACATGTAGAAGACTGAAACTAGATGCACACCTCTCACCTCTCACAAAAATCAGCTCATGATGGAAAACAGACTTAAACCTAAGACATGAAACCATATGAATTTTAGAAGAAAATGTTGGAAAAACTCTTGTAGACATTAGCCTAGGCAAAGAATTTTTGAAGATGACCCCAAAAGTAATCACAGCAGCAATAAACATAAATAAATGGGACCTGATCAAATTAAAAAGCTTCTGCACAGCCAAGGAAACTGTTACTAGAGTGAACAGACAACCTACAGAATGGGAGAAAATATTTGCATGGTACACCTCTGATAAAGGGCTGATAACCAGAATCTATACAGAACTTAGGAAAATCAACAAGAAAAAATCAAACAACCCCATTAAAAAGTGGGCAAAGGACATGAACAGAAACTTTTCAAAAGAAGACAGAATAATGGCCAAAAACATATAAAAAATTGCTCAACTTCTCTAATCATCAGGGAAATGCAAATCAAAGCCACAATGAGGTATCACTTAACTCCAGTGAGATTGAATTATATGAAAAATTCCCAAAACAACAAATGTTGGCGTGGATGCAGAGAGATAGGAACACTCATACACTGCTGGTTGGACTGCAAACTAGTTAAGACTCTATGGAAAGTAGTGTGGAGATACCTCAAAGAACTAAAAGTAGAACTACAATTTGATCCAGCAATCCCATTACTGGGCATCTACCCATTGGAATAAAAGACCTTCTATAACAAATACATCTGCACTCGAATGTTTATAGCAGCACAATTCACAATTGCAAAGATGTGGAAACAACCCAAGTGCTCATCAATACACGAGTGGATTAATAAAATGTGGTATATGTGTACCATGGAGTACTACTCAGCCATAAAAAACAATGGTGAATTAATTCCTCTGGTATTATCCTGGATGGAGCTAGAGCCCATTCTTCTAATTGAAGTATCAGAAAAATGGAAAAATAAGCATCACTGGTTCTCATCATCAAATTGGTACTAACTGATCAATACTTATGTACACACATGGAAATAATATTCTTAAGGCATTGAGCAAGTGGGAGGAGGCTGCAGGGGATGAGAAAACTCACACCTAATGGGTGCGGGGCACACTATCTGGGGGATGGGCATGATTGTAGCTCTTTCTTGGGCAGTGCATAGGCAATGTATGTAACCAAAGTGTTTGTACCCCCATAATATTGTGGAATTTAAAAATAAAAAAAAATTTAAAAAAAGGAAAAAAAAACTCATCTCATCAGCTCAGAAAAGGATCTGGCTATTCTCTTATTACCTCTGCTGGAGAGTCACATGCTAGGCCAGAGGCTTCCTGGAGGAAGAAGTGAAACAGTGTCACAACCTAACACCATTAAAGGGTGGAGGCAATTCAAGCGGGGGTAGGGGTAGGGGGAGGAGAGAGAGAGAGATGAGAATCCATATAGGAAATAGAGGGGAATTCTTCACTATTCCAAAAGTCTGGGGAGACAGAAGAATCCCAGAAGGGCTGAAAGACTTAATGAAGAAGTAAGCACTCTCAAATGTTTTCCCTACCTTAGAAGGAAAAATAATACTTCATTAACATCTGTAGATAAAGTGACTGGGTGTCTCAGATGAAGGTTGCCCAGGACTTATCTGTGAATATTTGCAGTTTATCTACTTGATGTTGATGTATGTTATAATCCCCATTTTATTAATTAAACCTCTTAATATAAGTTTGTGGCAGGATTATTTGTCTTCTGCTTTAACTGGTCTTTGGAGTGCAGGCAATATTCCAAGAAACTACTAAGGAGGATTTTAAAAGATGGTGCAGATTATAGTAGTACATTTGTGCTAGTAAATCTATGTTTCTTCATGTTCTCCATAGAAAAAATGTTATCAAGCCTCCTTGATGAGATTGAGAGAAAAATGATTTTCCCTTTGTTTTAAAACCAAATTTCCAAGGACTAAATTCATTTTCTATGTGTGTGTGTGTGTGTGTGTGTATATATATATATATATATACACATACACACACATATATATACACACACACACACACATATATTTGTGTGTGTGTATGTGTGTCATTGTGGAATAGGAATTTTCCATATTCTAACTGACTTCCTATGTAACAAGGACTGCTTAACCCTTTTGCCTGCATCTGTTCTATTTGACAGGGCCCTTGTGGCACAACCCCAGGTCCTTGTCAGTCTGGCTTGTTTGAGCCTTTCTGAAGCAGTTAGTTGGCTTGCTGTTTGTTAGATAGGCTAGAAGTCTCATCACAGCACCAGAAATGTGCCATCTAACTGGTTTAGAGAGCGTCAGTGTTAACTTTAACTCATTCATCTGTCAGAGACTCAGCCTAACAGCTAAAGAGCTATTTGCAATTTAAATTGCTTGCCAAGTACTTAGCAGTAATTGACATGCTAAATCCATGACTAAGTAATAGCATATGACTAATGCCAATCATCTTAGAGAACACAGTTCCCATTCTTGCTGCCCATTTTATCTTTAGGGGTTGAAATGACATTTTGGAGTGTGTTCTTTCAGAAAATCAAATTCTCTTAGAAAAATGTGCATGATGATAAATACCGTGAAGATGTACACTATTGCTATGTTCGTGAGAATCTGATCATTTCTATCAAGTGGCCAAGAAAAAGTGTTTAATTTATCTGACAGCAGTGAATGCTATACAATGACTTCTAGAGAGATCCTGGGGCAGGTAATAGTCACTTTCCATTACAAATTAATTTTAAAAGTAGGCAAAGAGAGGAAAGTTAAATTATGTGACATGTATCTTTGCCATTACATTCAACTGTATAATTTTCCTAATTTTTTTTCCAGACCAAATATTTTAAATCCTAAAAAATGCAATTAACTTTTTAATCTACTTAGCAAAAGGAAACTCTACAAAGATATAAGGTACAATAAAGGAGAGAATTAATAGAGCTGTGTGCCTGACAACTCTCCCTCAGCATACACATTTTTCTTTCTATTGTCATTAATATTAGTTTCTCTCTGGCACTTTTCCCTAATAGATTGGAAATATGCCTTTTAACATGGTGTTTGTTTTAACAACATTGTAGCACAACTAAACAATTATATTCTTTATGATATTCTTTACAAGAAATTTTACCTTTGTGAAAAGGATCAGCAGACAGTCCCTTTTTGAGCACAGCGATTATAATCATCATCTGGTGGATGAATTCATCAAGCAGAGATTTATTCATATTCCTGATGGGGTTACTGGGCTGTGTAATATTCATGAATACCTATCGTTCTGCAACCATCCCCATAAATAAGCCTATTTCTGCTTGATGCTTATAAATGAGAGTTCAGAGCACATTCATGCTGCCAATCACTGGTTACTCATGCATGAAATTAAAGATCTTTCAGATCAAGCCATTTCTCTGTTTGATTTGGCTTTACCTATTACTCAAAGTAAAGAAATTATAGAGCGAGGATGAGAAAGGATAGCAGGATGCTTTCAGGCTATTCCAAAAAGAAGTGGAACAGCATCAATCTAATCCTATCCTACATTAACATTATTGGATTTATAAATATGAATGATGCAGGAATAGTCACTTTTATGGAACTCATACATAGTGAATGAATGTACCTTTACAAGAATTTAACTCATTGGCAATAGATACAAAGGATCAATGAGTCATTTCTGGGAAAGTTACAAAGCACAGGAAAAAGATGGACTTTCCTTCAAATTATAAACATTTCCTTTCAATTTGCACTAAAAAATTACTGTGAAACCTGGTCAATTCCTGAAATAATTGTACCTTAATATTTCTGAGGTGTAAAAATTATTCTTGAATCACCATAAGCACTATATAAATAGGAGCTGTAATTTCTTATTGTAGAGAACTCTCCATAGAAAATTTTAGCATTCTCATAAAATTATCTTTCTCTTAACACAGCATGAAAAAGCAAATATTTTTTGAGAAAATATTGTAAAATTACGTGGGAATATTTGAATAAAAAAGCCAAGTTCATTCAGGCAATATTAATCAACATTTACTTGATTGTACAATTAGCTGCTTAACTCATCTTTTAGAGACAGTAACATTGACTTAAGACAGTGAACAGGACTCAAAACTACAGAAATAGATCATATTGCAAAGCAGTAAAAAATAATAAACAGTTTATGCTTGTGGCAGGGACAACAATAGCAAAGTTCTCTTGGAAAAAAATAGTTTTTGTTGGCCAAGATACATACATATCCACATAATCAAATATATATATATGTGTGTGTGTGTATATATACATATATATGTATATAAATCCTAAATAAATATATACATTTAAGAGCTACTTTGTGCTGAGCATTATGCTGGTAGTAGTTAA
This sequence comes from Daubentonia madagascariensis, assembly GCA_023783475.1. NCBI lineage: Eukaryota > Metazoa > Chordata > Mammalia > Primates > Daubentoniidae > Daubentonia > Daubentonia madagascariensis. The sequence continues at coordinate 67,020,336 of JAKFHU010001209.1, forward strand.
TGATGCAGTGATGAACATATCAGAGAGGGCTGCTGCCCTTTGAAGACTATAATTACAAAATTTTAAATAAATATTTGTGGTTTTAGATAAAATATTTAAAAGGAAAAAAATGAGACTTAAAAGTAAATTGGACAATATAAAATAGGATGTCACTGAAGTCTGCTTGATAAATCAGCACAAGGAGAAAAATGTAATCCCAACAAAGCCAAATAAAATAGCACAAGAAAAACATCATCATGGATTGTGAATTAATTACCATTATGTAAGTCATTGAATTATTTGCAGTGAAGGAATCTAAAATGGATTGATATGAAATGTAGGTTATCTGGGATGTGTATGGATTTTCAATAATTTATTTACCAATGAAAATTCTTAAAGGTAGAAATACAAAAGATAGGAACAGAGAAATACAAAGAGATAAAAACTCTGACAGAGAAATTAAGGTATAGAGAATAAAATCAATATACAGTATAGTAGTTTTTACAAAAATAACAAAATTTGGGTATTGGAAGAAGACAAGCATTAATCATAGATTCACAAGGCAGCAAAAATCCATAGTAGAACAAATAAAATATATTCATATGCAAATTAATTAAGGAAAAAAGGAGCTAAAATCAAACTTCCAGAAAGAAGAATAAAAAAATGGAGACCTTACAAAGATCCCTCAGATTAAAAAGATATTATAAATAAATTTATAGAAATAATCTGACAATTTTAAGGAAACGGAAAAGTTCCATGAAAAACAAAACTATTGCAAAACTGAAACTATAGAAAAACTGAATAGTTCTATATCTGTTCAAGGAATGGTACTTGTAATCGAAAATCTTTGCACAAATAAAATGGTCAGTCCAGATCACATTACCAGTGAATTTTACCAAATATTTGTGGAAGAAATAGCATTAACTTTACATTAACTATTTTAGAGAGTAGAGGAAGAAGGAATACTTCCTAACCAGTTTTTTGAAACCAGCATACTACTGATACCAGATACAATTCTTGATACTGTAAAAAAAGAAAATTATAGTTTAATATCCAAAATTAACATAGCAGCAAAAATCCTCAGCCAAATATTAGAAAACTAAATCAAGCCATATATGAAAAGGATAATAAATTGTGATCAAATGAGGTTTACTAAAAAAATCCAAGAATAATTTACTATTTGGAAATCAGTCAATATAATCTATATTACTAACAGAATGGAGAAAAGTCACACAATTATTTCAATGAACATTGAGATAGCATTGAATAAAATCCAATGTTTCTTCATAATAAAAAATCTCAGCAAACAAGTAATGAAAGGAAACTCTCTCAATCTGGTGAAGAACATTTATGAGAAACCTAAAGTTAATACCATTCTTAATCGTGAAATATTGCATGCTTTCCCGCTGATGTCAGAAAAAAAGACAAAGATGGCCATTCTCCATCCATTTTATTTAGCATTGTATGGAGTTCTGAACCAGTGTAATAAGGAAAGAGGGAAGAGACAGGGGGGCAGGGGCGGGGAGATTTAAAATATAAGGATTGGAAAGGAAGAATACAACTGTCTTAGTTTGCATTAACATACTCACAGCAAGTACAAAGAAATTGGGAAACTACTACTAGAATTATTGAATTAAGTTATCAAATTTAGGATATATGTCAATAGTGCAAAATACATTGTTTGTCCATATATCAATAAGAAACAATTGGAAAATAAAATTTAAAATATAACACACACACACACATTTCCAAGTTCTGTCTGCTGAGGAAGCCTAGAAACAATGACACCCCAGTAGCAATGAGCACACCCAGTGCTCAGATCTGGGTTTCTAATACCATTCTCCAATAAAAGGAATCAGAAATCCTTGGAGAAATGACTTGATATGAGACTGGGACAAGGAATATGCAAGATGAGTCTGGAACATCTTATAGATTCAGAACACATGGAAATGCTCAACAAACAAAATGGTGGGAATATATCAGAGACACAGGCACCAATTGAACAAACTCCCAGGGGCCAAAACTGGACCAATTTGAGCAAAAAAAAAAAATGTATTGAATTATAACTCAAAGTGTAAAATAAATATGCATGAGTCTATATTGACATAAATAATTATTGTATAAATAAATGGGAAAGAATAAATAAATCTATATAGAAGAATCCCAAATAATATGTAGAAATGGTCCCCTCAAGGAGATGGAGCATCACCTTTTTCTCCCCTTAAAATGGGCTGTGTACAGTCACTTCTTTCCAAAGAGTACAGTACGGAGAAGGTGACAAAAAGGAGTTACTTGACAAACATTACCTTAGCCATGTAATCAAGTTTAACATGAGCAACAATAAGTCATACTGATAGTACATACTCTTGATATGAAAATGAGAGCGGCACTTTACCTCTGTGGTCTTCCTTCCAAAATCTCACAATCCCAGTACAATCATAACAAAAATATCAGTTAAACCCAATTGAGAGACAGTCTCCAAAATACCTACCAATACTCAAAACTTTTAAGGTCTTCCAAACAAAAAAAAAAGGAAAAAGTAAAAAACTTTCACATTCTAGAGGATCCTAAGGAGATGTGACAATTAAATACAATGTAGTATCCAGGATATGATAATGGGACAGAAAAATGACATTAGTGAAAACTAAGAAAATCCTAAAAAGCATGGACTTTAGATAATAAAAATGCATCAATATTTGTTCATTAGTGTTGACAAATGTATCATACTACTGTGAAATGTTAATAATAGAGGAAACTGGGCATGAGGGATAGGGGAATTCTCTATACTACCTTTGCAAAATTTATGTACCTCTAAACTTTTCTAAAATAAAAAGTTTACTTAAAAATATTTAAAAATATAACATTTACAAGCATATATCAATACTTAGGAATAAACTTAAAATATATGACAACATCTAAAAACATATTTGAGAGTAACTAAAAAGAAGACAAATAAATTGATATACTATTTTTTTGTGGATTAGAACATGTCATATCTATTTTTTTGGTTTGGTTTGTATTTAATGCTTTTAGTATTCTTCAGAAAGTATGGTATAGAGGAAACTTTTAATTCTGATAAAGGATATCAACACCAAACTCAAGCAAACATAATTATTTATTTTGGAAATATTAGAAATATTCTCTTTAAAGTCAGGACAAAATAAATTTCATTTAACATTTTTTTTGTTAAAACAGCAAGACAAGAAAAAGATGTAAGGTGTAAAAGTACTGACAGGAAGAAATTAATGTGTTATTATTTCTAGATGGTATAATTCCATGAAGGAACTATAAAGCATTAGGCCGAAAATGACAGCATATTAGAGCTATGTAAAAAATAGTCATGTTTTTATTTATTAGCAATGAAGAGTTAGAAGATATAACGAAAATGTTGTAGTTTAAAAAGCATAGTTAAAAATGGGGTAAAAGTAATTAAATTTAAAAGATATGAAAGACATTCCTGATAAATTATATGCTTTTGATGAATGATATTAATAATACTTAAGTAAATGGAGAGATAAATTATATCTACGGATAGAAAGACTAAATATTTGAAGATGACAATTCTCCCAACACTTATCTAATATTCAATTCAAGTTTATTTCATAGAACTTAATAAGATAATTCTAAACTTTATGAAACAGCAAACTTTCTAAAATATTTAAGAATACTATGAAAAAGAATAAAAAGCGTGTGTTTGGAAAGGTGTCCTGTTAAATAAGAAGTCTAAAATGAAGCTATATTCAACAACACAACATGATATTGGTGCAGGCATAGACAAATAGATCATTGGCACAGAATTGAGAACCTTGAAACAGACTCATTCAATTTAGTAATATTTATGACAGAAGTATAATTACAAATTATTGGAAGTAATTATTCAATTGTGAAATAAAAATAAATGCCTACCTTACATCATACACACATATACAACTATACAAAATTCCAAGTGGACTAAAACCTACACAGGAAAAGCAAAACTCTTTTAGCAGAAAATATAAGAAAATATCTTTATGAACTTGGATGAGAGATGGAGTTCTAATGACAAGCACAGACCATTAGTAAAACAAGATTACATTTTGTAAATTATATTAATAATTAAAATCATTTATACATCAAAGACATCACAAATGCATTGAAAAGAGCAGAAAAGGTGTTTAAAATGCATATAACTGGCAAAGTATTCATCTTCAGAATACTGTGTGTGTGTGTGTGTGTGTGGTGATTTTATATGTGTAACAAAAACAAGCAAACATAAATGGGGGAAAGATATAAAGATGCATTTCACATAAAGGACATCTGAAGTATTTTTAAAAATGCTTAACCTTACTACTAATCAAGGAAGTCCATGATAAGCAGCGATTAAATCCAATTTTATAACAATTATATAAGTTAAAAAAATTAAAAGTGGGTAAATATTAAATGTTGGAGATGTAAAAATAGAAAATCTCATAAAATTGTTAATAGGTGTTTGAAACAGAATGGCCACTTTGGGGAGCAATTTAGTAATTTGAATGGGGAGCAATTTAGTAATATCTCAACCAAGTAATTTCACTCCTGGGTATATACCCTATAGAATATGTATATTAGAAGATAATATGCAATGATTTTCAATGCAGAGTTGTTTCATAGTATCAGAAACAAACTAAATGTTCAGCAAAAGCAGAAAGGATAAATAGATTAAGAAATATTGAAATGAAAATGAATAAAATAGTTATGCATATAAACATGTATTATCTCAAAAAACATAAATTTGAACCTACAAAAACCCAAATCAAGTTACATGTGGATAATTCACTATAACCATTTACATTACATTTTCATACATACAGAATGAAACTTTATATCTTAATATCAAATTCAGGAATAAAGCATCCTTTGGGAAAGTAAGGAAGCAGCTTCAACTTATTCGTACTGTTTAATGTCTTAAGATGGTTATGGTTGCATTAGTGTTACTTATATTAAATATTATTATCTATGCATTTTGTATGCCTAAAACTTTATTTGATAAAATACTTAAGAAAGAATGCTTAGCAGTTTAAAATATTCCCTTAACATATGTATAGAGATACTATAAATTTTTATGCCATGTTGGCTTAGATATCTGTGGGGAATCTAATGATTCAAAGTTGCATCTATATGTATTAATACATGTTTATTGTTGCAACTAAAATGTAAACCTGTCATTTGTGTGGAAAATTGAAAAACTGTACAGTTGGACAATTCCGTGAGATCACACTGGACCCTCAGATATTCTCTGCCAACCCTGCCATGCATCAATATATACAGGTACCTGAAAAACTATTAAACCAAAATGTCTCACCATTTTTTGTTTTTATTTTATAAAATAATTTATTCTATGGGCACTGGTGGAAAGTAATGGTTCCATGAGTAAGTATTGATTTAAATCACATAACAGAGCAATCCTCTAACTTTTTAACACATGTGTAACAAGATGGAGAGTCATCTGTTTTCTGAAGATAGGCAGTTAAGCCCATATGTTCATTTTGAAATATTGTACTGCTGTATATACACACCCAATCTACTTCGGGGGCATAAGGAATAGGAAATGGGGGGACATATAAGCAGACTTCCAGGATGCTACTTTTTGACTTGAGTGTGGTTATACGGATGTGTTCACTTTGTGATAATTCACTATGCTGTACTCCTATAATTTGTGCACTTTTCTGCATGTGTATTAAATAGCAATAAAAAAGTTAGAAAAATGAGGCTCATAATTTCAACTGTATAATGGAAAAAGTTTATGGTTTACTAATAAGTAAAAAAAAATAAGATTGGTCAGAATAAAATGATTATTTCATCCTTGTTGCACAAAATTCTTGGCTCATAATAAACCCTCAAAAAACATTTATTGAATGAGTGAATGAATAAACTATGTAAAAAGAACATGTACAGGGAAAACAATTAGAAGACAACGTAAATACAGGTGACTGCTAATAGCGTTGGGTTAGTGTGGGGACATTATGAGTGACTGTTTCTTTTTTTTAAATTTATTTTATGGTTATGTTTTAAAATTATATATTTAAAAAATAAACAATGGATTTACAATGTCATCATGGGTTTAGCAAATCCCACAAGGTACTCCTGTGATGGGAATTTCTAACTTGTTTCTATCATAGTTATATTTCGCAGCACGGTCTGTGGTTGGTAATCCTGTGAAGGTAATCCCCAAGGCAGAGGATCATGAAAATGTCGTCCTGGTAGTGCATTTCCTATGGGTGACTTATGCCATTGTCTAGCTGAAGAACGACCCTCCTTTGACTAAACTTCCCGGACAATATCATGAGACTGGTGACTCTTTTCCTTCTTTCCTTTCAAGACAATAGAACTCTATTCTATTCTAATTCTTCGCTGGGATCTTGGGGGTTTTGCTGCCTTTTTTGGTGTCATTTTTGCTGCTCCTACTGCCAAATAATTGCATTTTTTTTTCTATTTCTATTTCCGAGCTTTTCTTAAAGTTTGGCAGTTAGCTGAGAGCTCCTGGAGTACCTATAGCCAGCCCCTATCTCCAGACCAGATCAAATAGAATTCCCTTTTATGTACGTTGTGCAAGTTGCATATCACCTCAGTGATTTTTTTCTTCAGGATTACTCATTTTTGGTCATTTTAACTAGGTGTTTTAAGGATTGGAAGGGATAGGGTTAGAGAAATCACACATTAATGTTGTAAACACTCATACCCCTGCAGACTGTTTCTGATGAAAAATAAAACAAAGTTTTTATTTCAAGCTCTTTTTGTTTAACTTCTAATGCTCTCACCTGTGATCACTTAATAGATTTGTTTTGTATGACACTCTTGGTGTGTTAAATTTTAAATTTTTTGAAGGTTTTGTTTATTTAAAAAATCTTTTTAATTGAGATATAACATCCATTCATGACATACACCAATCTTAAGTGTACATTCAATGATTTTTGACTTGTTTATATACCTGGTTGTAACCACTACCCCAATCAAGATATAGAACAATTACCAACCCTCCCCTGACAAAGGTAATCTTCTAGAAATCAGAAATCTTCTATCAAAAGAGTTGATTTTTGCCCATACTTGAACTTCATATAAATGGATGTAAGTGGTGTGTATTCTCTTTTGTCTGTTTTCTTTAGCTTGTAATTATGTCTATGAGAAATATCCCTGTTGTTGCTATGTAGTATTCCATTGCATGAATTGTGAAAATTGATTATACAAATTGGATATATTCCTGTCATACCCAACAAAATGGGAAAAGGGGGTAAAAGCACTGAGGGCACCAAGTGTCTGCTCCAGGAACTGTCTCACAAGTCCAGCCGCTGAAATGACCTGCTTTAATCCTAGCACCAGTGTTGCCTAGTAGCTGCTGAAACAGCCTGCTATAACCCTAAGATCAGTTTTACCTAGTAGCTGCTGCAACGACCTGCTGTGACTCTAAGACTAGTTTTACCTACCACCATCACTCACCAATCAAGAGCTCGCCAGCTCTGGAAAAACTTTGCTAGTGTCAATGAACTTACTTTCAGAATATTTTACATAACATTTCTCTTTCCCAGTAAAACCCTAATCTTTTCTTTTGTTCTTTGGATATCCTGAACACCAGCCTGGTCTGTGTATATGCCCCAAATTGCAATTCTGTTTTTATACATATTTCCAAATAAAATCTTTTGCGTGGGAAAAGAAAAGCCCAACTTACAACTGCTTTCATCCTGGCATATTAGCCTTATCCACAACTCATCATAGGTTTACAGAAGTTTGCTTCACTTAATGTGAAGATCTTAAGCTTCCCTCCATAGAAACAATCATGAGCTCTTTGTCACAAGTTTAAAAAGCAGGACAGATGTGCCCCTTTTACCAAGGCCACACAGCAAATGGGAAAGAGAATAGCTGTTATGATGATAAACTATTACAATTTTATTTTTAATTTTTTTAAAGAGTTGTGGTTCCCACTAGTTGTAGATCATTGTCTATTTAAGAAGAATGTGAACTTGGAACTATGGGAGCTGAACAAATCCTTAGAGAATTTCATTATATATAATAACTTATGACTCAAATATGGGGGAAATAGGGAAGTTAAAATTCCCATAATATTTATAGAAAAGATTTTGATGAATGTATGTTAAGAATAATAAAACTGTACTCACGTGAGAATGGTTGGCACTACATTAAATGAATTATATTAACAAACATTGGGAAAGGATCAGCTTAACAGCTAAAAAGAAATTTGAGTTTATACTATTGAAAAAAATGCATGCAAATATTTTTAAAAATTGGTGCAAGAAGAAGATGCAAAATATGTTAAATTTGAATTAACTTAATATACAAAAAGTAGCCTAAAAAGGAGAATATCTACTAGAGAAATTTTCCTAAGAATTAAATAATAACCTCAAAGGGAACCAGAGCTGCATTTAAAAATGGGGAGTGATACTATAGGTTAGAGGCTACACCAGCAGAGGGAGCTCCATACATTTGGTTAGTAAAGACATCAAAGACTTAGTTAAGATCTTTGTTAAGTAGAGCTATATAAATTAGGAGAATTATTTAGTTTTATTTCAAATATGAGTTCTCAGACACAAAGACATTCATTAATGATTATAGATAATTTGAGATTCTGTCTTCTCAATTTTAATTGACTGTCTTAGTTGAATTAGAATATTTGTATTATAAGAACAAAAGTAAACTATATTCAGTGTAAGAAATGTGAATAAGTTTAAAAATATACCAACACATATATTAACATAAAAATGAATTTAAACAAATACAGCAATAAAACAATGGGATAAAGTTTAGTTGCAGAGTCATAATGGTGGACACTATGAATAAAATATATCAACTGAACCAAGTAGGAGCGAAACATTTTATGATTCTTATGACAGAAAGGTACTAAAAAATTCTAATTTTCTCTATGCCTATGTAGATGGACACCATATTGCAGCTATTCTAGCTGATACCATTAAAATTTTACAAATATTAATCTGATCATTTAAATGGAAATAATGTCACACATTTAAGAGTGTAGAAGAATAAAAAGAAAGCTACCAAGGCGGACATAGTTAATTTTGTAGTAGTTGACCTCTGAGGTGTTTGAATGATGTTCATTGATGCTGCTTGTGACTGTGAGGAGGCGAGTGATAGACGCTAAAAATGATTTCAAAGGTAATATGTGACAAAGGGATATGCAGGTAGGAGAGGAAAGTGTTGCTATGCTGGAGGAGGGAAGTAAAACTGAACAAGGGTCATCATGAGAGTCAGTTTGCAATATCCTGCAAGATTTTTGTAGAATATTATTCTATAAAACAAGTCTGTCTAAAATAATTTAAGGTACAAAATTTAGCTGGCATACTCATCTTATACATTGTGTTATACAATCTTATACATTGTGTTATAAGCATATTAGTAGCAGACTGATGAAGTATGTCATAGAGACCAGACCCCTTCAGAAAACTGACACTTGTTAAATTTTAATAAGAAGAAAATCTGGCCATGTCCTCTCTTTATTCCAAGTCCCTTCCCCCACACCCCATAAAAAGAGTAAGCCTGTAAACCTGTCCAAATATTGCTGTTGAAAATATTTCATGGAAGCAATCTTGCAAAAGACAAATATAGAGAAACATATTTACAGGTTTTTATAATTATACAGCATGTATAGAAACAATTAAAATGAGAAAGTTTTCAGGGCTAGAAATACAATTTGGGAAGTAGAACAAAGCCAATGGCAGTTCCTTCATCTTTGGATGGTTTGGACTGAGTGTGCACAAATCAGGATTTAAATCAGGACCAGATATTTAACCCGAATCTAGAATATGTCAAAGTCTGAAACAGGATTATATCCACTTTAGGGATGGAATTGCAGCAGAAACACATTGTGCTTATACAAACAAATTATGTGCATTTTCTCTGTCCTTACACTCATCCACATACATTCATGTTAACTTATAGAGTACTGTATTTAAGATAATTCTATATAATGCCCAAAAATGTAAGTTCAGTTCTTTCCCACTAATGCTTTTACTGTAGTTATATTAAGTTTGAATGGAACCACAGAGATGCTGCTAAATGATTAAATATTGCATACATTACAAAAACAGCATTTTAAAAAAAACAAAGTCCCTTCTTGTTGAGATGGATCCCTACAAACACACCCCTGCATACATGCACACCTCCACACATGTAATAATTTGCAGATTATATTATTTTAAGATAATCCACCAAGTGATTCTGAAATATGTAAAAGGAGCATAATTCTCTATTTAATAATGGTTTTTGAAACTAATAAATCTTCAGGTATTTTATATCATTTTAGTTAATGTTAACTTTGAAAAGTAATGCAAATTATACTTGCTAATTTTAGGAACAGAGTATAATTCTATGTAATTTAAGAAACATAATACATAGTTTCAAGGAATAGTAAATTAGCTGCTAAATAATGTTACAGATATTCAGTAATTCATGTGTCTATTTCTGTATTTTATTTTAGCTAAAGTGCACAATAGAAGCTACAAGGCAAAGATGAGATAACGTGATCTTTAAAGAAAATTATAAAATTCAAAACAATAAATTTGGTCTGTAATGACCATTTATATGTTTTTCTGGCTTTGCTAACTTGATTATATAACATATTCGCAATTACATAGTAATGTTAAATGAAGACATATACTACAATTTATAAAATCTTTGATGTTTAGGCAAGTACTATATTCATTTGAAAAAGTGATCAGATAGAATACACAAATAAATTTGTAAGTGTACAGAATAATTAAAATACAAGAATTTACTACCATGCCTATGTCTGGCTACTAAAGAGCATTGTAAATAAATAAATGATTTATTGGTAAAAATTTCCATTTTAATTTGAGGCTTAACATTAGATTGTTGAATTGGAAAAGATAAATCTTGTTTCCACTTACGTTTATTCTGTAACACGCTATCTCTAAATGAAGTATTATTACCTGCAGTTGATTATAATTTAATTATTCTACCAATTTTATCTTTTAAAATCTTGTTATATTAATTTGGGTTTTAAATTAGATAACATTAGCAGAAAAATTACCGTTAATGTAATTACAGATAACTCCAGTGTGAAACTTGTTACAAAGGAAACACGCCTACCATGGTTGTCTCTGCGATAGAGCCAAAGCTGTTGATGAATATGTTGCATGTGACATTAACTGGAGGGCCTGCAAAAGAGATTAAAACACAAGGGCTGTTTAGAGACTTATCTAAAATATTTTCACATAATTCCTTGCTTCTCATTATTAGTGGAAAAAAGAATTTTTTAAATATACGTGTACACACAGATGCTTAAAATTGAAGGCAATAATTGCATGAAAAAATCTGGATTGAGAATCACAAGATTCACGGTCTCCCTGGAACACTGATGGGAATCATTATTTAACCTCTCTGGGTCTCAGCTTCCTTAATCTAGGTATCTCTAATGGCTCTGTAAATGCCTAATTTAGTAAATCCAACATCTGAGCTCCTTCAAGGACAGTTTCTCTTGATCTTTCCTCCCATGCATGTTTCTATTTCTTTGCATGTCTCATAGATATTTGTTGAAAATTAGATGCTTTTTTTTAGATAATATAATGTAGCAACTCTGGAAACCAGACCCTCCCACCTCCAACTCACAGTTTGTGTTGCCGGTTTTCTTATTATTTTCTTTGTTATTTAGTAATTTACCTGGACTGATACTGTAAAGTTTGTATTTCCGTGTAGTGCACAGCCACTGAAACTTCTGCTTAGTGAGCTTAGTGGTCAATTAATGTTGGAGATTTCCTTACTGCCTTGAGCCAATAAATCTTCCGCCCTTTGTCAAGGGGCTTCATGTTTGTTTGGGGACATGCCGTCAATGCTCAGGCAGTTTACACCTTTACCTTACTCTTTACTTCCTGCTTGCTCAGGGCCTGAGGTCAGCCAGAGGAGAGCTATTGGGGCCATCGCGGAACTTTCCTGGCCATGTACACAGCCCTATACACTCAAGTAAACTCTAGATTACAATAATATGCCAAAGCTTTTCAAAGCTTCCTAAGGACATCTAATTTCCCCAGATCTTTTAAAATTTTTGTTCAGGCTCTTACTTGTCCTAACGAGTATCACGGCTGTAAGCAGCTACAAGGTTAAACAATTTTCTGATTGTTTTCAACAAATGCCCTAGGGATAGGGATTTTTCCCACCAAGTGAATTCTCAGTCAAGTGAAATAACGAAAAACTCTTTGAGTGAGGCTCATCCAGGGAGCTGCCAGACAGGTCAAACAGAGACAGCTCTGCACATGGACTTTCTGAGGAGCTCCAAACCTGTTCTGCCCTCTTTGGTGGTTTTGCAGCTTCTGTGGTTCAGAGGCTGTGGATTTCAAGGCTGCTGTGGAGCCGGGAAGTGGAGCAAAATTAAAATGTCTTCTGTTCTTTCAGATATTCATTAGTTTTTCTTGAATAAACACTCCTCAGATTGTTGCATGACTTTGGTCAACTTTTAGAGTTCTGAAACTTAATTTTGACAATTTTGCCAGTGTTTTTGTTACTTTTTTGGAGGAGTGACTTTACAGAGATCCTCACTCCTCCATTCTGAAAATTTCTTATTAATGCCTGATTTAGCATTCATCATAAATCCAAGGAATTTTATTTTTATAAGGTCTATTTATTCATTCCTTTACTAAGTATCTAAAACTTTTGTAACCAAATTGAAGAAGACACAAAGAGATTATCAGCTAGCAGAGCAGTAGGGGCAAGGATCAGTAAATTGTTGAGCAGTTCTTGTTGCCAGGTACTGTGCTGGACGCTAAGAGTGGGTAATATTCCATTATTTATCTAACAGGGAATTAAGCCCAGAGAGGACACATATGATGCCAGTGAGTAGCACAGTTAGAATTTGAACCATTGGTCTGATTCTAAGAATCATTCTTTTCCCTAACTTCTTACGTGATATTCAAAGTGTTTCATTATCTGTCCACAAACTTTGTCATTAGGCTGATAGCTATATAAATAAAAACATCAAAAATATTGTGTGGTAGGGGTTAAAATAGCTCTATGTGAGTTACGCTCTAAGTTGGATAAGGCCACACACAAAAACTGCTATCTAAGCCTAATTTATTTTGCTTGTTTTTTTTTTACCTGAACATAGTAGTAAATTGAGTTTGCAAGGTTCACTACAAGAAATTATAGCAGCACCTAGCCCTATTCCTCCACTTCCCTCCTTTTAGAAATAATTGCTTGAACTCATTTAATCGATTCTTTGGGTATTTACCTCAGTTTCTCTGCATAATATGTTTATTTTGCTGCTTTTATATGTTTCCATTAGAGCCATATATTCTGATGTCCACAAAGAAGAGAAGGAATTAGCCTTGTTTCCTACATCATCCCTATCCCTACTAACATACACTGTTTTCTGCCCTGCCATCACCCAAGTATGGTTAAATTGCCATTTTTTGTTACATCAATATTACTTTTTACATTATTATGACAAGATAAACATTACCCCCAGCTAAGCTATATGAAACAGTATGAAAAGTATGGTTACTTTTCCTTTCCTGTGGAACATTTTCCTGAGATTGATAATTGCTTTTTATATTTCATATAGCTTTCTCCATATGTATCATTAACTTCTCCACGAGTTCTGATGTCTAAATTATGTTTCAAGATGTTCAGACCCATCAGGTATTCTATTAACTTTATTTTCCTTTCAAATTATAATCTAGAATTTTTTGCTGTGGAGCAAAGCAGTCATCTATGAGGTCACCATCATCATATTGGGAATTACTTCCAATGCTTTCTTTTGTGGGATCCTCTTTCATGGTACCATATCTTCCTTCTTGGCTTATTTCTTCTTTTAAATGGAACATGCCCTTCAGTAATTTTTGACAAATGGTGCATAAAGCTGTGAAGTTTTGAGAGCTTCCTTGTCCATAAATGTCCTTTTGTATGCCTTCATACTTAATGTATAGCTAGATTTGGTAAAAAATTTTATTCTGGAAATTGTTTTTTCTTCTGAATTTTGAAGAAATTTCTCTATTTTCTTCTATTTTCCAGTATTAGCATCGAAAAGTCCAAAACCATTCAGATTTTTGATCTTTTGTAAATGACCTATTTTTCTTTCTGAAATAAATAGGATGTTTCATTTTTCCCACCTTTTTTTTAAAAACTACTTCATTGGTTAGAATAGTTTGAAATATCTTTGGAGGTTTCTATTTACATTTACTTGATTCAGTAATCATGTTCATGATTTTCATCTTTATTTGTTTTTCTACTCCAATAGACTCCAATTCTCTTGATGGCTATTTATCTTGCTGAATTAAGGCAGAGAACAACTAATAAAATTATTTCAAAATAAAGTCTAGGATTCATAGGCCTTTGAATTCTATGCTGCACATTGAAATAATCTGGGGATCTTTAAAAAAATACAAGTGCCTGATTCTTACCTTCTAATTTGGTTCATATAGCATGCAACCAAGGTATTTTTAAAAGCATGGGTGACTGGAATGTGTAGGAATGTTTAGAAACTACTGGCTTAAGGAATTCCAGACTAGGAAACATCTGTTGTCATTATACTACAGGGCTAACCATGAACTGAAATTTTCTTAGAGGGAGAGAAATATAGAGAGAGGAGTCACGGCTTGGGAACATTGAAAATTCAAGGCTATTGATTTTGATAAGAGAGTTGCCCATTATAAATTTGGTGAACACTGATAATAAAACAGAGTAGATGCTATGTACTTAGAAAGAACCTAAAGTTTATTAAGCCTGGGGATACCTAGAACATAAAATTGAAACAGATATAGAAGTTAAATTTTTTTAAATGTGAAGGATGGATAAAATAAGTAAACCTCAGAAAAGTTCTGAATCTGGGAGATGCCATATTTAGTTACTAATAAACATTTTATGTCTTCATTGGTTATTTCTAAATATTTACAAATTTCTAAAATTTGTAAGATAAGAGGAGCATCTTATATGTCACTCTGTGAAAGAGGAGAAAGCAATGCTTCATGATTTTTTAAATCCCATCATAAATGAAGGGTGAAGTTACAATTAGCTGTCAGAAGATAATTTTTTTCTTTACTTAATATAAGTCTAAAGTGAACACTGAAAAATATACACAAGCTGACTGGCATTCTTGAAAAGCTAAAACCAATCTTTCATATTTTCCAGGTTATTCTCTTTTTTCCCCAGACAACACTAAAACTCTATTTTCCTTTGCTGGGAATAGAAAAGATGAATCTGGAGAACATTATTTGGCTTGGGATAAATTCTGTTGTGCTCTATTGACTCACACCCTTTCGGAAAGGGAAAACACAAGAGCATTAATATTGGGTTGATTCACCTTCAAATAAAATACAGATGGAGGCACATTCACGTTGGAGGAAGCTGCTACTAGAGGACTGCTAGCTCCATATGATTGTGATCTCTTTGGATGAAACTGGAATAAATAAAACAGTGTGGAGATGATTTTTAAAACTTTAATTTAGCAAGGGGAAAGGTATTTATTTTTTTGACTTTAATTTTCCATGGGCATTGAATTAAAGGTAAGGCATTCTATATTATATTTTTGGTCTCATCTTTCAAATTTGATTATTATCCACAGAATTATGGATAATAGTGGTGAAAACTAAAATGGAGGCAAAAATTCATCATAGATTTCAGGGTTCTGAAATTAGTAATGTCTGTTCTGACACATTTCAGTGTTCCTTGGGAGCAAGTGCTCTATGACACATCCTAATATTCCAGGAAAGTTCTGAAAGGAGTATTGTTAGGTATGGTCTTAGAAGGAGGAAACCTCTGATATTTTTGGTTTCTTCCTAAAATATGATGCTGGCATCCTTTGTTGACCAAAGGCTTGAATAGTATGACCAATGGATGAAATAAGGAAAATAACACTTCCATAGAAAAACAGTGGTCAAAAACAAGTGACTAATTTAGATTTTTACTAATTGTTGGGATCATGATGCCTCATTTTATTTGAAATAGACTCCAACCCCTGCCTCTACAACATGCCTCCAGTGAGATGCAGAAAGCTCTTCCTAAAAGTAAAAAGTCAGCCTGGTTTCAAAATCTAAATTTCATCTGGGAGTAAAGTAGCTCACAGTGGTCTCAGGTCTAAACATTATTCTCCATCTGGTTATGAGATATGTTCCTTGCCTGGATATTAGAACATAAAAAGTGCTATTTGGTTCTCATTTGACTACTTATTTGTGTATATATTCTCTTCTTCAACAGAAAGAAGGGTGAATGGATTCAGGCACTACATCCTAATCCCAAATTTCAAAAATATAGCAGACACTCATTTGAGGGACAGATATATAGATAACATATGCATAAATAAGAATAATTTAAAAATTTTTGAAAAATATTAAAGTATAAAGCAGTTTGGAAATAAAAGTCATTGTTTCAGTCATGGAATGTCTTCAATGTGAAGCCAAGGTATTTTGAATTTACTTCATGAAAATGTTGGAGGCATTACAGATTCTTGACCATGGGAGTGCAGGAACTCAATGACACTATGAATGGTTGCATTTGGACAAAAGTTTAGAGACAGAGAAAACAGGAATTTACTGCAATAGTCTGGAGTGTGTGTGTGTGTGCAGAATGGACCTAACCAAGGACAGTGACAGTCCTTAGAGATAGATTACAAAGAATGAAATGAATACATCACTGTAATGTTTTAAAGGTACTGTGTTCTACACTTTAGGCTTCTGGTGCATGTCAGATTAGGGCTGCAATCCTGGAGTAGTCTTTCTATCCTAGCTATTGATATGTACATTCAAAAATTTTGTAGAGAATAAAGCTCAGAAAAGATTGCAAATCTTTTATTGCCATTACAGAGAACACCTGTTTAGCAGTTCTTGGCCAATCTGCTACATCTCTGTGCCAAGGCAAAAGCTGTTATATCCATCCAATACACTACTATGTTTAGCAACAGAGCAAATAACCGCTGTAGCATCCATATGGCAAATTGTGCTTTTAAATTGTTGATTACATTAGGCATCATTGGCCTGAAAAGCCAATGACAGTAGTTGCAGATGTTTTCAGCAGCAGTTTTTTTTTAAGATGTTCCTTAAAGAAATAGAAGGTAGCTTTTAAGTTTAGGGATGAAGTGAAGGCAGAATAACAAAGCACAATGCAAAGCAGTGGTACTATTATTATTGCCAATATCATTGGTGATGATATTATTGTTATTCATATTAGTGAACAGTCATTCACCAGGCAGGTCTAGAACTGGCAAACAAACAACCGAAATTTTCATAAGAATGATTCTAAGGAATTTTTAATGTAATGTATTAAAGGCTTACCCTTTTTAAAGACATAGAATGCAACTGAAAGATTAAGTTTCAAAATAATTTAATAAATCAAGAGATTTATTTTTACTTTAGATAAATGCACACACATATGTCACAAGGACAGATGTTATTTTATTTTTTAATTGACACAAAGCATATTTGATGATTAAAATCCATATCCAGATTTTAAATTATTTGTCAAGTGCCTTAAAAATGTTTGTAAATTATGGCATAAAGACACAATCCAGTTTATTCTTCCCCTTTCTCTTTTCCTTCCCTTCTCTTTCTTTCCCAGCAATGCAGTCCTAAAGCCATTTAGTCAGGCAGTGCAAGATAGGCTTCCATGCTGCGATGGCTGGGGAGTGTAACCTTGAGCAGAAGAAAAGGACTTCTGTGGGGAAGGTAACATGGCACAAGATGCGGGAGCTGGAGTGAGCGAGGATGTTCCCACAATAGGGCAGCCTGGCATGGAGTGTTAGAACTAGAGAAGGTGAGGAGTGTGTCCCCATGGGGATATCCTGGCTTGTGGGGTCACAGTCTGAACAGGGCTGTACACAGGGAGACCCTGGGGAAGATTTCAGAGTCCCACCAGGTCAAGGAGGTATTTGTGTAGGAGACAGAGTAGCAGCGGACAAGGGAGATGCATTACATATTGATCAAATAAGTAATCATATTGAGGATAATGGGAGCCAGGTTTCTTACTGTCTGGAGAGGGAATTAAAATATGGAAACTTAGAAATTAGAATAAACCTATGGTATTAGAAATAATCAGTGTGAATTCATGGTTTTCAATCGACAAAATGGGAGGTAAATATAGATGTAAGTCAGTATGTACATGTATATGTGTATATGTGTGTGTATTTATGCTTATATGCGTTTGTATTTATAGATATATCCTGGCAGGCACCAACTTAATCAAGTAATCAAAGTGAACATCACCAGTAATGGCAAAAATTGGCAAGGTCCACCATCTGCTAAGATGAGATCAGAAGAAAGTAGCATCATTTCTGTGATATTCCTGCCAAGATGCACTATGTAAATTGAATCATGAGGAGACATTAGACAAATGTAAAGTGAGATACATTCTGCTAAATACTAATAATAATTTTTTAAAAATGCCAACATCATGGCAGATACAGAAAGAATGAAGTATCAGTTCAGACTAAAGGAGACAATGAGAAATGATAAATAGAATGGAAGACAGGATTTTAAATTGGATCCTTTTTTTATGAAGTCATTATTCAGATGATTGATGAAATTTGAATGGAGGTTTGCAAATTAGACGGTAGCAATATATCCAACTAATTTGCCTGTTTTATAATGGTTAGATTGTGGTTACCTAGGAGAATGTTCTTATTTGTAGTAAACACTCAAGTATTAATCAGGTCAGCAACTGACATTGAAGTAGTTCAGGAAAAAAACCAGTTTTGTGCTATACTTGTAACTTTTCTGTTAGTTTGAGATTGTTTTAAAGTAAAAAGAGAAATAATTACTATAGAAAAGAATATATTAAAATACAAAAAGCAAACAAAAACTAAAAATGTAGGATTTGGAATCTAATTCTGTGAACATTTCAGGTGAACATTTATTTATAGCTTTAGAAAGGCTTATTATGCAAGAGATTCTTTTTGTTAAAATGATCTTGTATCATATAAGCATGCAAACAGAAAACATACCTTTTTCAAAAAGTAATTGTGAATTTTATTCAAGAACAATATTGTCTTAATGGATAGGAACAGTTTAAATGGTAAAGAAGACTTTTATAATGCTATCGTTTACCCTGATAACAATATGGGTAGAAAATGAGTTTTAGTACACATGCCATCCTTGGAAGAGAATGTGTTACAGCAGAATATACTACTAGAGAGATGATTTATGATGTAGGTAGAAAGGGATTAATACAGAGAAATTACAGTTGAAAAGACAGAAATTATAAAGGTATTATGAGGGCAAACAGAAGTTATTTCTAGATAAAAAGAGAGTAGCCACTGCAGATAGAATTATAAAACTTAATAAAAATGCAATAAATACCTGGGGGGAGTACAGAATTGGGTGATTGTTGAGGGAATACTTTCTGCCTGGGTCCATGTTAGACTTAAGAGTCATCAAAGACAGGGACTCAAACATTAGGATCAAAGGAAAAGCATAAAATCCAGGAATAGTTGGTAAAATATCCTAGTGAAATAATGTCTTATTGTCTTATGAATGTACTTTTATTTGCTATTCAATTGTTTTTAATCTGTTAAACTTTCTTCTAGTGTCAAATGACACCTCGAAGCTTCTATTTCAAGATGGGGGAATTAAGCATAGTTTTCTTTCTCTCTAAAGACAAAAAAATGATATTACCTAATAAAAATGAGAACGGATGTATCACACCAAAAAGAATGAGGGGAAAATCTTAATTAGTTTAGTGCCATAAAATACAAAGGGCAGACAAAAATGGTTGACAGACGAAACAGAGCAAAGCCTAAAATAAATGCAGGCAAGGACTGCGTGGAGAAGGGAAGGAAGTGGCACGTGAGAGGGCCCTCAGGGAGAAGCCACGGGCATCTGTCTCAAAAGCTCCCTGCGTCCCACCCGTATTCCCGCGGGACCCCAGACTAAAGCCCAGTCAAAACTCAACACTCACCTAAAGCAAAGGTCCGGCCAGTGCAATACAGCCCCTGTCAGATTTCCCTTTCAAGAGAGTGAAATAGCAGAAAAATCGCCCTTTCACACACACACACACTCACAGCACAGACAGAACCTGTACCAGCACCCAGACTGATCGCCTCAGTCTTGCCTGTCCTACAGAGCATTCTATCACACATAAGAAAACCAGTGGGTTAAAGAGTGTGAACAATATGAATAAACATAATTGTTCCTACAGGAAGAAAAGATAAATCATTGGGCAGAGAAGAAAAACAGAAGTGGCGGAATGTAATAAATGAGGCATTGAGTTAGCAGTCTAGTTCGTGCAAAGGGATCTCATCACACCTGCATTGCAAAAGGCCTAGAAAGCTATCGAACAGATTAGAACAGGTGTCCCCAGAAGTAACCAGTTTTATTTTTGGATTATTTACCTCAGAGAACCGTGCACCAGTAGTGTTGAGACAAAGAACTGCTGTTTTTTGTCACTGACATTTTTAGACAATTTAATTTTTTACCAGTTTAGGTACATGAGTTTTACTATTGGCATAAATAAAACTAACAAACAAATAAACATGCGAAATAGCACCTGCCTAGCAATCTGTAACACAACTTCCACAGCTTCACATTCAAGGAAAATCCTTTAGGATAAAGAGGATGGTGAGGAGACCAAAACAGTTACAGAATTATAATTTCCATAAACATTCAAAAAGTGTATAAATGACACCATGTAATAGCAAATCAGTTATTCATAGGACAAATCAAAACAAATTCTCCTTAAATGTAGAGGGAAAGGGCAAAGCGGGAAGGATATGAGGGGAATGTGTTAGACCACAGATGACAGAGGAAGATACCACATTTTTTTAAATAAAGGAGAATTGTTTTGAAGAAATAACACAAAACAGTACCAGCACAAGCAATAATCTTTCTAAAGAAAAATGTCCAGAGTTAGATATAAAAAAAATAGGCTATATATAAAGGAGCAGGAATCAAAATGAGGTTTGACTTCTTTACGATATTAAATGTCAGTGGGCAATAGAACAACATCTGCAAAATTCTGAGCTAGAGTTCTGTACCTCGATAATTGTATAAAGATTCCTCAATGTCAAATGCATAAGAGATTATTCTGGAATATTATTCAGGTTAAAAAGAAATGAGCTATCAAGCCGTGAAAAGGCATGAAAGAACCTTAAAAGCGTATTGCTAACTGAAAGAAGCCAATTTGAAAAGTCTACAGACTGTATGGTTCAAATTATATGACATCCTGGAAAAGGCAAACTCTAGAGACAGTGAAAAGATCAGTGGTTGCTAGAGGTTGGGAGTGGCTAGGATGAGGGGGAGAGAGGGACATTCATAGTACAAGCACAGGGGATTTTTAGGGCAATGAAACTATTCTGCATGATGCAGTACTGATGGACACGTGTTGTTACACATTTGTCAAAGCCTGTAAAAAATGTACAACAAAAAGAATGAACTTTCATGTAAACTATGGATTTTAGTTAATAATAATGTACCGATATTGGTTCATCAGTTGTAATAAATGTACCACAAGAATACGAGACGTCAACAATAGGACAAACTGTGGGGAACAGGAGGAGGTATACGCACTTTCCAAACAATTGTTCTGCAAACAACTGCAAACTGCTTTTAAAGAAAGTCTATTAATTAAACAAAAATCAGACAAGCCAGAGATCAGAAAATATATAAATCTTACTCGTGTTCTGCAAATGGAAAGGTGTAATATATCATTGTTTTTGTTGGTGTGTGGAGACAGAAATACAACTTAAAAAAATCCTTTTGTTTTTAAGTGTTTTGTTTATGTGTATGTGTATATATGTTTGTGCACATATATATATATTTTTTTTTCAAGAAACTACTGGTGACAGGGATTACTGAATCCTCCCTTAATCCTGCATTCGTCTGGCGCTCCAAGTCTGCAAGCCGCTGGGCTGTGCTGCCCGATGTCTGTGGCTTGTGCCTGGTGACCTGTTCTTTGTCTCACTGGGCCTCTTCCATGTCTGTTCTATCCCTAACCACGAAGAGCTCTAAAGAGAGAGGATTTCAGATTCCAAGAAAGCAATAGTGGCATCTACTTATTATTTCCATTTTTCAAAATAGAAATAACTGTTCCTATACATACCATTTCTCCTCCAGAAGACCAACTTTTTGAAATGATTTGGGCAAAAATCTATTTCTCTTTAATGATCAACTAGTTGAGTGATACATGGAGCTTTATTTGCAAATTCTTTTTAGCAGATTCTGAGATCGTTTCCAAGCCCATTTATCACTATTAAATGCCTTTTTAATAATAGTTTTTTTAAAAAAATTATTATGTTTAATAGGACTAAGATATATAACAGAGATTTGAAGTAATTTTTGTAGTTCTGTCAAATTCTCTTAGAGGTACAGTGTTTTTATTGGAGAAATCTGATTCTCAGAAATATTTAAGATAAATTAAGACTATTCTGGAGGGGAAGAGAACACATTAATCAGTAAAAAAGAAAGATAGTGAGTGAGGCACCTAATTATTTTAATTTCTTTCAATATTTATTTTATAAATAGCTATCATTTATATTTAATTATTTACTAAAATAATGTTTGATGGAAGAAATAGTCCTATCTGTGCTCTGTACAATTTAAGGTGCTTTAAGAGAATCATTTATTCATAATTCTGTGGTGCATTTTAATAACATTTAAAGTATTTAATCTTAAACAGAGATGAGATTTTTAAAAAGTGTACTTTTCTAAGGGAAATGACACAAAACAATACAAATAAATGTCATTAAAGAAAAGATGTGTACATCCAAATTTTTAAGAAGTTAGCAGTGTAAAGGAGCAAAATCAAAGTTACATTTTAACAAATTCAATTTCTATTTTTTTTTTTTTTTTTTGAGACAGAGTATTGTTCTGTTGCCCTGGCTAGAATGCAGTGGCATCATCATAGCTTACTGCAACCTCAAACTCCTGGGCTCATGCAATCCTCCTGCCTCAGCCTCCCGAGTAGCTGGGACTACAGGCATGAACCACCACGCCAGGCTAATTTTTTCTACTTTTGGTAGAGACGGGGTCTTACTGTTGCTTACGCTGGTCTTGAACTTGTGAGCTCAAGTGATCCTCCCGCCTCGGCCTCCCAGAGTGCTAGGATTACAGGTGTGAGCCACCACACCTGGCCTTCAATTTCTATTTTTTAATAGTTGTTTTCCACTAAGGCCTGCAAGATAAATTCCCTTTCAATATAAATATGCTTGTGAAAACAATCACAAATTTGAAACTAGTAGTCCAAAAATAAATTTTGTAATCATATATATTAGGCTAAAACAATTATTATTTTTAAATGTTGATAATTTTAGAGGTGAAAATGTTATCACATTATTGTTATAATCTAAACTTCACTGACTCCTAATGAGGTTGAACATTCCTATTTATTTTTCTGTTAATTGTCTAATTATGTCAATACTGAGATTTTATTTTTGTCTTTTACAAAATTTATAAATTCCAGAGAGGTCAAGCATATGTTTTTATATTTTATAAGAACTTTCCTATCAACTGATTAGTTATCTAAGTAAATTATTCTCTAGGTTTATTTCTTTTGTCATTAACACTTTAATCTATGAGAAGTGAGGATCAAAAATTATTTAAGTTATTTAATATATTTTATGAATATTAAAATTTTCTTTCCTGTTCTTCATTTAAAAATTATTTAGCTAATTTCGCTCATTTATTTTTTCAAAAAAACATTAGACTAGTGAAACATCATATTGCTGATATTCATGTCTCTAAACTCTCACACTATTAATTCCTTGTCTTTGACAACTGGAAGGGAAAGCATATACAATACCCCCTTTAAATTAGTTCATTTGATTAGCTAGCTAAATTCCTTAAGAGATTTCCTTCAAAAAAAATGAGAAAGACACTTAACCAATATGGCAGGAGATTTTATTTTTAGTCGTGTAAGCTACCTGACAGAAATAATGATTTAAATATTATCAGGAGAACAGGTTTTTCACATCACACTTCGATGTTTGATGAGCTTTAGGTTAGTGAGGTGAGCTGGGTCACACCTGACAACAGAAGGGCTGATCTTCCTCACCGCCTTTTGTCTAATCATCTGCCGTTTGGTATTGGATTTAGTTTGTTGACACCTAAATATCTTTCTTTTAGCCATAAGGAAGAAATACAATGTAAAGATTATTTTATTTACATTTCCATATTGGGCAATGAAATGATGGTCAAAAGATTATGACGTTATTTTATTCAATAAAACAAAACCATGTTGAATATGCTTAATTTGGGGGTAGAGTTATTAGTGTCTGCTGAAGTCAGTAACGTTTGACACTTGGCCAAAGGTGAAAAAGCAAGGGTGTTAGCTAAAAACTTACTCCATTAAATTAATGTTATAATTGATACTATCATTTTTGGTAATCAAATGCAGCATACTTTTCTTTTTCTAATATCCAGAGCACAAGATATCTTGTAAAAACATGAAAGGGAGAAAATCTTCTTTTTGTTTTCTTCCTTTAGGGACATTGTGGGGTAAGAATGGATTCTAGCTCCTCCCAAAATCTAATCACCTCCAAACTGGCTTGATTATCAGCTTGCTTTTAGGAATGCATTTTTATTAATATTTAAGAAAGAATCAGTACCTACTGTAAGTAAGAACACATCCTTGGAGTTCTTTCCTAGTCTCACAAATAAATAGTAATGATTAGTTACATTTTAAAATAGCTTCCAATTTCTTTTGTCTGTTAACTTATTGAAATAATAAACAAAAACAAAACTTTCCAAGAGAACAGGAAAGGTACTGGGCCACTATTGCATGGTTAGTACCTTATCTGCAGTTTTATTAAAATATCTGTTGAGGCTATTTATATGCTTTTTAAATATTCAGAGACATTTAAAAATGGAATGCATTTTCCTCTTTAATTTTCAGTGAAAAGAAAGCAATACTTCCGAATCACTGAATATAGAGTATAAACATAATTACTGATTATGTTTCCTGTGGTTTATTTACATGACAACTGCATATTATTTCAAGATCAATTCCAAATTAGTTCTCAACTAAATGACAGGGATATTGCTTTCCCTCTATTTGAAAAAGATCCTAATAATACTGAAATTTCTCACTTTCATTTGTATAATGTACCCCTGTCAAGTCTATTATTTTTGTACAGCTTGAACTTAGTGTTTTCTTCTTTAAGTTAAAAATATTTATGGCTGAAAAGCTTAAAAACAAATCAAGAAATGCAATCCACAACATAAATGTTAAACTCATTTTAAAATGAAGCCATTCATGATTTTCTACTCATAAATTATCAAGTTTTACTTCATCTCCTGTTACCCAATCATGATATTTATAACCCCTGTCTAAGTAATTCTTACACCACTGCTAAGCAATTCTTTTTTTCTTCGATAAGGACAAATTCAGAAAAAAAAAATAGAAATTGCAGACACCATTTTTTTTCTTTAAGAATGGAAATTGCTTAATTAAATTCCATGGAAAAAATGTGTATTCTTTAACTTTGATTATTTTCTTTATAGGATAAAGTAACAGCCAAGAAGATACTAAATAAGTTGGGGCATAGAAGCAATCTTCTAATCTTTTACCCTAAAATTAAATTACAGGATATATTTTGGTTCTGTATAAGTTACATATCACTTGTATAAATATGTTGCTTATCACTATATTAAACAGAATAATAAAAAGTGGAACTCTTAAATTGACAATTACATTCTTTCCTAGAAATTCAGGTAAAACATTTGGTATGTGGCACAGTTTTAAACATTATCAATGACAGTTAGTAATCCAGCCCATTCCCCAATAAGTAAATTTAACAACTGTTTGATTCTCCACAACGTAGAGAGTCCTAGAGTGGGAGATTTTAAAGATGGGAAAGCTTATTGCCAATTCTTAAAGGAACTTCCACTCCAGTTAGTGAGGTAATGGATAGAAGAATTAAATAACAGATATATACATACAAAT
The DNA here is from genome assembly GCA_023783475.1 of Daubentonia madagascariensis. Taxonomy (NCBI): domain Eukaryota; kingdom Metazoa; phylum Chordata; class Mammalia; order Primates; family Daubentoniidae; genus Daubentonia; species Daubentonia madagascariensis. Next base: position 67,046,172 of record JAKFHU010001209.1, read on the forward strand.
ATATATTCCTAAAATAAATGGTCAAGAAAATAAGTATTATAACAATTGGAGAAAGAAAAACTACTTTTGGTACAAAGAAGGAAAATTATGATAGCTGTGAACATGTGAATAGATTTCTTCTTTCAAGATGTATCTGTGACTAATACAGTATTTGGAAGATTATTGGAAATAAGCACTAGAATTTCTGGTGGAATCAATTTAAAAATTTATCTTTAAACAACATAAATTTATAAATGTTTAGCATATTAAAAATATATAAAATAGTAAACAGAGCAATTACCTTTAAAATTGGGTCTGATTCTTGCATCATACCCTGATGTCCTCCCCATTAATTTATCCAGAAAGTCAGAAGGTGACATTGGAGCACTTCGAGATCTTGCGCTATCTGTTTCCTTTGTGGCGACCAAACTACAAATAAGAGCAAAAAAATACAGGTTTTACAAAAAGAAGTCTTTCTAACAATTGTTACCTGCAAATATAAAATAGAGATGCTAAGCAAAAATACCTTTGACAACAAGAAGAAAACCTTAGATACCATACAGTGAATATTATCATAATAAGACAGATATTTATAAATTTATAGTCAGTATTTATAAGGTTTCACATGTAGTCAGTCCAGTCGTCAGGGGTGGCATTATTTTGTATCAAAACTGGAAAGAAAAGCCACCTCTGAAATATTAGGCCTTCAAAATCTGTATTTACCCAAACTTGATTTCTGACTGCAATTTTTAATTGAAAGTATCCTTAGGGCTTTAGGCATAAGAAATTATGAAAGTTCAGCTGTGAAATACAATTCTTATTGCTTTTATTCAGGGAAAAACATCACCTTTCAGGTTTTGTGAATTTTTCTCAGCAGTAAAAAACTCTGTTCAGTAGATTAAACAGTAATATTCTTGTCTTCAATTGGCATGCTTCCTGATTGGTAACACACTCAGTTGAAAGCATTGTGCTTTCACCTACATGCCATTAATCTATAGTACCTTTTGTTCAGGTCTAAAATTTGTGTGTCATGATTGAGAAATTACCATAAATGTGGTCTGGGCACCTGGATATTATATATTGAGAACTTGTGTCCAGGGAAGAGAAAGTGTTCCCAGATTCTTTTCATTCAAACATTTTCCTTTTTATGCAACTGGCCATCCTAGAAAGCCATAATGTGACTGCTTCCCCTGTCCAGCTCCTCCTTTACCTACATGGCTTCAACAGAAGCCTGGGCCTGCTTGCTAAGATTAAATGATTCTTTTCATCCACAGAGCTTTGCTGAGGAAAGTGAAGCTCACTTTCAGAACACACATCGTGTTTGGAACTGATGTGTTCAAGCTGATGTCACTTCCTGGAGGTTATCAATCACCACACCCTCCCAGCTCTGTCACTCAACTCAGAGCATTGCCAAGCCTCGAATCATTTGGGTCACCACCTGATCATAGCACAATCAAGTTATTAAATTCATTATATTTCTCCCACCAGAATTGTAGTAAGTAGTAAAAATGCACCTTAGAGCCATCATCATTAATTTGTCTACCATAGGCTTTTATGCAGTGATTCATAGGCACAATGTTTAAATCCAGTTTCAGTGATAATGTGGAAATGATATTTCTGTAAGCGTAGTGTCACAAATAACAATGCCTATTCTCTATTGCCCTGTTCTAGAGGTTCCATCTGGTTTGGGTGTTCTAAGTCACTTATCTTCCCAGTGACTCCCATTCTGTCATTCTTGCTTTCTCCAAAAACAGAAGCTGCTTCTCTCCCTCTTCTTTTGGTTCCTTATTACTTTGTGACCCTTTATCTATGATTATTACTGCTCAACCAGACTCCCTGTTATTGTGATCACTGGGAGGTTTATTTAATCAAAAAAGTCATAATAATAAAAAGAAGAAGAAAAAAAAAAGACCTACTACCTTCTCAATGCCTCTAGAGCTTTCCTCTACCATCTGGTTTTAAGTAACTTTTTCCCATTCTATAGTCCTATTAAGCAGCATTTGCTCATATTCCATGGCCCAAGAACACAGATTAAAAAAAGCATTGTCGGGGCCCTCATAGCTACACACTGCTGCTTCTAAACCATTCTGTTATTTCCCTTGCAAAATCCCTCCTTTCATTTATAAGTAAATAAGCTTCTATGTTCTCCTATCAACAAATATACCAATTTACTTGAATCTGAACTTTACTTGAATACTTTGCCTCATCCCCTTTTTAAGATAATAGATGACCATGTATACTGAACCACAGTCCTTCACATTGTGCCCTGGATGGGGGAAGATTATCTTAGATTATGAAGGTCAGCCCTACATACAACAACAAATAAGGACACATGCCTGTATAAGCATACATGTTGTTGCTTATATTCTGTCTCCTCCCCAGAGTTTGTATAGGCATCCAACATGTATGCTTATATAGGCATGTATCCTTATAAAAGGGAGGCAGAGGTATATTTGATGACACCCAGAAGGGGGGGGTGTGCAATATGAGGCAGAAATTGGAATGATGTGGCCATAGACAGGGAATGTCACAGCCACCAGAAGCTAGAAGAGGCAAGGAATGGATTCTTCTCTAGAACCTCTGGGGGGAGCATGGACCTACTTACACATTGTTTTTGGCCCAGTGAACTGATTTCAGACTTCTTGCCTCCAAAACTGTTAGAGAATAAATTTCTGTTGTTTGTGGTAATTTGTTACAGTTGCCATAGGAAACTAATAACAGTCTTCAAGTGAATTTTCCATTTCAATTACTCTACTTTTCAACTCCAGAATTACTCTGGTTCTTTTTCTATAATTTCCATCTTTTTAAATTTTCTTTTTGGTGAGATATTGTCATACTTTCTTTTTATCTCTTTAGACATGGTTTCCCTTAATTCTTTAAAGGTATTTAAAATAACTGATTTAAAGTCTTTGTCTAGTAATTTCAGTGTCTTTATTTCTTCAGGGAAGTTTCTATTAGTTACTTTTGTTCCTGTGTTTGGGCCATACTTTTTTGTTTCTTTGCCTGTCTCATAACTTTTTATTGATACCAGACATTTTAAATAATATAATGTGGCAACTCTGGAAATCATATTCCCTTTACTCCCCAGAGTTTGTTGTTGCTGTCTTTTTTTTTTTAATTGACTTTTCTGAACTAATTCTGTAAAGTTATATTTTTCTTTGTATGCGACCATGGGAATATGTACTTGGTTAGCTTTAAGATGAGCTAATAATTGAGCAGGGATTTTCTTAAATTCTTAGAGCCAGTAAGTCTCCCAGTAGTTGCTGGGGGCTCTGTGTTCATGGGGTCATACATTCAACACTGAGGCAGGCAGTTGACAACTCTACCCTAGCCTCTCCTTTCACTTGCACAGGGCCTAAAAGCCTGCCAGAGCTGAGAGCTCAGGGCCTTTTCAGGCCCTTCCTGAGCATGCACACAACCCTGGGTGTATTAGTTTGTTCAGGCTGCCATAACAAAGTACCACTGACTGGGTGGCTTAAACAATGGAAATTAATATTCTCACAATTCTGGAGGCTAAAAGTCCAACATCAAGCTGTCATCAGGATTTGTTTTCACAGAGGGCCTCCCTCTGTGGCTTGTAAATGGTCATCTTCTCTCTGTTTCTTCACATGGTCTTTCCTGTGTATGTGTCTGTCCTAATTTTCTTTTCTTATGAGGACACCAGTCATATTGGATTAAGGCCCACCCATATGATTTAATTTTACCTTAATTACCTCTTATAAACCCTATCGCTAAATAAAATCACATTCTGAGGGGATGGGGGTTAGGACTTCAACATACGAATTTTGGGGGGAAACAATTCAGCCATATGTGCAGCCTTCTAGATGCCTAGGAATATGGGAAGCTTTTCCAACTCCTATGGACATACCATTCCACTGCTTTTCCGTTTAAGATTTTTGGTAAGTACATTATTTGCTCCCATATTACTCCCTTAGGCACCGGTGAAGTTAAAAAATTGCCTGTAAATGTTTTTTAACAAAAGTCTCCAGGAAAAAGGCTTTTTTTTTGTAGTGGGCGAACTCCAAATTAGGTCAAATATAAAAATGCTTGCAAGTGGAGTCTTCCAGAGAACCTTCAGACAGGTTAAATTATGACAATTCTCTAAGAATGAGTCCTTAAAGGAGTTCAAACTCCATTCTGCCCCCTCTGGTGGCTTCCAGAGTTTTTTTCCTGTGATTGTGGGCTATTGGTTTACAATCTTACCATAGAGCTAGAGAGAGGAGGAGGGGAACAGAGTAAGTTATAATGCCACAAATCCCACTGTTCTTACAACGAGGAAGATGATTTTTTTGATTAAACTACTTTATGGGTCACTTCAAGCCTCTGATTAATTGCCAGTGTTTTGAAAAGGTTGATCTTCACAATTTTTGCCAGTTTTCTCATCACTTTTAAGGGAGGAGAGAATTTATGGAGGTCCTTACTCCACTATTTTTTTTTTCCTTACTCCATTATTTTTGCTGACATCACCCCCAACGATGTCTTCCTAGACTTCTTTTCATACTTGTTTTATTACATCTTTGCTTTAATAACCACGCTCCTCACAGCTCTATCCTGGAGTTCCACCTGCGCTCTCTCTCTGGATAATTTTGTTTACTCCTATGATATCAACTACATCCCATAATGCTATTTTGTAGGACTTTTTAATAACTATATTTTTCTGTAAATAATGTAAACATTTGCTTTCAAAAAAAACAATACAGAGTTTGCCTTTTGGATTTCCCCTTAATGAATATTCAAAAACTGTAATTGACTGAATATTAGTAAATATTCTATGTGATTGTTATTCTTATGGCAGTAATAAAGCAATAATGCTCTCCATCTGTCTCTCTCTATTGAGAAAGGGACAGGGACAGGAAGAGGGAGGGGAAGGAGAGGGACCTGCCCTATCAACATTGCAAGTGTTGCTAACTGAGCATTTTCAAAATTTGGCTACATAGTTTTTTTCAGGTATATCAAGTAGTAGATAGAACAATAAAGAAACAAAATGATTAAGAAGCAAATGGAATTAAGATTCCACTGCTTGCCCACAATTTTGACAGAATAAAAGTAATTTTATTTCTCTAGACAGATAAATACTAGATTTTAGTGATAATAATCCCTTTAATTCATACAAAGTAGCATAAGTATCATACAATACTTATCTTGAAAAAAGTCTATCCTTTCCTAATAGTTTCTATTAACTTACTTCTAAAATAACTTTTTCCAAATGTTACAATTTAACATCAATCTTAGAAGAAGAAAACCAAAAAATTCATGTTTTTAATCTTATACTAATCTATCATTTATCCATTGCAATAGGTTATTATACTAGTTTGATATTTGAACTATTAATAATATAAGGAATAAGGCATTGAAAATTTTCCAGTAGTGGATATAGAGATGATGTCATCTTTGTATACTTTTTCTTTAATTATTGTTCCAAACTTAGGCAGTGGTAAGGGCTGGCATGCTAATGCCTTGTGATGCTTGTATTTTCTGTAGTATGTGCTCGTGTTGCTTAAGAACCCCTGGAATTCTGCACATCTACGGGAAGATAACAAGGTTAAACAATCAAAATATGACAATTTTATGTGGTTAATGTGGTATGATTCTACTAGTGGATATTTCTGCACTTGACTTTTTGACAACATGAAGATATAGAAAGTGGCAATTGTGTGTTGTGTTCTACCTGTGGTCTTCTGTGTATGCCAAAGGATTGAATGGAAGCAAGATTATTCTCCATCATCTCTCCAGATCATCTGTGAACCTCTGCCACAAATCACACACATGCAGACACACACACACACACTATATTCACTATACATGTATTGTCCCAAATCCTGCTTGAATATTTCAAACTCTGTTATCAAGCACTGTCAACATCTCAAGTATTCCTTTTGAATAATTAAATAACAAAAGCAAGATTATTATTTTTAAATATGACAAGATCTTAATCTTTTCAAAGATTGATAATTTATTGTTATTAATATTTTCAATCATTTCTCTTTTTGATATATTCAAAAAATAATTGTGCTTTCCTGGAATTTGATCTGACATGGGTCTGTGAAAATTCCCTTTGAAATATGCTCTTATTGCCAAAAATATTTACTTCCAAATATATTATGCAAATATCATGACATTAATTCACTAGGGATAGGAGTACATAAAAATCCATTTAATAGAAGACAAGAATTTTATATGCAGAAGCTCATTCAGTTATTTAACAACCATTATTGGTGCCTTCCAAAGAGCCTGACATCATGCCTAGAATAGTTTCAAAGAGAAAGAGATTATACTTATATAAACATATATATTAAAAAGTTGTATATATATTCATGTATATATCCTCAGTGTTTAACCTTTTTTATGACCAACATGCTGTTAAAATAGTTTCTACTAATATATAAATTTTTAATGTTTATGCAATAGTAATTAAAGTAAGCTGAAGGAAGGAAAACATATCATCGCTTATCGCTAACACACATTAGGGTGGAAGATATATCTTTGGTAAATAATCTTAGGAGGGTGAGCCATTTCATCTTACACCAAAAAAATCTGTTAAAATTATCTACTTTCTTTAAAAACAGTTATATATTTTATAGTCAAATATCACATAATTTTTCTATCTTTAATACTGAAAATTAAAAGAAATATTTTTAACATAAATGTAAATTAAACAAGAAATTAATGGTTCTTTCAAAATGTGACACTTAAAATTAATAAAATAATTGGGAAAAGTATAATTTGATTAATGCACTGAGAAGAATACATGATCTATATATTTGGCTTGGATGGAGGAAGGATAGGTTAGACATGATAAATTATTTTAAAAAATATAATACATAGGCTGAATGTGTTTGTTCATGCCTGTAATCCTAGCACTTTGGGAGGCCAAGGTGGGAGGATTGCTTGAGGTCAGGAATTTGAGACCAGCCTGGGCAACACAGCAAGACCCCTATCTCCAAAAAAAGAATAAAAAGGTAGCCAGGTATGGTGACCTGTGGTCCCAGCTACTCGGGGGGCTGAGACAGGAGGATCCCTTGAGCACAGGAGTTTGAGGTTTCAGTGAGCTCTGATTGCACCACTGCACTACAGCTTGGGTGACAGAGCAAGAGCCTATCTTTAAAAAATATGTATATATAGATGGTGTGTGTGTGTGTGTGTGTATGTATATATATATATATATATATATATATATAACACAAACTTTATAAGCCTTTTATAAATGGAGAAAAGTTTACCTACAAAATTATTATTGCATTTTTATTATATAAAAGCATCCTTTCTTATACCATACTGCACTCAAATATCTGGTAAATATTGAAACAATGAATTTTGAGTTCTCATATAATTTATTAGATGCAAAGCACTGTGCTAAGAACAGAAAGTAATTAAACAGAAATTTGAATCTTTAAAGCATTCACAGTTCAGTGGATTGCTTTGTCTGGTCTTTTTGGGAAGTGTGCAGGGGCTGAGAAATGAGATCACAGTGAAGAGAATGATCGTTGTTTCCCTTCTTCCTACACTGTGAGCAAAATCTTCATGTTTTGTGATAGGGATGCAAAATCAAGCTCTGCAGATTGATGCCTATAAAAATGAGAAAATTCTGAGCAGAGAAATAGTCAAATTTCCTTTATTAGTTGCTATGGTCTGAATATTTATGTCTCCCCCAAATTCATATGTTAAAATCCTAATCCCCAAGTTGATAGTAGGAGGAGGAGGGGCCTTGGGGAGATGATTAGGTCGTGAGGACTCCACTTTCATGAATGGGATTAGTGCCTTCATAAAAGAGGCACCAGAGATCTGCCTTGCCCCTTCTACCGTGTGAGATTACAGTGAAAAGACAATGGCCAACGAACCAGGAAGCAGGCCCTAACCAGACACCTAATTGTTCTGGAATATTCCTCCTAAAGCTTTCTTCCTATTACAATAATATCTGAGCTTTTACCATGTGAACATTAGCAGATCATCCGCAGAAAACTGTAGTCATTTAAGAGAGCTCATAGTAATAAATACATAATATGAGGCTCCATATAACCAATTGGTAATCTTACCCTAATTTTTAAATAGCTGACATAATTTGCATGTAGGTATTCAAAAATATTTTTATAAGTTGTTAAAACTCAAGGTAGGAAGAAGCAGTGGAAAGAAATCCAATATTAATTTAGAATGAATTTTGAATAAGAAATTTGATCATCGAAGCCATTTCTTTTTTGTCTAACCCTCCTAGTTTCAACAGAACTGACGTATTTCTAGCAAGTTACTAAGATTGTTAGCAAATTAGCCACGATCAGTCCTTTTGAAAGAAGTGGCTTTGACGTTTTTGAATCGTCTTTTATTTATGAATCTCCTCAAAAGCTGTGTTAATTAGTTTGCCTTCCACACTTGGCTCTTCTTTTCTATGCTGTACCAAGTATTGCACTATTACCTTTTCTTGGAAACTATGTGTGGACTACTACACATTCCCAACAATAAATATTTTTTCACTTATATATTTTATATATTCTTATTTATATAAAGACATTCTACTTGAAAGTTCAGAGACTTTAATTTCCTAAAGACTGTAGAAACCTATTCACTTAAGTATTGAAACTGAACATCAAAATTCATCAAAAATATTCAATAAGATAAAAGAATAAAATACATTCACTTTTGGAGGACAGAAATAATCAGTAAATACAGATGCCTTTAAGACGACTTTTAATATATCATCCATAACTATTTATCTCTGCTAAATGTTCTTTAAAATTATGAGATAAAATATGAAAGTTGTAGCTGGGAAACATAATGTGGGTTTGAGACAGGCCTTGAAACATGAGACTACAAATTTCCATTCTTTTCTTTTCTTTCTTTCTTTCTTTCTTTTCTTTTTTTTTTTTGTTTTTTTGAGACAAGGTCTCAGTCCGTTGCCCAGGTTAGAGTGCAGTGGCATCACCATAGCTCACTGCAACCTCAAACTCTTGGGCTCCAGGGATCCTCCTGCCTCAGCCTCCCGAGTAGCTGGGACTACAGGCACGCACCACCGTGCTTGGCTAATTTTTCTATGTTTTGTAGAGATGGGGGTCTTGCTATATTGCTCAGCCTGGTCTCAAACTCCTGGCCTCAAGCTATCCTCCCACATCAGCCTCCCAAAGTGCTGGGATTATAGGTGTAAGCCACCGCACCTGTCCCATGGCATCTACTTTCAAGAGTTGATTTTCACAGAGGAGAGGATGACCCTTGGGGAACAAATCAGTGTCCAGACTCCTGAAGCAGAGAAGGTTTGGGATGTGATGGAGAAAGAGAGTTTACTATGTATTCTATACCTCCGTGAAACAGTCCTTTAGCGTTATGGTTCCTTGTGAAAAGATTTTTAACGTTACTACTTGAGTTTTTTTGAGTGGTAGTAACACGAGCAATTGATATTTCTAGCTCTGGTTTGACAATAAGGTGCAGAATGGAGAGATGAGCAGTCGACCCATTTCTTTATGCTTCAGTGTAAGGAGAACTAAAGAGAAATTGGGCCATTTTGAGTATTTCAAACTAAAGCATACTGCCTTAGAAAAGGCACCATTGCAGTGAAGACACTAGCAGCGAAGTAGGCCTTAAGTCAATTGTTGGACATTAATTATTAAAAAGGAGGCCAAAGTGGAAGAATATAAAAAGGACTATTCTAGCACCCTTCTGGAGACTCAGAGATAACTAAAAATTGATGGGCTACTGGGGTTTTGATTCTTGCCATTGTGGGCAATGTGCCAGTGAAATATGATTATTATTTGGAAGTGATCTCATTTCTACCTAGAGTTTAATGAGGCTTAGGGAATTGTAATTTACCTAACAATAGAAATGATAGCTGCTTCCTGATCTCTTAGACACAAGATTCATATACATGATACCGTTTAATTCTCATGACAACCTTGCTTGTTACATATTATTACTTATGAATTACAAATGAAGAAACGAAGGTATACAAAAAAGTTTGTAAGTTTTTCTAGGCCTCACTCAGATACCAAAACTATAAATGTATATTTTAAATCAAACCAAACCTTCCACTGAAAACAACCAGAAAAGGTAAAAAAAAAAAAAAATCTGCATTGCAGAGCTAAAAATCAGTGAAAAATGACATGGTTAAGATCCAAGGGAAAAAAAAACAAACCCACAGAGGTGAGCCCAGTATTTGGAGGTGCAATTTTCTTAAGAGTGGCAATAAATTTCAGAAGTAGTACCTACGAGGTTAACAACCTGAACACAAGTTTTGAAAGCTTTATGGGTTTAGGGAGACAAAACTTACATTCTAGGACTCAGCAAAGGGGTGAACTCACATGCATTAGAGATCTTAAAGAAATGCACCTTTTGAGTAAGAATAAATCAGAAATACAGAAATGTTACTAGGAAGCTAAGTATTACCTAAAATCATCTTAATCTCCAAAACTGGAATGAAATAATCCCCGATTGCTAGCAGTCTACCTCTCTAAACAAAAGCAAACAAAAATCATTTCTGGAAAATGTATAAAATACCACTCAAAACCTCAAATTATATCTAATTTTTATGTACAATATCTGGAATGCAATAAAAAGAAGTAGAAGAGGAAAAAGTAGAAGAGAAAGAACTTTAAGATCTAAAACTCAAGACAAATGTGGAATAGAAATATATACACCAAAGATGCAGCTGATAAATTAGTCTGACTGACATTAAATGATTATGCTTTATATATTTAAGGAGATTAAAAAAAAAAGACTGAAAATTTCAGCAGGGAAATCTAATTATAATTAATAACCAAATGGAAATTCTGTAATTTAAAAGTAAAATAAAACTAAGAACTAAATTATCTTAACAGCAGATTAGATATAGCTAAAAAAGGAATTAATCATTTGGAAGATAGATCCAAAGAAAATGTACAGAAGGCAACATAGAATGACAATAAAATGAAAAACAGAGAATAGACAGTAACACACTTACAGTGAAAAGGTCTAATATTTATGAAACTGGAAAGCCAGAAATGTGAAGATAAACTGAGGCAGAAGCAATATATGATGAGTTAATTGCTGACAGTATTCTAAGACTAGGGACATCTAGCTGCAGAATCAATAAGTATTGCAAATTCCAAGCACTATTTAAAAAAAAATCATCTTGGGCTGTGTGCGGTGGTTCATGCCTATAATCCTAGCATTTTGGGAGGCCAAGGCAGGATGATTGCTTGAGGCCAGGAGTTTGAGACCAGCCTGAGCAATATAGCAAGACCCCATCTCTACAAAAAATAGAAAAATTAGCTGGGTGTGGTGACACATGCTTGTGGTTCCAGCTACTTGGGCGGCTGAGGCCAGGAGAATTGCTTGAGCCCAGGAGTTCAAGCTTACAGTGAGCTGTGATGAGGCCACTGCACTCTAGCCCAGGTGACAGAGAGAGACCCTGTGTCAAAACAAAAGAAATCATCTTGAATAATCATAGCAAACATGCCGAAAATAAATATAAGGAGAAAAATCATAAGTGCCATTGATATCAAAGTAATTTCATGAATTTTAGAAATTTGATATGGACTTTAAATGCTAGAAGGTTAATTTTAACTGAGTGTTTTCTAATAATTATTTAATTAATGTAATTAATAAACACAACTCAATGAGGTATACTAATAAATAATTCAGGAAATTGAGGTTTTGCTGATTTATATACTAGACATTCGGTCTCACTTTCAATTTGTGTTCCATACTTTCAAGTGGGTTTTTAATACTTCCATTCAATCACAGTACATCTCTTGATTCCATTTATTCTCCAATGTTCTAGATCACTATTTCACATCTACCTTTCTTCTCAATTTGTCAACATCTTACCCCCCATCCTCATTCCTTCAGAGAATAGAAGAAATCAAAAGATCAGTCTCCCACTGCCCCATCTCGTCTTCTGCCAGAATTAGAAGCCACGTACTCCTGCCTTCACTCTTGTTAATGTGAATGGGCTGTCTTTGCCACTAGTGTAGGCCAAACCTCCCAAATGTGCCCTGGATTTCATGTGCTCTTACCTACTCAAAGATACCATTTAGCCCTGTCCCTTCCATCAACACCACTTTCTCTATAGGATCTTTCCCATCTGCATACAAACCATGCATTATTTCTGTCACTAAAACAAAACAAAACAAAAACTTTCTTGACCTCACTACTCATCTCACCTACCTGCCCATTTCTCTTAAAAACAAAACTCTGTGAAATAATTACATTCACTCACTGTGTCTAATTCCTTTCTGTATACAGACCGTCCCCAGCTTGATTCCACTTACAATTTTTTGACTTTATGATGGTATGGACTGCTATTTGTTTTGTTTTTGTAAAAAACTGAAAGTAACTTTGGCTTAAAATAATAAGGATTGCATCTATGTTTCACTCTCAGTACAGTATTCAATAAATTACATGAGATATTCAACACTTTGTATAAAATAGGCTTTGTGTTAAATGATTTTGCCCAACTTCAGGCTAACATAAATGTTCTGAGCATGTTAAGCTAGGCTAGGCTAAGCTATGATGTTCAGTAGGTTAGGAGTATTAAATGCATTTTTGACTTACATTATATATGTTTATTGGGATGTAACCCCATAGTAAATCGAGGAGCATCTGTATTTGCTCTTGAACTCACACCAGCATCCCTTACCACTCCATTGATAAAATGCTGTTGTAAACGTCCTCCTATCCTCCACTTTGTTAAATCCAAGTGTTAATTCATATTACTCATCTTACATGAATAGCACAAAAAACGGTTTATCACCCCCACATTTTTGCAACACTTATTTCACTTGACCTTCTGTAACCAGTTTTCTCTCCCTTTTTCTCTTACTGCATATTTACTTTTGAATCTTCATTGTTGGTTTTTTTTTAATCGCCTTGACCTGTACACTTTGGAGTGTTTTTTCTTAATTATTGCCTTTTTTTTGCTATGTGTACACCTTATCCCTTATTCATCTCATCCAGGCTTATGGTTTTATAATAAATATTGTATAGAGTACATTCATGACTTTGCTTTTATATCTCTAGTCATGAATTCTCCCCACACTACAACTATTAGGTCCAACTTCCTACTTGACATCTCTACTTGAATATCGAAACTTGACATGTCCAAATCAGATCCCTGTTATTCCCACATAGACCTGCTCTTTCCTCATTCTTTTTAAGCCTGGTTAATGGCAACTCCATTCTTTCAGTTCTCAAGATGAAAACCTTGGGTAACTGTTGACTCTCACTTTTTATTTCCACATGTCATATTCATCGTGTTGGCCCTGTCTTCTAATTTTATCCATAATTCAACCACACCTCACAATATTCTCTGTGGCTTGTCTGGTCCAACTTACTACTGGCTGTGAACTCTTTGCCTGAAATGTTCACTGGTGTCTGTTCATGAATTTAACTCCTAATTATCCCTATCATCTAGGTTTAAATGTCATTTCTTCAGGAAGCCTTAACTATTCTCTCTGATTTTGCAAAATCCTGTGAAATATGTCTCAAATTTATGTCTCTCAGTTGTGTCTATCATTAATAGCACGTTTTACAATTGCAATTGTCATTTTAATGGGAATAATCAATCATTGTCTATCTCCTACTTTGTAAGGTCTACTATTTAAGCAAAAATCATTACTGTTCCATTTGTTTTAATAGCCCCCCAAACAATTAAGAGTATCTAGAGTGACTAACTAACTAAATATTTTTCAAATTAATTGACTAAATATAATGAGACAGGTCAAGCATCAGAATATGACCCTCCAAGCCAACCAGTAATCATGCTTTGAGTATATGTTTAACGGTAGAGAAGATCCAACCTTTCCCTTCTCCCATCCTTCTGCCTAAGTTACAAGTGATGCTAATGAATAACCAAAAGTGATCATAGAAGTAATATTTATAAATAGGAAAAAATCAAGACACATAAATCTGAAAGAGGAACATAAATCATCAACATTATATGTCTGAAAATTGTCATTTAATGGTGGATTTGGAGAGTTGTAAACTGAGTGCCTTTTTAACCAGGCTTGATATTGCAGTGGTCTCTTAGTCAATGCTTACATAAATTAGTGTTTATTAGGGGTATCTATATTCAGTGTTTGCTAGTTGCCCGTGACAAATTACATGTTGTTTGTGTATATGTTTGTTTGAGTGTAAAGGGTTAATGTAGGGTTATAAGTGGTAGTGGGGTGGGGAAGAAGGACTACATCCAATAGTGAAGTACATGGCAAAAGATTAAATAATGTAATCATTTGAGGTTTCTTAAATATGATCTTTATACGATTTGTTTCATTTACAAAATTTATTTCTACCATAAACTCATTCATTTTTACTAAGCATTTTCAAAATGCTATGCTTGAAATTCATGGTAATTGTTATAAATTCATAAATACCGTCTGTTCTCATGGGCAATAGTTTACTTCTTTATAGATTTGGCATCAGCTTATTTTAACTGAAAGAACTAAAAGGCCATAACATAGCTAATTAGCTCACTGATTTGTAGCTTCTTAACGACTTATTTATTTTAAAGAAAACTAATTAAGTGTTTCAGAATACATTGAAAATTACTTAGAATAGAGTTAATGGTTCCCATTGTGTTGAGTGCAAAAGAAAATAAAATGGAAAGCATCATGGTACAGTGGTTGAGGCTCCAGATGGATAGCCAGAAGGCTTGGGTTTTGTTCCTTTCTGTCATTAACTAGTTGTTTGGCCTTGGGCAAGCCAGATGTTCTTTTAACAGCATAAAAAGGGAGACTTAAAAGTGGTACACAATTTACACAAGTCAGTTTAGTAAAACAAATGATGCAATATACACATATGTTTAGAAAAATGCCAAGATCTTATGCCAAAGTTTGGCTTTTGCACTGGACACCATGACTCTTTTGGTCAGGGATATCTTTAATTGAAATGATGATAAATCCACTCAGGCTAATTTATTTGAATGGGCTCTGGGTGGTTATAGTAGTATCTCATGAAACCCAAGTGTAGAAGATACAGACAAGCCTCAGGAAGGACTGAGCACCATAAAAGAAAAAATCTGATTGACTTGTCCCAGTTTATAAATTCAACTCCTGGTTGAAACTGCTTTAGCAAGAGAGGCTCAAAGTCCCATTGCAAATATATAGTTGTGTGATGGGCTCCATGAAAAAATTTCAGTGGCCCATATATGTTTTTATAATCCTCCCCCTCTCATGTTTTAGATCCTGAGGACAGTAGGGCTTGATGACCAGAACCCTGTAACTTTTAACTAACTACTTGACCTTTTTGAGTTGTTTCCCCCAAATGGCAAGACAAAGGAGTTGAGATGGGTAAGGCTACTGCCCAGACTTCCAGAAGTCAAGGCTGACCATCTCCCACAAGCTGCCCCAGTGCATGTAGCTCCTTGTTAATTTCAACATAACTTGCTCCAACGAACTGTAGCACCTTTTTAAAAAGCCTGTACTCTCCATGAGTCAGGGAGACAGATTTGAGGCTGCTTCCTCGGTTCTCCTGACAGACATCTTTCATATTAAAAATTCCTTTCTTCCGTGGCAATCCTCCTTGTCTCAATAGTTGGCTCTATGTGTGATGAGTAACTGGACCTAGGCTGAAAACCCCTTGCAGTTTCAGTAACAACCGTAGGGGACTTGACTGACAGACTTGTCTCTACTGTTCCTTACATAACTTCTCATTTATGACATTCAGTCTTTCATAACTCAACTATTGAATGAATATTTAAAGAGATTGTGGGTTTATAGCATCTTCTATTCAATAATTTGGTTTTGGTTTTGGTGTTCTAGCAAGATTCTAAATAATTGAAAAGAAACCTATCAGTTTGTGTAAAACTCAGTGAAAATTTATACGAGGAGGGACTGCTGAAACAGTAGTCTAGAGTGTCAGGAGGAAAAGATTGAATGGATAGATACTAAGAAAAAGTAACCTAGCATCTGTGATGGGAAGAAGTATGGGAAGTACAAGAGACTAAAAGAATGTCAGTGTAGCTGGAATAGAGACAGAGAGTGTCAACTTAATAACAAATGAGGCTGGAGAGTGCTGTACGTATCAGTTAATGCAGTGCCTTATAGATCACATTGTGGACTTTAGTCTTCACAGCTGCATTTAGAGACAACTCTAGTGGTCAAGTCTGGGTAATTTTAATAGCAGTGGGGGTGCAGAAGAGTAGAAGAATCTAAGAGATATAACTAATAAAATCCACAGAATTTGGTGATGGTTTGGTACTGGATATGAAGGAGAAGAACATCTCAAGGATAATTGTGGTGGTTTTAAAATTAGTTCCTCAAGTTTTTTGACATTCCGTGCTTCAAAGGGTAGGGCCAAGTTTCTCTCCTCTTGAATGTTGGCTGAACTAAGTGATTGAATGATTGTGTGTGAATTCTGTAGTTAGGCCATAAAATGCATTTCTACTTCCACCTTGATTTCTTTTAGATCACTCACTTTTAGATAGCTAATCATCATGTTGTGAAGACACTCAAGAAACTACATGGGAGAAACTGAGGCTTCTACCAATAGGCTTTATCCACTTGCCAGCCATTTGGCTGAGCCATCTTGGAATCAGATCTTCTACCCCAGTCAAGCCTTCCTATGACTTGACTGACATCTTGACAGAAACCTCATGAGAGAGTTTGAGCTAGAACACCTGCTTAAGCAGCTCCTGAATTCCTGACCCACAGAAACTTTTGAGGCTAATAAATATTTATTGTTGTTTTAAGCCACTTAAATTTCAGGCTAATGGAAAATAGTATTTTTTTTTTACTAAGAAGTTTCTGTGTACTAAAATAGGTTGATATGGAACTCAATAAATTTTCAATAAATCTTATAATTTATTATTATTATTAATATCATAGAAGTTAGTTCAAATGAGAATCTGTTTCCTCAGTGATGCTATCTGGCAAAGGAAGTGATTCTTCAACTCTTCAAACTTCAGTGTCATTCCAGACACAAAACAATAAAAGTATCCTTGATTTGATTTAAAATATCATTGTCTCTTTGGAAAGTGAGCACATAGTATCTTTATCTGGATGCTTCTTCATACTTCCTCTCAGAGAAAAGATGTCTTCCCTGAGAAGATCAGGTGATAGATATAGCAAAGACTTCTGAAGGTTATAGTACCTTTTCTTATTCAATTTAAATATTTTTGATAAATCATTTTTTTTTACTCTGGGAATTTCAAGGTTGTTAATTAGGCATTGGTAATAGTAGATTTAGAATTATAAACTTTAGTCTGTAGCTTTACATGCATGCGTCAAGACACAAATAGTTGCATGCAGAAGTCTTTCAGCAAAACTATGTTTAATTCACCAAAACAACAAAAAAGGCACGTTTTTAAAATCTAAGACTAAACCAAAGAAAAAAATTCAAAGTTTATTTTTTATAAAGATTATTTCTATAGATTTAGGAGGTACAAGTGTTTTTTGTTACATGGGTGAATTGTATAGTGGTGTGGTCAGGGCTTTTAGTGTACCCATCACCCAAATACTGTACACTGGACCCAATAGGTAATTTTTGAGCCCTCACCCCTCCCACCCTCCCTTCTTAGTTTCCAGTGTGCATTATACCACTTTGTATGACCATGTACACCCATAACTTAGCTCCTACTTATAAGTGAGAACATGTGGTATTTGTTTTTTCATTCCTGAGATACTTAACTTAGGATAATGGTCTCCAGTTCCATCCAAATCGCTGCAAAAGACATTATTTCATTCCTTTTTATGGCTGAGTAATATTTCATGGTGTGTGTGTGTGTGTGTGTATACTTATCTACCACAGTTTCTTTATCCACTCATTGGTTGATGGTCATGTATGTTGATTGTATCTTTGCAATTGTGGGATGTGCTGTGATAAACATACAAATGCAGGTGTTCTTTTGATGTAATGACTTCTTTTCTAGTGGTGGGACTGCTGGATCAAATGGTAGGTATACTTTTAGTTCTTTGAGGAATCTCTATACTGTTTTCCATAGAAATTGTACAAAATTACATTCCCACCAACACTGTATAAGTTCAAATGCATCTGTGCCAACATCTATTGTTTTTTGACTTTTTAATAATGGCTATTCTGACAAGGGTAAGGTGGTATCTCACTGTGGTTTTAATTTGCATTTCCTGGATGATTAGTGATGTTGAACATTTTTTCATATGTTCATCAGCCAAAAAATTCAAAATTCTTATGGAAGAGTAAAATATGAAGATTGCTAAGATAAGATGAAGAAGAGTATTTGTTCCCCCAAATTTTATTTCATATATAACATATATATGTATGTATATAGGTATGTATATGTGTACATACATATATTATGTATACAGTTGGCCCTCCATATCTGTGGGGTCTGCATCTGTGGATTCAACAAACTGTGATTGAAAATATTTGGGAAAAAAGGATGTTTTTATTTGTACTGAACATGTTTAGGCTTTTTTGCCTGTCATTATTCCATAAACAATACAGTATGACAATTATTTAAATAACATTTACATTGTATTAGGTTTATAAGTAATCTGGAGATGATTTAAAGTATATGGGAGGATATGGGTAGGTTATATGCAGATTATACACCACACCAATTTATACTAGGGATTTGGGTATACATGAATTTTTATATTGGCGAGGGTCATGGAACCAATCCCCCAAGGATACTGAGGGATGACTGTATGTATATCTGTATATATTCACATAGGTATAAACATAACATACAAAACACATATTCTTATATATGTGGTAAAAGTTACCAAAGACTCTGCATGCAATAGACTAAAATACTAATGAAGGCTCTGTGAACAAGGAGTGTATGTTATAGTAAAAGAAACAGAAAATAAACAAACATGTAAGTAATCAAGATAATTAGAAATTGCTCTACATTCTCAGAATACAATAGCCAGTACGATGAAACAGAAAATAAATAAGAAAGTCTATCTTAGACAGAGTGGTCAGTAAAGGCTTTCTAAGGAATTAAAATATGAGCTGAGTATGAAGCAGAGGGAAGAATGTTCAAGGTAGAGAGAACAACTAATTCAAATTAATGGTATTGTAACACTCAACAATCTATTGGAAAATATAACAGAAACTTGATCTCTTATTTTGTACCATGAATATAAATAAATTCCAGATAAATTAAATCTCTAAATATAAGTATGTAAGAATTTAAATAAATATTTTTAAATAGTTCTGGTAAGTGTACATTTCTATTTCTTTCCCTTGCAACATCCATTAAAATAATACTAAATGACTAAAGATGTATAAACTTTAACTAAAAGACAACAGGAAGGAGATATCAGCAAATGAGAAAACCTTATAAATTTCTGGAATATGAAAAAGAAATAAATAATCTATATCTATATCTATCTATCTAGAGAATTTTCAGAAATGAATAAAGACATGTATTTTCAAAGTTACATGAGCCCATTTGAGTTTAAAGGAGGTTGAAGTAATAGAGAACCATTTCCAGACCTATTTTTTAAAATCGCAAAACACTAAAATTGCCAAAACTTAAAATGAAGAGAAGCCTAGGTGTATAGTAGGCTATACCATCTAGGTTTGTGTATGTATACTCTATGATGTTCGCACAACAAGGGAATCGCCTAAGGAAGTGTTTCTCAGAACGTAGCCATGTCGTTAAGCAAAGCAGGATTATAATCATCACGGTAAGAAAAACACAAGCATTTAAAAATGGTTGCTCTTAGGAAGCACAACTCAGAGGTAGGGAGGTAGGACCAAAGACTGCTATGAACAGTATTAAAACTTTTTCTTCACTACTTGGTTTTTTAATCCATATGCAAATATTACTTTGGGAAAAATTTCAAAGTAAAGGATTAGAAATACAGAAGAATTTGTTTAAGACTTGTAGAAGAGACTTTTATAAACAAGACAAAATGAAAAGCCTTGCAGGAAAGGCTGATTTAATTAGTGTCCATACTTATTCATTTTTGTTTTTAAGTATTTTTTGGAAATGTACCATATGCCAAGCACTGTTATAGGGACTGTGGATTCTGCAACAAACAAAATGAACCCAAATCCTTGATTTCATAGAGTTTACATTCTAGCATAATGGAACGTAATAAACCAGAAACATGACAAATCAGTAAATTATTTACTATGCTGGAAGAAAAGAAATGTTAGAGAAGAATACAGCAAAGAACAACCAGGAGTGATAGGATGTGAGGGACCTGTAAAATGTTTAGATAGAGTGGTTAGGATAAGTCTCACTGAGATGATTATATTTCAACCAGGCATTGAAGGATGTCAGGGAGTTGACCACATGAATATCTGAGAGAAGAGTATTTATTCCAGGCACAGGAAACAGCCAGCAGGAAGACTCTAATTCAGAAGCATGCCTGATGTATTCACAGGACAGAAAGAGAGTCTACAGGCCTAGAATAGAGTTAAGAAGGGAGACAGTAGTAGAAAAGTAAACCAAAGGGTTAAATTGACCACCAAATCATGTAGGGGCACAAGAACCTTCATAAGATATTTGGCTTTTACTCTGAGTGCAACGGAAGATTTTAAGGCATTGAGAAGACACCCGGCGTGGCTTGCTTTCCATCTGTAAAGAGTCACCTTCATGATCTGTTCACTGTATGCTAGGGTGGTTGGCAAAGACCACTTAGGAGATTATTGTAGTAGTTTAGGTGTTGGTGGTTCAGACCAAGATGTTGCACTGCAGGTAATGAGGAGTGATCAGATTTTGGAAGTATTTTAAAATTTGAGACAAGATGATTTTTCTGATAGACTAGAGTGAAAAAGATAGTGAGGATAAGTCCATGTTTACTGGCCTGTGTAGCTGTAAGGACAGATTTGATATTAACTTAAATGGGGAAATCTGCCAGTGCAGGACGTTTGGAAGGATCTAGAGTTTGATTTGGGGCATGTGGAGTTTGAGATATCTCCTTGATATCCAAGTTAAGATGCTGAGTATGCAGTTAGTTATATGGATCTGGAGGCTAAGGAAGGACATCTTTTTAGGTTTAAGGCATAAATTAGTGAGGTACCATAGTCACACAGATGGTATTTAAAGACTTGAGACTAGATCAGGTCATGAAGGCATTAAGTACAGGTAGAAAAGAGATGGAGGAGCAGAGGAGAAAACAGAAAGGCAGACTGGGAAGGATCAACCAGTAAGTGAGGTAGGAGGAAAACCAGTGGAGTGCAGTGTCCTGGAATCCAGTGACAGAAAGTATAGCAAGGAGTATTCAACCACTAAAAGTTGTTGCCAGGTCAAATATGAGGACTTATTAGCTATTTTAGTTTGCTAAGGGGATGTCAATAGTGACTTTGACAAGTGCAGTGTTAGAAAATTGGTGGAAGTGAAAGCCAAATTGGAATGGCTCAAGAGAGAATTCCTGAGAAACTGTGGCAGTGAGTGTGGCCCAAATATGAAGATCATTATATAATTCATCAATGTCAAAAGCTCCTGCATAACAAGGAACACTATAAGCAAATTAAACAAGCCAATTAAATGGTAGGTACCTAACAAAACAGTAATATCTGGACTATATAAGGGACTTCAACAAATCATTTAGAAAAAGATAATCCAATGAAAGCATGGGCAAAGGATATGAATAAGCAATTTATAGAAAAAGAAATAGAAATTCACATTTAGTATAAAATAGCATGCTCAAACTCAGCACTAATCAGGATATGTCCATTTAAACTGAGACTACATACCATTAAAATTGGCAAAATTGAAGTTCAGCAATATCAAGAATTGATGAGTACAGAGCAGAAATAAGTGAAATTGAAACCAGAAAAACTTACAAGAGATTGACAAAATGAAAAGTTGGTTTTTTGAGAAGATAGACAAAATAGGCACAACTTTAGTCAGATTAAGAAAAATAGAGAGGAAATGAAATCAGAGATGAAAAAGGAGACATTACAAATGATATTGCAGAAATTCAAAGGATCATTAGAGACAACAGTGAGCAACTATATGCCAATAAATTGGAAAACCTAGAAGATATGGATAAATTCCTAGACACATACAACCTACCAAGATTGAACCAGGAAAAATTCCAAAACCTGAATAAACCAATAACAAGTAATGAGATAGAAGCAGTAATAAAAAGTCTCCCTTCAAAGAAAAACACAGAACCCAATGGCTTCACTGCTGAATTCTACCAAGCATTCAAAGAAGAATTAATACCAATACTACTTAAACTATTCCAAAAAATCAAAAAGAAGGGACTACTCCCAAACTCATTCTGTGAGGTCTGTGTCATGCTGATACCAAAACCAGACAAAGACACACAAAAAATTAAAACTATAGGCCGATATCTCTGATGGACAGAGATGCAAAAATCTTCAGCAAAATACTAGCAAACCGAATTCAACAACACATTGAAAAGATTATTCATCATGATCAAGTGGGATTCCTCCCAGGGATGCAAGGATGGTTCAACATATGCAAATCAATCAATGTAAAACATCATATCAACAGAACAAAAAACATGTGATCACTTCAATTGAAGCTGAAAAAGCATTCAATAAAATTCAACATCCTTTCATGATAAAAACTCTCAAAAAACTTGGTATAGAAGGAATTTATCTCAACACAATAAAAGCCATTTACGACAGAATCACAGCTAATATCATACTAAATGGGGAAAAACTGAAAGCCTTTCCTCTAAGATCTGGAATAAGACAAGGATGCCCACTTTCACCACAGTTATTCAACATAGTGCTGGAAGTTCTAGCTACAGTAATCAGACAAGAGAGAGAAAGAAAGGGCATCCAAATTGGAAAGGAAGAAGTCAGATTATCCTTGTTTGCAGATGATATGATCTTATATCTAGATAAAACTAAAGACTCCACAAAAAAAAACCCTGTTAGAATGGATAAACAAAATCAACATACAAAAATCAGTAGTATTTCTATATGCCAACAGTAAACAATCTGAAAAAGAAACCAAGAAAGTAATCCTATTTACAATAGCTACAAATAAAATAAAATATAATACCTAGGAATAAACTTAACCAAAGAAATGAAAGATCTCTATACTGAAAACTATAAAACATTGATGAAAGAAATTGAAGTGGACACAAAAAAGGGGAAGATATTCCATGCTCATGGATTGGAAGAATCAATAATGTTAAAATGTCTTTAATACCCAAAGCAATCTACAGATTCAATGCAATTCCCATTAAAATACCAATGATATTCCTCATAGAAATAGAAAAAACAATCCTAAAATTTATGTGGAACCACAAAAGACCCAGAATAGTCAAAGATATCTTGAGCAAAAAGCAAAGAACTAGAGGAATCACATTACCTGACTTCAAATTATACTATAGAGCTGTAGTAACCAAAATAGCATGGAACTGGCATAAAAACAGACAGAGAGACCTATAAACCAGCATACAGAACCCAGAAATAAAGCCACACATCTATAATGAACTTATCTTCAACAAAGTTGTCAAGAACATACATTGGGGAAAGGACAATCCCTTCAATAAATGGTGCTGGGAAAACTGGATATCCATATGCTGAAGAATGAAACTAGATCCTTATCTCTCACCATATTCAAAAATAAAATCAAAGTGGTTTAAAGATTTAAATCTAAGACCTGAAACTATGAAACTACTACAAGACAACATTGGGTAAACACTTCATGACATTGGTCTGAGCAAGGACTTCTTGAATAATACCCCCAAAGCACAGGTAACCAAAGCAAAATTGGACAAATGGGATCACATCAAGCTAAAAAGTTTCTGCACAGCAAAGGAAACAATCAATAAAGTGAAGAGACAACCCACAGAATGGGAGAAAATATTTGCAAACTACCAATCTGAGAAGGGATTAACAACTAGACTACATAAGGAGCTCCAACAACTCAATAGGAAAAAAAATCAAATAATCTGATTAAAAAATGGGCAAAGGATCTGAATAGACATTTCTCAAAAGAAGACACACAAACGGCCAACAAGTATATGAAAAAATGCTCAATATCATTAGTCATCAGAGAAATGCAAATCAAAACTAAAATGAGATATCTCACCCCAGTTAAAATGGCTTTTATCAAAAAGGCAATAATGAATGCTGGTGAGGATGAGGAGAAAGGGGAACCCTCATATGCTATTGGTGGGAATGTAGATTAGTGCAACCACTATGGAGAACAGTATAAAGGTTTCTCAAAAAACTAAAAATAGAACCACCATATGATCCAGCATTCCCACTGCTAGGTATATTTTCAAAAAGAAGGGAATTCAGTATATTGAATAGATATCTGCACTCCCATATTTATTGTAGCATGATTCACAATAGCCAAGGTTTGGCACCAACCTAAGTGTCTATCAACGGATGAATGGATAAAGAAATTGTGGTACATATACCCAATGGAATACTATATAGCTGTAAAAATGAATGAAATCCTGCCATTTGCAACAACATGGATGGAACTGGAGAATATTATGTTAAGTGAAATAAGCCAAGCACAGAAAGATATATCTTGCTTGTTCTCACTCTTATGTGGGAGCTAAATATTAACAACAATTGACCTCACAGAGACAGAGAGTAGAATGATGGCTACCAGAGGCTAGGAAATGTAGTGGGGATGGGCGAGATAAAATGGGGATGGTTAATGGGTGCAAAAATAAAGTTAAATAGATAGAATGAAAAATATTTGATAGCACAACTAAGTGACTATAATCAACAATAAATTAGGGTATACTTTAAAATAACTAAAAGAGTGGAATTAGAATATTCCTAACACAAAGAAATGATAAATGCCTGAGGTGATGGATACCCCAATTACCCTGATTTGATTAATTCACATTGTATGCCTGTATCAAAACATCACATGTATCCTATAAATATATACAACTATTGTGCATCCATAATAATTAAAAATTAAAAAAATAAAAATAGAAAAAAAGAATTGATGAGTATATGGGTAAAAGTTACCTTTATACGCAATTTATACACTGAAGGGTAGTGTGCATACATACATACATATATTTATATATAAATTAATATCATTTTAAGGAAGAATTATATGATCTATATTTAAATTATTAAGATATCTTCCTTATGACTCATCACTGTTTAATGTATCATTGGTTGTATTAACAAAAATAGAAAATGACCAAAATAGTTATTAATGTTTTTTAAATATCTAATATAATCTTATTTTGCATTTATAGAGCAGTAAACAACCTAAGGTTATTCTATGTGTTCTAATATAGACAGTACTTAAAGACATACCATTGAGTGAAAAAATAGCAAGTACAAAACAATATTTTTTGCATACTCTTGGGATCCAAGGGATTCCAAACTAGCATCCTCTCCCCCCCCCACCTAACCTGCAGAATCTGGAACAACTGGAGAAACTTTTTAAAAGGGCAAAGGGTTTGGGATTATAAGATTACCTTATGACTGATAAAGCTGATATTGTAGAAAGTGTCTGGTATCTGAGGGCATATTGACTCTATAATACTGAATCGAGAATGATGTATACATACCGCGCCTTCCTCAAGATCCTACGTGAAAAGGGAAAAGAAAAGAGGCTGGACTATTCCTGCCAGATTCTCCTTCTAAACCCCTCAAACAGAAGACGTACTCCTCTCTTCTGTGGTTGAATGGGTTAGAAGAGGCCAGAACAAATTCTCCATGCAGCTCTGTCCCCTTGAAAGGAGACACGTGGAATGGGTAAATAGTATTACTGCCCTAATTACAACATTTTTCTTTTAAGAAATACAAAATCTCTATATCTATTTATGGTTACATATATTTACATAAATATATGAAGTATGATCTGGAAAGAAACATATTAAATGATTTCAGTCTTTATCTCTAAAGAGGGGATTAAGACAGTGGTGGTGACTAAGGAGACGTTTTGATTTATCTAAAATATTTGGATTTTTATACTAAAAACATAATCATGTATTGCCTAAGTAATTATAAATAAGTAAAATTAAATTCACATAAAGACTTTGAAATCTATTTTAATTAAATGCCTATAAGGATTAGATTCAAATTATAAATGCAAATTTGTGGTTATTATATATCAATTATTACAGTAACTGCTGCATACACAAGCTTTTAAAAAAATGCCAGTTATATTCTTAATCCCTATAACATCATTTCAGGGAAATATGTTGTCAATATTACTTTCCCTTTGTCAAATCAGCGAAGTAGCACTTGATTTCTTAAAATAAATCACAAGCTATAAAATTTTTCTCATAAGTATTGTTGTCCTCCTCTTCCTTCTGGGAAGAGATAATCTTTCTTTTCTCTCTGACATATCCAAAAAAACTTCCTTCCTCACGCTGATCCTAGACCATTAATCTCTACAGGTTGTTTTGAAACCCTATTATTCTAGTTATGTTTCCTCACCACACTCACAAGACATGCACACACACACGGACACACACAGCATGTACAAAGTCCTTCCCTACCTAAATTTTTTTTTTTCAATTGAAAAAATGATCAGGGAATTTTCTCTGACTCAGGAATATGGTATGCACTTGAATAATAAACTTAATAAAAACATTAAGTTACCAAAAAAATCAAAATTTGGAAGGTGAAATCTTGGAATAGTAAACGTTTCTTTTCCTTCAGTCAGGAAAGGAGCAGGACACTCCTGGAGTCACAATAGTAATTATTCAAAATCCAGAGTGTGGCCTGATAACTGTGAAATTGAATGTGCCTTTTTGCCTAAGAGAATTTTATCAATTCTTTTGCTGAAGTGCCATGCCCTCACCTCCACTAATACGGTTCTATCGCTTACTGGTTTTCATTGTTGAGATGTGATACAAGCCACAATCACTTCTATTAGGCTGGAAACTTTATGGCTGAGGGCAGAGACTGTCATATAACACATTTCATGGGGAATTAGATAAACAAATAACACTAATATACTACTTTGCTGTAATTTCTGGAGTCCCTCTAGAGCTAAATTTGATAAAGTGTGGACCCTTTGAAGTTCAATTCAGGAGTATTTTGTTCCTTATATTCTAAAGACACCTCAAGCAGTTTAACTTATCAAAAGATCACTGAGTATGTTTTTGGGTGTATTTTTCTAGTGATAATTTCAAAATAACTACATAAAACCGATGGGGGAAAAGTTGATCAAGAATTGTATTTCTCTTTTGAATCTTATTTGGTAAATTACCTCCGACGTAGACCTTTAAAATGTGCACCAAACTTGTTTAAAATAAAAACACTGCCTAGATTTCATTTTAATCTAATATGTGTTTATTGTACAAAAAAAATTCAGAAAAAATATTTTAAAAAGCACCTTAATTTCACCAGCCACAGATGAGTAATACTAACAGAAATTCTTTTTTTACTTGAGATTTTTAACTAAGTTATAGATATTTACAAAGGAAACAATACAGCAGGAGTAGTACTAATGAAATTCATTTTTATAAATTTCCAAATCAATAAGATTCAGGTCATGAAACTATGGTATTTTAAAACACCAATCTCTAGAGTCTCCAGACCTGAAAAGAGATGTACACAGAATATTAAGGTGAAGTCATACTAAGTTTCTTTTCATAAATAGTATTGACGAGGAGGGCACTAACTCATACAGATTATGGTAGATAGTCCCATTTCTGTGACTACAAATGTTTATGTTAATGTCACCTTTAAATGAAAGGTGTATATTCAAGACAGATGGGACTTTTCTCTTCCGGTGGTGCAAGAAGCCCCCTCTGCCTAACCATTACATTTCTTTAAGGAGAGAGAAATGACACAGAACAAAGGAGAGGATCAAACAATAAAGCAAAAAAGAGTTTATAAGTGGAAGTGGTAAGGAAAGGTACATATAGCAATAAGTATGGTGTTTTTCAGTTTCCCTCTAGTGAAAATTATACTATGCCTCAAAGTTTTTATTAGACTATATTCTTTTTAAAAAATAAGAGAGGAATTTTGCAAGACACAATCACTGGTGTTAACATTACACTTACAGCTAACAGTCAGCTACACTTAAAGCTAATGTTCTGGGTTACCCACTCGCTCACCCTTCTCCCTCTCTGCTCCTTCCCCCCTCCCTTTTTCTACCTTTCTTCCATCCATATGCCTAAACTATTTTGGGCAAAACATTTACAGTTTCCCAGGAAACAAAAGGATTTAGACAGCCTCTAGATTATACTAGTTATTTCCTGTGGCGTTAAGAGCACATGTTTTCCTTTAATCAAGCATAACAAAATCCCTAGAGACAATGCCTTATAGGAAAAGGCTAGCCATTTTCAAGATGTAAAGAAAATAGTTCAGAAGTGTTCATGAAAAAGATATGCCAACATTGCCCACCTTGGTGCTCATGTATAGAATGATGAAAACAAAGAATCCAAAGTTTGAATTTGGATCTCATTCTTATATTTTCCAGTGAAGAGATTAATCAAAGATCTTACCATGATTTTAATCGAATAAATCACATTTCACTTTTTAAAGAGTAATGAGATATTTTTTCTCTAGAATAGCCTAATGTAGCATTCCTTTGGAAAAATAAACAGTTAATTTGAATTAGGTGATGTGGGTTCTACCTCTGGCCTTGCCACAAAAATTAGTGCAGCCTTAATAAGGATCCTGTCTCTGGGCTTCATTCTCCTCTTCAGAGGGATAGGGCTGCCTGCTGCAACGAGGCCGGGCTGAATCCTCGAAGAGAGCTACACAGTACAGCCATGTCTTGGTACCAGAAACAACATAGACGTGGCTCTATTTGATATTGCTCTGTAACTAGTTTCATCAGCCTACACTGGTCTGCTTCCTTATTCATCTGTATCTCACTTGATGACCTTGCCTCCTACTTCAAAGAAAGAATTGAGCATTCAACTGATGAATTATGAAATTACAACCCCCATATCTACAGCCTGATACATTCTGCATTTATCCTAACCTCTTTCTATTTAGTTCCAAAGACTTAGCCCTTTTCTGGGGTTCAAAATCTACCTTTCAACTGTTGCTATTAAAACTCTTTCTTTTCATCTATATCAGTGACTTTGCCCTATCTCTTCTATGTCCCTCTTGTTTCTTCCTAAGCATTTCCTAATCCATTGACTTCTTTCTTCCAGATGATAAATAAGCTCAAATCTCTTTCCATTTGTAAAATTTATTTAATAGACTATTTTTTTAGAGTGATGTTAGGTTCACAGCAAAACTGAATGGAAAGAACAGGGATTTCTCATATATCCCCTGCCCCTGCATATATCTCCTTCCAACTTAAAAACAAAACAAAACAAAACAGACAAATCGAGAACTTCCAGTCTCAACTGTGTCCACCTTTACTTAATCTCCTACTTGTCTCTTGAAAAAAAGGAGTCTATATTTATCTTTTTTTTAACTCACAATTTGATGTTATGCTAAAATATTTGTACATGTATTTTTATACCAAAAATACACTTGAAAAGGCTACTAATAATCTTCCATATTTCTTTTCGTTTTTGTGGGATTTGATATTAATGATCATTCTTTCATTTCCAAAACTCTCGCTTCTGTTAGGTTCTGCGATATACTCTCTCTTAGTTCTCTTTTTGCTCTTACCCACACTATTTTTTCCCCAGTATCTCCCCTTCTGCCCATACCTTAGAAGTTGATGTTCTTAGAACGGTGCTTTTCAAACCTGAATGTGCTTGTCAATCACTTGGGAAGCTTGACAAGATGCAAATTCTGATTCAATAAGTCTGTGGTGGAATTCAGAGTTAGTTCTAACAAGCTCCCAGGCTGATGATTTTCTTACTGGTTAAAGGACCACACTTTGAGTAGCATGGCCCTAGACAGGGAAGGATTCTTTCTCATCTTTGTGCCCCAGTGGGTTATGGGTGTGTTGTGTTATCCATAGCTCAGCCTTCAGTGTGCAAGCTGAGGTCTGGGGCAGCTGGAGCCCACAGGTCAGGAATCTCTGCAAGTCACCAGGCTTGTTTGTTTACTCCAGTTGGATGAAACATCCATGTGTGCTGCTCAAGTATAAAAAATGTTGGAAAGTCCTGCCCCAGAATTCTAGTCATCCAATCTCACCTATTGCCAGGTCTTGTACTCCTGCCTCTATGCTGAAGCTTTGCATTAGCTGGATATCTCATAGGCATTATATTCACTATATACCTCTGGAACTTAACTCCTGATACTTGTCTACATGACTGCTCCTTTTCTTTAACATTCTATTTGTCATGGCACTATCATTCACCCAGTTACTAAAGATATAAATATGATGATTGTTGTACACTACTCTTTCCTTTTCTCATATCCAATTAGTAGTTAAATCCTAATCCTTTTCGTTTTCTTTTTTTTTTTTTTTTTTTGGTTATTTCCCACATGTGTTCCCTTCTCTCCTTTTTTGTAATGTCCTATTGCACTGATCATGCACTACTTTCTCTGATGTCAGTTTCACTTCTCCCCACCCATCAACACACTTTCTTCTCAGTTCTCTATATTCTTATACTTCTTTAGTGATATTTCTGAAAAACTATCTGATCATGCTCTTTTTCTACCTATAACAGTCCCTTTTGCTTCAGTTGAAGACTGGGTTTGATAGGGCTGAATACAAAACATGATCTGCAGCCTCTGGACCTCCCTTTAAAGGCACTTCCATAAAGTTAAGCATGTCACTTCTATTTACAACTTCCTGGCCAGAATTTGGCCACAAGGACACAGAAAGCTGTGAGGGAAACTGGAAAATCTTTAACATTTTGGAAGTGTCTTTAAAAAGAAGCTTCTTCTTCCTCTCTGATGGCTAGAAAGCAGAGAGGATGACTGGAATCAGAGTATCTATCTTGGATCTCAAGGAAGAAATCCCATGTTAAAGGTGGCAGAACAACAAGATAGAAGGATTTGTAACCCCCTGTTCCAGCCTTGATCTGTTCACTTCCATAGTTTTTCTTTCTTTCTTTTTTAATTTTGAGAGGGAAAATAACTTTCTTAAGCCAGTGTTATTATGCACTGTCTGTCACTCACAAATGAACCTAATCTGAACGACCACAACAATAAAGGGCTAGTCTACTCATCCCTTATTTATTTTCCTGACATTCAACACTTCTCACTTCTACCACTTTGTATTTCAGAAACAAAAATAGATATTTGGAATAAAGATTACTGACATCAAATGTAGTGAGAAATTATACCTGTAATCCTAAGTACATATTTTCTGCTAAAGAAAGATTATCATATTTTGACCATGTTAGTTTAAAAAATTGTATTCTGTAGATGGATACAACTCTACACATTACATTTTAGAAGTAGCATATTAAATACAATCACTCAGTCTATAGAAAGTTCACTCAGTCCTTCACAGTGAGAACTGAGATCTGACCCTGAGTCTTCTTTCTCCAAATTTTTTCTTGTTTTCACACGTGTACACAAAGCATGTGGAGACAAGATAGAATGCAAGAAAAGTTAATTTGGAAAACATCTAAAACAAACTAGCTATTTCTTGTAAAGGCACAGGTCTCATCTTCTTTTTATTATACTACTATATTTTTGAGATTGAATTTTAATTCACTCTAGGAATTTGAATTTTTTCATATCAATCAAACTTTTCCCGTGTAATGTTTGCACTAAGTTGACATATATAATAACTATACATATGCACACACAGAGAATGATAAACACTTTGGCCTTTTGAAGTAGAGCAAAATTTTAAGCTTGTAGTTATTTAGGGGGAAATACCTAGTCTACACATAAAATCTAATTCTGTACTATAGTCTCAGGAAGCACTAGCAGAGGTCTGCAGCAATCAACGTCTTTGACAATTCTCACCTTGTCTGTTTAAGATTTGCAGGAAGAAAGAGATTCCTTAAATTTGAGGCATTTAAAGGAAAAAAAAGGATTTTCTAATCTTTTCAAGTGTTTTAAGATCTTTACAAAGAAACAAGATAAAGCAGAAGGGAGATTTTTAATAGTATCTTCATAATCTTCAGCTTCTTTTATTCTTCCCAATAAATAAAACAGGAGTCAAGTTAAGGACACAAGGAAGTTCATTTATTTATGTAGGCCATGGGATACATCATACAAAGATAGTTCTTTTAGCATTTTAATAGAATAAAGGTAAATCTCTTCTTATAAGGGAATGACTTAATAACTGGTGGAAAATATCATTTAATGCATATTATAGTGTTTTATCATTAATAAGAAAGTAATTTTTAGAAATACATTGCCTTTAAGTTCTTGTGGTTAGGATTTCATTACACATGTCCTTCTTTATTCCTTGTCAGGAATATAATCATTTCTTTATAAAATTATGAAAAGTCATAACTATCTTTTGTTCTTGAATTTTTGTTTTGTTTAATCTCTTAATAATTAAGTTTCAGTCCTCAGACTTCTGATAAACAGAACAAACAGATTTTAAATGATGAAAATTAACAAATATATGTGTATATTATATCAATCAGAGAAGTGAATATAGAGTAGCTTATTAGAATATGCTCTTTCCTTACAATCAAGTGATGATAATGAAACGTTTTGTAATAGAGAAAATTATTATTTGAATAAACACTTGCTAATGTTTTCTAACACCCTAGAATAATCATATAAATTTTCTATAAGAAGCTAGTCCTAAAACAACATAAAGCATGGATATATTTGAAAAGGAAACTTGGGGGCCTCACAGTAGAAATGTTACTATGAAGTTAGCCATATCCTTCATTTCACATGGAAACTGTTGTCTACTCTAATAATGCATTTTCTGCACTTAAATTCCATCAATTTCTCAGGATTCATTTAAATTTCCTTCTTCTTTATAAAGAATTTGTACTTCTTTCCATTCCAAAAAAGATTTTTCTTTTTCTCAATATTTATTGTTACTATTTTGGGTGGTTATTCATGATTACATTTTCAGTAATTGTCAGCAAAAAAGAACTAATCTTTCAAATACACTTTATAGAGTCTCTTAGGACTAACAAACTAAATGCATGTAAGTAAATAGATTAAAAGACAAAATGAATGTTCTGTAATATCAATGGTTCTCAATTTATCTAGGGATTGGAAACTTAACAATGATTCTGATCCCAGAACTGTGATGGGCACAAAAATAGAAATTCAAATATTATACCTTGAGAATGTGCATTATTTATTTGACTAACAGGGTGGTCACTTAGTTATGTTTTCTCTTTGAGTGCAAATATAAAAAGTAAATAATTAAATCAAACATTGATTTAAAGATACATCTTATAGATTAAATAGCAATTTGCCACAACCATTATTGTATGAAGTGTTACTTCCGTTTTGCCAATATTTAAAAGAGAGGCCATCACAGCATGAAAGCTCAGTACTGCTTCACATAGTAGAGGTGGGGGAATTCCAAATAGGACCAGGTGAGGCACAGATAAGTAGTGAGGAAATGGAAAAATTAGGACATCTTTTAGAAATTTTCTGTGAAAAAAGGGATCAGAGGCAAGTGGAAAACTATATTACCACAGACAAATAGAATTAGGAATAAAGAAAAAACTACACCAAATTCCTCACCAAAGTTTTTCCTGAATGTTAGAAGCAGAGAAAGACAGCATGGTAATTTTGGTTATGCCTAGAGAGTTATTTATCTAAAATTTTTAATTTGCTTTCAGAAAAAACAAAAACAAAAACAGGGCTTCATTCCAGAAATTAGTGAGCCCTTTCAGTGTGCTAGACACACTTTTAAGCCCTGGAGACAGAACTGGGAATATATTACTGTGCCTCCCCTCAAGGATTTCACAGCTTGAGCTAGAAGGAGTACTCAGACAATGACCACACCCTGGGATATGTGGCATTGGCATAGAGCAGGCATCCTCCTCTAGACTTTGGGGGAGATCAGAGGTTTCTTAGAGGCGGTGAAGTGAGTTGAATAGGAATTATCCAGGCGAAGAGATGGAATTCACATTTTTCTCCCATTCATTTGATGAAGGGCATTTGGGCAGTCATTTCATTGAAGTTCAAGTCACTTATCTTCTCACAGATTTCCCCCTAAAGTATTATGTGACCACTCTGAACCAAAAAAATAAATAAAAAGGCAAATATTGTTTGCTGATGATTTCCTCACACTTTACTGATCATTAGTAACTACTCTTACTCTCTTTTCTGTTAATAGCATTTTACTTGATGCCACAATTTTCTGCCAATTATTTTTTTATTTTTCATAGTAACATTACTCTCAGCTTTTTATACTCCAGGTGATAACATAGATCTGAATAGAATTAAAAGCTAAAGTCATAGATAGATAGATGTGACAGAAAGGCATGTCATCTCAGTGTTTATTTATTGTTTGTTAGGCATCTACTCTGTGCATGACATTGAATTAAATGTTATGGAGGTGAAACAAAAATCAGAATTGGTCCTATACTTATGAGACTTAAAATTTAGAAGGAGAGAGAAAATTTGCATTAAAATCTAAAACACAAATTTGAAAGTGATGTCATACATTCTCTCTCCACAGTGATATATAGTTAAAAGTTGGGATTTTGTTTCCCCAATACTTCACACACTACCTGGATTGTAGCCATTGCACCATAAATTTTTATTGAAGTTACAGAGAGATTCAGGTAGAATACCATGAGTACTCTGAAATTAGAGCATCCAAACCATGCATGGAGCACCTGCATGGAAAAGCTTTCAATTCAAACCATGCTTTACATATAGGCACAATTTTCATGAACAGGAAGGTCATCTCAAGCAAAGAAAAAAAACAAGAAAAAACACAGAGACAAATATTTGTGGAGGTGCATATAGGAAAAAATAGTTCACTTTGGCTAGGAGAAAATAGAATGACATTTTAGTTTTTATTATTTATTAAGATTGATAAATATTTTCTTTTGGAGTAAAAAGTCCTTATTGAGGGGAATTTTAAGGTTTAAGGGATGACTACCTGTTGGAGATGTTTTTTAGAGATTATTAAGCTTAGGTAGGATATTTGATGATCGGTTACCTTCAACGTAAGCCCAATCATTCTATGTTGGTGGTGGTTATATAGTATTATCAGAAATGCCTCAGGGATTAGCCATAATTCATGATTGGTTATGGCAAATGTTTGTAGGCACTCATAGAGAATTCTTCATCATTTGCTTTGGAAATTCTTCCATTCAATAAACTATTTCCAGAGAATGTTAATGACCTTTAAATTTTATGCTATTCCTAATTGTACCATTGAGGTGACTGCTTCTGTGCCTTAAACTGCCTATGAGGTACTGATAATACTTTCTCCTAAAAGTATCTCTATTAAAGAGATTCTGAAAGAATTTCAGAAATGCACTATGATGGATCTGCATCTTTTTACCACTGTTTCCTTTTATAGGATTTAAAATTCTGTTTCCTAAAAATGTGTGTTGTTGCCATGCAGGTGTTAGAATATCTTCATTTAATGTTACTGAACAGCTCATTCTATTTGCACACTTTGTTTTTGTTGTTAAACAGTTGGTCCTGTCTTGGAATTCCTGTGTTCACTCCAGAACCAGTTCTCTGGAGGTAAGTCACCTGTCTCTATTCTTGCCTACTCCCCCAAACAAGACAAAGCCATAAGCCATACCATCCTCCTCATGGAAAAAACCCTCAAACCAAAAAAATAAAAACATGATATTTCCATACAGATATGTGCCTATGTATGAATTTATTTTCAATAAGTACTGTTAACCCAAGTATAAAGATAATCATATGGAAAAGGGTAGAAGTCAAGTTTGGTGGGAAAATCAAGGAGGATCCACTATATATGCTTCATGATGTAATGAAAAGTAAAAGATCTACCTTCTCCAGAATAGTTCCCTAAAAATTTCCTGAGAAAGCTTAAGTGAATAAAATGCATCATCTGCAATTGTAGACTAGTTTATTAGATTAGTTGAAATGACAGTAATGGAAGAAGGTTCTACAGAAAATTGATAGAATGGTATATGCCTGCAGTCCCGAACCCCAGGGCCACAGACCGGTACTGGTCAGTGGCCTGTTAGGAACCAGGCTGCACAGCAGGAGGTGAGCGGTAGGAGAGCAAGCAAAGCTTCATCTGTATTTACAGCCACTGACCATTGCTTGCATCACCGTATAAGCTCCGCCTCCTGTCAGATCAGCAGCAGCGTGAGAGTCTCAAAGGAGCGTGAACCCTACTGTAAACTACCACTGGGTTGCATGCTCCTTATGAGAATCTAATGTCTGATGATCTGAGGTGGAGCTGAGGTGGTGATGCTAGCTCTGGGGAGCAGCTGCAAACACAGATTGTCATTAGCAGAGAAGTCTGACCGCACAATAAATGTAATGAGCTTAAATCATGCCGAAACCATCGCCCCCTCCCATCTGTGGAAAAATTGCCTTCCATGAAACTGATCCCTGGTGCCAAAAAGGTTAGGGACCACTTATATAAGCTGTTGATAAGAGCGGGTCCTTGAGATCAGTAGTATAAAACTATGACAAATCTGTGACTTCTTCACTTGGTTCTGATCAGTCTCACCTTCATGGCTTAGCTCAGGGCTCTCTGAATTCTTCTTTGTGTCCTCCTGTAAGTGTTCTACTCTTATTGTATATAAATGTATTTTCCATTCTTTCTTTGCACACAATATGATCACCTTTACAACCCTTTGTTAAATCTACAGTTCTAGCAGTTACTTTGCAAATCTCTGCATTCCTAGCTGATGGCAAGGACACATAGCTCTTCCGTAAGCATCTCAAACTCAAAACACACCACACATTAATGGGTAACAAATTGGTTTGATAGAAGAAATAAGATCTAGTGTTAGATCAGTAGGGTGACTGTAGTTCATAGTAATCTTTTGTATGTTTCAAAATGGCTAGTAGGAAAGAATTCTAATAAAGAAATGACAAATATGTAAGGTGATGGATATGCCATATACACTGATTTGATCCTTACAAATATGTGAATGTAGTACATTATCACATCTACCCCAAAACTATGTACATCTGTTATGCAACAATAAAACAAAACAAAACAAAAAACACACCAGACCAAGTTCAACATTTTCTTTTCTTCCAGTAATCCAAATCCTCTACTTGATTCTACTATTTCTTTTAGGAGGCCATGTTTTGAAGAAAAATTCAAACATGGTCTCCAAATTCTAAAACAAGCAGATCAAACTTTTCTTCTTGCAGTTTTGTCCTTGTTTCTTTACATAACTCTTACCAACCTTATGACTAATTGTTATTTTGAGGTAAACTCTACTTCTGGAGGAGAGGGATTTTTAGAGATATTTTGAGTCGTTAGAAGACTATTCTTGTAATGATGACTATCCAGTTATAATTAAATTATTTACTTCTAAATTTTATTCATATTCCTTTGTGAAAGGATGCTGTAATTCCTCCATATTTCTGCAGGTTTATTACTGTAGCCAGCTCAATAGTAGTTGCTAATAGAATAAAGTTTTAAATCATAAACTGTAATTTCTTCAACTGAATTTGACCATTGCCATTTCCTAAGCATATACTGTATACCTGTATCATTCCTTTTGCACAAAATATTCCCCTTATATCTCACTTTGGGCCCATTGAACAAGTATCTTACAAAGCCCAGCACAAGTACCAAGCCTTCTTGATAGCTTTCCTATCTCACATTCCCTAAAAGATTGCTATTTATGTTTTTCTGTTGTCACTTGACCCTTTGCATTGTCTTCTAGAGACTTTAAGTGTCATGATGGAAAAGGTGCTAGTTGTTCAATAATCCATAGCTAAATTGTGCTTTGAAAAAAAATTTGTGCACAGAATTTGGTGAATAAATCTTGTTGAATTGCTTAACATTATACATTAAACATATAACGTTTGACTAACTTGCCTCAGTACATACTTGTGTGGTTAAGGGAGAGAAAAGGTATGTAGAAGAGGAAATATTTTCCAGGCTGTGCTCTAAATCTTCAGGACAAACTGCTTGAAGCATTGACTGAGGAGTTGGGCTGTGATTCTTCTATACACAGGACAATTTATGATTATTTTCAGGCAAAAAGGGATGAATCATATGTTATTTGTAGCAAAAATTTTTAAAAAGACTATATAAAATCTTGCTACTATACCTGTATATAAATAATTATCATAATAGTAAAAGT
This sequence comes from Daubentonia madagascariensis, assembly GCA_023783475.1. NCBI lineage: Eukaryota > Metazoa > Chordata > Mammalia > Primates > Daubentoniidae > Daubentonia > Daubentonia madagascariensis. The sequence goes on from JAKFHU010001209.1 coordinate 67,084,004, forward strand.
TTATTCACAGAAGTACATTTTTCTTCAATATCTTACATAAGAAAATAGAGCCAACATTAAAAAGGATTTCCCACATCCTCCAAAACATATCAAAAGCAAAACCAAGAAGCTCTATGCTAAAATGTTTTTCTTAGGCTTTGAAGTAAACCAAGAAAACATTATATTTTTGATTATCATGACATCTGAAATCGCACATTCAGTTTTTGGTACAATGTGCCATAATTTATTCAAGTAGCAGACCTGTGTTGGTATCAACCTCTAAAGATGAAAAATTAAATGGTATGGTATGAAAGTAATCAATTTAAATGAGATATTTTTGGCAGTTTCCCTGCTTTTGGAATTTGTTCTGCAAGCTCTTCATAATCATCCTATCTGCATTTCAAAGAAAGCTGAACACTGATGTTTTGTTCCTTATTTTATTACTGTGAGAACTAAAATCCAGAAGCCATAGAAGCATTGTTTCATAAAGCAGAAATATCTGAGCAAAGCATGAAAGTTTAAAAAATTTCACTACTTGGAAATTCAGATTACTTATGTCTGTTTATGCAGCTTTTTCACTTGTATTCATTTAAAAAATTATCTTCTCAAAAATTCCCATTTAAAACTTAATTTCTTATACCTGACATATTCTGGTAATGAATACTTCTAGTTATATTATACCAGTCAATATTTTTGTTTTGCTGTCTTTGCCTTAATGAAGCTTATTTACCAAAAAGTAGAAATTATGCCAACATAAAAAAGCTAAAATATCATCTGTCAGCTCACAACAGTATGCTAGAAAATGCTAGAAATTTTTGTAATAAAATTGCACTGATCAAAGTTTATACTAGTAAGCAACAGGAACTTTCACACATTGCTGATAGGCACATAAATAGGTACAACTACTTTGGAAAACTGGTAGTATCTACTAAAGCTAAATATACTCATGCCCACTCTTTGATCCAGAAAGTTTTCTCCTAGACAAAGTCCTAGACCCAACCCACACAGTCCCAAAAATGCATAATGAATAATCCACAAAAAGATGTTCAAAGATGTTCAAAGACATTCATAACAGTAAGCCAAAACCTGAAAAATGCCCAAATATTCATCAATAGGACAATAGATATATTAATTGTGACATATTTCTAAAATGGAATACCATATAGTAATAAGAATAAATAAACTATTGCTACATGTGGCAATATGAAGAAATCATGTAAACATAATGTTCATAAAAATAAAGCAGACTCAAATGAGTATTTCTATAAAGTTCAAAATCAGGAGAAACATATTTATTGTATGGGTCAGGAGAGTGATTACCTTTGGGCAAGGTAGTGCCTGGGAAAGGACATGGTGGAGGGAGAGGGCTAGATGAGTGTTTCTAGGATATTGACACGTCTACTTCTTGATCTGTGGTCTCTTTACTTGGGTATGTTCCCTTTGTGAAACTTTATCTGGATGGAAACTTATTATTTGTGCACATTTTTATGTGTCTGTAGTATCAATAATTTTTTTAAAAATTCTTTGAAACTTATGAAAAAAAGGTCTGTGCCAGTAAATTATTTATTTATAAATGCCTGTGGTTTCTGGTTGTTGTTCTTGCCTCCAAATTACCCTGGAAAGATTCTTTCAAGTTAAAAATATATATATATTTGGGAATTAATACTAAATACTATTTTGTCTTTACTTTTTCTTTTACTTGTTTCCTTTTTGCTTAATACATCAGGAAGCGATTTAGAGAATAAAGACTTGTTTCCAAAAGGACATTTATTTTACAAAACTGTTCCAGTAGAGGGAGCTTCACCTTTTTTTTAACTATGGGAAATCCTCTTTCAAGGGTCATCACTAAAAGTGAAAGTCCTTAATTTTTTACATATGATTAAAGCTTTTCATAGAGTGATGAACTACTCTCATCTAAGAATATTCCAGGATACAGAAAAATTATATTTGATTTATGAAAAAAGACAGAAAAACTTCATGAAGAATACGAGTATGGTGTAAACTCTATATGTTGTATGTCTTTTTTGAAGGGATTATCTTTTTGGAATATTCATAAAATGCATTTGTAACTAAAATTATTTAATATTAATGAAGATAAATTCTTATAATCACAATCATCAATTTGAAATATATTTTTCATGAATTGCAATAAAACTAGACAATAATCAGAAGATCTAGTGATGAAGACTATGTATCTAAGAATATAGTATAAAAATATCATGGTGAATTGCCATTACACAAATTTGACCTCATTGATCAAAACATTCTAGTTACTGACCTTAAACTTCCTAAATGTAAGTATCTATCAACTAAGCTAATCTTATTTCTTTAAAAAAATGCATATTTTTGTCTAATATATTAAGAAATAAATTACAGTAAAATCACCAATTTCTATTGTAACATGAACTTTGTACTCCTTTCCATGAAATTTTCATAAATGTAAAAGCTTCACACACTTTGTTATGATTACCACATATAAACTTTCTGACAATTATAAAGTCACAAAAATTTACTATCTCATATTAAAATATTTTTCACTGAAAAGAATCTGATTTAAAATAGTTCAAGCCCTTTTGAAAAAAATAAACAATTTCAGAAATATAATAATTACAACTAGTTCCTATTAAATACAGGTATATCAAAATAATACAACTTTCTATAAGGTAGTTTTTATGAGATAAAGTATTTTTTAAGGTAGCCCAAAGATGAAAAATTGACACATCAACACAGAAAAGAATATTTACATACTTTAAATAGAAATCACTATACACATAACTTAGTTACTCTAATTATTTGACTTCAATATTCTTGAAAAGCTTGTGAGCCATAAAATGGAAATGTTATGGTAATTATATAGTAATAGCAAAATAAAATTTATATTGGTGGTTCAAAAATCTATATGAGCAGTACCTTGTTTTTCTACATTGTTTGATTAAGAACAGGGCTTAAATTGTCTGAAACTTTGCCTAGTTTCTTATACTTTTAAATTTTAAAAAAAGCCTGCCAAATGTGACTGAAACATATCAGAAAATGACTTGTCATAGAACAGTTTTATAGTTTAATGGGTTTGTTTAATATTACTTTCATCAAAAAGATTATTCTTGACATAGAACACATATAATAATTTATTTGTGATTTTGCCTTCATGTATTACCTGAACTAGGTCATTAGAAAATAGTACTTGCAAGGCCTTTATTTTGTATTCATTTAACTTAACCTCTGGATGTATCCACAATGTTCAGAGTTTCTTGGATCAGTAAATGTTTATGTTCTATATTTCTGCCTTTTAAAAAGTTAGCAATGTCTCATTTGTCATTACTAAATATTTCACACTTTCAAAAAGAAAGTAACACCAGAATATATAATTCAATCAGAAAAGGGAAACTTTTAAAGCAATTTCAGAAGGAAAACGTAGTCTTTTGAAATAATTTTTTTCTAGAGTAATCTCAGCTGCAAATAACATAAGATGCCAGTTACTAAAATACACTCACTAATCAATGAAAATAGAGCAAATTACCAGTTTTCAGAGATCTCAATAGATTGCCTGCTAGATAGTTTTAGACAGAAAACAGAACGATTTAAGGGATACTTTCAACAAGTCAATATAGAATTGCAAATTCCTCGGTTATATCAATAACAAGTGGTTGCAATCTAATGCTCAGGCTCAATGAGAGCTCCAACTGTTAAATACAAGTGGACTCACCTGAGTAACAGTGCTGCTTCCCAGAAGTAAAATCCCGAAACTAATGTCCGAAAGTGTCTCACGTGGGCCATGATACGGAGAGATATATTCACGATCCTGAAAATAGTCTTATCCGAGGCATGGGAACCAGAAAGACAGAAATGAAAATGTGCAATTTAACCCTGCGTGGTGTTGGTGGAGACAAATGCTTGGGAGGCTTCAGCACCTTAGACAGCTCCTTGCAGTACGCGGATACGTTCTCGCCCAAACGCGTGAAATTCGATCCCTTCTCTGAGCATTGAGCGGAAGGGAGAGTCACAGGGTTAAAAATGTGCAGGTGATTTATACAGTGAAAGCAGAAAAGGGAATGAAATGAAGTATCTGAAGTGCCTAGGTTCTGGGGAACAGTTCACTAAAGCTCTGGCAGCAAAGGAAGAATGCTCGTCCTTTGCTGACTCAGACTCATGATTGGAGGAGCAGCGGCAACAGCCAACAGCAGGAGCAAGGATGCTTCTCCACCTGCTCCAAGCGCCGCCCGCCGGAATCCCGCTCTCCACCTTTAGATAAAACCTGAGACACACAGCGCGGCAAAGGGAAGCGGGGGCGGGGCCAGACGACCCTGTCTTGCCCGCCAATCACGACCGCAAAGCGGGACAGAGTGACAGGCCACTTACGACGGTAGGCGGTGCTTAGGACTTCACCCTTTGAAAAAAATACAGTAAGAAACTGGTGCAGAGCCCAAACGGTAACCGGGGGGGATAGTGAGTTGGGAAAAGAAGCCACCAGGCTGAGAATCGGGAGAGTCAGCGGTTTTGTGGATTAGATAGCAGGACCGCGAGGGAGGGACCCTCCAGTATTCCCTTGCAGGAAAAGGCACAATTTAGTAACAAAAAGTCTTTTCCGACGTGACACTGTCCCTTGCACCTTACACCGTAATGCAAGCATCAACAGTAAAACCAGACCCTTCCAAAGGGCTAGGGAGGAGAAGAGAATGGGGTGCATGAGAGCCAGTGGAAAGGAAGAATCAGCTGCTTCTAGAATCCTCTCATAAACCTGGCCTGTAAGCGTTGTTGCCCGTTGTAAGTTGCGTTTCCTTCAGTAATAGAAAGGTTCTAAAAAAATGAAGGTGGGAAATCTGAAGACGTGGCTGCTACAGGCGCAATGCTTCCCACCATTTTTCCTTACCCGTTTTACATCTTCACAGTAAGTTTAAGTGAGAAGGACAACTGGGTCATTGGTGTTATATGGTACATCTTTCTTCCATCATGTCAGCCTCTCTCTTCCTCCCTTTCTTTCTTATTCCTCTCTCCCTTCCCTCCCATGACCATTTATTTACATTGGGTCTTGGAATGGAAGACTGGAAAGGAAAATTGCATATTTGTGTATGTGTGTATGCTTATTTATGTACTTTAAAGTAATAAAAATTAAAAAAAATTAAAATCTCTTAGATCTTTCTAGTGGCTTTTGTTTACTATCAGCCATCATCCAAATGTTCACTCCTTAAATCTTAGCTTTTCCCCGAAACTCCTTCAGATATTAATTCTGAAAGCCCTACTTTCATCTCTTAACTTTTCCAATGGCTAAATTACATGTCAAGAATATCTTAATCTTTCTCACAAAGTTTTCTTCTTAATTAAACTCAAAGAGTAATTAACATATTAGTTAGTCCGGTAATTCTCCATTTAACTGGAAGAGTGTAAGTCCCTACCTTCCATCCCTCTCAAATGAAAAATCTCCTTTCTCTCTACTCTTCAGTAGAAAAGTTTGTTTACATTTAGTAAAAATAAAGAGTTTGCTGGATTTTTTCCCATTATACCTGTCTCTTTTCACATCTTGGTTTTCTGATTTAAATCATAAAGTTCCAGAAGTTTCATAAGGAATACTATTGATACTGCACAAAAATATTTGCATTTTTAGAAGGTTCATACCATTTTAATTAACTTAATTATTCAATAAATCTTTTGAAGGCTAAGCACAAATGCTTCTTAGTTGGCCATTCTTTGGATAGCAGTAATAATTGTTTAAAAACTCACACATAATTAAAAACCCCAAAACTTTACTATATTTCGACAATACCTGGGTTCCTTGCCTTGCTTAACCACGAATTAATTGGGTATCTTTGGAAAAGTAGTGTACTTTAAAAAATATTTTTATTTTAATATATCTTTAAAAGTACACTTATTGAGGAAATTGGATTAAATGTCCTCTGAGATCCATTCTCTGGCTTAAAGGAGACAATGTGTATTTCTTTAAGTGAGTAAATGAATGGATAATATTTAACATTATGTATTTACATTAATCTGGATAATTAAGTTATACAATAGTTTAAAAGGCAGGATAGTTTTTAACTCTTTCATCTTATAATTAACATGAAGGCATGGGAATATCATACTTTATAAAATTAAGATATATCTAGTTCATTGGAATCTTGGATATAAAGGTCATATGAGAGAATGAAGAAATCCCCATAATACTAATTTTTCATAACACCATTATTATTTCCTTCAAATTACTTATCACAAGCTATCATTCTCTTCATTTATTTGTTTACTTGTCCGCTAGAGTGAGAACAATGGGTACTATTTAGCACAGCATTTAGCATATAGTAGCATATAGTAGATACTCAATATTTTTCAGCTACATTATCATATTAGAAAAACAATATACATTTTTTGAATTAGTAAGTGAATGAACTTGTTACAGTACATTGGGTACTAGACTAACTTTAATTAGATAAATTAGAAATTACAGAGTGAGTTGTGGTGCCTTGTTTCTTTCAGTTAACATTTGATGACTAATTTTCTAGGGTTTCTTGTTGATGGTTTTATACTAGTTGTTTTAATTCCTATAAGGGCACAATGAATTTCCTGCATCTACAAATTTTTGGTAGCTATCTTATAAAATTTTACTCTTTTGAGAATAATAGTTCTGATTGAATGGGTAGGTAAATGAATGTATTTCTGGAAAAAGACCATTCTATGGCTGAAGACTAGCTGGATTTTGATATGTCCAAATCTCAGCTTTTCTCTTTGTGGCCTTTATTACTGCTCTCTTGCACTAATGGATTATATTTCACAAGTCACAAGGCACAGTACTTCAGAGCTGAATGGGATGGTAATCTTCATTTTGTGGGCACTTTTAACTTTTCAGGATATTTAGTAAGTTGAAGATATCAAACTTGAATTTGGGGCTTCTGGCTCATGTCTAGTGTTTTGCCACTACTATGGAGCTACCTTTAATGGCATATTTACACTGTTCTCTCAAAATATGTGCACATTGCCTAAGCTACACAAAAGTAGATCAATTTCAATATAATGACAAAGAAGCCTCCTTTATCTAGTTAGCTTTTTTCATATGCACAGTTATTACTACCAATGATCTAAAACGTGTAATATTTTATACACATTGTTAAGATGCTTTGCTAGTTTACTGACAATTTATCAGATTCAGTAATATTGAGTCATTCTAACCATCTCATCAAAAGCTGATATACAAATCAATATGCCAGTTTAAACACTTACCAAAAGTACGGTCACTTTTGAAATAATTAGAATATTGACATCTTTAAATTAACACCCTCTAGGAAGATTGAAAGAAAGTTTTAATTTAAGAATGAATCAGAAAGTTGCTTGTTTAATACAAGTCAGGTAGAGGAGAATTAATCCTATGGTAATAATAGATATTATCATTGAATATGAGAGCCTAGATAGGGAACTACCTACTGAACACACTAGAGTAATCATGACATGTTAGCTGATAAGGTGACTCTCTTTCTTGAAAAAAGGGAGAAATATCCAATAGTTCATCTCGATTTTCTTGTCCAGGCTACAAAATTTCTCACATGAATCTTAACAACAACTTCCTAATGTCTTTCCTGCTTGTTGTGATTAATGGTCTATAGTGAATATTAAGGTTTTTTTTTTTAAAGTAAATTGGATGATGCTACTTCTATTCCTAAAACTCTTTAATTCTTTTCCAAATTAAAATTCACACTCCCCTTTGTGGCTGACAAAGCTCTGAATAATATTCCATTGGTAATCTCCTCAATCTAATTTTTTAAAATGTGAAATTGTATTTATTTTTAACTTTTCAGGATATTTAAATGAGTACTTTATTGTGAAATATATAAGAAAAGTATTTTGCTTATTTATTTTTAAAAACTGATTTATTAAGATATGATTGATACACAAAAAGACATTTATTTTTCATTTCAAAATATTAATTAAGGGGGTACAAGTGTTTTTGTTGCAAGGATATCTTGTATAATGCTTAAGTTGGGGCTTTTGGTGTGCCCATCACCTGAATAGTGTTCACTGTACGCACCATCCTACCCTCCCCCTTTCTTGGTTTCTCGTGTCCTTTATATTGCTTTGTGCCCGTGAGTACACATCTATTAGCCCACACTTACTAGTGAGAACAGACAGTGTTTGGCTTTCCATTCCTGAGGTACTTCACTTAGGATAATGGTCTCCAGTTCCCTCCATTGCTACACATGACATTATTTCATTCCTTTTTATGCTGAGTAGTACTCCATGGTGTGTGTGTGTGTGTGTGTGTGTATGTGTGTGTGTGTGTATATATATATATAAAATGTTCTTTATCCACTCATGAATTGAAGGGCAATTAGGTTGATTCCATATCTTTGCAATTGTGGATTGCACATTCGAGTGCAAGTGTCTTTTTGATAAAATGACTTAATTTCCTTTGGGTAGATACCCAGCAGTGGGATTTCTGGATCAAGTTTATTTCTTTGAAGAATCTTCATACTGTTTTCCATAGAGGTTGTACTAATTTGCAGTTCCATCAACAGTGTATAAGCATTCCTTTCTCTCTGCATCCATGCCAGTGTGTATTGTTTTTTGACTTTTTAGTAATGGCCATTCTGATAGGGTAAAGTGGTATCTCAGTGTAGTTTTAATTTGCGTTTCCCTGATGATTAGTGATGTTGACCATTTTTTCATGTTTTTTGGCCACTTGTCTACTTTTGAAAAAAATTTCTGTTCCTGTCTTTTGCCCTTTTTGATGGGGCTGTTTGGTTTTTTCCTTGTTGATTTGTTTGAGTTCTTTGTAGATTCTGATATCAGTCCTTTGTCAAATGTATAGTTTGTGAATATTTTATTCAATTCTGTAGGTTGTTTGTTCACTTTGTTGATTATTTCCTTTGCTGTGCAGAAGGTTTTTAGTTTAATTAAGTTCCATTTATTTATTATTGTTTTTGCTATATTTGCCTTTGGGGTCTTAGTCATTAATTCTTTGCATAGGCCAATGTCTAAAAGAGTTTTTCCTACTTTTTCTTCTAGAGTTTTTATGGTTTCATGCCTTACATTTAAGTCTTTAATACATCTTGAATTAATTTTTGTATATGGTGAGAAATAGGGATCCTGTTTCATTATTCTGCATGTGGCTAATCAAGTTTTTCCACCACCATTTGTTAAATAGGGCTTCATTTCTTCAGTGTATGTTGTTGTCTGCTTTGTCTAAGATCAGTGGGTTGTAGGTAGATTGTTTTTTTTCTGGGTTTTCTATTCTGTTCCATTGGTCTATATCTCTACTTTTATACCACTACCATGCTGTTTTGGTTACTTGTAGTATACAAGTGTACTTGTAGTATAATTTGAAGTCCAGTAATGTGATGCCTCCAGATTTGTTCCTTTTACTTAAGATTGTTTTGGCTATTTGGGTTCTTTTTTGGTTCCAAATGAAGCTTAAGATTATTTTTTCTAGATCTGTGAAATATGATGCTGGTATTTTGATAGAGATTGCATTGCATCTGTAAATCCCTTTGGGCAATATGGACATTTTGACAATGTTGATTCTCCCAATCCATGAGCAGGGGATGTTTTTCCATTTGTTTGTGTCTTCTGTGATTTCTTTCATCAGTGTTTTGTAGTTCTCCTTATAGAGGTCTTTAACTTCTTTTGCTAAGTATATTCGTAGGTATTTTATTTTCTGTATCGCTATTGTGAATGGTATTAAGTCTTTGATTTGACTTTCTGCTTGACTGTAATTAGTATATAGAAATGGTACTGATTTTTGTGCATTGATTTTGTAACCTGAGACTTTGCTGAATTTATTTATCAATTCCAGGAGTCTTTTGGTGGAGTCTTTAGGGTTTTCTAGATATAAGATCATATCATCAGCAAACAGGGATAGTTTGAACTCCTCTTTCTGGATTTAGACACCCTTTATTTCCTTCTCTTGTCTGATTGCTCTGGCTAGAACTTCCAACACTGTGTTGAATAGAAGTGGTGACAGTGGGTGTCCTTGTTTTGTTCTAGTTCTTAGAGGGAAAGCTTTCAACTTTTCCCCATTTGGTATGATGTTGGCTGTGGGTTTGTCACATATGGCTTTAATTTTAGGTATATTCCTTCAATGCCTAGCTTGTTGAGGGTTTTTAGCATGGAAGGGTGCTGAATTTTATCGAATGTTTTTCTGTATCTATTGAGATGACCATGTGGTCTTTGTTTTTCCTTCTGCTTATGTGGTGAATAATGTTTATTGATTTGCATATGTTAAACCATTCTTGCATTCCTGAGACGAAACCCACTTGATCATGATGGATTATCTTTTTGATGTGCTATTGAATTCAGTTTGCCGGTATTTTACTTAGGATTTTTGCATCTATCTTCATAAGAGATGTTGGTCTGTAGTTTTTGTTGCTGTTGTTGTGTCCTTTCTTGGCTTTAGTATCAGGGTGATACTGGCTTCATACAATGAGTTAGGGAGGATTCCCTCCTTAAAAAGATATTTAATGTACACATCTTGATATGTGTGGAGATAAGTATACACCCTTGAAACCATCACTACAATTAATGGAATCATCTTATCCATCACCACCCAAAGTTTTCTCCCTCCCCCTTTGATTTTTTCTTCTTTTGTAGTAAGAGAATTTAACATAAGATCCATCCTCTTAGCAATTTTTAAGGTGTACAATACAGTACTGTTAATCATAGTCCCTGTATTGTACAACAGATCTCCAGAACTTATCTTACATAACTGAAACCATTGACCCATTGACCCATTGACCCATTCTTCCCCATTTTTCTCTTTCTCCAGCCCCTGACAACCAACATTCTACTCTGCCTCTTTGAGTTTAACTGTTTTAGGTTCCACATATAAGTTGAGATCACATCATATTTTTCTTTCTGTGTCTGGTTTATTTCATTTAGTATAATGTCCTGCACGTCCATCTGTGGTGTCACAAATGATTGAGTTTCCTTTCTTTTTAAAAACTGAATAATATTTCTGTGTGTGTGTGTGTGTATGTATGTATGTGTATCATCATTAATTATGATGTCACAGTTTCTTTTTCCATTTATCCATGGCTGACACTTAGGTTGTTTCCATATCTTGACTATTGCTACAATGAACATGTAAGTGTAGCTATCTTTCTGACATACTGATTTCAGTTCCCTTAGATGTATGCCCAGAAGTGGGATTGCTGGATCAAATGATAATTTTAATTTTAATTTTTTGAGGGAACTTCATATTGCTTTTCATAATGGCCATACCAATTTATATTCCCACCAATGGTGTAAAAGTGTTCCCTTTTTTCTACATTCTAGCCAACAATTGCCCTGTGTTTTTTCGATCATAGTCATCTTAACAGCTATGGGATGATATCTCATTGTGGTTTTAATTTGCATTCTCCTGATAGTGTTTTTAAGCATTTTTTCTTATACTTGTTGGCTATTTTTATGTCTTGTTTTAAGTTTCAAAACATCTATTCAGTTTCTTTGTCCTTTTTATTTGGAATATTTTTTCCCTGCTGTTGAGTTGTTTGAGTTCCTTGTATATTTTAGGTATCAACCCCTTATCAGATATATGGTCTGCAAATATTTGCTCCCCTTCTATACGTTGCTTTTTCATTTTTTCAATTGTTTTCTTTGCTATGCAGAGGGTTTTTTATTGAGTGTAATCCTATTTGTTTATTTTTGCTCTTGTTGCCTGTGCTTTAGTGTCATATCCAAGAAATCAGTGCCTTGTCCAATTTCTAGAAATTTTCCCCAATGTTTTCTTTTAAGGGTTTTATTGTTTTGGGTTTTACACTTAAGTATTTAATCCATTTTGACTTGATTTTTGCATATAGTGTGATATAAGGTTGCATTTCATTCTTTTGGATATGACTATACAATTTTCCCAAACCATTTATTAAAGACTACCTTTCTCTCATTGTGTTCTTGGCACCCTTGTTGAAGATCAGTTGACCCTGTGTGCATGGGTTTATTTCTCGGCTCTCTAGTCTGTTCCATGGCCTATATCAGTGTTTTCAGGCCAGTATCATACTGTTTTAATTACTGTAGTTTTTCAATATATTTTGAAATCAGGGACTGTAATGCCTCCAGTTTTGTTGTTCTTGTGGAAAATTACTCAGCCTTTTTTTTAAACTAGTTTCCCCTTTATTCACTATGCATCAGCTACATGTGCTTTTTTTAATATCAGAATTTCTCTACTTTAAACACCGTTCCTCTTGATCTTTCTATCTCTTGTCCCCTCTCAGCTTTCAACTCACAACGTGAGTATCACTTTCTTTCTTGACCACTATACATAACAAACATTTTGTTTTTCCCTTTAAGTCAGGACTTACTTTCTTCACAGACGAAATATTATTTGATATTTACCTTTGTTGGGATACTCCATGAAGATAGGGACAATATACATCTTCATGCCTAACAGTGTCTTGCACATAGTGGGTGGTCAGTAAATATTTGTTAAGTGAATGATTCCACACGTAAACATTCTTTGCTCTTTGGTTCTCCCTTTTCTAGATTCCATGCTTACTAACCTCTTTAACCCTTTCTCTATTCATAAAATTATTTAAGATCTCTAGATTACAGTGTTCTTTCCAGACCAAATATATTCCTTGGACCTCTCAAAGTAACTTTGGAGTTTATATGTGTGCCTTAGTTCAGTCTGAAAGTGCCTTATTTATGAACAAAATTAATATTATCCATTATATTATGAATTTTACTCTTTTAACACTTTTTAAAGAAAAAAATTTTCCAGACACCTGTTAAAGATGGTAAGGAAGAGTTTATTTAAGGAAGAGACTCTTGTGATAGGTATGGGGATCATTGCAATGGGTCTTGTAGTAGGGAAGAAAGATTGGGCTTGACTCTGAATACAAGAAAGACAAGTGGAAATTTATAGTCAAGGAGCAGGGTGGGATCTGTGGATAAAAAATTACTAACAGTAAACATCAGGGATGGGGAATTCTTCCTACAGTGACTTGACAGGATTTTTGCTGAAGGCAAACCAGGGAAAAAAGATATTGAAGGTATGTAATAAGGAATTTGATCAGATACGGTGTTTAGATACCGAAGGTAGGGGATTTTCACTCAAGTGGCTCAGGGAGATTCTTGCCAAAAGTGGATTAAACAGGCAGAGGCTCCAGTGATTGAAGGAGTCCAAGGTCAGGGCCTAGTCAGAAAGGACTTGGAGGAGTCTGGCTCAAGTTTGGGCAATAGCTAAGCACTTGTGATCTGAAGTCTAAATATGGCAATTCTATTGTAGGATAATATATTAGTGATGCATATATTTATATCCACACCTTTTGTCAGAAACATATTAAAAAGAAACATTAAGAATTTACCTATTATAACATATTAACTGGATAACAATTAGGCAGAATATAGAATCATTACAATATCTAATGATACGCTATAGAATTAATAAGGTACTTCTACAGAAAAATTGTAACCTATTAATTTATATAGCTAATAAATATTCTCTGATGTTGACTATTGATTCATAATTTATAAAAGCTATCAAACCTTTAAGTATTCTACAAAAAAATTTATCATTCCCAACTTCCTCCCATTCTTCCTTAATGAATGTTTCTAGTATTTTTGACAGAGTAGATATCCTAGAAAAATGTCCATTATTAAAATACCAAAAGTGCTAGAAATATATTTCTTTTAAAAAACATAACAGGTTAGCTGAGATTGCACAGCAATAAAAAAATACTCAGAGGCTCAAACTGATGGAAAGACACGAAAAAGAAAAAAGTGAGGACCGAACGAAAGGTACCCAAGAGGAACCAGCTGATCCCTTTTGGACTAGAGCTTCAGTTTTAACCAGATGCCCACAGAATTGGAGGCAAGGACTAGAGCACAAACAAAAACCCAAATGCTATGTCTTTTAAAGCCAAAAGTCCCTGGAGTTAATAACCACAGGAAGCAATCCAGAAAAACTATCTATATCCCAAAGGATTCTGAAAGAAAACTTGTTTATGTCAGCTATGGCTCTGAATGAAACCAGAAAAATCTCACTGAAATATTATTTACCAAAAACTTACTTACTCATAGTTTTTGAGCCAGAATTAACACCACCTGTGGCCACAAAAATGCCAAGTTACAAATATGTATTTTAACTGGCGCTATGATTGCAATGTTCCAGAAATCTGATAGGAACAACCATAGATTCTCCCTGGAGGAAAATCTCTCTTTATGTCTCCCACAGATAAAGTTCCAAAGAACATATGCTCAATATCCAAAACATAAAACATATGAAGAAACAAGCTACTATATACATTAGATTCTACATGGCAGCTAAAAGAGAATTAGAATTGTAAAGATTGTAAATATTGGAATAAATGAGTAGGGAATATAAAATAAGTGTGTTTAAAATGTTAGAAAAATAAAAATATGGCTGGGAGTACAAAGTCAGTCAGTTAGATTTGAAAAATACCAACAGACTATCTAGAAGTATAGTAGTTAAAATTTAAAAATCACTGGATAAATTTAAGAGTAGATTAAACAAACTGAAAGAAAAAAAGTGGGTTAAAAGATAGATCTGAAAAAATTATACAGTATGAATCATACACAGTCAAAGATATATAAAAAAATTTAAAGACATAGAGAAGAGATTAATAATTTCTAGCAAAAATCAGTTTGTGTTAAAAAATAAAGAGATGATATAAATTAAATGGGGGATAAGTAAAATATGAAGAGATAAAAACTGGGAATTTTTATCAAAATGATTAAAGACATGAATTATCACCTTATAGAAGTGACATTTATCCCAGTAGAACTAAATGGAAAGCAAAGTACAGCTAGACTAACTAACAGTGGATAATACTAACCTGCATAGTACTAGACTAGACTAGACTATAAAGTACTAAATACAAAGAGGTCTCAAAAGCTGCTTCAGAGGAAATACAGATAATTTTAAAAGAATAAAAATAAAGAATAACAGCTATATACAGTTTATAACAGTCAGGCATGAACTGAAGGATATCTGGAAGGGTGAAAGTGAAAGAAGGAGAAAGTACATCAGGCAAATGCTAACCAAAAAAAAAAAGCTGGTATAACCATGCTGATATTTGATGAAATTGAAAGAAATAACACATTTACACACAAATAGCATCTTTATATAATGAATAAAGTTTCACCAGACAGATATGAAATTTCTAAATTTGCATGCACCTAATAATATACCCTTAAAACATGTAAAGCAAAAAAAGAAAGAACATAAATCAACACTATAGTGGGACATTTTAATATATTATTCCATAGCTGTTAGAGCAAATTTACTTGATTCCATAGCTGTTAGAGCAAAATCCTATAGAAAATATATAATTCCACTTATATAAGGTGTCATCTTTGTGTCAATTGATAGATAAGTAACTGTTTTTGAATACCTTACTGCTTAATAACCTCTATGTTATATGCTGATTTGTGATTTTAAATTTAACAAAAATGTTTTCAGAGTTTAAAATATGTTGGAGAAATTATACTTATACACTCAAATAGTAAAAAAGCAAAATAAACAAAAAAATTAGAAGTAATATCTAACCAACAGCTAATATACTTGGTTCAGGCAATATGTATTACAGGAGTTCAAAAAGTGTGAGATAAACACAAGCCAGAATAAATAGAGTATACTCTATGGGGAAGTAAGAGATTTTTCTAACAATTTTAATATAGTGTAAAAGTTAAATAAATTACTGAAAGGCATATCAGGGTACCCGATCCAGTTTATGTGCCATACAAGTTTTGCTTGTACCAGTACTTCAGCAAGTAAGATTGCTTTACTAGTGGAGTAACCTAGACTTTTAATCCTGAGGGATGTGAAATCCCAGTTACCTTGTCCTTATACAGTCAAGTTTGGTGCATTTTCCAGTTTATTGTAATCACTAGGCATGAAGTCACCAAGAGGCAATGCACTGGATTTTGTGGATTCCCAAATAATTAATATGAATTATATTGTGTAGCAGAAATCTTACAATATCTCCTCACTTTTATCAGGGTTGATTACTATGGCTACGGAAGTGACTCCTTTTTTTGGTCTGCTGATCCACTGGCATGATGGAGGCATGATGGTTGGACAAATGGTAGGTGCATTTTCTAGTTCAATGGAACCCTTACTGTGTATCTCACAGCGGAGATCCCCCTTGAAATCAGGACCTATAACCTAGTAGAATAAAAGGTTGTAAAGTTGGGAAGCACAAATTCTCCAAATAACTGGAAGTGAGGATGAGAAGGGTTAATTTTAGTTTTACTTCTAGCTTCCTGAACTCATATATTCTCACTATTGGTGACTGCATTCATTTGCTGGGGCTGCCATACCAAAATACCATAGACTGGCTTAAACAACTGAAATTTATTTTCTCTGAGTTCTGGAGGTTGGAAGTCCAAGATCAAGGTGCCAGTAGGTTTTTTTTTTTGTTTTTCCCTGAGGCCTTTCTCCTTGGCATACAGATGGCCACCTTCTCGTTATGTCTTCACATGGTCATTCCTCTATGTGTCGACACCTCTTTCATCCCAGTCTGCCCTAATTTCTTCTTCTTATAAGGGCGCCAGTCAGACTGGATTGGGGCTCATCCTAAGGGCTTCTTTTTAACTTAATTACCTTTTTGAAGGTCTTATCTCTAAATACAGTTATATTCTGATGTGCTGGATGTTAGGGCTTTAGCATGTGAATTTTGTGGGCAAAACAATTCAGCCTATAACAAGGACCTATCACCATTTATTGGAAATTGATTAGGGGAATGTACTGCATCATGGAGAACAGTACCACAAACCTACAAGGTGTTGTCCTAGAGCCGGCATATTTGCTGAACCTTCAACAGGCTTCTCTGCCATTCTGTTAGGCCAAATACTTATACATGATAGAAGACCAGCTAATAGTTGTGAGCCCAGTCTCGTATATTTTGTTTGCAATTGATAATTGTCTGTTCTCTCCTTTTAAATTAAAACCCTTTAAAAATCATTTTAAGGGGCATACTTTAGAATATTTTTAAAAATCTATTTAACTATCTCATACACACATATTTACCAACACTATAAAATTATTTCTGTTCGTGGAATGAAAAATGGCATTGTTTAAAAGATACACCCTTTCATTTAAGTCTTCAAACTAAAACTTATTATTCTTCTTGGTAGTTTCTTTCCCTTTCACTGCATTTAGTTGGAATGCAGACTATGAGTTGTCTTGCTACAGAGTGTCTCACTTGACAAATAAAATGATTAGACAAACAATGACTAGCTGTTAAGCCAACTTTTTTCTGCTTTTTTTTAAAATTTAAAAACGGTGATATTATATGCTTTCATTTTCACTCAAGTGAAAATGCAAATAAATTACCAAGATGTGGTTTATAGGTGAAATACTTTTATAGTAGCGATAATACTTTTTTGTCCTTTTTAAAACTGCTCATTTGTTTCTAAGCTGATAGTATGTCAATAAGATGTACCTGTAAAATTCTAGAGTTGCTTGTCTTAATGTTTTTTCTCATGATCTCATCAAGTCCTCCCGTGTAGGCATTTGGGCTAGAGCTCTCTTATTATTCCAGTTACCTTCAGAATTTTGTGTTGTAATTTGCCTACCTTTATGGTATATGGGGCTGTGACCAAATGATCTAAAACTTAATTAATACATTCAGTAGACTATTCAGAGTAGACAGTTTACCCACTATACATTGATTTTGTCCCCCCAAAAGAGATATGTTGGCGTACTAACCTCGATTGTCTCAGAATGTGACCTTATTTGGAGATAGGGTCTTTATAGAGGCAGTCAAATTAAAATGAGGTCACTATGGTGGGCCATAATCCAATATAACTGGTGCCCTTATGAAAAGGAGAAATCTTGATTCAGAGATAGACAAGCATAGACAGAAGGTAGTATAAAAAAAAACATGGCAGGCTGGGCACAGCAGCTCACACCTGTAATTCTAGCACTCTAGGGAGCCGAGGCAGGAAGATTGTTTGAGGTCAGGAGTTCCAGAACAGCCTGAGCAGGAGCGGGACCCTGTCTCTACAAAAAATAGAAAAATTAGGTGGGCGTGGTAGTGCGTGCCTGTAGTCCCAGCTACTCAGGAGGCTGAGGCAGGAGATGATCACTTGAGCCTAGGCGTTTGAAGCTGCAGTGAGCCTTGATGATGAGATGATGCCACTGCACTGCAGCCAGGGTGACAGAGCAAGACTGTCTCAAACAAAAAAAAAAAAAAAAAAGAAAGAATAAAAAAAAAGAGAAACAGAGGGATAAGATGGCCATGTACTAGCCAAGGAAAGAGACCTGGAACAGATATTTCCTTCATAGTCCTCAGAAGGAACCCAGCCTGCCAACACCCTGATTTTGGACTTTTAGCCCCCAGAACTGTGAGGCAAGAAATTTCTGTTGTTTGAGCCACCCCAGTTTGTGGTAGTTTGTTACAGCAGCTTTAGAAAACAAATACATTCAGCTCTCTACATCTGTTATCCAAATTCCTGACCATCCATCCGTCTTTTCTAAGTCAAATTGCCATTGGAAGCAATAGGAAGACAGGCTTGAAGGAGATCTTGATGGAAGAATTGGTAAGCACTCTTTCTTTCTTGGGCTGGAGGAGAGTTTCCAGATTCCTAGCAAGAACCTGGCACACAGAGATTCTTAGATTTATAGGCGGAAATTTGACATCGGTGGAAGTTTCCCCAATGAGTGTGACTTTAGGGACTGGGCAGGGGCTGCTCTAGGTCTTCCTCCCCTGGGGTTGAGTGTATGCCTGGAGGCCTGGGAACAGGAAGACTTTATCTTGCTACTCAGCAGGGGGCAGGCAGCCCTCTGCCCCTGCACCACTAGCTCAGTGTTGCAGAAACTAGACAGACTGCCTCCACTTGTTTACTCCCACCACCACATCTAAGGGATAGTAAAGAAAACAACAAACCTAGACAGGGGCCCTAACAGCCAGAGAGGAAGATCAGTAGGTACAAACAGATCTCACACCAGCAAAATAGAGTTGCTGTAGGAGACAGAAAGTCACTTGAACAAACAAACAACAAGAACTCTTAAGGAAACTCATTTGCACCCCAATCACACATGCTTTCTGAAACTAAAATAACATGATTTTCCAACTAAGTATTTCAGTAGATAAACTGAAGTATGGTTGAACAGTTAAACTGTGAACGCTTTTAGAAGTATAGAAGCTCTAGTGGAAGAAATGTGTTGAAGCACAGAAGTACAAGTTACAATAGAAAAACAAACAAACAACTAGCCATTTGGAGAGTAGATATAATAAAAAATAAACAAAGTTAGGAAGTTACATAAGAAAAAAACATGACAGAAGCTTAAGAGGTAGTAAGCAGAGCTGGGCATGGTGGCTCACGTCTATAATCATAACACTTTGGGAGGCCAAGGAGGGAGGATCACTTGAAGCCCAGAGTTCGAGACCAGCCTGAGCAACATAGTGAGACCCTGTCTCTACAAAAATAGAAAAATAAGCCAGGTGTAGTCCTAGCTACTCAGGAGGTTGAGGCAGTAGGATCGCTGGAGCCCAGGAATTTGAAGGTGCACTGAGCTATGATGATGACACTGAACTCCAGCACCGGCAACAGAGCGAGACTCTGTCTCAAAAAAAAAAAAAAAAAAAAAGTAGTAAGTAAAAGAAAAATACATAAAGAACTATATATCTTCAATTGAAGAAACAATCAAATTATCAGATTAATGAGTCTCACTAAGTTTTAAGCAGTTTTGAAATGAAAATAAACAAAGCTAGTGACACCCTGCTGCAATTAATAGGTTTTTAAAAAAGAAAAAAATTACTATAAGATTTCAGACAGAGATTCTAACGAAAAATCTAAAAAAACTCCAAAAACTATTAGAAAAAAAGAACTTAGCAATTTATCATAGGAAAAAGTACTCTATAACCAAGAAGGGTTTATAGCAAGAAGGCAAGGCTCTTTCAATATAAAGAAATCTGCTAACATAATCAATTATTAACAAATTTAAGAAATAAAGCATATGACCATTTATGGAATTTGGCAAATAGTGATAAAATTTTAAATTTCTAAGTAAAACAGGTGTGTTTGTAAAAATATTTGAATGCAATAAACATTGTCTAATATTGTGATTACACTTACGCACTTTTATAAAATGACAAGTGTATATACAGGTAAAGAAAAAAATTTTGGCATGTTTCTTAATTATTAAGATTGGGAAACCTTGTTATTCACTGTTTGGGAAATGGCCTTTAGGAACTATTAAATATTTTTAGACAATTTTCTTGTTAGTATTAACACAGATTATTTTTCTTATTTTCTTCAAATTAAGAAAGAAATGTGGAAGCCAGTCATTCAAATTAGTTTTGCCACATGCAGAGTTTTATCAGAGCTTTTTCCCTTATGTTTATTGATGTCTGAAAGTTTAATACGTACTGTGTTATGTAACCATAGACAATATTTGTGATATGAATCCTATGGCTAATATATACAATATTATATTGTATTAATTTTATGGGTTATTATCACAAATTTTCATTCCTAAATTTGACTAAGCCTTATTCTATGTAGTGTTTAAGAAAATAAAAAACAGTTATATTAAAAAAGAGAGTTATATTAAAAATACTTCATTCCTGGGATGCAACCTTTTAATTTTTGAAGTTTAAAAAATATATTACATAGTTTATTCTTTTCCCAGAAACATTTGAATTATCCTCAGAATATCATGCTCTTTGCCTCTATAATACTAATTTAAAACATACAGATAATTTTATTTGAAGAGGTTATAAAAAGCTTACCTTAAAATTATGTATATTATATATTCCCTTTTTGAATTGATTTTTCCTATTACTATATTACTTATGCTTCATTTGGACATTGCATATTTTTAATGTTTTTGCTTTTACGTAAAGCATTTAATACATTTCTATTGCAAAAGATTTTCTCCTGTCAGATTATTAAAGTTATTTCCCTGTTGTTATTTCCTCCTTTTTTCTGCCTTATAACAGAATTTTTCTTTATACTACTTTTAGAGTATTTACACTTTAAATAATACATTTACACTTGTAGTACTGTCACAATAATTGTAAAAAAATTGTTACTATAAAAAAGAAATTTTTCTTAATTGAGAAATTTTATTTCAACACCCCCACTAAACTACCCACTCAACAGATTTATGTAACCTTTCTCTATACTGTATGATTATATCAATTATAGAATCGATCATAAGTATTGCAAATTTTTATTTACATTCTTATTTCTTCAACTAGACTGAGAACACATTTTTAAATGCAGTATCTTGTTTTGGTCTACCATGATAGCCTTAAGACTTACTGAAGTGCCTAACACAAAATATAGGGTAAATAAATATTTAGAATGAATGAATAAATAAAATGTATATTTTCAATAACAAATGATGGAGCATCTTTTTTTGTAAGTTGGAATTTCTGTCCAGGGTGATTGATTTGCCTTCATGTAATAGTGACAGAACTGATAAATGGCCTACATAACAATGCAACCAGTTTTTATAACAAAGAATATTTTTCATGTTAAAGAGATACTACTGGATAGGTTCCAAAAACGAATGAAGCAGGGCCTTGATTGCACAGGTGCAAAGACAACGGCAGCTTAAATTTTGTGGTCACAATGGTTAGTATTCTACTTGTTTCCAAAGCATTTTTATTAGTCATTTTCTGGACATTGTTCTGAAATTTTAATTATCTGGAATATTTAATATGCATTTTCCCTTTCTTATGCCCCTGAAGGAAAATGTTAGAACTATAAATGTTTTAAGAAGATAAATTTTTAACACTTTATAGATTTTTTATTTGTGTACTAGAAATATGATTTATTGTGAGAAAGATATTTCTTTGCTGAGATACCAGAATATTTAAGGAAACTTCAAGACCAATAAAAAGATTTTAACATTCGCTATAACTAGCCTGAATTCAACTTCCAGCATTGACACCTACTCTCTCCTGTTACCTTGAACAAAGTTGTTGTTCTAACTAATCTTTAATTATCTATAAAATAAAGTTGCAAACTGTTTCATATTCATATTTCATGCATTTTCCTTTGCTTTTCAATTCCTTCAATAAAGTTTAATTTCTTTTGAACCTTCTAATGTTATTTATTGAAAAGTTTGTAACTCTATTACCATTTGATTTTATCTACTAAAAACCCAACAATTTAATGATTAAAGATATTATTTATATTTTATTATTAATATAACTTTTAAAAGAATAGCTTTAGTGAGATATAATTTATATTCATACCATAAGAGTCACCCTTTAAAAGTGTACAATTTAGTAGTTTTTAAGTATATTTATATAATTGTGCAACCATTACCACTATCTGATTTTAGGACATATAACCACTCCAAAATAAACCCATACCCATTAACAGTCACTTCCCATTTCCCTCTGTTTGCAGCTCCTGGAAACCACTAATCTACTTTCTGTCTCCATGGACATTTCGTATAAATAGAATCATATTCTATGTGGGCTTTTGTGACAAGTTTCGTTCATGTAGCTTAATGTTTTTCAGATTTGCTGTAATACCCTGATTTCTTAAATTAGTTTGGTGTCTAGCAAATACAGGTGTTTATGATTCTGTTTTTTTTATTTAATAGATTTTATTTTTAGAGCAATTTTAGATTCATAGCAAAACTGAGTGGAAGGTATGAAGATTTCCCAAATACCCCCACTCCCATAAATGTATAGCCTGTCTCATAATCAACATCCCCTACCACAGGCGTACATTTGTTACAAGTGATGAGCCAAATGATGAACCTGCACTGACACATCATTATCACCCAAAGTCCATAATGACATGTATCAGACAGAATGGTTTCACTGTCCTGAAAGTCCTCTGGTGCTCTGCCTATTCATCCCTCTCACCCCTCAACCGCTGGCAACCACTGATTTTTTCACAGTCTCCACAGTTTTGCCTTTGCTGTAAGGTCATGTAGTTGGAATCATACAGCATATAGCCTTTTCGGATGGACTTCTTAGTAATATGCAATGAATTTAAGTTTCCTCCATGTCTTTTCACGATTTGATATTTGGTGCATTTGGTGCTGAGTAATACCCGACTGTCTGGATGTACCACAATTTATTTAACCATTCACCTACTAAAGGATATCTTCGTTGTCTCCAAGTTTTAGAAATTATGGATAAAGCTTCTATAAACATCTTTGTGTAGGTTTTTGTGTAGTTCCTTTTGCTCTACATCCTTGCTAGCTTCTGGTGTTGTCAGTGTTCTGGATTTTGGCCATTCTCATAGGTGTGTAGTGCTATCTCATTGTTGTCTTTCTTTCTGGTTTTTTTTTGAGACAGAGTTATACTCTGTCACTCTGGGTAGAGTGCAGTGGCGTCATCACAGCTCACCACAGCCTCAAACTCCTGGGCTCAAGAGATCCTCCTGTCTCAGTCTCCCAAGTAGCTGGGACTATAGGCTCGGACCCCCACACCCAGCTAATTTTTTCTATTTTTGGTAGGGACGGGGCCTCTCTCTTGCTCAGGCTGGTCTCAAACTGCTGACTTCAAGCAGTCCTCCTGCCTCGGCCTCCCAGAGTGCTAGGATTACAGGCGTGAGCCACTGCGCCCTGCCTCAATGTTGTCTTAATTTACATTTCTCTGATAACATATCATGTGGAACATCTTTTCATATGCTTACTTGCCATCTGTCTGTCTTCTTTGATGAGGTATCCATAAAGGTCTTTGGCTCAGTTTTAAATTGAGTTGTTTGTTTTCTTATTGTTGAGTTTTAAGAGTTCTTTGTATATTTTAGATATCAGTATTTTATCAGATATATGTTTTGCAAATAATTCTTCCCAGTTTGTGGCTTGTCTTTTCATTCTCTTCACAATGTCTTTTGCTTGCAGAACAAACATTTTTAATTTTAATAAAGTCCAGCATGGCCAGGGGTGGTGGCTCATGCCTGTAATCCTAGCACTTTGGGAGGCTGAGGCAGGGGAATTGCTTGAGGCCAAGAGTTCGAATCCAGCTTGAGCAGCAAAGAGAGACCCTGTCTCTACAAAAAATACAAAAATTAGCCAGGCCTGGTGGTGTGCACCTGTAGGTAGTCCCAGCTACTTGGGAGGCTGAGGCAGGAGGATTGTTTGAGCCCAGGAGTTTGAGGTTGCAGTGAGCTATGATGATGCCACTACGTTCTAGCCTGGGTGACAGAGCAAGACCTTCTCTCAAAAAAAAAAAAAAATTCCAGCTTACCAACTCTTTCCTTTATATATTGTGCCTTTGGTGTTGTACCCAAAAAGTTACCACCAAACCTGAGATCATTTAAATTTTCTCCTATGTTATCTTCTAGGAGTTTTATAGTATGCACTTCACATTTAGGTTTATCATCTATTTGAAGTTAATTTTTGTGAAGAGTGTAATGCTTATGTCTACTTTCATTTTTTGTATTTGTGTGTCCAGTTGTTCCAGCACCATTTGTTGATAAGACTATTTTTGACATTGTTTTTCCTTTGCTCATTTATCAAGGATTAGTTGACTATATTTATGTGGGTCTATTTCCAGGCTCTCTATCATGTTCTATCATTCTATTTGTTTATTACTTTTCCAATACCACACTATTTTGATTACTGTAGCTTCATAGTAGGTTTTGAATTTGGGTGGTGTCATACCTTTGACTTCGTTCTCCCTCTTCAATATTGTGTTGGCTATTCTGGGTCTTTTGATTCTCCACATAAATCTTAGAATTACTTTATCAATGTACACAAAATAACTTGTTGGGATTTTGATTAGGATTGAAACTTTTATCTAGTCAAGACAAACTGACAGCTTGACAATACTGAATCTTCCTATCCATGAACATGGAATATCTCTCCATTTATTTAGTTCTTCTTTCTTTTATCAGAATTTTGTAGTTTTCCTCATATAAATCTTATACATATTTTATTAGATTTATACCTAAGTATTTTATTTTTGGATGATGCTAATGTAAATTTCAAATACTGCTTGTTCATTGTTGGTATACAGGAAAGTGATGGACTTTTGTATATTAATCTTGTATCCTGCAATCTTGTTATAATCTTGTTAGCTCCAGGACTTTTTAATTGATTTTCAGATTTTTGACATGGATTATCATGTCACCTGCAAACAAAGACAGTTTTATTTCTCCCTTCCAATCTGTATGCCTATTTTTAACTTTTTTTTTTTTTTGGTCTTATTGCATTAACTAAGACTTCCAGTATGATGTTGAAAAGCAGTGGTTAGAGAGGACATCCTTGACTTGTTCTTGATATTAGAGGCAAGCTTCGAGTTTCTCACTGTTAAGTATGATGTTAGCTGTAGGCTATTTGTAGATATTCTTTATCAAGTTGGGGAAGTTCCCCTCTATTCCTAGTTACTGAGAGTTTGTATTGTGAGTGGGTGTTAAATTTTGTCAAATGCTTTTTCTACAACTATTGATATGACCATGTGAAATTTCTCTTTAATCTGTTGATGTGATGATTTATATTAATTGACTTTTAAGTGTTGAATTAGTCTTGCATACCTGGGATAAATCCATTTAAGTTATAGTGTTTAGTTATTTGATACATTGTTGGATTTTATTTGATAATATTTTTGAAGATTTTCGAATCTATGTCCATGAGAAATATTGGTCTGCCATTTTCTTTTCATGTAATGTCTTTGTCTGGTTTGGTATTAGTGTAATGCTGGCCTCATAAAATGAATGAGGAAGTGTTCTATTTGCTTTTATCTTCTGAAAGAGATTGTAGTGAATTGGTATAATTTCTTCCTTAAATGTTTGGCAGAATATACCAGTGAACCCATCTGGGTTTGATACTTTCTGTTTTAAAATGTTATTAATTATTGATTCCATTTTTAATAGATATAGGCCTATCCAGATTGTCTATTTCTTCTTATGTGAGTTTTGGCAGATTGTGTCTTTTAAGGAATTGGTCTGTTTCATGTAGGTCATCAAATTTGTGGTCATAGAGTTGATTATGATATTCCTCTATTTTCCTTTTAATGACCATGGGATCTGTAGTGATGTTCCTCTTTCATTTTTGAAATTAATATTTTGTATTCTCTCTTTTTTTTTAGTTAGGCTATCTAGAAAATTATGGATTTTATTGATCTTTTCAAAGATCCGGGTTTTGGTTTGGATATACTGTTTTTTTGTTTTCATTCTCTTTTCTCTTTTCTTTTCAATTTTGGTAGTTTCTATTGAGATAGCCTCAATCTCAGAGATTGTTTCTTCAGCTGTGTCCAGTTTACTAACAGACCTATTAAAAGTATTCTTCATTTCTGTTATAGTGTTTTTGATCTCTATCATTTTTTAGTTCCTTCTAATAATTTCCATCTCTCTGTTTACATTGCCCACCTGTTCTGGCATGCCATTTACTTTATCCATGTTAGCTCTTAGCATATTAATCATAGTTATTTTAAATTCTGTGTCTGTTAATTCCACCATCCCTGCCATACCTGAGTCTGGTTTTAATGCTTTCTCTGTCTCTTCAAACTGTGATTTACCTTTTTATATGCCTTGTAAATTTTTTCCTGGATATTATGTACTGGTAAAAGGAACTTCTGTAAATAGGTTTTTAGTAATGAGATGGTAAGGTGGGAGAGGAGGGGAAATTTTCTATGGTCCTATGATGAGGTCTCAGACTAAGGCTTTTAGTGAGCCTGTGCCTTTGACTATGAACTTCACAAGTACTTCTCAGTTCTTCTCCCCTTAGGTGGGGCAGGATGGCTAGGAGGATCTGAAATTGGGCATTTACTTTCCTCCACATGGAAGGCTA
This sequence comes from Daubentonia madagascariensis, assembly GCA_023783475.1. NCBI lineage: Eukaryota > Metazoa > Chordata > Mammalia > Primates > Daubentoniidae > Daubentonia > Daubentonia madagascariensis. The sequence goes on from JAKFHU010001209.1 coordinate 67,110,627, forward strand.
GAGCCAGCGGGAGTTGAGTATTTCCCTTCTCTCAGGTCAGTTAGGCTCTGATAATACCAGCAAGTTAGGCTTTGGTTACATAGTTTCTCCAGAGGGCAGACCTTGTTAAGAAGAACAAAATGCTCTTGTTTATTCAAAATGGTTCCTTTTCCCCTCCACTGTTGGAAGCATGAGGGGATTTTTCTATGATATTCACTGTGAGAACCTAGAGAGCTCCAGGAGGTAAAACTCACAAAAGTTGGGGGTGGGGGGGACCCATCACCTGGTCCCCCTGGAGTTTTCAGCTCTCAGAGTTGTTCACACTGAGCCTCTGACAGTTTGTCAATTACACTTTAGGTTTTCCTGCCCTGACACTGGTTTCCACTCATGAGTCTCTGATCCAGTAAGGATCTGACTGCCTGTATTCACCTGTCTGTCTCTCTAATCTTGAGTTTTGTGTTCACCTGTTTTTCTCTCCAATTTTTGGAGTGCTCGTTTGCCCTGTGACCTAACTTCTATTATAGTTCTAACAAGAGTTGCTTTTCAGTTTATTCAGGGTTTTACCTGTTAGCATGAGGTGGTGACTTCCAAGCTTCTTACATGCTGGACAAGACATTTCTTGTGGTTTTATTTTAAAGTATTTTAAAAGCTTAACCTAATATTAGATTTTTGGCTTTTTTGGTAGCTTTGGGAATCATTTGACCTTTTAAATTCCTGAATATTTTGGTCTGCAATGGGAATTTCACTTAAACCTGCACCATATTTATTTTAGGATTTAGGCAGGTTTAAGGCATTTCTAGAAGACAGCGGGGTCTATGTAGCTATATAAATGAATAATAAGAAAAAAACTCATCCTAAAGTAAATTCAAGTCATATAAATTAAATGATAAATAAGCTTCATTTCAGTTCCTCAGACATTTAGCTCTCTCTTGCCTGAAGAATTTTTATTTGCTCTTGCCTCTAGCTAGAATGTTCAGAACTCTACATGGTTAACTCCTCTCATCCTTTGTGTCTCAGCTTAAATATTCACCAAAGAAGACTTCTCTGACCATCCTGTGTAAGCAGCCTCCATACCTGTTACTTTCTATCACATAACCCACTTTATTTATTTCACAAGTGATGTTAATCTATTTTATTTATTTACTTTTTCTCCTGTTGCTCCTCCTCTAAGGTATGCCCCATGAGGTAAGTACCCCCTTTACCTTCGTCATTGATATATCTCTATTGCTTAGGAAAACCTCTGGCACAAGATATGTGCTCAAATAATATTTGAATTCAAGGAGTGAAAGGACTCCAAATGAACTTCATACAGGAGGAAAGTTTCTAAACACAATGTGGTATTTACAATTTAGAGCGATCTTTCCTTCCCTTTACCCACTTGTTTTTCCAGTATCCTAGGATGAAAGAAAGAATGTGAGAGCGAAAAATACAGAGAAAGAGAGAGAGGGAGGAAATAGATTTTTTTCTATAACGTGGGATATTGAAAATTTGAGAACACAGACCAGAGACAACATTTGTGCTAGTTGATGGAGACAAGGCTGGCAAATTTGGTAACATTTCTGGCCTAGTCTGTGGGGTCCTCAACATTAATAGTCAACAATAATTGGTGCACACATTAGCACCAAGGTCAGTCTCAGGGGCAGACAATTGAATCTTTGGCAGCTGCAGATGCGGTTGTGTCTCTAGTGGGTGTTGGTTTCATAGTTGACATTTTGAGAAAAGATATTCAGTGAGCAAAAGAAGGTGCTAAAAAATCATGCAGTAGCCATGGAGACAAGTAACTTCTTGGAGCATTGAGTATGACACTTGCAGAAACCCCTCAAGATTATATAGGAAGAAATTGAAGGCAGCTGGATTTCCTGAAGAATAAATAGGAACATGCGGCGCCAGAGAATTTTTACATTGTGGACTTGTTTTTAATCTCTTATTGCCAGGCTACTGAGGCCTAAGAAACAAAGGTTTTCTTTTAAAAATAATTAATCTTATTTATTTGCCACTTTGAGAAAGAAATCTTGGGACCAAAAAAAAAAAAACTACCAAAAAACCCCCAAATTAACCCACCTACCTCTTTCTGTATACAAGTGGTCACAAAAATCTGAAACAAGTAGTTGTTTCTTTCTTTTAGCCATATAAATTAAGGAAAAAAATACAGATGTTTAGGATAATTAAATTTTTTCCCCAAGTTCCTTGGGTTCAAAACCAAGTTCTCCAGGGCTTAATGTAGTAAAAATCATGAAAAATATTGTTCTCCCATTTTTCCAAATGTTCCCATATCCCAGTTATGATACATGAATTTTTTTCCCCAATGGAAAGCACATACAAACCCTTCACTTTAGTGTCTTAACTTTTTTGCAGCATAGTGCAATTTATAGCAATCCAGACTCACCCTTGGCTGCATGAATATTGGGATTGCCCTTGCTGTCTACTCTTTTAGACAAAGTACTGCTGGTGGTTAATTATGTTCTCTATACCATTTTCCCACACTTGTGGGAGGAAGGTCCCAGCTTACTCACAGACTTTCAAAATAAATACTGAGTAGGTCCATCTTGGCCACTGCTCTTTTTTTTTGCTCCTTCTTTTGTATAAATGCCTGTGGTGAGTAATGTGAGGGATTTTTCTTGTATCTTTTCCTAATTTATAGCATACAGAAGACATTCTACCTCACGATGACTTTAATATAGTTGGCATGCACTACCATTTTTCTCTACAGATAATTATTCCAACAGTACTAGAAATGTGTGTATTACCTTTAAGGCTTAGGATCCTATGACACAGAACCTTAATTTTTCATCCAAGTCTTATTCCTTGTACTTAGGTTGTATTAAAATTGAATTGTTTCTTAGAACGTTTAGAGGCTGACAGATACTTAAAACAATTTCAAGTAAAATTATATTTATGTTTATGGATGCACATTAAAATCAGATTTATTGCTAAATCTTGACATTTATTCAAGAGGAAATTAAATGTATAAATAGCTCAGGGGCATTTCTGAAATTAGAGGGTCAATAAAAAGATGAAGCCTTTTATTTTTTAGTTATTTTCTTTTTCCCAATGTTGCTTCAGGGGTGGGTGTGTGTGTGTGTGTGTGTGTGTGTAAGCCTATATTGTGTATTTCATATTTCTGTAAAACTATCTACAGGAATAGGTTTTACTATATATAGGAAATAAAAATGATATTTATAAATTTATAAAGCAAGATATATATACTAATGTTACTTATTTAAGAATCTCATAAATTATATGTGTAAATATAGAAGATATTTAAGCACTTATATTCTTTCCTTTTAGCTATACTTATATTAAAATATGAATCTTCAAGAGTCTTTAATTTTTCTTCAAAGTATTTGGTATAGGATATTGATATGTAAATGTTTTCAACTCTTAGATAAAATTTAGAAGCATAATATTATGAGAAAAACATCACATCATATAAATATCCAAAAAATAGAATTAATATTTATGTACATAGCCACATCTTTTAGTACAATACACATAGTCACAATATAAATTTAAATAAGTGATCATACATTGTTTAAATAATATGCTGTTTTTACTTGAGGATTTTGGTGTATTGTCATCTGCAGTAACAGTTGCTTCTTTAACAAAATGAAAGAGTGTTATATTTTTCCCCATCAATTAACACAAAGTGATGGACAGATACATGAAACATAAACTAGCAAACATGATCTCTATAGCTTGTCCCTGGAGATAGAAGTTTGGATAGATCATATTTTCTTAATAAGAGTACTGTCTGCTTGAGAGTACTTGGCTCAAGTGGAGTTTTCAAAATACCCAACCCACAAACTAATTAGAATATTTCATGGCAGCAAGCTAGAGTCTCCTTCCCCTTAATGGACCCTTGGTGATAAAAGCCTACTACTCCTATGACCTGTGTTTGGCATAAATTTAGCCGAAAATGTTTTCATATAAGCATTGGGCTTTAGTGGTTGTACCTCAGACTACACAATATGTACCCTTCTTACTTGATAGACTTCCTACCTGAACCTCTTGATCTTGGCTCCCAGGGGTGTCTCTTGTCACAACAACAGCTTGGCCATAAACTTCAGACCAGACAAACTGCCTCAAACCACTTGAAATGCAGCTCTAGCCCATGCGTCATCCTACAACAAATTTGATAGGAACCTCCAGATTTTTACCCTGCTCCCTGAGCCATGTCTTTTTGTAGTATTTTTTTCATGTTTTTTAAAAAACATTTATACATAAGGAAAAATGTTCATGACAAATTCTTAAATGGAAAATGTAAGCTATAAGAGTGTGTGTGTTTGGATTGAATGTTTGTGTCCCCCCAAAACTCGTATGTTGAAGCTGTAATCCCCAATGTGATGGTAAGAGATGGAGCCTTTAAGAGGTAATCAAGTTTAGATGAGGTGATGAGGGTGGGGCCCCCATGATGGGATTAGTTTCCTTAAAAGAAGACACTGGAGCTCCCTCTGTTATGTGAGGACAAAGCAAGAAGGTGACTGTCTGCAAGCCAGGAAGAGAGCCTTACCAGGAATGAAATTTGCTGGTACCTTGACCTTGGACTTTTCCAACCTCCAGGACTGTGAGAAACAAAAGTCTGTTAGTTAAACCACACAGACTATGCAAATTTGTTATAGAAGCCTGAGCTGACTAATACAGTATGCATAAGGGGTTCCTATGTTCTTCTAGTATTTCACGTGGATCTTTATCCAGGATACGTAGATTAGAATGGCCACTGAATACCAGCAGTTGTAATCCACTGGTTCCCTGAATGATTTTTGCTCTAAGATGTTTGGAAAAAAAAATCCCAAAAACTAAGAAATATATGTTTTTTTAGGGCTTATTGCAAAGACATATGCACCTAGCTAAAATATAATTAGGGCATTTGCATCATGGCGGGTAGCATTATAATTTTTACAAAACTAAATAATATATAAAAATAAAAGCAAATGTTGTGTATTTATTACACTATGTGTCAAGCACTGGGTTAAAATTTTACATACCTTCTCTTATGTAATTCCATCAAGAACTCATGAGGGAGTGGCCAATATTATTGCCATAATATAGAAAAGGAAACTGTTTTAGACTTAGGTTATGTAAGCTGTTCATAGTCAAACAGCAGAGAGCAGACCTGACCCATCCCCATGCCTGTCTGATTCCAAAAGCTATATTGTCACCTACATCACACAGACTTCTGTGCCTCTTCAAGCTCACCATTGACTATGCAAAACCAAAAGCACCAAAGTCATGCCACCTGGTAGGCAGAACCAAAGCCTCTTCTCATATCTCTGGCCAATACCCCTCTTAGTAAACCATTTTATGTTTTTTTCAGATTTTGAACTGTTGCAAATAACCTAGCTATTTGTAATGCCACCTTAAACATCACAGACTGTCAGATTAAAGACACACTTCTTTGGGACTTTGGACTACAGAAACAAATTGCAGCTGCTGTTCAAACTCCCTAGCTCACACATGTGGATGTTCATAGTAAGAGCCTATTTTCTGATGATACCAACTGGGATCACAAACAAGGCATTTGATAGATGTTTCACACTCACTACCATCCACATATACCTGGTGTTGCTGAACATTGGAATGACCTCTTCAAAAACTGACTCAAAAATATTTCTAACTCTACATTAATTACCTTCTTCTGATCCAAGTACCTTAGAAAGGTACCTTAGTCAGTGAAGGTAGCTATCTCCAGAAAGGGATCATTTCATCTTGGGGGCTTCCTGGGTAATGATCAGGACAAAAGTGAAAGAAGTTATATAAACATATTTTGAAAATTCAGTATTCTGTCCTGATAATTCTCAAGTATGATACTTCTTCCTTTCTTCTAGCAACAACCCTAGTCTGGCCTTGTTGGTGTACACTGTGGCAGTCCAGTGAAAAGAAGACCTAGGGGATTCAAACTTAATTTTGATTTAGTCACTTGGATTCTCCCTTTGTATTTACATGGTCATAGGTCATAGTGAAATGACCACTGGTTGAGTACACTGCTTGCCAAACCCCCCTATAGTAGCCCATGTGAGCCAAAGTGGGTAATGTAGTAGATTTAAGTTTTATAAAAATTTCTTTGTCTCTCTTGTACTTGAACTTCCCAGACAGAAGGTCTGAGTGTGAATAGGGAATGATTTGGGGGAAAAATGCAGTTATAGCTACTGGAAAGGGATTTCTAAAGTTGTAGCAGACAGCCCATCTGATGGCTGCCCTAAATCCCTATTCTTCATGCATATATGGATATAGTGCAAGAAAGATTAGCAAAATTGTCTTCTGATGTTAGTGGAAAGTAGAACTTGCAAATGATATAATGATATAATTATTTATTTAGCTAAGGAGATTTCCAAGCAAAATATTGAAGGTACCACAGGGGTTTTCTCCTTTGCTTATAGTAAAATAGAGAGAGAGAGAGAGGAATTGAGGAGAAAACTTAAACAAAAGAAACCAGGACTTGAGGAATTTGGAAATTCTCACCATAATAAGATGGCAAGACATGCTAAAATTTAGATATCACTTCTGAAATCTTGGCATAGAGAAGAAGCCAAAGATGTGGCTGTGTTAATTTTTGCTAAAGTGTCAGAAAAAAACCCAAAAAGTTAGATTATTCAGTCACACAAAGGCCCTTTGAAGAATTTAAAGGTGTGCCTCATAATCAAACCCCAGGAAGGCTTAAAGGCATTGACCCTACTGCATCTCAGCAGGAGACTAAGAAAGAGAATAGGTTAATTTGAAAGGATCTGTGGAGGTAGATTTTGTCAAATGGAGTAAACCTCACTAAAATCCATAAGAAACCTACATAGTTTTTGAGAAATTTATTTCATAAAAACACTGCTCAGTAGACTGAATGGCACAGAGTGCAAAATGAAAGGAAGTTGTCAGATTTCCAAAATTCTACTAGCCAGAAGCTGACTGGTAAACTACTCAGCTGCAAAAGTGTGCTACATTCCACGAAAAGGAAAGTCTCCAGAGGGTGGATCTTAATGCCATGGAGGTCTTGAAAAAATCTGAATGCCCCAGATCTTGAAAAGTAATCAAGAAATGCCCAACATTTGCCCAGATGTGTTTCAGATCTGCTGAACCAATGATTCATTTGTGCCTCCCATTTTACCACCTCTTAGACTGGAACTGTCTATAGCTGTTATCCTATGTTAGTTTCACCATTTTATATTGGTGTTCTGAGGGTTGATAACTTGTCTCTTTAGATTTTCAGGCCACAGATGAAAAGGAATTGTGCACTAGGAACTGTACTTAACAGATTACAACCAGAAGCCTCATCTGCATCTGGACCAGGTTTAGATGATGAGAATTTGAACTTTGGGTTAATGTTGTAATGAATGAAACACTTGAGAACCTTGGGAGGCAGTGAATGTGTGTTTCATGTAGCAGAGACACAGTTGCTGAAGGCCAGAAGACAGACTGTGGTGGGTGGATCATGGGATGGCTCTCTATGATTTGTTCTCCTGTTGTCCACTGCCTTGTATAATCTCCTTCCATTGATTATGAGCTGGACTTGTGACTTGATTGTAACCAATGTAATTCAACAAAGGTCATGGGATATCAGTGATTAGAATATGATATGTGATATTCTAGCAGACTCAGTCCAGCGACTCTCTCAGTGTTGCTGGTCTTTAAACAAAATGCTATGTGGTAAGGTACAGTGGTTTCAAGAACTCTGGATGGCCTCTAGCTCCTGAGGTAGTCCCTAGTAGTAAACTGAAAACTCATGAAGAAATAAATTCTGCTAACTTGAAGAAACTTGGAAGCAGATTGTCCCCTAGTCAAGCCTCTGATGAGACCACAATCCTGGCCAGCACCCAGAATGCAGCCTGGTGAAACCCTGAGCAGAGGACCCAATTAAGCCATGCCCAAACTCTTGATCAATAGTAATGGTAAAATAATAAGTGGCAGTTATTTTAGGCTTCTAAGTTTTTAGTAATTTGTTACACAACATAGGAAACTAATACAGGGTAGTGGAGGGAGAATATCCTCAGTACCTGGGGAAGGAACACCTCAGAACACAGAATGTAGGAGGAAGGGAGTACAATGATAATTTTTTGTCTTTCTGGTTACCCAACAGTCCTTCTCATGAAGAAAAATGTCCTCATATGCTCTCACAAACTGTTGCAAGTATCTTAAATTTTGTTGAATGGTGGGTCTACAATTCTTCACCAGATGGCTCCAAACACAATTTATCATCAATCTTATTGATGTTACTAATAATTCTATTTGAACAGCAAGAGCTGACTCTAGCTCCTGTACCTCCCACTGAAAATTCTTGTCATCACCTCCGAAGATCCTTCCAGCCCCACTTGGCACAGTTGTAACTCTGTCATTGCATGAGACAAATGATTGCATGTGGCTAATGACATGAACCAACAGCACAGATGAGACTGACTGCTCTCAGGGATTCCCTCCAGATCAATGACTAGCCTCAATTATTCACAATGAATATGAAATTCTAAGGCTTACCAGTGAGTTGGAAAGCCATGTAGGAGGCTCTGTCAAGCCAGGCTCCTAAAAGATGTAGACTCCACCTGAGGGGATCCAACAGTTTTAAATCTCTCTTTCATTTTAGGGCCATCATTTGTGCCCTGTGATTGTACTTCTTGTATGGAAGCCGACACTTAACTTGCCTTCTGCTCAAACATACGTTCACTTGCACTAGTGGTGGTTATTAGAGAACTTCAAACTGTTTTGGGCAACATTACCAGTAGATCATGTAGCCATAAGGCAACTGCAGAGATCTCTCCCAAATGTATCCACCCCTGTTCATTCAGAGGAACTTCCTAGAAATGTAATGGACTCGTTACTTAGGCACATCCTGTGGGCAGTTTCCCCACAATGGGAATCATCCAATTAGAAAGGGGGGCACAAAATATGTGTCAAACTTTAGTTGAAGTCATCAGTGATGCCATCTGGGCCTTGGAAGGCATGCAGGTCAGCCTCAACTCACTGGCCAGGATTACCTTAGACTTTTTCCTTAAAGTCCAAGGAGTAGTCTGTATAATTGAAAATACATCCTGTTAGATTAATGCTGTGGGCCAATTTCAATGCAGAAACTTGTGAAAGCTACTTGGCTTCCTAAGGTAGACCTTACTGGTTTATGAGGTTTTTCCTGCTGATACCTTGAGGAACACAGTTGAGATTAATATTGCAGGTTGACCAGATCCACCTATTTGGAATACTAGTGATAATAGCCTTATGTGGTCAGATTATTCAAAGTAGCTGGTGGAATGGCGTGATCTAATTGGAAAATTTGCCAGAAGCCAAGATGATGTTAATAGGAGGGATTGATATTTTGGGGAGATAATTCTTTATGGATCTCTTATGCCTCCATGTTTTACAAGCAGAGACACTGACTGCTATTTGTTCTGGACTATCGTTTTAAGCATATTTGTGTAGAGATAGTGTCTCCCTCTGGAGCAAAGAGTTTATATGTTTACTGCCCAGATAATGTCTCCCTCAGAGCAGAAAGCAGGCTTGCTTCCTGACATTTCTAAAGATTCAGGTTCCCCCAAACTCAGGGTTTCTCTTGTGTGGAACACACCCACTACATGTACATGTATCATCTGCCCCTCTGGTTATTGTTACATAAGAAAGAAATAATTTTTAGCACACTAACTCACTGAAATGTTGGGGTTTATTTGTTACCGTGATGGGAGATGTGCATTAATTTGACCCAGAATGACAGAAGAACAAATATGAGTGGCCAGACAGCACAAACACCAGACCTTCTGAAAATGTCTGTGAAACCAGCTGTGGATGAAGGCAGTATGTCTTAGTTGGAGCAGAGGTAGTGATTCTGTTCACTTATCTGCCCTGGTATATAAGCTGCAATTTCAAGGACTAAAACCCTCACAACCCCAGAACTGTAGGTTTTCTTTTCAAGTTGGGCATCTTGCTCTGCTAGGTGTCTGAGCATTGTCCCAGAATGTGATGACTAGTAAAAGACTTGACTTCATTTACCATTTGTTGTGAGTTTTCCCTAGTAAATGCTGTTCCTGTTGGTCTAGTGTATGTGCTGTCTAGGCATTTACCTTTGTTCATTTATTATTTTGCACATTTCTAGAATTATTCTATTCAACATAGACATATTATTACATGATGGATGCTGCTGCAACTAATTATAAGCATGTGGCAATTTACCAATGGTTGAGCAACAGGCTAAGAAACAATAAACATTTCAGGATAGCATGTTGGATAACTGTGTTATTATGTGACAAATATTTAGTAAAATTGCTGTGTTCCATAATAGGGAAAGAAGACCAACGTTTTACTGGACCTGTAGCTCTTGGGGAAATTGGTTCTAAAACTTAAAAGCATTAGTCTATGTAGGCTTTATATTTTCTGCCTTTTGAATGGACTCTTAAGAAATAATTTAGTTCACGCAACCATTATCTGCTTTGATAGCTGAGATGGGATAGAATAGAAAAATTTATGGCTTAACAAGACGGAGAAAACCTACTGACAAGAAGGGTAAAATAAGACTGAAAACAGATTTATGGCAACAAAAATCCAGTAAGATTTCTCATTTAATATAAATGACTCAGTTCTGAAGCAAAGATCAGGTAAAGGTTTTACTTTCCCTTTCAAGTGGATTGTTTTATACAGCTTCAAGATAACCACCATCTTAAGGGGGAGAGGAAACAGGAAATAAAACAGGCTTGAGAACTCTTGAACTCAAGAACTCTTGTACTCTTGAACTCAAAGAAAGGACTTTGACTTGGGTCCTGGTACTTAGAACCGTATAGAAAAAGACCTTCCCAAGTTATAGGATATTTTATTGGCAAATATGATGGTTAATTTTATGTGTCAACTTAACTGGTCTAAGAAATGCCCAGATAGCTGGTAAAACATCATTTCTGGGTGCATCTATGAGAGTATTTCAGGAAGAGATTAGCACCTCAGTTGGGAGACTAAAGACCATCTTCGCCAATGCAGGTGGGCATCATCCAATCCGTTGAGGGCCCGAACAGAACAAAAAGGTGAAGGGAGGAAGAATTCACTCTCTCTTTTTTCAGCTAGGACGTCTGTCTTTTCCTGCCCTTGGATATGAGTGTTCCTGATTCTTAGGCTTTAGGACTTGACCCAGGACTTACATCATCAGACCCCCGGTTCAGTTTGGTTCATCACCAAATTTTCTGAGCTTCCTGCTTGCAGAGGGAAGATTGTGGGACCTCTCAGCTGCCAGAATCATGCAAACCAATCCCTTATAATAAATCTCTTTCTATATATCTATAAATATCCTATAGATTCTCTTTCTCTGGAGACCCTTGACTAATACACCAAAGAAACCAATCCCTTGAGTAGAAAGCCTTTGATATTTGTTCGCTAAAACCGTCATCAGATCCTAAAACATACAAAAAGCAGGCTACTAAAGCCCTCCAGCCATCACAGAGGGTAATACCACCAGCCTCCACCTCACCTGTGACTATGCAGGAACATGAACTAGGACAAACTGCAGAGTGCAATCGAAGTTCACAGAGAACAATGGTCCTTTCAGAGAGCAGAATCAGAATCTAATGAGGAACTTCCACCACTGCCAGAGCAGGGCTTCATGATGCTTTCCTATAGGATGGCATCTTTGCTGTGAACCAGGGTTGGTGTGTTTCCCCATTCTTCCCTTCTCTGGATGTTCAGGTGTTTTTTGTGTATATGTGAATACAGTGTCCCTGCTCATAGATAATGGATTGGGCAGGGGATAGGGAAAAATAATTGGTAGTTACTGGAGCACGGGATAAGGACAATGTACTTGAAAGTGAGATCCTGGGTTTTGAAATGGGAAAGTAAGTCTCTGAGTCTTTGGGAACTGTCTGAGCCAAAATTTAGAAACAGTCTGAGCGCCTGAATCAAGCAGAGGAAAGCAAGATCCATAGATATGTTAGTGACAAATAAAACTCTATTATGTTAAGCCTCTGAAATTCGGAGGTTTGTTTTTTACAGGACCTTTAGTGTTATCCTTAGTTGGTGATTCTCAAACTTATATTCAAATTCAGCCCCTAAAGAGCCTTTTCAGACATTTTTCTTATCACCTCCCATTAAATTTTAATACCAGAGATATACTGTATATCTGTTTGTGTCAAATATGTGTGTGTGTGTGTGTGAGTGTATATATATGTATCTGTGTTTTATACATAAAAAGAACAAGATTTCCTGACCCTTCCACAGCCTCCCCTGAACAAATTTTTGCTCTCTTGGTGGCGCTATTGCCTGAGTCGAGAACTCATGCCCCAAATAATACTGAGATGTGTTTGTTATCTCTCTCCTGCCCACTTCTCTTACCACTGCACACTAATGATTTTAGCCACCTTTCAATTCCTTGAACATGATAAGCTCTTCTTAACCTAGTCCTTTTTTGCTTGTTTCCTTTTTTCCTTGAAAACTCCTAATTTCAGTCTTTGCATTGCTGATTTCCTCTAATTTTTCATAATATTTTTTAACATTTTCTTAAATTTTACCTTTTCAGAGAAACCTGATTCTAAAGTGGTTTCTACCCTTGTAATTCTGTCTTAGTATTCTTGTTTTCTTTTGTAGCACATAAGATAATTTATAATAATAATTTGATTTTTGATATCTACTTAATGCCTGTCTCACTCACTACAAGACACTCCATATATACTCAGAACCTAGCTAATTAATATTGAAGAATGGATATATAAAATTATGTATAAGTGAATGAATAAAATGAAGGAAGAAAGGAAAGAATCAATAGCCAATTTCAGTATTTTTAAATTAAGCTTCTTTGCCCTCCACTTCCTCTTTTGCTTTCTAGAGTTCAAAGTTCATATCTGGCTTTGCTAAACTAGTCTTGAGACATTGCTCAAGAATCTGTGAGAGCAGAAATGTTAAGTTTAAAATTTCACTCAAGCTGAACAAGTTTGTGCACACTCTTCAGGTCCATCTACTAGCTTCTCGCCCAAACTTCCTTCTCCTGAACTTCCCATCCAGAACTCTCCAAGATCTTGACTGTTTAACCTTTCAGGGACCTATGATAATACTTACTGCTAAATATGTTAGAAATGTTAGTGACCTCATGTAAAGGGACGATTTCCTCTCACAGCTCTCTTTCAAGGTCACCCCTCAGTGAAGTTGGAGTGTGTCACCCAAAACTTCTGTGAAACAGGCTTGAGTTTCCTTCTTTCTTATGCTTCATCTATTAGCTGGTCATACAGACCTCACACAAGGTTATAGGTGTAAGTGGAGATAGATGTGTTGATGTAGAGTAGGTGACAAAGGAGTCTGGCCCACCTATTTCTGTAACTTACATGTGTCATCCAGACATGCTTGGGCTTAATCTCATATATACTACTTTCAATGTATTCTGGTTTGTTGATAGTTGGCTTAAATTTGTGACATGCTGGGTCTGACAATGATCAGTGCCTGATGGGAACTTTAATCACATAGTCATTTGATACCTCACAATCAGACACTCAGCATTCACCAAGGCCCTGAATCCAGAAGTCGTACTGCAAGTGGTATACAATTCCCTGCTGAAGATAGGAAGGTCTTATTCTAAAACCCTAGTTGTCTGTGCTGTAGCTTTCTTATTGGAGTATTCTAAGGACTCCACAATATTCTTTTCTATAACAGAGGTCAGTATATTATAGCCGATGGGCCAAATGTGACTCAGGACTTGGTTTGGTAATTAAAGTTTTATTGGAACACAGACATACTACTCATTTATGTATTGTCTATGGCCCCATTTGCCCTACAATGGTAGAGTTGAGTAGTTCTGCTGTAATGGCAGGGTTGAATAGTTATACTGCATCCGCAGAGTTTAGTTGTTGCAACAGAGACCCTAAGGTCCTCAAATCCTAAAGTACCCCCTGGCCATTTACGGAAACAGTTTGCTGACTTCTGCTTTGTAACATCATTGGGGCTGGCAGATCATATGACCCAAGTGGCAGGGCTGTTTGTGCCACAGCATACATCTGCTGCCAAGCTGCCTTCTGCTCTAGGGCCCACTCAAAACTGGCAGCCTTCTAAGTCACATGATAAATGAATTAGAGCAGTATACCCAAATACGGCATATGCTTACTCAGAAATCCAAAAATATCTGCCAAGCACTGTGACTCTTTTTTAGGGGCAGGAAGTTCTGATGTCCTGGCATGCACCAGCTCATTGGGTCTTTAAAAGTTTCATTCATACGATGGGTCCTTTGCTCTAGAAAGCAGCTGATTTAAGGTATAGAGTATTTGCCACTTCTTGCTTACTAAGACCTCAACAAAAAATCAGAGAGATGTTCCACGACATGTCCAGATAATCAAGATCCTTTCAGGCTTGATTATCAGTGTGACAGTATGACAGAATTTAGTAGTGTGATTATCAGTGTCACAGTGTGACAGTGTGACAGAATTTAGCAGAGTTAACGTAGTCCTGGGACAAGATCATACACTACTTACCTTCCATCTCAGTGAATGCTTTAGATTCTCTTTCCTGATGGGCAATGAAATGAAATTCATTCACTAGATTAATAGCTGCTGTGTTAATTTTCTACTGCTGCTGTGACTAATTACCACAAATTTAGTGGCTTAAAACAGCAGTCTCCAACCTTTTTGGCACCAGGGACCAGTTTCACGGAAGACAATTTTTCCACAGACTGGGGACAGGGGGATGGTTTCAGGATGATTCAGGCACACTACATTTATTGTGCACTCAGACCTCTCTGCTAACGATAATCTGTATCTGTAGCCTCTCCCCAGCACTAGCATCACTGCCTCAGGGCCACCTCGGATCATCAGGCATTAGATTCTCACAAGGATCACACAACCTAGATCCCTCGCATGAGCAGTTTACAGTAGGGTTCTCCTATGAGAATCTAATGCTCTGCTGATCTGACAAGAGGTGGAGCTTATGTGGCCATGTGAGTGACGGAGGGATGGGGAGTGGCTGTAAATACAGATGAAGCTTCGCTTGCTGCTAACCTCCTGCTGTGCAGCCTGGTTCCTAACAGGCCATGGACCGGTACCGGTCCGTGGTCTGGGCATTGGGGACCGCAGGCTTAAAAAACACAAATTTATCATCTCATAGTTCTGTAGATCACAAGTCTGACATAGATCGTACTGAGCTAAGATCAAAATGTCAGCAGGGTGCATTCCTTTTTGGAGGCTCCAGTGGAGATTCCTTTATTTACCTTTTCCAGTTTCTAGAGGCCACCCACTTTGCTTGGGATATGGACCCTTTTTACTATCTTTAGAGCCAGCAATGTTGGGCCAAGTCCTTCTCACACTGCCATTTCTGTGGTTCTCTCGTTCTATTCACGCCTCTACTTTTAAGGACCCTTGTTATTGCGTTGGGCTCACCAGATAACACAAGATGACCTTCCTATTTTATGGTCTGCTGCTTAGTAACTTTAATTCCATCTGCAGCAGAACTTTAATTCTCCTTTGCCATGTAACCTAACATATTCACAGGTTTTGGGCAGCAGGACATACACATCTTTGCAGGGCCATTCTGTGTTTGCCACAGCTACATATCAAGTAGAAAGTCTGTTCTGCTCTGTTCTAGAAAATATACTACAGCAGCTGTGAGACTGAGTATGTCATTTGGTTAAATACATGAAACTCTACTGCCATATGCCATGAGCTCTCTGATTTTTTTACAGGTCTCTATTAGTGAATTAAATGAGAATATAAATGGGGATCACAAAACTTAATTTTTTAAAGTCTTTGGGCCTGGCATTAATTTCTACCATTTGACTTGGAATGCAATAGTGTTTCTGATTTACTGTCCTGGCTAGGAGGAAGTGGCAGTAGCAGAGACTTCTGCTTATTTTTTTCTACACTAGTGGTTCTCATTCCACAGAGCAGGGAACTTAAGTGAAGGTTCTCCCAGCTGCTAAGTATATCTGTGTTAGCACACTTAGGGACTGTGAAAACAACAACAGAGGGAATAGCTCCTGTATATGCTTATGGTGGCATAAGGATCCTTCAAAATAAGGACCTCATTTACCTTTAAAACTCTGTTAATAAAATTTCTGAAGAGGAAGTATGCCCACTTTACCAAGAAAGATATTTCTCTATGGAGACATTAGTAATACAGAACATATTATTAACTATGTACATTGTGGTAGGCAGGATTCTAAGTTGGTGCTCAAGACTCCTGCCCCCCTGGTATATGCACCTTTTTATATTCCTTTCTCTTGAGTGTTGGTAGAACCTGGGAATACAATGGGATTTCACTTTTGTGAAAATATTGACTTAATCAAAAGGGAGATTATCTGGGTGGGCTTGATCTATTCAAGGTGAGCCTTTAAAAGGGACTAGAACCTTCCTGCAATCTCAGAGACTGGAAGTAAGAAAGACAGACTCTGGAGGAGGCCAGGTTAGCTAGGACCTGAGGGCAGCTTCTGTGAACTAAAAGCAGCCCCTGACTGAGCAAACAAGAAAACAGGATGTCAGTTCTACAGCCACGGGGAACTAAATTCTGCCAACACCTGAATGAATTTGGATGAGGACCCTCTAGATCCAATTGAGAACCCTGTCCTGGTAAATACCTTGACTTTAGTCTGGTGAGACACTGAGCAGAGGACCCTGGTAATCTGTGTTTGGACTCCAAACACACAGAAACTGGGAGATTAGAAATATGTGTTGTTTTAACATGTTAAAGTTGTGGTAATTTATTATGCAGAAATAGAAAGCTAACATACATTTTATACATTTAGAAAGTATTTATAATATTCCTACCAATGAACTAAACAAAGTGTTATAAAAAGTTGTGCTAAAATTAAATGAAATGGATCTGGCATTCTGTGTACAACTATATATGGACAAAATTATTTAATTAGAAGACAAATTGTGTGTTTGAGGTTGTAACTAAGTAAACAATGCCCATTTTTAAGAATGTGTGTGTGTATATGTGTAGCATTTTAATTACTTTTCTGTTTATGGAAAATCTATTTAATTATGATGATTATAATTAACAGAATTATAGCATTTTTTTGTGGTGGTCTTTATGAGCATGTGAAATACTTGGTTTCTATTTTCATACATGTCACTTTGATTCATATTTATCTGAAGTAATAATGTCTGAAGATCTATTTTGTATTTTAATTAACAGCATTTTCTTGCATAATGAGTGCAATTTTTTTACTCTTGTGCTCCACAAAAATGTCTATTTACTTTTTGTTTCAAGGAGAATATTTTGCCTTATCAATTGTTACAGGCATAGTTCAGAAAAATGCTGGATAATTTATTTGTCCTAATTTTAGAAGTAGATATACAATATTTACTTATATCAATTTAAACACTTAGTTTTCCATTCTACATTCTATTTAGATTTGTTTGTCATTGTTTTGTTTTGCTTACTTTTACATAAAACTTTACTTTTAAACAGTTCATCTTCCATCTTTAAAAATTCCTTTAGCTAACAACTAGTATGAAAGGAACATTTAAAGGCATCTACTGTATTTATTGACTTCACCTCCTAAAGCTCCCATCTGGTGATGATAGGAGTAATAACTGATTTAGGTGACTTGCCAAGGTAACACAACCAGTCAGTGGGAGAACAAGATTGTCTTAAACATACCTCACTACTTTTATAACATATTGGCCAATATTTTTTCAAATATTTATAAAAATTTATGCATATTTATAAAAAGAAAATAAATTACAGAGAAAATTCATTATTTGTCCCTGAAAGCCAACATGTTATAGGAAAGAAAATGTTCTTTGTGCAATGCTGATGCAAAACATAGCAAAACAAAACAAGACAAAAATGGAATTTTGAGTTTCTGGGTATGGTCAATCAATCAGACCATCTCACGTAAAATACCAGAAATGTATAGGAATGCTATTGATTTGTGTACTTTGATTTCATAGCCTGAGCCTTTGCTGAATTTATTTATCAATTCCAGGAGTCTCTTGGCAGAGTTTTTGGGGTTTTCTAAATATAAGGTCATATCATCAGCAAAGATTGATAGTTTGACCTCTTTTTCCCCATTTGGACAGCCTTAATTTCCTTCTCTTGCCAGATTGCTCTGTCCAGCACTATGTTAGTGCTGACAACAGACAACCTTGTCTGGTTCCCATTCTAATCAGGAATGTTTTCAATTTTTCCCCATTCAGTATGATGTTGGCTGTGGCTTTGTTGTATGTGGCTTTTATAATTTGGAAGTTAGTCCCATCTATGCCTATTTTGTTAAGTGTTCTTATCATAAAAGGGTGCTGAATTTTGTTGAACGCTTTTTCTGCATCTATTGAGAGGATGATATGGTCTTTGTTTTTGCTTCCATTTATGTAGTGAATCACATTTGTAGATTTGCATATGTTGAACCATCCTTGCATCTCTGAGATGAGGCCCACTTGATCATGGTGGATTTTTTTTTTGATGTGCAGCTGGATTTGCTTTGCTAGGATTTTATTGAGAATTTTTGCATCTATATTCATAAGAGATATTGGTCTATAGTTTACAGTAAAGCTGAGAATCAAATCAAAGACTCAATACCTTTCACAATAGCAACAAAAAAATCAAATACCTAGGAATATATTTAACCAAGGAGATGAAAGACCTCTACAGGGAGAATTACAAAACACTGAGGAAGGAAATTGCAGAGGATGTAAACAAATGGAAAAACATATCATGTTCATGGATCAGCAGAATCAACATTTTTAAGATGTCTATATTACCCAAGTGATTTACAGATTCAATGCAATCCCCATTAAAGTACCAGCATCATTTTTCACAGATCTAGAGAGAATAATTCTATGCTTCATATGGAACCAGAAAAGATCCTGAATAGCCAAAGCAACCTTAAGGAAAGAGAACAAATCATGAGATTTGCTAGACTTCAAGCTATACTACAAGGCTATGGTAACCAAAGCAGCATGGTATTGGCACAAGAGCAGAGACCTAGATCAATGGATAAGAACAGAGAACACAGATATAAAACCATGCTCATATTGCCATCTGATCTTTGACAAAGCAGAAAAAAACATACACTAGGGAAAAGAATCCCTGTTCAATAAATGGTGCTGGGAAAATTGTATAGCCACACGTAGAAGACTGAAACAGGATCTGCACCTCTCACCTCTCACAAAAATCAACTCACAATGGATAACAGACTTAAACCTAAGACATGAAACCATAAGAATTCTAGAAGAAAGCATTGGAAAAACTCTTATAGATATCACACCAGGTAAAGAATTTATGAAGAAGACCCCAAAGGCAATCACAGCAACAACAAAAATAAATAAATGGGACCTGATCAAATTAAAAAGCTTCTGTACAGCCAAGGAGCCAATAAATAGAGTGAATAGACAATATACAGAATGGGAAAAATTATTTGCATGCTATACATCTGATAAAGGGCTAATTACCAGGATTTACAAAGAACTCAAGTGAATCCACAAGAAAACACCAAACAACCCCATTAAAAAGTGGGCAAAAGACATGAACAGTAGCTTCTCAAAAGAAGATAGACTAACGGCCAATAAACATATGAAAAAATGCTTAACATTTCTAATCATCAGGGAAATGCAAATCAAAACCACAATGAGACATCACCTAACTCCAGTGAGAATGGCTTTTATCAAAAAGTGCTGAAACAACAGATGCTGGCATGGATGCAGAGAGAAAGGGACACTTATACATTGTTGGTGGGACAGCAAACTAGTACAACTTCTGTGGAAAGTAATATGGAGATACCTCAAAGAACTAAAAGTAGACCTACCATGTAATCCAGGTATCCCACTACTGGGTATTTTGCCCAAAGGAAAAAAAGACATTTGATTAAAAAAACACTTGCATGCAAATGTTTATAGCAGCACAATTTACAGTCACAAAGATGTTGAAGCAACCCAGGTGCCCATCAATACATGAGTGGATTAATAAAATGTGGTATATGTATACCATGGAGTATTACCCAGCCATTAAAAAAATGGTGAACTAATACCTTTGTAACAACCTGGATGGAGTTGGAGCACATCCTTTTAAGTGAAATATCACAAGAATGGAAAAACAAAAAGCACATGAACTCACCATAAATTGGAACTAATGGATCAACACACATGTGCACATATGGTAGTAAAATTTAACAGAAATCAAGCAGGTGGGAGGGGGGAGGAGGTGATGGGTAAATTCACACCTAACGGGTACAATGCACACTATCTAGGCAATGGATATGCTTATAACTTTGACTCAAGCTGTACAAAAGCAATTCAAGTAACCAAAATGTTTTGACCCCCATAATATTCTGAAATTTAAAAAATGTTGGAGTTGCCATGTCTCCCAGCTCTAGGCAATGAGACTTAAGGGGAGATTGCTAAAAGTACTTGGGGAAGCTTTGATTTTCCTGGTTAACTGGGCAGATGCAGCTGGAACTTTTCCTTGTGTGTCTTCTTGCCTTGAACATAGCCATGATACTTGGATCTACAGGAATCATCTGGTAGCCATAAGAGGACAAGCCATCATACTAAAGATAACAGAGCAACCAGACAGCAACAACAGGAAAAGAGATAGAGTCTCAACAGATCATTGAGCCCCTACACTACCCTGGATAGCCTCTCTTTGGACTCCTTGTAAAGTGAGAGAATTAAAAATTTTTATTGCTTAAAAATATATATATCAGAGACCTTCTGGAAACATAGAAATATTAAATACTGATTACATGGAGTATCCCTCATAGCCTCTAATTCATTGTCCTACTCATTCATTGTATGAGGATTCTTATTTCTTCATCTAGGTTAATAAAGTAGAATGAATTAGTGTCTTTTCCTCCTCAGAATATAATTAGATGCAGATACAGGTAGAAGTAAGAACATTTACATATATAAATTTGTTTTGATGTGTCTCAGGAAAGAATTCCTGTGACTGAGCTTTTATATATGCCATGCTGGCAAGTGATAGAATTGAACTGGAAGAGGTTGAGAGAGAAGACATTCAAACTGGAAAAGACATCATTTATGGAAGCACAGAAGGGTTAATAAGTAAAAAAATTCAGAGAAAATAAACTGCTTGTTAACTTCTGTGAGAAAAGAGGACAAATTGAGGACTTCCAAGAGATGAAATTGTGTAAGTAAGAGAATGTATTGGAATATGTGTTTGCTGCAGGGCTTGAATAATTTGGCCATTTAAAGTAATCCCCAAATGAATACAATGGAGATCATGACTGTCATTCTCAGACAAGTAGCTGCAATGGAAAACAGGAAAAGGATTTTTAAAAAATAATACCAAAAAATCATTCAAGAAAAAAAAACAAAACATTTTCCCTCATTGTTTATTCCAGGAGGTCCCTGTCTTAGCTTTGTTTTTTACCTGTTGGCTCAAACTTAATCAATGTGCATAAGGTGTGGATGGTAGGAGTGGGTTTGTGGGCTGCATGTGGCGCCCACTTCATGCTCTGAGATAACCACAGCATGCTGTTTAGAAGCATGTCTCAAGAGCCAATCTCCCATTTCTAATCCCTGTGTAAGCACCTATTAATTTCTGGTCTAGGGAAAATTACTTAACCTATGATTCTTCATCTATAAAATGTGGACTATAGGATCAACCTTATAGGATTATTATGAGGATCAAATGAGATAATACTTTCAAAGCAGTTAAAACAGTGCCTGGTACTTTCATATAAATATGTATCAAGTGAAAATATGTAGATTTGCTCCTTTTACATTTAACCTACCCCACAGTATAGCAATCAACATATCAATTTCCCAGAAAGGGAAAGATGATATTTTTGGAAAGGTGACAGAACTTGAAATAGTTCAGCATGAAACTAGCCAAATTAATTTGTAAAATATGTCATAGTTATTATATAGACAATAATAAGTTTTCATTCAGATAGATATTATAAAGTAAGGAAACTGACAATTATCACCTAATGTGGTGGTACTAATAAGGTATATTTTATCCTTTCTCATAAGTGCCACCTGTATGCATAGATGGAGACAGTGACCTCAGTTACATTAGCAGAACAATTTATAATCACTGTACCTAAGTGATATAAAACATCAAAAGAAACTCAAAAAACAAAAATGAAGGTCTTTATGTAATTATTTGATCCTCTTCTACCAAACCTCCACCAAATACAACTACTACTAATATCTTTGCATAGTCTATATTTAAAAGTTATCTCACATCTTTGTCAAAGTATACAGACAAACATTGAAAGCTGTGCAAGTTTACAGGCACTTGGGAGTTAAGGTAATTTCCAAAAAGTATTCTTATTATGTAACAGTTGTTTAGCATCAACATTAAACTATATTCAATACAAAACAAAGCTTTAATCATAGTCCAAGACTATTATAATCTTCATTAAAATTCAACTAATGAGAGACTGCTAAGCAGTATTTCATTTTGAAAAAAAGGAAATTCCAATTTCAAATTTAAATGCCTTTAAATGTATTCTATAAACATGTATCAGACTGAGTTATGATCAGTATGATCATTGTTGTAGTGATTATTTTGTACCATTTAGTGAGCATTCACTGTGTATTTTTTTTTTAAGAGAGAATGTCTTGCTCTGACACCCAGGCTGGAGTGCTGTGGCACAATCATAGCTCACCTTAACCTTGAACTCCTCGGCTCAAGCAATCCTCCTATCTCAGCCTCCCAAGTAGCTAGGACTGCAAGTGCACACCACCATGCTTGGCTTTTTTATTTTTTGTCGAGTCAGGATCTTGCAAGGTTAACAAGGTTGGTCTTGAACTCCTGGCCTCTAGTGATCCTCCCTCCTCAGCCTCCTAAAATCCTGGGATTACAGGTGTGAGTCACTGTGCCCAGCTTCACTGGGTATTTAAAGACTTGCGAAATACGGTGTGTTTAATTCTGTGGATTTCTGACGACTTTTTTTCCTGTAAGAACACAGAATACATAACATCTTCCCTCAGGACTAACACAAAGTGATAAAAGGTTAAAGGAATCTGATGCATTTTTTGTTTTTGTTTCTTAACAGTTTTGTCTATTCACTGGAATTTAAGAATTCAGGAAAATCTAATTTTTAAAGACCATATGTAGTTGGTTGGTTTGTTGATTATCTTGTGAATTTTATGGGTTTTCTTTGGAGATGATGTCTTTTAAAAAGCTGAAAATATTTTTAAATCTGGTTATTTCATTAGTTCTCTTTCTACACAATGTTATTTTTCCTGTTTTTATACAATATATATTATTTATATTTTATAATTTTAATTCAAACTTATATTTTTATTAATTTTGAAAAAACACAAAAGTGCTATGATTATATAACTTTATAAAAATATTAAATAGCATAATTGAAACATTATTTTGTGTATCCAAAATTGCTTTTTATTTTGGTAAGATTGTCAGATATTTTGGTTGGTAATCTTTCAGTGTTGTCTCTCAACATGCCTTGGACATCAAAGCATTTGTTTACACAAAACCTCATTGAAGAGCTGAAACTACTACATTCAAGAACCACTTCCCTTGTTCCTGTGGAAGACTATAAAAAAACAGATTGAGAAATAAACAGAGGCATAACAGAGTTAATATCATTGAACACCACTGTCCAGTATTAAATACTGTAGTTGGAAGTATGTTAACTTGGATATTTCTTCAAAGTGAAGAAATTTTGCTCACGTCAAATCATTCGATCAGAATCACTATCTTTCAAAGGCCTTTGTTTAAAAAAGAAATCTTTCTAAATCTTGCTATTGTGAATCTTTTCAGTGAAACGGTGGTCACAAGGTTTATAAATAAAATACTTTTGGTACAAAATGTTGGGCTAAAACCTCACAAATTCAGCAGATAGCAATCCAGTAAGATATTGAATTGTGTAAATATTATTTGTCATTTTGAATCTAGTAATCAGTAATCCCCACATTATAGTGTTCTTCTTAAATATATTAATGAAAATAAATAATGCAATAGTACAGGCAAAGGGCATTATATCCTTCTATTTATAGCTATTGTGCACTTTGATGTTTGTGTGATTTCCCATTATAAATTCATACTGAAGTCTGTTTCCTGAAGATTTTTTATGGTGAAATTAGTGTTTACCAAAAGACTTAATGTAGCTTTAAACATTAATAACTTCAAAACTGTGAATGCTACAATTTACCAAAAATTTGTTTTGAAAATTATTTATATTTCATTAACACATAGGTAATTTTGTAAACTTTGAGTAATAAATGTTATTTTTTAAATAATTATCATCTCTGATTAAAGGAGCCGAGAAATTAAGATTAAAAAGTTTATTCCTCAAACTTTACAAAATTAGATAAGTGAAAAGAAATAAACATATATAATTAAGGTGTAAGTGATTTTTGTGTAAATCTGTAGCATTTATATTTCTGAAGATATTAAAGCCAAAAAAGCATAAGATTTTGGAGACAGTCCCTATGTTTCTAAAATATATTTTTTTCTCTAAATAGAGATTTTACATCAAAGTGGATCAAACTCTACCAAATCTCTGATATTATCAGATACTTCTTAAATCTTATCTAGATAACTTCAATATATATATTTTAGTTGAAATTTTTATGGAGATAATTAGAGTCACATGCAATTATAGAAAAATAATAGAGACGATCCTATGGACTTTACCCAGTTCTCCCCCACCCCATGGTAACATTTTGCAAAGCTACAGTATAGTATCACAAACAGGATATTGACATTGATTCAATCCGCCCATTTTATTCAGATTTCCGCAGTTTTACTTGTATCATTTGTGTGTGTGTTTAATTCAATATAATTTTATCACACGTGCAATTTCCTGTATTGACTACTACAGTCAAGATACTTAACAGATAAAGTATTACAGAGGTCATTTATGTTGCCCTTTTATGAACACACCCACATTCCATCTACCCCCACCCACTATTGTCCAACTCAATATTTCAGAAATGTTATATAATGGAGTCATAGAGTATGTAAATTCTGTGGATTGGCTTTTTTCACTCAGCATAATTCCCTGGAAAGTCATTCAAGTTGTTGTGTATATACTTTTTGTGGCTGAGTAATATTTCCATAGAATGTATGTACCAGAGTTGTTTAACCATTCTCTTGTTGAAGGACATCTGGGCTGATTTCAGGTTTGGGCTTTTACAAATAAAACAGCTATGAAAGTTATGTATAGGTTTTTATTTAAACAGACATTTTCATTTATTTGAGTAAAATGCCCAAGAGTGCAATTGCTGGATTGTGTTAATTGCTTATTTAGTTTAAAAACCCTGCTAAACTGTCGTCCAGAGTAGTTAAATCATTTTCCATGTCCACCAGCATTGTGTGGGTGATCCAGTTTCCCAGCCTTGCTAGCTCGTGTTGTTATCACTATTTTTTTTTTTAATTTTAGAGAATCTGATAGGTAGGTGATGATATCTCATTGTGGCTTTGATTTGCATTTCTCTGATGGCAAATGATGTCAAAAGAATGATCGTCTTTTCATGTGCTTATGTGCCATCTGTATGTCCTCTTCAGTGAAATGTCTGCTCATATCTTTAGCTTACTTTCTTTTTGAAGTAGATTATTGGTGTTTTTGGTCATTGAGTTTTAAGAGTTCTTTCAATATTCTAAATATTAGTTCTTTGTCAGATGTGTGGTTTGTAAATATTATCTCTTGGTCTGTAGTGGTTTTCTTTTCATTTTCTTCAGATGGGCTTTCACAGAGCCAAAGTCTTTAATTTTGATAAAGTCCGATTCATTTATTTTTCTCTTATGGATCACGCTTTTGGTGTCAAGTCTAAGAATTCTTTGCCTAGCCTTAGATCTTTACAATGTTTTTCTGAAAAAGATTTATAGTTTTATACTTTACATTTAAGACTGTGATCTGGTTAGTTTTATTTTTGTAAAAATTGTGAGTTTTAAGACAAAGTTTCTTTTTTTTTTTCCTTTTGCCTGTGTATGTCAGATTGTTCCAGCGCCATTTATTGGAAAGGTTGTACTTCCTCCATTGAATTGCTGCTGTATCTTTGTGACAAATCATTCAGCATCTTTGTGTGGGTCTATTTTTTTGTTCTCTGCTCTGTTGGTTCATGTGTCTATTTTTCTGCCAACACCACACTGTCTTGCTTACTATAGCTATATAGTAAGCCTTAATACTGGATAGAGTGATTCTTCCCATATTATTTTTCTTTGTCAAGATTGCATTCTAGGGTCTGTGACTTTCCAAATAAATCATTTCTATGTCTTAAAAACTAAAATCTTGCTGGAACTTGATTAGGAATTGCATTATACCTATAGATCAATTTGAGAAGAATTGACTTCTTTATTATCTTGAGTCTTTCAGTTCATCAACAAGGTATGCCTCTGCCTTTGTTTACATTTTCTTTGTTTCGTTTATCAATATGTTAATAATTTTTGGCACACAGATCTTCTATATGTTTTATTAAGTATATACCTATGGATTTTATTTTTGGGGAAATTGTAAATGGTACTGTGTTTTTCATTTTTATCTCCCTATGTTCATTGTTAGTATATATTGATATGATTTATTTTTGTGTGTTGATCTTGTATCTTGTGACCTTGCTAAACTCACTTATTAGTTATAGGAGCTTATTTTTGGTAGATGTCTGGAGTATTCCATGTAGACATTCCTATTATCTGCAAATAGTTAACAGTTGTATTTTTTTTTCCTTTTCAATCTGTATGCCTCCTATATCTGTCTTTCCTTATTGGAGTGGCTGGAACTTCTAGTCTTATGGCAAATAAAAGTAGTGAGAGGGGAAAAGCATACAATTAATATTATATTATTATATTAGCTATAGAGTTTTTTGTACACCTTCTTTATCAAGTAGAGGTATTTCCTCTAATTTGTTGGGAGTTTTTTTTATCATGAATGGGTGTTAGATTTTGTCAAATGATTTTTCTGCCTCAACTGATATGAGCATAGAATTTTTTATCTCTTTAACTTGTTGGATTATGATTGATTTTTAAATGCTGAACCAGCCCTGCATGCCTGGTAAATTTCAGTTAGTCATGGTGTATAGTTATTTTTTACAATGTTGCATTTTTGGTGCTGATATTTCATTGAGAATTTTTCCCTCTAACTTCATGAAACATACTATTATGTAGTTTCCTTTTTTGCACTACCTCTATCTGCCTTTGGAATTAGGATACTACTACCTCAAAAAATTCATTTGGAAATGTTCCCTCCTCTTCTATTTTTCTGGAAGAGATTGTATAAAATTGGTCTAATTCTTCTTTAAAGATTTTGTAGAATCCTTCAGTGAACTATTTAACACTAGAGATTTATTTTTTTTCCTATTTTTTTAAATTTTTTATGTTTAGAGACAAGATCTTACTCCATCACCCAGGCTGGAGTGCAGTGGCATGATCACAGCTCACTGCAGACTCGAACTCCTGGGCTCAAGTGATCCTTTTGCCTAAGCCTCTCAAGTAGCTGGGACTACAGGCACATGCCACTCTGCCTAACTAATTTTTCTTATTTTTTTGGTAAAAATAGGATCTCACTGTGTTGCGCAGGTTTGTCTCAAACTCTGGGCTTCAGCGATAATCTTACTTCAACTTCCCAAATCCACCGTGCCCAGCCTTTTTCTGGCTATTTAAAATTACAAATTAAAATTTTTTAAAGTTATAGAAGTTATTCAGATTATCTGTTTCATCTTGATTGATTTATAGTAGTTTGTGATTTATGAGGAATTGGTCTATTTTTTCTAAATTGCCAATTTAGGAGCATAAGCTTGTTCCTAGTATTGGTTCAGTATCATTATCCGTAAGATCCCTAGTAACATTCCCTACTTCATTTCTGATATTCACGATTTGTATCTTCTCTCTCATTATGCCATTCTCACCAGAGGTTTATTAGTTATACTTATTTTTTTCAAAGAACCAGATTTTTATTTTATTGATTTTCTCTACTGTTTTTCTATGTCTTTTGTCAATCACCAGTTGTTGTTAAAGACTTGGTTCAGCTTGCTTTATATTAGAGTGATTCAAACTATGTGTGAATACATACTAAGAAATGAAAAACAAAAGGAAGACACACAAAAGAATTGTGAAAGAATTTTTTTAAAAAGTCAGAGAAGTTTTGTTTGCAATTCACTAGGGTTAAGCTTCTAACTGAAAGTCAATTTTTAAGCTATTAAGTACTGTTTTAGTCTCTGTATATATAGGTACAGACTTAGAGAAAGATCTATAGCTATAGATTATATGATCTATAGCTATAGATCTATATATATCATCTAGATTATATTTTATATTCTTAATTATAATATATTATTATAATTTATATAATTATAAATGTATATGTAAGATACAACTAAATATAGAATTATATATAATAAAATCTATATAATATATAATAAATATATATTATAATTTATTATATGTAATTGTATTCACAATTAGAATTTATAATTATATGTATAATTTATAATCACAAATAATTTATATATTATAAAATTTATAAACTATAAATTTTATATATTAATAATTATAATTCATATAATTATAATTATAATTTATATAATCTATCTATAAATCTCCCTATATAAAGAGATTTTCTCTAAGGAATTGACTCACTCAATTATGGAGGCTGGCAAATGCAAAATCTGCAGAGCTGTTGTCCCAGTTCAAGTATGAAAGCTGGGAGGCTGTAGCAGAAGTAGGAAGAGCTGATATTCCATTTCAAAGGCCATCAGGCAGGAGAATTCTCTTCCTTGGGGAAGGTTAGCCTTTTGTTCTAATCAAGCCCTCAAGATTAGATGAGGGCTACCCATGTTGTGGAGGGTAACCGGCTTTACAGCAGCCCACTGATTTAAATGTTAATGTGATCCAGAAATACCCTCACAGAAGGGGACACCCCATGGCCCAGTCAAATTCACATAAAATTAACCATTACAAGGACCTTTATATTTAGTATTATATTATAGACTGTAGGATACATAAATGGGACTATGACTTGGTCCTTGATATCTAGAAAATATGTAAGCAAGTCTTTATAAAATTTTACTGTGAAATGTATTGTGTCAATATTATGTGACAATCACAAACCATGCACTAAAGAAACACTAAGGAAAGATGCCCGTGGGAATTTGAGTGAATTTCTTGAGGTAAATTTTTTTTTTTGTAAAGACTTTTGAAGAATTAGAATATATCAGGAGATATGGAAAGACATTCTAAATGACAAAAAACACTGTGAGAAAAAAGTTAAGGATTTGGGAAAGATAGAGCACATATAGAAACAGATTGAAGTGCTGACAAAATGTAATTCTGTATTTCTAAAGAGAAGAATTGAGAAGAATAAAAACAGGGAGAGAATTATTTAGATTTTATTATGGAGGACATAAACCAGGCTATAAATCATGTAATACTCAAAGAATATATGGGAAGCTGAAGAATTCTACCCTTGAGGACAAGGTACATAAGTAACAAATCTGTTCCTGAAAGTGAAAAGGTAAAAGATTTAATGAAGTGCATATTTCCCTTATAACTAATAAATATGTGAACTCTTTCGTAGGTTTAGTGGCCATTGGATATCCTTTTTTGAGAAGTGACCGTTCACTTTGCACAATTTTCTATTGCCTATCTTTCTTATTGATTTGAGTGAGAACTATATGTTCTAGATATGAGTCCTTTTTCATATATGTGTTTTGTAAACATTTTGTCCGCATCTGGGCTTCCATTTTCACTCTTTTGAGGTATATATATATATATATATTTTCAGAATATTACTGGGGTACACAAGTTTTGGTTACATATTTGCTTTTGTGCAGTTTGAGTCAAAGTTATAAGTGTGCCCTTCACCCAGCTAGTGTGCATTGTACCCATTAGTGTGAATTTACCCATCCCCTCCTCCCAGCTCCTAGCTACTTAATTTCCGTTGAGTTTTACTTCCATATGTGCACATTAAGTGTTGATTAGTTAGTTCCAATTTCATGTTGAGTACACATGGTGTTTGTTTTTCCATTGTTGTGATACTTCACTTAGAAGATGGTCTCCAGTTCCATCCAAGTTGTTACAAAGGATACTAGATCACCATTTTTTTATGGCTAAGTAGTACTCCATGATGTACATATACCACATTTTATTAATCTACTCATGTATTGGAGGGCACTTGGGTTATTTCCATATCTTTACAATTGTGAATTGTGCTGCTATAAAATTAGAGTGCAAATGTCTTTTATAAAATGTTTTTTTTTTCCTTTGGGTAAATACCCAGTAGTGGGATTGCAGGATCAAATGGTAGGTCTTCTTTTAGTTCTTTGAGGTGTCTCCATGCTAATTTTCATAGAGGCTGTACTAATTTGCAGTCATACTAACAATGTATAAGTGTTCCTTTCTCTCCGCATCCACACCAACATCTGTTGTTTTGGGAATTTTTGATAAGAGGCATTCTCACTGGAGTTAGATGATATCTCATCATGGTTTTGATTTGCATTTCCTTGATGATTAGAGAAGTTGAGCAATTATAAAAGAGCTTTCTTTCCTTCACTATGTAATTTGAAGCAAAATGTCCCAATAGTATGTGAAAAACCTGCAGGCATTCAGTTTTCATTCAGTGTCCTTTAAGAAAGATGAATGCTCTTTTTCTCTACATATACTGACTTAGAAACAAAATTATTTATTTTTTGAGAAGGATATTACATCATCTTTTCATATTGATCTGAACTAACTCCCTCTTTGTTTCTAATTTTTGATTAGTATGTGGTGGTAATGAAAGCAGAGTGGAGAAAGGGTGTGTAAGTGTGTTTGTGTGTGTGGAGGCAAACACTGTCACTTATAGCAGTAGTAGAAGCTACCCTCATGGAATTCAAGAATCTGCGCATCTTAATTAATGCCTTCGGTGTCACCCTGAAGTTATTCACTGCCAACTCTAGAGCAACCTATCTCAGGGTGTGAACTGTCAGGTTTATATGGGGACTTCAGCCAAATTACCCACTTTATTGATTCTTTGCTTCTCAGATCATCTTACTGTTATTGTGATCACAAAACTTACAGCACTTTTGGATATAATTCAATATAATAGGATCATTATAATGCTATAAAGCCCATGCATTTACATTTTGCACATTGTCCGTTTGGAATTTTGTTAGGAGGCTGGATTGCAGGCTTGTGAAGTTGCAATTTTGCCATTGAGGAGGTTAAAATAATTGGATGAACAATAGCATGAGATGACAATTTATTACCATACCATTTCAACTAATTTCAGTTCTGAATAAAGGGATAGGCATCTCTTTCTGATTCTTCTTGTGTTCCTATATGTGGATGTCAAATAGCAAGTTTAATGGAAGTGAAGGGCAAGATTGCATTATCTGTTTTTCCTATTGTAAAGTAAACAACAGATCAATTTATTTCTACACTAAAATATATTTTATATGCAACCTTTTATTAAGAAACCTGAAAAGGTCAAATAAAATGTTTTCACATTCTAATTCGAGGAATAAAATTATATAAATTATATTAATAGCTGTGCTTCGAAGTCCTGATTTCCAATTATTTTTGTTCACCAGGTGCGTGGGCATTCAAGTCATGAGATCTCCTTTACTATCAAACGGGACTCCCTGTTTCTCTTGCCTCTGTCATTGTTGTTCATCCATCACACTTGGGGTCATCCCTGAAGCTCCTTTTGGAATCTCTCTGAGGATTCATTGCTGCTTTTTCCTTCTTGCAATTTCTCCCACCAAATACTATAATAACTGATAGTCACTTATTTATTTTTTTCAGTTTCTGCAACTGGCACTTTAGCAATGGAAATTGCTTCTTGACTATTTTTCCTTCTTTCAGTATAAACCTCATTTACAGTTTGATTAATCCTTCTCAACCTAGGAGAGGTCGCGAGGGCCTGGTTAGACATATTATAAGGAGCTTGGTCTGAGTGTATGTAGATCCTCAGGGCTGTTGTTTAGAACAAGTAGCATGGAGGCTCAAACTAGCTTCAATTCCCAATGGGGAATTATAGGTCAGTCACAAATTGGAGTCCTCAGTCAGGTCACCCAGTCCAAGTAAAAAGAGCCAAGAATCAAACTGAAAAAGGCTCTCAATCGTGAAAGCCAGTGTGTAGGAAGGCACAGCACAAAAAAACAGGATGCTCAATAGTCTCTTAGATTAAAAAGTGTAAAGCTGAAGAAGTATCTTAAATGATCTCTCCTAGGGTGTGAGTGTCAAGGTAGGTTAAGGAATGACGAGGTTTCAGAGGGGTATAGTCCTAAGTGTGTGCTGCCCGGTACAACCCCAGACCCAGGGCCATTTTCTCAAATCACTACTTCATCATGCTATGCATTGCTCAGAAATCTTACTCAGAGAATAAAATTGAAATACTAGTTTTGTACTTGAAGATCACTACAACATGGCTACAAACAATTTCCCAAAATGGTATCATTATGCTCACCAGTGTCAACCTTTTGTGGCAGTAAGACTATTCAACAGCCTTTGCTCAAGGCAGTCCTTACGCTTTCTAACTTGGTTTAAACTACTCTTCTACCAGATTTTCTTCTCTCCCTCCTCTTCTGCCAATTTATCTCACATCCATTCATCTTAACAGTTCAAATCTCACCTTTATAAAGAATTTTCTAGTACAGCCAGCCCTGGGTGATAATGGTCTCTTAGAAACAGTTGACTTAATCATTTGTTTTTGTTCAACAGAAAATATTTATCAAATGCCTACAGCATCCCAGGAAACTCCACCAATTACTGAGGCTACATTGGTGCTTTGATTAAAAAAAAAAGTCATAATCCTAACTAAGATTTAAGGAGATGTCTTTCTTAAGTGGTGAAGTTATATATTTTTTCCAATGTTTTACCTTCTGTATTAATTAAAGTGGTCTTATAACTAGAAATATTTTTAAACCAGCATCATGATATTTGACATTAATTAGGCTATTTATTCCACTAATATTTAATGAATTACTAATCTATTTGTATCTATAATTTTACTATGTATTTTCTGTTTGTCTAACCTATTTTAGGTTTCATGTCCTCTCACTTCTTGCCTTCTTTTGGATTAATCAATTATTTTTATTAATCCATTTTCACCATTATGGTAGGCTGAATGGCGGTCCCTAAAAAGATATGTCCACATTCTAATCCCCAGAACCTTTGAATGTTACCTTATTTGGAAAATGTTCTTTCCAGAAAAATTAATTTATGGATTTTGAGATGAGGGGATTATCCTGAGTTATCAGAGTGTGCCCTAAGTGCTATCTCAAGTGTCCTTATAAGAGAAAGGCATGAGAGATTAGACATACATATACGGAGGAGAAGGTGATGTGAAGACATTGCAAAGAAAGATGTGTCCGCAAGACAAGGAATGTCAACAGCCACCAGAAGCTGGACAAGACAAGGAACAGATTCTTCCCTAGAGTCTCCAAAGGGAGTATGGCCCTTTCAACACCTTGATTTCTGACATCTGGCCTCTAGAACTGTGAGAAAATAAATCTCTATTGTTTTAAGCCACCAAATTTGTGGTAATTTGTTGCAGCAGACACAGAAACTAATATATGCATTAGCAGATTTTTCATTTTATGTTCTTTCATTACCTGTTAGTAGTAATTCTAGAAATCACAATACTTATTCTTAATTTTTTAACTTCTTATAACCTGTTAGTAGTTTTACCATTTTACTGAAAATGCTTTCATCTTAGAATTTTTTTCTACTGTATTTAATTTTTGTGTTATTTTGTCATGCATTTTGAATTCTTCATATATTTTAGACTCCATGAACTATTATTATTTTTATTCTAGTGAAAAAGTTCTTTAAAAAAAAGCAGTTTATTTACATGATGTTCCCTTCTCTCTGGAATTTTGGTATCTCATTGGAATGTAGTTAGAAAGTATAGTTGATGTTTTTGTCTCCTATATATAAATTTATTTTTAAAGTGTTTTATTAACCCATAGAAAATATTATCTCAAGGAAAGATAGGTTAATATATCTATCTGTGTTATATTGTAACCAACAAGCTTCAGTTATAGTCAGAACTGAAAAATAGATTGAAAGTGTGCAATTTCCTGATCTAAACTTTTAAGAGGCAAAACAAAACAATTCAACAGCTACACAATTCAATATAATTTTTAAGAGTCTACTATGTTCTTTAACCTGTGTTTGGTACTGGGTGACAAAGATAATAGCATTACCCAGCTAAGTGAACCATGATTCTTGCTTTAGGTAGATAAGAGTGACCAATTCTAACTCACTATCACAGACCTGATCCATTATATATGTAGTAAGAGTTTATTCAACATTAGAATCAAAAGCCCTACTAGATTTTTGTACTGTCATAAGACTTTTATTCCTTTATCTTATAATGGTCTATATAGTCTTAGTTATAGTTTAATGACTGCAGGATTTCTCAAAAGTCAGACTAAACATCAAAGGATATAACAACCCATTACTAAGTTGTCTACAGTTATCACTCTCATATGTATGACATTATTGGTATTTTGGTAGAGATTGCATTGAATCTGTAGATTGCTTTGCATAATATGGACATTTTAACAATATTAATTTTTCTAATCTGTAAACAAGGAATATCTTTCTATTTCATTGTGTTCTCTTCAATTTCTCCATCAATATTTGATAGTTTTAATTGTAGAGATCTCTCATTTCTTGGGTTAAATTTGTTCCTAGGTATTTTAATTTTTTGGTAGCTTTTATGAATGGGATTACTTTCCTGATTTCTTGTTTGGATTGTTTGTTGTCGGTGTATAGAAATTCTACTGAGTTTTCTATGTTGAATTTGTATCCTGTAGCTTTACTGAATTTGTTTATATGTTCTAACAGTTTCTTGGTGGAGTCTTTGGGTTTTTCTAAATATAAGATACTGTCATCTGCAAACAAGACTTATTTGACTTCTTTCTTCCCAATTTGGATGTCCTTTTTTCTTTCTCTTGCCTAATTACTCAAGCTAAGACTTCCAATACTACATTGAATAAAAGTGGTGAAAGTGGGCATCCTTGTTTTATTCCAGATTTTAGAGGAAAGGCTTTCAGTTTTTCTCTGTTCAGTATGATGTTTAAAAGTTTGTTAGAATTCAGCACTAAAGCCATTTGGTCCTGGGTTTTTCTTTCTTGGGAGACTTTTTATTACTGATTCAATCTTGTTACTCATTATTGGTCTGTTCAGGTTGTCTACTTATTCCTGGTTCAATCTTGTTGGTTGTATGTGTCCAGGAATTTGTCCATTTTCTCTAGAATTTCCAGTGTTTGGGTGTATAATTGTTCATAGTAGTCTCTATGGATCCTTTGTATTTCAGTGGTATCAGTTGTAATGTCTTCTTTTTCATTTCTGATTATATTATTATGGGTCTTATCTCTTTTTTGTTTAGTTAGTCTAGTTAACAATTTGTTGATTTATTTATCTTTTAAAAAAACAACCTTTATTTTGTTGATACTTTCTACTTTTTAGTCTCTGTTTTGCTTAGTTTTGCTCTGATCTTTGTTATTTCTTTTCTTCTACAAATTTGGGTTTGGTTCATTCTTACTTTTCTAATTCCTTGAGATGCATAGTTGAATTGTTTATTTGAAATCTTCCTACTTTGTTGATGTAGGTATTTGTTGCTATAAACTTCCCTCTTAGAACTGCTGTTACTGTTCGTCATAGGTTTTGGCATATTGTGTTTCCATTTTCATTTCTTTGAAGAAATGTTTTGATTTCTTTCTTAATTTTTTCATAGACCCAATGATCATTCAGGGGCATGTTATTTCTATCTATTTGTACAGTTTCAAAGTTCCTCTTGTTATTGATTTCTAGTTTTATTTCTTTGTTGTCTGAGAAGATGCATGATATAATTTCCATTTTTTAATATTTGTTGAGACTTGTTTTGTGGCCTCAAATTTGGCCTATCCTGGAGAATGTTTCATGTACTGATGAGAAAAATATGTATTCTGCAGCAGTTGGATGAAATATTCTGTAAGTGTCTGTTAGGCCCTCTTGGTCTATAGTGCAGTTTAAGTCCCATTATTTTGTTGTTATTGTTTTTGATTTTCTGTCTAGATCTGTCCAGTGCTGAAAGTAGGGTATTAAAGTTCACAACTATTATACTGTTGTCTATCTCTCTCTTTAACTCTATTAATATTTGCTGTAGATATCTGGATGCTTCAAAGTTGAGTGCATATGTATTTAAAATTATTAGATGCTCTTGCTGAGTTGATCTCTTGATCATTATATAATGACCTTCTTTGTCTCTTTTCATGATTTTTGACCCAAAGTCTATTTTATCTGGTATAAATATAGGTACTCCTGCATGCTTTTGGTTTCGTTTGCATAGTGTATCTTTTCCATCCCTTTACTTTTAGTCTATGTATGTCCTTAGATGTAAAGTGAATTTCCTGTAGGCAGCATATGTTGGGTCTTGTTTTATTTTTATCCATTCAACCAGTCTTTTAATTAGGGAGGTTGTTATTATCAAGGTTGTTATTTGTAATTTGTAACCTTGTAATTTATCAAGGTTGTTATTCATAGGTGTGGAATTATTCATTTTCTTAATTGTTTTCTGATTTTTTTTATATCCTTTTTCCTTTCTTCAACTCTCATTGCTCACCTTTGCCATTTTGTGGCTTTCTGCAGTTCTAATGTTTTCTTTCTTTCTCTTTCTCATTTATGTATCTGCTCTTCCTGTGAGTTTTATACTTTAGTGTGTTTTCATACATTTCACTGTATCAGTTCCAGATGTAGGACTCTTAAACATTTCTTGTAGGGCTGGTCTAGGGCTGAGAGATTCCTACAGTTCTTGTTTGTCAGGGAAAGACTATTTCTTTTTCCTTCATTTTTGAAGTAATGCCTTGGATTTATAATGTTTAGTATTCTTTGCTAGCAGTTTTTTTTCTTTTGGCATTTTGAGTATGTCATCCCATTCTCTCCTGGCCTGTAAGATTTCTGTTGAGAAATTTCTTGTTAGCCTGTTGGCAATTCCTTTGTATATGACTTGATGCTTTTCTCTTGCTGTTTTTAGAATTCTTTCTTTGCTTTTGACTTTTGACAGTTTGACTAAAATTTGTCTTGGAGAGGACCATTTTAGATTGAATCTAGTTGGGGATTTTTGAGCTTCCTGTATCTGAATGTCTATATCTCTTCCAAAACTTAGGAATTTTTCAGTTATTATTTCATTGAATAGGTTTGCTATGTTTTTTTCTATCTCTTCTCCTTTGGGAACTCCCAAAATTTGAAGCTATCAATTGCATTTTCATTTCACTCATTTAATTTATTAGTTCCAGGATTTCTATTTGGTACATGTATGGTATCTATCTCTTGAGTGAATTTCTTAACCAGATCAGGAATTGTTTTCTTGCTTTCTTTGTATTGTTTATCTGTGTTTTCTTGTATCTCACTAGTTTCCTTAAGATAATTATTTTGAATTCCTTACTAGGCATTTTACAAGTTTTCTTTTCTTTGGGGTCTGTTACTAGAGAATTATTGTATTCTTTTGGAAGTGTCATGCTTCCTTGCCTTTTCATGTGTCTTGTGTTCTTACATTGTTGTCTGCACATCCAGTGTAAATGTAGCTTCTTCCGATTTTATGGAGTAGCTTTGGTAGGGAAAGACTTTTTCCTGTAGATGTTTCTATAATGTTAGTTGAGTTGGGTGCTTTAGCTTTGGTTCTGGGTGGACACTGTAGTGTATTCTCCATGTGATTCTTTTGACTGTAATCAACATTAGCAGTGTCTGCCAGTTCCTTAGTAGCTTATGCTGCAGTTGTTTGTGGAGGCTATGGTGAGGCTTTGCTGATGATGGTGGCAATGGGCAGGCCTTTTCTTAAGCCCTTAGTGGTGAGTGGGACATCAGTACTGGTGACAGCAGTATCTGCAACAGGGCTAGCAGGCAAGTCCTCAGGCCATTGTGTGGGACATGCAGATGCCAGTGGTGTCTACAGTGGGGCATAGGAGAGGGTCCCTGGGCCTCCAGCTGAGGCAGGTGGGCACCAGCTGTGCCTGCATGTCTCTTAGACATTTTAGATAATCTTGTGGGCTAGTCAAGTTTGAGAACTGAAATGGCAAATGTTAGTTTCTCTAAGGACTATTTCTTGCACTTTGAATCATTTAAGAAAAGGAACATAAAACTTAATTGGATTATGATGTGTTCAACTTGATTATAACTCATAAAAATGAACCAGAGAAATTATATATATATATATATTTATTTTTTTACACAGATGTATATATAAATGTGATTCACTGTTGGAATCAAAATCAGTAGGAATGTCTCTCAGTGTTTGGCCAATGATTTTAACCTGAAATGACATTTTCCCCTCTGATATGCATGTACATTATTCAGATTGGGATTTGGTCAATTTTATGAGTTTTATAGTGTCCTTAATTTTAAAACTTGATTTATTATCTTGCCTGATATTCTGATAAAGAGAACCATTGTTGACAAATTACCCACTACCAAATATGGAATATAAAACTGATGTGTAAAATTACTATTGCTGGTTCCATTTAACAAATTTATTGCTTTTGAAATTAGTGTTATGAATCATACAATTAATAAAAAAGACATGAGCTATTATTTAGATTTATAAGCATTCTGTTCATAAAAATTTATTAGAATAATTATGCAAGAATGGAAACAGTTGAGTAGAGTTTAGCATTATTTTCTAATTTAACTCTATGATTTATTATAATCTCCTAATGATTCCACACAGTTAGTGGATAGGATGACTTTCCAGAGAAAATTATTTTTTTAAAAACACAATATTGGAAAATGAATTTATTAAACTAAAATGGTAAGACATTTACATAAAAAGCAGTGGCTGGGTTCTGGTGTCATCTCAGAGATGAGAAGAACTGGCTAGTGTTTCTCCCTCCATTACAATAAGAAAAAAAGTTTTAAAAAACCCCCTGCAATTTGATGATTTTTACTGTGGGATGATGAATGTTTCAGGGAAAAAATAAACTTAAATTAAGAGTGAGAAATGTGTTTTCAGGGAGAAACAGGACCCAGGAATTTGCTTACCTGAGACATAATATGCTGAATGCTATAATAGCTGTTAATAAAAGTTAACTAGAAATTTTTACCTAATTGCTAATGTCTGAGTGTAGGTGGGCATGCAAATTGGAAGCCACATAGGGATGCAGGCTAATGCAAGTTTGCACCCTCTTGCAGGACTTTCCTACAGGAACCCCACCAGGTGCTCAGAGGGAGTGCTGGAGAGAATTCTGAGAAAGCTTCCCTCATGGTACTGGCTGGAAACTTCATACACTGCCTCATATCTACCCAGTCTCATCTTCTCTATCACACTAAGAAAACAAAGCTTATTAGGCAGAGGGAAGAGCTCCAAAACTTGTAGCCTGAGGGCACAGATGGAAATCCACTGCAGTTGTGGGAGAAGAACAAAAAGTAAAAAAAAAATACCACTTGGGGAAAAGAAGAATGAGGACTAAGCCAAATGTTGTGTCTGGAAGCGGGTCATGGACATTTGTGAAGGCCTCCTACCTGAGATCCATGTTTACAGTACCCAATGAAGCCTAGGGTTACAGCTTAATCAGAAATTTAGAGAATGATTTCCCCTCTCTTCCTCCCAACCATCACACTCACAAGAATCCAGTGAAAATAACAGTGGAATATAGCTAGGAGAGCTGCAAGAGAGAGATCCTTTCTGGTGAGCAGTACAAAGTAGAGATCTAAAGTCAGTGGAGAGAACAAAGCCAATCAGGAAGCATATATATAGAAGAAAAAAATTTTGGTAACTTAGCCAATACCATGAACACAAGGCATCACTAGAATAAATTGAAGCCTTTGGTACACTGAGGGTAACCACACCAACAACAAGCTTCAACCCATTCCAACTCTTAACAAGATCAACAATAAATAATAAGACCTAGCAGAAGGTACTTGTTTTAAAGCATGAAAAATATTTTACCTTAATATCTACTGTCCTATACAACAGGCCTACCTTTCAAAAACAAAGCCTGCAGAGACAAAATAATCATCAGAACATCTCAAACATTACACATATGTTAAGGCTATCAAGAATTGAAAATAGATGTGATTAATATATTAAAAGTTCTAATGGAAAACTTAGATAAAATAGAAGATTAGATGGGTAATTTTAGCAGAGAGATTGAAACTATAAGAAAAAAATAAATGGAAAATTCTGGAAATAAGAAACACCCTAACAAACATAAAGGATCTCATTTTTAACAGGGTCAGCAACATAGGCATACCTTAACAGTATTGTGTGTTTGGTTCCAGATCATTGCAATAAAGTGAATATCACAATAAGGTGAGTCACATGAATATTTTGGTTTGTACAAAAATTACATTTACACTACATTCTCTATTAAGTGTACAATAACATTGTGTCTAAAAAGACAATGTACATACCTTAATTTAAAAATACTTTATTGCTAAAAAATGCTAATGATCATCTAACCTTCAGGAAGTCATAATCTTTATGCTGGTGGAGGGTCTTTCCTTGATGTTCATGTCTGCTGACTGATCATGGTAGCAGTTGCTGAAGGTTGGGGTGGCTGTGGCAATTTCTTAAAATAGGATAACAATTTTGTTGCATCAGTTGATTCCTCCTTTTATGAAAGATTTCTTCTGTAGCATGTGATGCTGTTTGATAGCATTTTACCCACAGTAGAACTTCTTTAAAAATTGGAGTCAATCCTATCAAATCCCACCACTTCTTCATCAACTAAGTTCATATAATATTCTAATTCCTTTGTTGTCATTTCAACAATGTTCACAACATCTTCATGAGGAGAAGTTTCCATCTCAAGAAAACGCTTTCTTTGCTCATCTATAAGAAGCAATTCCTCATCCATTTAAGGTTTATCATGAGATTGCACCAATCCAGTTACATCTTCTGGCTCCACTTTTTTTTTTTTCCTAGTTCTTTTGCTATTTCCACAACATCTGCTGTTACTTCCTCCATTGAAGTCTTAAACCCCTCAAAGTTATCCATGCAGGTTGGAATTAACTCTTTCCAAACTCCTATTAATGTTGATAGTTTGACCTCCTCCCAAGAATCACGAATGTTCTTAATGGCATCCAGAATGGTGAATTATTTCCAGAAATTTTTTAATATAATTTCCCCAGATGCATGAGAGGAATGACTATTTATGGCAGTTATAATCTTATGAAATGCATTTTAAATAAGACTTGAAAGCCAAATATACTCCTTGATTCATGGATTGCAGAATGGATGTGTTAGCAGATGTGAAAACAACATTAATCTCCTTGTACATCTCCACCAGAGCCCTTAGGTGATAAGGTGCATTGTCAGTGAGGAGTAATATTTTGAAAGAAATCTTTTTTTCCCCTTAGCAGTGGGTCTCAACAGTAGGCATAATATATTCAGTAAACCATGCTGTAAAGAGATATGCTATCATCCAGGCTTTGTTGTTCCATTTATAGAGCATAGGTGGAGTAGATTTAATATTCGCCTGAGGGCTCTAGGATTTTAAGAATGGTAAATGAGCATTGGCTTCAATTTAAAGTCAACAACTATATTATTCTCTAACAAGAGAGTCAGTGTATTCTTTGAAGCTTTGAAATCAGGCATTGACTTTACCTCTCTAGCTACAAAAGTCCTAGATTGCATCTTCTTCCAATAGAAGTCTTTTTTATCTACATTGAAAATCTGTTGTTTAGTGTAGCTACCTTCATAAATTATCATAGCTAGATCTTCTGGATAACTTGCTGAAGCTTCTACATCAGCTCTTGCTGCTTCACCTTGTACTTTTAGGTTATGGAGATGGTTTCTTTCCTTAAACCTCATGAACTAATCTCTCCTAGCTCCAAAGGTTTTTTCTGTAGCTTCTTCATCTCTCTCAGCCTACATAGAATTGAAGAGAGCTGAGGCCTTGCTCTGGATTAGGCTTTGGCTTAAGGGAATGTTATCGCTAGTTTGATCTTCTATCCAGACCACTAAAGTTTTCTCTATATCAGCATTAAGACTGTCTCGCTTTCTTATCATTTATGTGTTCACTGGAGTAGTACTTCTTTTTTTCCAAAATCTTTTCCTTTGGGTTAATAACTTGGCTAACTTTTTGGTAACAGAGGCTCAGCTTTTGGCTTATCTTGGCTCTCGACATGGCTTCCTCACTAAGCTTAATAATTTGTAGCTTTTGATTTAAAGTGAGAGATGTGCAACTCTCCCTTTTACTTTAACACTTAGAGGGCATTGCAGGGTAATTAACTGACCTAATTTCAACACTGCTATGTCTCAGAGAATAGGGAGGCCTGGGGAGAGGGAGAAAGACAGGGGAATGGCCAGTTAATGGAGCAGTCAGAACATACACAATGTGCATCAGTTAAGTTCACTGTCCTTAAACAAATGGTACTGAAGTAATTGGACATCCATATGCAAAATAAATAAATAAACCTTGGCAGATACTTCATGCCTAATATAAAAATTAAACTCAAAATGGATCATAGACCCAAAGGTAAAACATAAAACTATAAAGTTTCTAGGACAAGGAGGACTGCATGACCTTGGGTTTGGTGATGAATTCTAAGATATAATGCTAAAAGCATGAGCCATAAAACATATACTTGATAAATAGGGTTTATCAAAATTAAAACTTTTTGCTCTTCAAAAGATACTCTAAGAAAAATGAAAATACAAGCAACAGAGTGGTAGAAAATATCTACAAATTACATTTCAGACAAATACTTGTATCTAGAAATATAGAAAATATTTAACAATGTTAAGAAAACACACTAGTTAAGATGGGAAAGATCTGCTTAAACATTTTGTGAAGGAATATAAATAGATGACAATCAAAACCATACTGTGATAATTCTACACACCTATCAGAATGGCAAAAACAAAGCAAAACAAACAAACAAAAAACTGATAATACCAAATAC
Organism: Daubentonia madagascariensis; assembly: GCA_023783475.1. NCBI lineage: Eukaryota > Metazoa > Chordata > Mammalia > Primates > Daubentoniidae > Daubentonia > Daubentonia madagascariensis. The sequence continues at coordinate 67,153,254 of JAKFHU010001209.1, forward strand.
TGGTGAGGATTCAGGAAATAGAAATCCTCTTTGGAGTTGGAAATGACAGATTGAGCGCTTGCTTATTTTAATATACATATATATATAAAGTAAATACAGAAATAAATATAGATATGTGTGCCTATATACATATCAGTTTCTAGCTCTGTCTACTGAAAAAGTGAACAAGCAATACTAGCTCTGTAGCAATGAGCACCATTGTTACTTATATCATGAATTCTAAGTACTATTCTTCAACAAAAGGAATCAAAGCTCCTTGGAGAAATGACTGATTCCAGGGCTGGCGCAGGGAAAATGAAAATGATTCTGGAGCATCTTATAGTGCTAGAAGGTAATCAAAGGCTCATAAATAAGTAAATATGTAGATAAATGTATTGGGCCTGTCAAAATGATGCGAGAGTTAACCAGAAACCTGAAAGAACTCTCAAAGGCAACCCTAGAACAATTTGAGCAACAAGATAAACAATTATAGTATTGAATTATAACCCAATAGATAAAATAAATATACACAAGTCTATGCTGATATAAATAAATGATCAAATAAATTATTTAATTGAGAAGGGAGAAAGTTTCTTTACACATGGTGGATGTAGAATGACCACTAAAATCACCAGGATATTTTCAGAGTCTGAAATATTTATTAGGTACCGTGGTGTTTTGAACATATGCCTATACTTTTCTCTACATGGTGGGGCTTGAGTGTGGGCTAGACTTAGTGACAAGCTTCTAATGAAGCTTAAAGAGTAGGGAAAGAGACAAAAGGCAACCATCTAGTGGAGAAATCTATCAGTCACCACCTTCACCATGTGGTCAAAGTAAACATCTCCAGTAATAAATCATGTTGGTATCAAGTATCCCTGACATGTAAGAAGAACACTTTCAGTGGTAATCTTTGCAAAATCCATACTTCGGTTGAATCATGAGAAATCATCAGAGAAACCCAAACTGAGAGATATTCTTCAAAATATCTGACCAGTATTCTTCAAAAGTATCAAGGCAACAAACAAGGAAAGACTGAGAAACTGTCACAAATTGGAGGAGACTAAGGAGACATGATGATTAATTGCAATGTGATAAGCTGGACTAGATCCTGGAAGAGCAGAGGAACATTAATGGAAAATAGAGTGAAATCTGTGACTTAGTTAATACTATTATAGCTATGTTAATTTTCTACTATAATGATAAATGTGTCATGGTTATATGAAATGTTAACATTAGGGGAAACTAGATGAAGACTATATGAGAACTCCTGGCACACACAATCTTTGCAACTCTTCTTTAATTTTAAATTATTACAAAATTAAAAATTAAAAAACAAACCAGCTGCAGCAATGGTTTATATGCTGAGAATTTCTAAAGATGCCGTTTGCTTTGAGATTCAAGTAAATACACTAAATGCACGTTGAATCAATGTAGAATAATATTATGATAATTATTCCTGCTGATTCTTAGAGGATATAATGATAGAGGAAGATGTTTTATACATGAGGGTCTAAATCATCTGGATAAAGAACTCATAGGGAAAGTGGAGAAACAGAGTCCCTGAAAAGTTTGTTCCTTGAGGCAGCCTGGAGAAGTTTTGAAGGTTTCCTCCTCACACCAGAACCTTCGAACAAACTTTCCTATTATCAGAACTTCGACTCCCTGGTGAATATTTGGAAAGAGCTTTTCAACAATAGCATGGTAAGTCTTAGGATAAATTGATGCCTTCATATTATATAGATAAAGTGACCAGATATTCTCATCGCACTTGTTATACCCTGAAATACTCTTGAAAAAGATAATTTTACATACCTTAAACAGAAAGGGCATTGGAGAAATAATTGCACTATTTTAGCTAAGAAACAAAAGAGAGCAAAAATAAAGCTGGGTAGGTAATTAATGAAGCTTCTGCAGGGGGGAATCAAGTGTCCAATGTCCCTTTATCGCAAAAGGGCAAATGTCTCCAAATATTAAAGAAAAACCTTTCAAAATTTTGATTGATAGGCCCTAAGACATCTGCCATATATCCTAACACTTTTACCCAACCTCTCCTTGGGAGCAAACAACTTCAGGTGCCTGGTCCTTCTAATAACCCTCAAATACTTTGCATGTCCTAGCCCTAAACTGTCACCTTTAGATCTTTAACTGAAAAACATTCTTTCCTCCTTTGTGACATCACGTCCACTAACCAAATGGGGTGGTGTGAGGATCTACTGTAAAATAGATGCTCTCCTGATGGCCTAGTCCTGGGACATTCCTGAGGACACCCTTGATCATAAGCAGGTCATAGCTAATTTAAACCTTGTCTTACCTGTATGCTTAACACAAATTGAAATTCAAAGAAGTAGCTATACTTCTGGGTATAATTTATACTGATTTTTAAATATTTTTTGGGCTGAAACTATCAGTTTTAGACTAAACCCTCCAAACATCTACCCAAATTTCCACCATACCCTCTAAAACCAAAACCTAACAAAGTACTAAAATCAATAGATGAAAACCTAATAGAGAAATGAATCACCAAACTTTGTACTATTCCTTTTAATATTTCTATTCTCTAAGTTAAGAAAAAGAAAAAAAATCCAAAAGGCAGTGATATAAATTTGTCCAGAATCTCAGGATTATAAATATAATAGTGATCGCCCACTTCTCTATAGTACCAGATTAAAATATGCTTTTATCTTTGGTGTACAATGAAGTTGCATATTTTGCAGCTATGAATCTGATTTTGATTCTTTCAGCATCTTTAATTCAAAGAGTTATCTGCTTATTTTTTCCTGAGAAATTCAATAACACATATTGGTAGTTATGACTGTAGGGTTTCTTGAGACACCTCTTAATTTTTAAAAGTTCTTAACCAGGACCTCAAGGGACTTACATTTCCCTATATTCTGCCAATATATTGGTCAGCTTTGTTTTGCTCTAAAGTTCAGCTGAGCTCTAGGACTGACTCCATCTATCTATCTATTTATCTTTAGTAGGCTATAAGCTTTCTGAAGAGAAGTAAACATTTTGTCAAAGTGTATTATTACCTGAAGTACAATTTATCCTAAGGAGGTAAATTTCTCACTCTTGAAATGTTAGTAACCATTCAGAATTTTCCCCAGTTAGTAACCAAGAGATCATACAGATTATTCCTTTTGTCTCACTGGCTATAGCAAAAAAAAAGGGTTCCCAGATGTATTGATTTTCTATTTCTAGATAAGAAATTAGCACAAACTTAGGTGCTTAAAGTAATGTGCATTTATTGTGTCACAATTTCCATGGATCAGGAGTCTAGGCAAGGCTTAGCTGGGCCCCTCTGATAGGGGTCACACAAGCTGAAATCAAGATATTAGCCATGTTGCAGTTCTCTTCTGGAGCTTGCAGTCTTCTCCCAGGCTTATTAAGGTTATTGGCAGGATTTAGTTGCTTGTGGTTGCAGCACTGAGGTCCCCAGCTTCCAGAGGCTGCCCCTCCTCACTGGCAGTTTTCAACACAGCTGTTTCTCTTTCAGGCTGGCTGGAAATTCTTTTGCTTTTATGGCTTTCACCTGATTAAGTCAATCCCACCCAGAGTACTGTCTCTTTCGAATCATTCAAAAAGTCAACTAATTAGAGACCTCAATTACATCCGCAAAATCCTCTCTTCTTTGCCATGAACATAATGTAATCATTTAGGTGACGTTCATCGTAATCTACCTACCTACAAGGGGAGAAGATTATACAAGGGCATGTATATCTGGGAATTTGGGGGGTCATTTTAGCATTCTGCCTACTGTACTGATTTTCAGAAATTGCCTCAATACTATATCACTTAAACAAGATTTTGTTAACCAAATCTCTTAACAGGGAATTTATGCATATATAGGCTTTAAAATTTATGCATATACAGGCTTTATGCATATATTTTGTGCTTCAAAAACGAACTCTTCAACAACCTCTTGTTATGGGCCTACCTCATCACAAATCTTGTTACCTATTCATGCATGAGAGATGTGAACAAGCCAAATCTCTATTCTTACCCACCTTTATGGAAACATCACAAACCAATATCATACAACAGTTTTTCTATTGACCTGATGTCAAAATCCTACTCATTTAAAGCCAAAAGTAGTAGTTGCCAATTTGGTGGAGGCTTCTACTAACATGATTTTATGGTCTACCTTAAACTTAATTGTTCCTTATTTTGCCAATCTTTGCTGCCCACTGAAAATATGCAATATTTCCTAGCAAATAGGCTTACTTACTGAAATTTTATTACTTTCTTCCTCCCACATTTCCATTCATCGTTGGAATACTCTAAGTACTGCTACTTTTTTTCTGTTAGAAGATGGAAGCTTATGACTCCCTAACCACTGTTTATTAAATATCCAATAGATTTATTAAAACAACATAATAAATTTATTAAAACATGCCTAGAAATCTAGATTTAATCTTGTTTGTTTGTAGGTCATATCCTAAGAATGAAACCAGAAAACATCAGGCAGGGTACATTGGAACATATCTTAACTCACCACTAGAATTTGACCCCTTCCCTAGAAGCAAAAATATGCCTAGATGGCAGAATTTGTTGTGTTTCCAATAGTTTGCTATCTGAATGAAGAGAAGAAGGTTTATATATAGTAATCATAGAAATGCTTCAGGATAGTCCATGATTTTGCAAAGCTTTAGAAAAAATAAATGTGCTTAACCTAAGTAGGAATCCTAATTTAGAATGGTGAGCAGATTAAAGGAATTTTAACACATTAACTGCCATGAGAGTGGTATTTAACTCACTCTAGTTTTGACCCCGGGGCCACATGAACCATATATAAAATCTGACTTGTTGATGTTCTTATTGTTACAATTAATATTGACAATTTAATTCTAAAAATGTGGATTAAATGAAGAGAAGTCAATAAATTTCTATTTATGTTTACCTTTAAATTAATATTCAAAGTTTTTATTCTATTTTCGTAATAAAACACTGTGGCCCCAAGGAAAACTTTCTGTTTTTTTGTATGTGGCAGTTAATGTGTTAATAACTCAATAACTCTAACGGTTCCTAAGGATTTGGCTATTATCATGGTAGATGCCTGTTCAAAAAGAGATACGATCAAAGCAAAAAAAAAAAAAATGCCGTAAGATTGATTGTTATACCAAATAGGCAGTCCTCACCAAAATCCCAAATCCATAATGCTCAAAGAGACCATATATTTGAAGATGTTCAAAGAGAATATTATGGAATATTACATAATGTCAGCCTTTGGTCCCAGAGTCAGAAAAAGACATTTATTAATTTTTATGGCAAACTTGGAGTGGCTGCTTGGTGGACTCAAGTGAAATCTTGAGAAAATTTTGTCACATTACCCACACATGTAGGACAAATTGGCCACTGTATTCAGACAACATTAGTGAGGAAACAAATTTCACTGCCTGTTGCTGGACTACTCTTGAAGAGTGGTGCCAAAGAATTATAATACTTTCTGGCAAACCCATAAGGGCATTTTGCCCAAAATGAGATCTTTGGGTGGTCCCCAATAACCAATTTTAAATTTGAAGCACAAAAGCCTACTGTCCATTATCCAGAAACAAAACAGGGATATGTTGTTTTTTTAAAGTGATCTGCCTCAAGGATAGTGGCCAACATTACCTAGCATATATTTTGACCCATCAATTTCTCCTGTCAGAAAAAGAGTTAGATTAATACATTTCCTGTGGATATTTAACATAGATAGAATCATCTTTTAAAAACTTTACCACATATGTAATGTATAGAAGGTAACTGCTATAAAAGATATACAGAGCATTAAGTTGTGTATATATGCATACACACATGCACGCACATGCCTGTGGTTAAATTTTAAAATATCTTCCAACTAGATGTATACTTCTAGAGCACAGAAGTGACAGGGAAATTTTCAATTAAAGGATTTTAATTTTTGCATGAAGTTCTAAATATGCAATGAAAAGATAAATAAAAAGCCAGACTCATATAGGTATTGTAACAATTAATTTGATGAACAGATCCATTTGGAATCACTCTATTAAATGTCCAACTATTAAATTAGTCCACAATTCTTTTTAACCATTGGGTCTTGGTTTGTTTAAAGTGAGTATCAGTATCAAAATTTCTTAAGTATTTCTAAATATGAAGACAAATTCAAATCATATATAAATTTCAAACAAAGGACTTTCACCAGGGAGTATTAGTAAACACATTATAAACATCAGTGTTAATAAATACACTGTAACTGTCACCAGGAAGTGTTAATAAACATGATGTAAACAAAACACAATTTTTTTTAACTGTATTTATGGCAACAGCCAATCAACCAGAATGTTCCAATCTTTCAGCAAGAAAATAAAAGCTGAACAAACTGAAGTCAATGATATTTCTTGGGCCCACCAGAAAATTGAAGTCACAGAAAATTTACATCCTGAAATCTGGAGACAGGCAGATACAGAGTGTCGTGGCTGGAGTCTGCCTATCTGGAGCAGAAGTTGCTGAAGCCATGAGCTGGTAGGACCATTTACAAGGTAATTCTGGTGAACTTCTGAGGCTTTTTGATGAGGCTGAGTATCAGTCAGTATGACAGTAAGAAATTCCTTGGGGGAAGTGCCATTTATGAGGGCTTCCACGCTTTTGTGGGGTTTACCTCCAGCAACCCCACCAAGTTATCATCGTCAAGAGCTAAGAGACATCCTCCTGGCACTGACAGAGGCTAGGGAAAGAAGTCATTTGAAATGTTCCCAGAGCATTCTTTTTTTTTTTCTGATGAAAAATATTTATTCTGTGTTAGTTATTTGATGCAACAGTTTTCCCCCTAAACAGACTTGTTATAACCACATCTTTTAAACCTGTAAATAATGTTATCAAAATATCTTAATCTTTGAAATCTCACAAAAATTTATATTTTGTAATTCACCCTGAACATCAAGGCTGCAAGAATAACACAACATTTCCTATATTCAAATATTTTACAGCTGTACCTCAAAAAGAAAAACAAAAACAAAAAACCACTTTTGCTTGGTTAGGGGCTAAAGTTACCCAAGCAGCCAAAAATAAAATGAAATATTCAAATTATTAGCATTAATTTAATACGGTTATAACTTCAATAGTCACTTTGTCATTGACAATGATTGCTTGAGCACAGGGGTAAGTGTTGCAAGGGCTGGAACTAGAAGCTGTTGCTGCAGACAGTGTCTTCTCTCTGCACTACCAGCTCCCACCTGTGCATCGCCCCATATGTACTCTGTGTGTGTATGTGTGTGTGTGTGTGTGTGTGTATACCATCTAAAAATCCTTTCCACCACATGCACTTCTTTCTATTAAGCAGATAACAGGAATAACAACAACAAAATCTAAACAAGCCAATTGCTCTCTCTTTGAGATATGATTATTTCCCCTGTGCATGAAATATTCAACAACAACCTAAGAAAAGAAAAGGAAATGAATTTCTTTTGTATACTCCTTAAACACACAAACTGAGTTAACTGGGTCACATTTAAGTGTGAGCATTTATATGCCTACTTTTAGGCATCATCATCTGATGTTTCATTGCTACTGGTTTCTGTGTCTGGGTCTTCACAGTCTGCTTGACAAGTGCTTCTCCAAGGGGAGAACAGGCTCGAACTATGGCTGTGCAAGAAACCATTCCTTTCAAAGTCATTTCTTCCCAGCTGCTTTGTCTTTATGAGCTCTTTGAGCTTGTCCTCTGTGTGGGTAAGGCAAGTCTCATCATTGTCAGTCTATTCCTGCCATCCTACTGCTTTCAATAACCTGTGCTCTGCTTCCAGAGTATGAGAGAACCTCCCTTTCTTCCACTATGGTAAGCGAAAGACCATTCTGATGGTAGCTTTACTCTCCAGTTTCCTTCGGTTCAGGTGTACTATTGTCCTCCAAACCCTCCAGCTTTTCACAGTCTCTGTTCTCTGAGAAGTCTCCATTGCTGTTATCCTTCAGAGTCTTCAGGAAGTCATGAGGGTGTCAACTTGGTCAGACAAGAGAAGCTAATATCGATGGGAGGGGTGATGGTAGAGGGACTCTCTTCGGGAGAACATAGAACAGGGCCACCAGCCAATATCAGTGGTTTGGTAACAGAGATTAGATTGGTAAAAGCAGACTTCCAGCTAAAGGAAAAGAATCCTGATTTGTGTTCCATTCTGTTAGCTTTCCATGCATTGGGTTTGGAAGGAGGTGGTGTAGGCTTAGGAACCAGGTTCTTATAGACACTTGAAACCATGGTTGACAATTTGTTCTCACTTGCATGGTGAGATCCTGATGAAGTGAATGCAGCAGAGAAGGCAGCAGCAGGATCCTATTTGGAAACCTTTTGGATGACTAGGATCTTGAAGGGTTGCTTGGCATTAGGTGGACTTTTCCACACTCAAAAAGGAGTCCCAATAGATTTGCATGGCTGATTTTGTTTGCCAGCTTCTGGATTTAAAGAAGGAAAGTCTTCCTCTTTAAACTGCAACTTCTCTTCCTTGTCTTCTTTGTTTTCTTCCCTAAACTCCAAAGATGGCCTTTCCTGAAAGACACAGCCTTTCCAGGAGTGGAAGCTGCCATTCCAGTGGCAATGGTTCCTTGCACCATATCCACTATGCTGGCTCATACCATCATGACCCAAGAAAGAGCCATGCCAACCACATAGGTACCCTGTAATTCCAACATCTGCTCCCTTAGAGACACCAGAGTCCACAGAATCATGGCTGAACAGAAAGGGCTGGCCTCCTGTAGTGTGTAGGGGTCCATTGTTTAAAAAGCCATCAGAGGAATTATTACACCAAATATACTTTCTCCTCAGGGCAGGTGCTTTCCATGTTTTTTGAGGGTGGCAGTAGGTGACTTAGCTGACTGTGGTGTTGAGAAATCTAGCCAAGCAGAGATAAAGTCATTCTGTGCCATTTAGGTCCAGTGTCTCTTTACAGCAAGGTGAGGAATACAACCTCATGGCCAGGATCCCAGAGTGTAACTTCTGTGGTCCTGTTTCCTAAACTCCTCAAGTCTGCCACCTGGCTACCCCACCAGGTTCTCTTATTACAAAGGTGCTTCAGTAGCATGCCTGATGATGAAGCACAAAGAAGCCAGGCTCCATGTGGACCATTTCTCCCAGTCCCCTCAATTGTTCATATTAAACTTTCTAGTTCCTGACACATTTCCAAAAGGAGGAAAGGGGAAGGAGAAGGGGAAAGCAAAACATATACAGTATTTGTTACATTTTTAAAAAGTGGGGGAAGGAGAAAGAGTTGTCTATGTTCACCTCATTCAACTTCCTTGAGATATGGAACTATGATGTTGCTTGAATAGGTAAGACATGAACATTTGCACAGCGAGTGCACATACGGTTCATAAGAAGGTCATAGCGAGAAAGACATTTGGGCTCACATGTGGGCATGTAAAGTTATCAAGGTGATAGATAAAAAATATGATATTAAAGCCCCGTAAAATATCTCCTGAGCAGTCAACTCCAGTGGCAAAGCATCACAGGACAGAACCCTTAAAATACAAACCTCATTATTCTTATTCATACAGCTGCTGAAAACAGTGCACAGATATGTAGTTATATTTGTCTTAAACCTTTCAAATCTATGGACATAAGAAATCTTGTCTAAAAGAATCAGACAGGAACTTGATATATTTTTTATTTCATGGATTAGCAGCTTTCAAGGCAAATTTCTTGGTATAAAACTCTTAAATGTATATTCTATTTCTTTGGACTTTACTATTTACAAATTTAGAACATAATTAAATCAAGTAGAAAGATAAGGGGTAAGGGATAGTCAAGGAGGAAGATAGTTCCAAAAAGAGGTTTTCTTTTCAGTTTTCTATATTTCACTTGCTCTGCCCCTTCCTAAAAACTGAATTGAGCTACTAAAAGGTGATATGAAGAATCTTCTACTGCTTTGGTAGCGAAATCGCTTATTATTTTGGATCTATTTCCATCATTACTGAATAATTTAAAAGGCCACATGAATCTTTCACTCTTCTCCTTCCGTCATGTAGTAGAGACTCCAGCCCCCTGCAGCCCCGTGGCTGGCCTGGCATGCTACTGCGGGTAGTGGTAATTTCTCAGGATGGCCTCCAGATCATTCTTCATAACAAATGTCTACTCTTCAGAGGAGAAGACTTTACCAGAGCCTTCACTCCCTTGGGATTAGGGAATTTACCCAACTTGAGTCACCTCTAGGCTTCCTGTCTCATCTATGAGGATGAGGGAGCTAAAAGACACTTGTGAAGATCACAGACTGGGACAGAGGCCCACAAAAAGACTGAATTTTAATCTCAAGATTATAGAATGCTTTTTCTGTCTCACTCCTTACCACTATATCAACTGGACTCCAGTATCATAACAGTGGATGACAGCTGTGAGGGCTAAAAGTTATAGGCTTTATATAAAAAAAGAGTACTTAGGAAAAGTCTAAGAGAACAGGTGAGACAAAAACAAGGATGCTAGAGGAATTTGAAGCCTCTGAGACTTACAGTCATTGTAAATATTAGACACAACCCAATTCCAAGGCAGATTAACATGAAACCTTACACAAAAGGCCTATTTACCTCTGCTCCTATTACTAAATACATCATGTCCAGCTTTCAAAGAAAAAATTACAACTCATACTATGAGGCAAAGAAAAGCACAGAATGAAAAGAAAAAGCAAGCATCACAACCAGATTCAGATATCACACAGATTTTGGAATTATAAGACAGGGAATTTAAATGTGATCAATATGTTAAAGACTGTAATGGAAAAGGCAGACAACATGCAAGAATAGGTGGGTACTGTAAGTAGAGAAATGGAAACTCTAAAAAGTAATTTTTTAAATGCTAGTAATAAAAATACACTTATAGAAATAAAGAATGCCTTTGACGGGCGCTATAGAAGACTGGACATTACCAAGGAAAGAATCAGTGAGCCTGAAGATATGCCAACAGAAACTTCCTAAACTTTCCTAAAAAGAAAAAGAAAGGAAAGAAACCAGAACAAAATATGCAATTTGTGACACAATTACAAAAGGCATAACATGCACATAATGAGAAGACCAGAGGAAGAAAGAGAAGCAGAAGAAACACTCAAAGTAATGATAACTAAGAATTTTCTAACGTTAACGAAAGACACAAAATCGCAAATCCAAGAAGTTCAAAGAACACCAAGCCAAACCATCTATACTTGCCCTGTCATATTCAAATTGCAGAAAATCAAGAAAAAGAGAAAATCTTGAAAGAAGATTTACCTGTAAAGGAATAAGGATATGAATTACAGTGAACTTCTTATCAGAATCCATGAAAGCAAGAAGAGAGTAAAGTGAAATATTTAAACTGTTGAAAGAAAAAATTCACCAACCTAGAATTCTATATCCAGTGAAATTATCCTTCAAAGGTGAAGGAGAAATAAAAGCTTTCTCAGAACTACCTTCACTTCCCCATGAAGGAATTTATCATCAGCAAACCTCCCATGCAAGAAATATTAAAATAAGTTCTTTGGAGAAAATGCAAACTACATAGGTCAGAACCTCAGATCTGCAAAAACAAGGAAGGGTGCTGGAATAGGATTAAATTCAGATAAAATAAAATATTTTATTTCTTTTATTTGTAATTAATCTAAAAATTAACTGTTTAATTAAAATAATGACAACAATATATTGGATGTTTATATCACATGGATAAGTTTATATCACATGGATAAATAACAGCTTAAAAATGATATGCTAGATTTTATTAAAATTAAAAACTTCTGCTCTGTAGAAGACTTGTTAGGAGAATGAAAAGAGTAGTCTAAGACTGAGAGAAATATGCAAAAGACATATGTAATAGAGGACTTGATTGCAAATCACCCCTAAAACTCAACTATAATAGTACCAACAAAGTGGGCAAAAGATCTGAACAGACACTTCATCAAAGAACATGCACAGATGGCAAATAAGGACAGGAAAATATTCTAACCGTCATTTTTCATTAGGAAATTGCAAATTAAAGCAATGAAATACTGCTGCACACTTGTTAGAGTGGATAAATAAAACCCCTCCAAATTGACAATACCAGTTGCTGGTAAGGACACAGAGCGACAGGAACTCTCATTCATTGTTCGTAGAAGCACAATGATACAAAAATGTTGGAAGACAGTTTGGAAGTTTCTTACAAAGTTAGACATAATCTTACCATAAAATTCAGCAGTCACACTCATGGATATCAATGCAACTGATTTGAAAGCTTATGTCTACCCAAAAACATGCATGTCAATGTTTATAGCAGCTTTATTCATAATCACCAAAAAGTGTAAGCAACCAAGATGACCTTCAATATGCTAATGGATAAACAAATTGTGGCATATCAATATAATGGATACTAGTTAATGAAATATTAAGCAATAAAAAGACTTAGATGAACCTTAAGTGCATACTCTAAGTGAAAGAAGCCAGTCTGAAAAGGGTACATAGGGCATTAAATGCAGTTCTATGAGAGTCTGGAAAGGCAGTTAAAAAAAACAATAAAAAGACTAGTACACATTAGGAGTTTGGGAGAGAAGCATAATTCCCCACTCCTTCGATGTGGGCTGTGCAAAGTGACATCCTTCCAAAGAGTATAATATGGAAAAGGAAAAAGAGTAAGTTTACACTGAAGAATTGAACAAACACTACCTAAGCCAGGTGATCAAGGTCAACCTCCACAGTGATGAGGCATATTGATAGTAGGTATCCTTGGTATGATGTGATGAAAAAGACATTTCACCTTTTGTGGTCTTCCTTCCAAAAACTTACAATCCTCAGTCTAATCATAAAAAAACCCCAAAACCAAAACCAAAATATAAACACCAGACAAACCTTATTTGAGGGATATTCTACAAAACACCTACCTCAAAACTGTCAAGGTCATGAAAAACAAGGAAAAAGTGAAACTGTCACAGCCAAAGGAGCCTAGTTGTAATGTGGCATCCTGGATGGGATCTTGGAACCAAAAACAGACATTAGGCACAAATTAAGGAAATCTTCAAAAAGGCATGGATTTAATAATAATGTGTGTCAATATTGGTTCATTAATTATAAAAAATGTATCATAAAATGTAAGATGTTACTAATAGGGGAAACTGGCTATGGAAGTACATGGGAATTCTCTGTGCTATCATTGCATTTTTTCTGTAAATCTAAAGCTGCTCTAAAAAACTGAAGTTTGTTTTAAAAAAACTATTAAAAACGTCATGGCAATCTGCCTCTTCTTTCATATAATCGTGCCTCCATGACTAAGAAATATAGGATTAATTAAATGGTTCTTTTGTTAAAGAAAGTAGGAAAGGAAATACGTTATAGTGAGACAGAGGAAGAGATAGAGGAAGTCAGTTATGCCTTTTAGAACTGTCCAATTAAAATGTTCTCTAACAGAATTTGTTTTACATTATTAAATCTGAAAGCGTTTTTATACCTCTTATACTTGTGCAAAAATTAAGATGTCAGGAGAAGTATCCATTTCAAAGGAAAAAAGAGGTGGCCACCCAGATCATTACACAAAGAATTGTGCTCAAGAGAAATCGAGAAATAAACCAGATAGAAGAAGAAATGTTAGGCTAAAATTGATGACAATAATTGCTTAAGAAGACTTAGGAAAATAAGTGGAAATTCACAGTGGATACTTTCTGTTTTTCTTGCTTGCTGAAAGAGAAATAGAAGCAAAATGTCAAGTACAGATAGTTCTAAGGATATGGAATCACACAATAGAAATACTATTTCAAGCAAACTTTTTAATTAAAATCAGCTTTCCTTCAAATCAATTTGTATAAAAAATGTTCTATTCAGTGTGAAGGAAAGAGTATTTCATTGATCTTTTTACAGATAGAATGAGCTGGAAATTTGAGAAACCATTGTTGTATTTAAAAATAACAATTATTTATTAAATACATGAAATATGGCAGACGTTGCCCTGAATATTTAACCTAGGCTATTTTATTTAACTGCCAAAACTATCATATGAAGTAGACATTACTATTATTATTTCCATTTTACAAAAGAAGAGACAAAATATATAAGAATTTAATCAATGTATCTGGTAAGTATTAAGTGTTTGGATTTCAACCTAGCAAGAATGTTTCAGACTGATGCTTAGTTCCACTTATAGCACTGCCTTCTAGTCAGAAGTAAATAAAACTGCTTGGCCTAAAGAAACTCTTCCTAGTTGTCAATATAATTAAATTATGTGAATATTATTTGATTTTCTCAAGTTCTAAAAATAAGATATACGTTTAGCTATGAAGATTTGATAAAGCAAAGGTATAAGGACAGATGAGTTTATGTTTTCCATTAAAATACCAGTTATTAAACTGGTATTGATACTCTGAAACAGCATTAAGGGCATAATAACAAAATATAATGATGTATCCCCAATTTCTGCTATGTAAAAATCCTCATTTACAGTTTTATAATGCTGCAGTCTATATGGCTATCTTTTTTATTAAATAGTTTTATTTTATGATGTTATTAATACTCGCTGACTCATCTTTGGTGCATATTGAGAACTCTTAAAACTCAGGGGGAAAAAACCAATAAAGAATAGGCAAGATATTTCAGCAGACATTCCGCCAAAGAATATATGTAGATGGCAAACACACATGTGAAAGATACTCAGTAATTGTACTGTTAGAGTGGATAAAAAATACTCAAGATATCAAGTGTTAGCAAGAATCCAGAAAAACTGTTTAAGACCCATATATTGCTGGTGGGAATGCAAAATAGTACACCCCTTTGAGAAAACAGTTTGGCAGTTCATTATAAAGTTAAACCTATACTTACCATCAACCCAGCTGTCCTACTTTTAGGTGTTTGCCCAATTGAAAACTCATGTTCATGCAAAAAAACCTGTATGTGAATGTTTACACCAGCTTACATTGAAATCAGAAAATAATTTGGGGAGAATTGGTACCTTAACTGTGTTGAGTCTTCTAATCCATCGATATTTATTTAAATTTTCTTTGATTTTTTTATTAGCATTTTATAGTTTTCACCATATCAATCCTGTACATGATTTATTATATATATATATATCTAAGTATTAAATTTTCTTTAAAGTGACTGTAAATGGTAGTTTATTTTAAATTTCAATTTCTACATATTTATTGTTACTGTATAGAAACGTGGTTAATTTTTGTTTGTTGATCCTGAAACCTGTAACTTTGATGAACTCACTAGTTCTGGGAGTATGTTGTAGTATATGTTATGGGATTTCTATAGACCACTTGTTGTGGTGAGCTACCTCTTGCTGGTGAGCAGCTACCTGGATTTTTGATGGGATGAACTTGGTAGGAGAGTGCTGCCACTAGCCACTCAATGTTAGCTGGGTTCTTGCCAGTGGGATCTTGCTTGGTATTGTTGGAAGGACACCTATTTTATCCAGGGGTGGAATGAGTCTGCCTAGATCACATTCTTTTGCTAGGTTATGGATTGAAAAACATTTGGCCTAAGTGGCCACCTTCTGTTAGGTGGGAATATAAGACACACTGCTATTTTGCAGAGGGACAGGGGTCCAAACCAGTTTGTCATCTTCTTTCCTGCTTAAAATTTTCCCTAAGGGTATACAAAACCTCCATTTTCTGGATTTTACCTTTCTTTCCAGACAAGTACTCTGCCATATGCTCTAGCCATACTGCCAAAGAAAAATTATACCAGTCAGAGTTAAATAGGCAAAAAGATTATTGCAATTGGAGTCAAGACTATTGCACTGGGGGAGAGAGACTGAATTTAACTCCACTGAAGCAAAAGATGGGATAGTTTTTAAGTCCTCTAGTGAAAAAATACTAGAAGATTTTGTAGGGAGGTTGGTAAATGGCCATCTGAGTTTACTAATTGGTGCTTATCTAAGTTAGGCTTCTACCCTCCCACCAAGCCTGAGAGAGAGTCTATATCTTTCTTGTTGATTACATTTCAAGGGGACAGCTCCCAGGACCTTGAAAAAGACAGTGCTGGGTTGTAAAACTGGCCAGAGGCTGGGAGAAGATATACATCTCAAAGGTGCAGAGAAAGAATTTACAATTGCAAGTTTTCTAAATTAATGCTCTAAGAAAAGAGAGATCAAGAACCTATACTCAGGAAGAAACCTGTCTAAAGTTTAGTCAAGCTGAGGACACTTTAAGGCTGCCTCAGTCAATACTAAATTACTTTCAATTTCATGAATGCCTTCTGCTAATTTGCACTTTCTTGTTTTTGCACATGTTGTTCTCTCTGTGTAAAATATTCTTCCCCCTTTGTTTTCCTGACAGTTTCCTTATTTTATTGCAAGAATTAGCTCAATCATTACCTCTTTTGTGAAGCACACCCTGGCCACTCTGTATCAGTTGCTAAAGTACTTCTTTGTACCAACTTTTTAAAGCACAAATTTTACTTTCTTTAGAAAGCATGTTCTGATGCTTTCGAAAAGACTTAGCCACCTTCTCTTTTTTGACACTTAGTATATTACAAAATGTCTTCTTATATAACATTTGCATTATTTCATTATTTATAACTCTTTCCTTCATTTTCTCTCATATATTTAACATCTCCATATCTAATTATATCCCCACTCATGACATAATGCTTGAAACTAAGTGAGCACTCAAAAACCCTTTTAAATTAAATAATTAAAGCAATTTTTACATGATATTTAAGTTTTTAATAATACGTTTCTCTTCATTCTTGTCTCTGAATAACTTGAGTTCATTCATCTTGTGAAAAGGCCCCTAACACACTGTCTGGCAGTTGCTCACTGATTATTTAATGAATAAATGGATGAATCATAATAATTTATAAAGCAAAATTATTTTTTTCTAAAAAATAGAACTCTTTTATCAAAACTATGAATATTACACTAAAGTTTTAAAAATTGAATTTGCATAAGAATTAAATGCCTTGGTTTTTATATCTATACAGTAGTTATGTCTGTTTTACTTCAACTATCATTTTCTTTTTCAGAAATACTGTTTTTCTAAATGATCATATTCCTCTTCTCCTAGAATCAGAAACTTTTTTTTTTTGAAAAATTACTCTGAATTTAATACTTCAAATAAATAGCCCAGTAAGACACTGACAATCTTGTTGTAGAAGAATGGTTTTCTTCTGGGAAATTCTATATTCCTGCATTTAAATTCTGCTAAACTATTTTCTCATATTCTTTAGAAAGCTATGAAAATTTTTGTTTTTCAGCCTACTATCTTTGTGTTTAGTTATCGAGCTTTAACTTATCAAACTGCTGAATTTAAGCTTTATCTGTCTCACTTCCTCCCGTGTTAGCAATTTGCTGTCTCCATTTCTTATTTCAGGTAGAGCACAGAACACATTCTGCCTTCAGTCTCATGATTTGTGAACAAAAACTGAAGTGGAAACCAGAGGAATCTCTCAGAGCATAACTTTTCAATACTCCTGTACTAGTATAACCCTTAGCGAGAAACAAATTTGACTGAGTCTCCATCTAGTCCTCTCTGCGTGGGCTCAGACCTCTTTGGCAGTGGAAAGGAGCAGGTAAAGCAAAAAGCAGAGGGCAGCCACAGTCATTATCAAACCACACCCACTATTTCTACTCCAGAATTACTTCCAAATAGCAATGCCAACAGGTAGAAGAGGTGAAAAAAATGTGGATAAACACATATTAGCTTTATTGAACTGGGTCTTACCATATCCAAATGAAAAACAAAAGGCAACTCTCAATTTCAGAATTTTGTTCAGAATTTTAACTCTAGAGGCATTGAACTTCTTTTCATTCAAAATTCAAACTCTTATATTGGATATATCCTGTAGATAAATTTCTCTCAAACTCAACCTTAGCTCCTCCCTTTTTCTCTTAACTATATGAATCTGTATATTTTCAAATCCAAGACTTCACCAGTAGCTGTTATGAACCTATATATTTTCCATGTCCAAATCTGCAAATATTTTGTTGACTGAAACATAACCTTCTATTAACGTAACTTCTGTTTATCCACATCTACTAATTTCTTACACTGTATTTCAACCAATCAAACATAAGCAAGACCACATACCTATTCCATTTTATACTGAGAATCCCTTAAAGGCTAATTTTTCCTACTTTGTAATTAATTGCAAGTTTTTCTCTATTTTCATTTTTAAAAATCCCTCCTAACTAGTACCCACCATCATTTATATACAATCTCTCTCTCCCTCTCACACACATACACACACACACATACACGCACACAGAGAAAGAGGGAGGTGTGTGTGTGGGGAGAGAGAGAGAGAAAGAGAGAGAGAGAAACACACACTTGGTGAATTTACTAATGTGTTTTTTTACATTTGTATTTCATTTGATATTTTTCCACATTTACTTTCATTAAAAGGACATATATATATATGAAGTTTTCCTTAATGGGGAGAAAATATAATCAGAGAGTAAAGACGTAACAATTCTTGGTTTATAACTTCAAATATTTTGATCCAGGGGTAAGCTGTCTCAGTCTATTCAGGCTGCTATAACAAAATCTGTATCCTCACCTGGTGGAAAAGCAAAAGGGCCTCACAAACTCCTGCGGGCCTCTTTTATAAGTGCATTAATTCAATTCATGAGGGTGGAGCCTTTATGACCTAGTCACCTCCCGAGGCTACACCTTTTAATACTATCACATTGGGAGCTAAGTTTCAACATATGAATTTTGGGCAGACATATACATTCAGGTCATAGCATAAGCCAAGTAAAGGTTTTAAATGATGTTTTAGAAAGCAGGGCCATTGTTTCCCTACCCTTCTCTCTCCTTTTGTTCTAAGCTAAATGAAAATTTTCCAGTGAAAAGAAGGGGCAATTCTAAGGAGGAAGCAAAAGGGTTAGATACTGGTAAGATCTGAGAAAGGAGTTCTTTAACAACAAAAGACAAAGTATGGAGTGATGATAAAAAACAAATGTCAGTAATTGAAGAATAGATAAGATCTATTGTCTGTTCATACGTGATTGTGTAGGAAACCTAAAAATCTTCCCAGTTCCCCTGGGCCTAAGAAGATGGGCTAGGAGCACGATAGGCCCCATACGATTTGATTAGCTATGAGGAACAATCTCCTATTTCTTCAACTGGCAGAGAGTGGGGAAGACGTGAAACAGAAGACAAATGGCCCCGAAGATGTCTTGTAATTATGAAGTAGAAGATTCTAGAAAAGAAAGTTGCTTGGACCACAAAGCTAGTGATCAGAGGGGGTTGGTGGGTTATCTCAAGTGCTATAAAGAAGGTCTGTGCTTGAGAGTGGGGGTAACAGGATACCAGCACAGGATAGAGCACATCTGCAGACCAGAAGCTTTGCTGCTCCTCACTATGCATAGCAGTCACACAATTCCTTAGAAGTGAATGTTCCCGACAGAAGGGAGAGGGAAAAATCTTGAGCTCCCTGAGTGTAAATTTGAAGTAACGGAGAATACTGAAGTAATTGAGTTTAGCTTGAATTGCCTCTTATTATCTCCCTAACATGAGGTAGAAAAAGGGCTTGAGACATGTTAAATCACAGAAAAGTCAAGAAGTTGCATGTCTACTAAGTTCTGTTTTTAATGTCATAATTTGGTTAACTAATTATGAAGTTTATCACCCTATATTTCTCTTTTATATATTAGTATTATTATGATACAATTCACATATCATAAAATTTATAGTTTCTCAGTTTCTAAGAGTTTTATTCTCAGAAATTTCTACCTAAGAGTTTTAGTTTTAATCTGTATTTATTTCTTCCATATTTACCATTTTATTTCTTTGTATTTTTATTTCTACTTTTTACAAATGTAAATTCTTATAGTTCAAAATACTTACTTATATTCTTCTAGTGTCAGTTAAAATGATAATCTTAACTGATACAAATATTAACTCTGATATTGCAGTTTTGTTTTCTGTGACCAAACCTCTTCTTTTTCAATTCATCTTACTATTTTCTCATTATGGGCTGCATATTTGTTGTGATATTTAAAGATAATATGTCTGTGCTTCATCTCCAGATATTCTGACTTAGGTCACGGAGATGCAGATGCTTAGATAGAATTGAAAGCCATTGTCACAGTTCAATTTTCGGGGTTTGTCAGTATTTCGTATAGTGTGTCTGTTCATCTGAAAGGGCATCTTCAACTCTGCCCACAACTAACTTCTCTGATACCATAATTAGATGCAAAAAGATAGGTTAAAAGAGATATAAACAATACTCTATGACCTTAGAAAGCTGTGTACACTAAAGTATAATTAATATTTTTAGTTCATATCATACTGAATGTATAAACAGAGACAAAAATGGATGGATAGATAGATAAATAGACAAATGGTAGAGATATATAAATCAATAGATTTAGAAAAATGAATAGAGTTATAGGTACATATAGTTATAAATATGTTCATATATCATAGACATCATAGACATGAGAAGAAAGAACTGCCAGTGATACATATTTTTTACCAAAATACCCCAGTTTTACCATTAAAGAGCCCTTGTCTGGAAAACCAGTCAACTTCCTTGAATAAGATCTCTATTTTGTCACTTCTCAATGAAATTAAAACACATAATAGAAGTGTCTACATATAATAATACAAACATGTCATCAGAAATGCCTTGAATGCTTATCATATGCCAAAGTACCTTCCAATAAGCAATTCAGAGTTTATTGTGAGCATAAAATATGTAAATAAGAAAAACAACTTAAGTTCAATAAGCACATGTACACACAGAGTACTCTTGGGACACTGTGAGATCTGGGGCTGCAGGGAACAATTCTTGAAGAAGCTTAGTTACCACTGGATTTTCCTTTGGTGACACCTCTTTATTTAAATGCAACATAATAGAATTTAACATAACATTTATGTCTTTTGTGATAGATGAGACCCAGGAGAGAAATGGAGGCTGAGTTAATGTAGCATGGAATTTGTGTAGCATTAGAAAGTATTAAGGCACATGTATGCTTCATTATCATTAAAACTCTATGTATCAGTGAGAAAGAAATACAATTCTATAGTTTGTGTCTATCACTGACAAGAGAGATTTCATATATTCAAATATATCACATATTTCATATAATTTCATCTATTCTTATGAAAATTACACTTTAACTAGTGGCCTTGAGCATCATTTGAATCTAGATTTGGGGAACACTTATTAAATTGTATCTTTATTATTATAGCATTCTAGTACAAATTGAGACTTTTCCAATGGAAAATAAATCATAAAATCACAGTAAAATAAGGCATGACTATAGGATTTAGTAATGTGATTAAAACAATACTTTATAATTTCAATTGTCTATTTAAGTACATATTGATTTCTCAATATAAGTTATGTATGTGTATTGGGGACAAAAGCATTGTCAATATTCATAGCTAAGTCTATTGAATAGCTATGCTCCTCTAGAAGTAGGACTTATAGCTGCAGAGATGAATGAGACCTAGGCCTAGCTCTCAAGGAGCTTATGGTCTTCACTGAGTTAAAATAAAATATTCTTTCTTAAATTGAACCTACTACCTCATTCATAGTGTCTAGTAAGATTTTTTTTTTTGCCTTGTGTTGCTTTCTGATATACTTCAGGCTTAGGATATGTAGGAAGCAATACAAAATTCTCTATACTCACAAAATAGGAAAGCCAATCTGGATGTCTTAATTTATTTAGAAGTTTTGATTAAATAGATTCACAGTGCCATAATCCCATCAATTACTCCCTTCTTTGAATATCTGACATAGTATTCTGCTTCATTATTCATATAGTAATCATTGGAAAAGCTGTGTAGCTCTGTGATAAAACATGTAGACTTCTGATTCAGCAATTTAGGGTTTGCCTATGGATTTCATGAATCAGTTACATGAAATTATGCAAAAGCTTAGTGTCATCATTTGGAAAATGGGCACTTCTCTCGTAAGTTTGCTTAAGAGAATTATGCACTGGTAAAAACAAAAATAGTATGTCCCAAATGTTAACTAAATAGGGTGACCATATAACTTATAGTCAAATCAGAACATTTTTGAGATCAAAAGCAGGGAAATATTAATAAGTACACTGGGACAACAGGTACAAAGCAGAACAGCCCAGAACAAAAATGGATGCAGGCCAATCTAATAAAAAATGACATTGTAGACTCTAAGTATCAGCAACTCAGTATCTTACATGATATTCCTCTTAGAGTAGATAGTCCAAATCTGGCAATCAATTTGCTTTGTGGAAATTCTATCTTTACAAAATTAATGTAATTTTTACTTGAATTCCCCAAGAAAAACCAAAAGTTAAAGAAGTTTTTGAACAGTTTTATTTAACATGTGAAACAAATAAAAATGCCTAAATAAGATTTTGAAATGTCAAAATTATTTTTAATTGATCTCAATTTTTACTTAACACATATAAATTTCTTACCAATTTGAGATTATTTAAGAACAACATATTTAACTACTTTTAGGCAGAATATACTATTTCCTGGATTTACTTGGTGTTCTATTACCACTATTAACTCCCCTCCCAGAAATTAATCATAAATTTTTAAAAATGTGTTATATTTTATTAGCAAAGTTCTTTTAAACCTTTCAAAATATTAGATTTAAAAACTATCAGTGTACTTGTTCTCATATAAATTGCTCCTACTTATATTTGAATAACACTCATAAAATAAAGCTTCTAACTAATAACATTTTTTATTTCCATTCTAAATTAGAACTAAAATTGTCCTTTTATTGATGCATAGAGTTCATGTTATGTAACAAAAAAGACACAACCATAATATCCTTATCTTTTTTTTGTTCAATTAGGCTTATGTCACTAAATGTTATCCTAAGAGAAATAAATGGTTTGGAGAGTTCTCTTCTTCAGTTTAAAAGAACATTTTTATGCCAATATAACACAATGAGAATTTATTCTCTCTGGGAAAATTTCAGATATAATAAGTTCTTCTTGCTTCCAGAGAATGTGATTTTCCTGAACAAGAGGAGCAAGAATCATTCCTTCCCAGATTCTCTCATCTGAAAAGAATCAAGACTTTACTCCAGGTAAATTAATTTTACTTTTCACTTCTCTAGTACAAGGGTTTTAATATTTTTTATAATAAAAAACTTACATATTTTAAATAGATGTCATGCAGTGCACATTGACACTTGTTGCATTATCCAGAAAGCCAGTAAAATGTTTACCCATAACTTGCAAATAATTTCCGTAAAGAATCTTCCTCCTTAAGAAAGAGGTCACTATTTCCTTCACTTCTTAACGCAAGAATGAATTGTGTGAAGCCATCAGCCATCTAGTCCACCAAACAGAGTTATGCAAATGATGATTTATTCACTTTAAAGACCCCTAGATAAATTATTTTCTCAGCTATCTTCAACTTTACTTTCCACTTAAAAAAATCATATCACTTTGATATCCTTCTAAAGATTCTTACTGTTGAATTCTAAATTAGTTTACTCTTCTTTAGTATTCCGGGTTTAAGAACATCTGATTTTTGTATTGTGAAAAATAATCTTTTGTAAACCTAAGTTTTTCTAGGTGCACCTAGCCATCTCTCCCACTTCATCAGGTGATTTCCCACTAGGGTTTCTATACCAAAAGCTATAATAAAGGTTCTCAGACAGATCATATTTCCTCTTCTCTGAGCGTCTTCCTACTGTTACCTCATTTCTTTACCTGCCCTATTCACCTGGCTAGTTCCTATGCATTCTTCAAATTTCATAGTAATTTTTTTTTTTCGGAAAAGCCTTTTCTAACTCCTCAGACTGAAGCAGTTCCTATACCTTATTCACATCACATCTTATACTTTTTCATGCAAGAATCTCAGAACAGCAATTAATCAAAGTCTGCTATTGATTAAGACTTGAATTAGATATTAAAACATCATGACAAATGGCAATGTCAGAAGCCAGGTGTAAAAGAAGTAAGTGATAAAGGTTAAGGCAAGTTTTTCAGAATGAAGGAAATTAATGATTTTTCATTGTTTGTAGTCCAACAAAAATGTGGCAGCAGCTGCATGATCTTGTGACAATAACAGATATTACAGGTGATGAAAGATTTCTACAACTGCAATGGAAGAATATAAAAATAATTCTGACTAGCTACAACCAAAAAGACATTGTGGACAATAGATTATTTAATATGACTCAGACAATCTTGCTTTAAGAGATGTTTGTACCAAATATGAATCACAAGATGATCATGAGATCATCTGAATACCTTGACTGTGGCTGGGAATATGACAGGAGGGGATGGATAGTGTATTGGCTTCTGAGGGCTTCCATAAGAAATGACCAGAAATTGGTGGTTTAAAACAACAGAAGTTTATTCTCTCACAATTTTGGAGTCCAGAAGTCCTAAATCCAGGTGTCGGCAGGACCATGGTCCCTTTGAAGGCTCTGGGGGAGAACCTTTCCTTCCCTCTTTGAGTTTTTGGTGGCTCCAGGAGGTCCTTGGCTTGTGGCAGCATCACTCCAATCTCTGCCTTCATCTTTATGTGAGTCTTCATGTGGCCTTTTCCACTATGTGTCTGTGTGTCTTCTCCCTTTTCCTAATAAGGACACTTGTCATTGGATTTAGGGTTTACCATAATCTAGGATGCTCTCATCTCAAGGTCTTTAACTTAATTATATATGCAAAGACCTTTTCTTTCAAACAACGGTACATTCCCAGGTTCCTGGGGTTAATACATGAACAAATCTTTTTTAGGGCCACCATCCAACCCACTGCAAATGGTATCACTCTATTCAACTGGCTAGTTCCTATACATTCTTCAAATTTCAGATTAAATATTTTTTGATCATAGTACTCATAAATATATACTACTTTCCATTTCCTTTTGCAAGAGCCCACCTTAAAACATTGTCTAATGCATGGAAGTATTGAGGTGGGCTAAAGAGAGACTTTGATTATCTACTCCAGAAATAATCTGTAATAAGGAATAATCAAATGTTTTATTGGTGTGGTTTGATAGCCTCAAAATAGGACAGGAAAGTGAACCAAAAAAAAATTGGATTTTTTTTCCTTTCATACCTCAACTATCATTCCACTCTGAGGCAGCAACTGCCCATGAATGTCTTTTTTATTTTTTAAACAATTCAGAAAATATTCTTCATATATGCCTTTGAATGAAAATAAACAATAAAGGAATGGTGTTTGACAATTGTTTGTCACAGTTGAGTGTTGTAAAATCATTTATAATATTTCATTTTGAGTTATGCTCATCAATTGTTCACACTTCTTGAAATAAGGACTTCATGAAAAAAAAAAGTAGTTTACAAAAAAGTAAAAAATTTAAAGATGAGTTATCTAAATAAAAGACACAATAGGAATATAAATGAAAAAAAAAAAGCCCAAGGTTACCAAGTTTACAGTTAACTGGCAGAAAAATAAAATTTTTTCAACATGAGTATCAGCATAAGAATGATTACAAGTCTGTAGATGTCAGCATTGCAAATGTTATGGATAAAATCGTTTTTCTTTCTTTCTTTGCTCCTTCCTTCCTTCTTTCCTTATTTATTTGTTTCTATCGAGGAGTCAGAAACTTACATATAAAGGGTAGATTTTATCTAGTTCAGGAGTAGTTTTGTACAGGGTTAAGGCTATTTTTGTTTTATTTATCTTTTTTTAACCTCAAGGCAAAGTGGTTAGTTTTCTTCTATGACTGTGGGAAGTGAAGTAAGTACATGATTACACCTCATGGTGGCAGAACAAGATATTAATTTTGCTTTCTCAGTACCTCCTTCTGGCCAAAGATTTGTTCACATCAGCTTATTTAGCTACTTTTAGAGTTGGCATCATTAATGTGAAGTTTTGGTTATTGGGAGCGTTTTATTTGCATAGGTATAACATGAGATATTAATAGATAAAGGCACTGTGTTAACTTAATGACAGCCATACAAAATTAAAACCTGAGGGTTAACATCTGTCTGGAGGGTTTGTAAAACTCCTAATCTCATAATTACAATGAATTTTATGAGTCAGAATTATTTTATTGCCTTTATCTGCTTGTTTATGAAGATCAGAAAAAAAAGCCATACAATTTACCCCCTCAGATTTCTCTGAAGCCTTTCCGACTATGAGTACCTCTTTTTTTCTTACTAATTTCTTCCATTTTGCCAACATTCCTTGCCTGTATTAAAGTAATATTAATTATTTAGTGACATTAATCTGGAAGGACGTTATAGATACCATTTCACATGTGGAGTCTCGTTGCTTAATAGAGGGCTTGTCAGATTTAATTAAAACATATTTGACTTTTTAAAAAATTTTTTTAAATTTTT
Source organism: Daubentonia madagascariensis (assembly GCA_023783475.1). NCBI lineage: Eukaryota > Metazoa > Chordata > Mammalia > Primates > Daubentoniidae > Daubentonia > Daubentonia madagascariensis. Next base: position 67,179,381 of record JAKFHU010001209.1, read on the forward strand.
TATTTTTCATTCCAAAATATTATGGGGGTACAAATGTTGAGGTTATATATATTGCCTGTGCACCGACCAAGTCATAGCTACAAAAGTGCTCATCCCTAGACAGTGCATACCGCACCCATTAGGTGTGAATTTACCATTTCCCCCGCCCCCTCCCTCCTGCCTGACACCCGATGAATGCTACTTGCATATGTGCACATGAGTGTTGATCAATCACTACCAATTTGATAGTGAATACATGTGGTGCTTGTTTTTCCATTCTTCTGATACTTCACTTAAAAGAATGGGCTCCAGTACTATCCAGGATAATAAAAGAAGTGTTAGTTCACCATTGTTTTTTGTGGCTGAGTAATACTCCATGGTATAAATGTACCACATTTTATTAATCCACTCATGTATTGAGGGCACTTGGATTGTTTCCACATCTTTGCAATTGTGAATTGTGCTGCTATAAACATTTGAGAGCAGAAGTCTTTATTATACGATGACTTTTTTTCCTTTGGGTAGATAGATACCCAGTAGTGGGACTGCTGGATCAAAAGGTAGATCTACTTTTAGTTCTTTGAGGTATCTCCATATTACTATCCATAGAGTTTATATTAGTTTGCAGTCCCACCAGCAGTGTATGAGTGTTCCTATCTCTCCACATCCATGCCAACATTTGCTGTTTGGGGACTTTTTGATAAAAGCTGTTCTTACTGGAGTTAAATAATATATCATTGTGGTTTTAATTTGCATTTCCCTAATGATTAAAGATGTTGAGCATTTTTTCGTATGTTTTTTGGCCATTATTCTATCTTCTTCTGAAAAGTTTCTGTTCATGTCCTTTGCCCATTTTTTAATGGGGTGGTTTGATTTTTTCTTACTGATATTTCTGAGTTCTATATAGATTCTAGTTATCGCCCTTTATTGGATGTATAGCTTGCAAATATTTTCTCCCATTCTGTAGGTTGTCTGTTCACTCTAGTGGTAGTTTCTTTGGCTGTGCAGAAGCTTTTTAATTTGATCAGGTCCCATTTATTTATTTTTGTTGTTGCTGTGATTGCTTTTGGGGTCTTCTTCATAAATTCTTTGCCTAGACCAATATCTATAAGAGTTTTTCCAACATTTTCTTCTAGAATTCTTGTGGTTTCATGCCTTAGGTTTAAGTCTTTTATCCATTGTGAGTTGATTTTTGTGAGAGGTGAGCAGTGAGGATCCTCTTTCAGTATTCTACATGCGGCTATCAAGTTTTCCCAGCACCATTTATTGAATATGGATTCTTTACCCCAGTGTATGTTCTTGTCTGCTTTGTCAAAAATCAGATGGCTGTATGAGGATGGTTTTATGTCTGGGTCCTCAGTCCTGTTCCATTGGTCTATGCTTCTATTCTTGTGCCAGTACCATGCTGTATTGGTTACTATAGCCTTGTAGTATAGCTTGAAGTCTGGTAAATTGACGCTTCCCAATTTGTTCTTTTTAGTTAAGGTTGCTTTGACTATACAGGGTCTTCTCTGGTTCCACACAAAATGTAGAGTTATTTATTCTAGATCTGTGAAAAATGATGTTGGCATTTTAACAGGGATTACATTGAATCTGTATATCACTTTGGGTAGTATAGACATTTTAACAACGTTGATTCTGCCGATCCATGAGCATGGTATGGTTTTCCATCTGTGTGCGTCCTCTGTAATTTCCTTCCTCAGTGTTTCATAGTTCTCCCTATAGAGGTCCTTCACCTCCTTAGTTAAATATATTCCTAGGTATTTTATTTTCTTTGTTGCTATTGTGGAAGGTATTGAACCTTTGATTTGGTTCTCAGTTTGACTGTTGTTGGTGTGTATGAATGCTACTGATTTGTGTACATTAATTTTGTAACCTGAGACTTTGCTGAACTTGTTTATCAATTCTGGTAGTCTCTTGGCAGGATCTTTGGGGTTTTCTAGATATGGGATCATATTGACTGCAAAGAGTGATAGTTTGACCTCTTTGGCCCCCATTTGGATGCCCTTGATTTCTTTCCCTTGTCTGATTTATCTGGCTAGGACTTCCAGCACTATGATGAATAGAAGTGGTGATAAAGGGCAACCTTGTCTGGTCCTAGTTCTAAGCAGGAATGCTTCAATTTTTCTCTGTTCAGTATGATGTTGGCTGTGCGTTTGTCTTATATTGCTTTTATCATTTTAAGATAAGTCCCATCTATGCCTATTTTTTAAGTGTTCTTATCATAAAAGAGTGCTGAATTTTGTCAAATGCTTTTTCTGCATCTATTGAGAGGATCATGTGGTCTTTGTTTTTACTTCTGTTTATGTGGTGAATTACATTTAGATTTGCATATGTTGAACCATCCCTGCATCTCTGGGATGAAGCTCACTTGGTCCTGATGGATTATTTTTTTTGATGAGCAGCTGAATTCAATTTGCTAGGATTTTATTGAGAATTTTTGCATCTATATTCATAAAGGATATTGGTCTATAGTTTTCCATTTTGTTGGGTCCTTTCCTGACTTTGGTATCATGGGGATGTTGGCTTTGTGAAATGTGTTGGGGAGGATTCCTTCCTTTTTGATGCTGTGGAATAATTTCTGTAGGATAGGTACCAGTTCTTTGTAGGTCTAGTAGAATTCAGGTGTGAACCCATCTCACCTGGGACTTTTTTTATAGGAAGGTTTTTTATTATATTTGACTTTAAATGTGACATCTTAGCATGGTCTTGATTTTAAATTTGATTTATCCAAGTAAAGCCTAGTTAAAAAAAGATAATTTTATTAATGTATGGAAATTACTATGTATTCATGACTAGTAAAGGGAATCAATCAAGATTTTTTCCATGGTAGTTATGCATTGTTTTAAGTGGTATTATATTCAAGACCAATAAATATAAGGCATTGCCTAGAGAATCATCATTAAATTTCCATGATCATTTGTTAACTTTTAATCTGTGTAAGAACTTTTATATAGTTATTATTTTAGAAATTCAGAGGGGTCAGTTGAAATAAGATTCCATTTAAAGCAAATTTCCTTTCAGTTTGTACAAATACAGACTGCTACATTCAGGATTATAGATAGAACAAAGGGAAAGAAATTTTGAATTTTCTCAGTTTCATTCTGGGCTAGTTAATAATTCTTGTTATCTTGATCTTGGGTAGGGGTAGCAGTGTTTTTAGAAAACTGATTTGCTTCGGAACTAAAGGAATCATGGAAATCCTGACTCAATCACTTGATGTGTGTGATAAATATCAGGTTATTGTGGTGATATTGTTTAATACAGTGAAGCCTGCTCCCGTGAGTGTATTCTCTGTGTCAACAGTTACGGTCCATGGTCTTGAATGGGTATATTATTCTTTTGATATTTCTTCCAGAAGAGTCAACTTCTGATCTTTAGCTTGTAGCATGGGACTTACCACAAATGAAAAGTAAAAAAACAGAAATCATCCAATGGTGACAAAACCGAATAGTTTGATTATAATAACACACACGTATTTTATGAGAAATTAGTCAATAATTACACTGAAAGTAAGCATGTCAATTTGTTGTTCATTATCATCCCCACGTTTTAACAAGAACATGAAGGGGCGTTTACCTATCCTGAAAGGTACACCATTCAATCACATTTATGTAAATAACCTTTTATGGCCTATAAATAACTTAATTATAAATATAATTATAAATTATTTGTATTCTTAAATATAAAATTATTATTAACTCATTTATAAATAATGCTAGATCAAAAAAGTAACAGTGAAACTTTAAAATATTTTGAAATATGAAATACCAAATAAAAATCATGGGATGCAGCTAAAATGGAACAAAGAAGGAAATCTATATACTTGACTACATTAGAAAAAAAATCATCCGTCTCAAGAAGTAAATGCCTTGCTTTCAAAATGAAAATTAAAGCACAAAAAATGAATTGAAAGAAAAGAAAAAAACATTTTAAGACTTTAAACAAGAAATAATGAAATAGAAAAAAAGGGAAAAGTTAACAAAGCTGAAATTATTTTTGAAGATTAGTAAAATCATCACTCTGCCATCTCACTCCCAAAGCTGTTGATGTCCTTTTGTTCCTTTCCATGCATAGGTAGAAGTTTTTTTCCTTTTTCTTTTATTTTCATTACTCAGATAAAACATGCTTGGGAAATGTCAGCATTCTAGTTTCTTTATTTCTATTTCTGAGCCACCATTCTTCCATCTCATGTAAAAATCCCTCCTCATTTGCTCTTTTCCTACCTTACTTTCTTCTCTTTATTACACTCATGTCTCTCCCACTTTATTGGAAGCTTTGCCAATGGTTTATTAACACTTATTACATCTAAATCACAAATTTATCCTGAGAGTTAAAAACAAAACAAAATAACTTTGGATGACTTATCCAACAACCTATCTCAGATCTAGTCAACTTCAGAAGCTTAAAAACTTCTGTATCTCATTCTGTGACCATAGCCGTTATTAAGTCACAAACAAGTAAACAACAAACAAATAAAAGTAATGTAAATTTTAAAAATTGGAACACTTGCAGAAGGTATGTGTGTGATTACTGAAACTTAACATTTTAGGGATCAAACAGTCTCATGCAAAGTGGAAGTCTATGATGTGGTGAACTCAAAATCATCGGACTAAAGTTGGTCATTGACATCATCCATCACTCTGACAATTTGATCCTTTCATTTTCTCCAACATTAGCAAAGAATTCCTTCCCTTACTTCCTGACTTTGGAGTATCACGTAGAGTATTTGTTTGGATGAAGATTCGATCTTTGAATCTGTTCTTTTTTTTCTTTACATATTCCTCAGTTGATCTCCCCACTCCATGCTCATGGTTTAAATATTTATATGTCAGTGACTCAATCCCGGTCCTTATGGGTAAGCACTGCAATAGAATGTTTCACAATCTAGTGGAATTCTCCAATTTGATAAACTCATAGGATTTCCAAATAAAATATTCAACAATGAACTCTTCATCACCCCAGTCAGGTTCCCTGATTCCAGGCCTGAAATTTATGTATTGCTAGTGGCTTAATCACTGACCTTGGCTCCCAACATAACCCTAGGAACTTTTAAATTCTCTGACTTTTCCACTGGACTCATCAACTGGTTGAAAAGTAAATCAATTTTTACTATATCTTGACTATGCCTCCCTTATCCATTCTCATAACTACTGCTATAAATCGCCTCAAATGTGATTTACTGAAAAAGCAATCATATACATTGCTTGCAATTAATGATTGAAAATGAATAACTTAAAAGAAGACTATAAACACAGATTTTATAAACTATAAAAGGCCCTCCTAGAATTATAAATCATACATTTTACATACATATACATGTGTATGTATGCATACCCCATACACAAACATATGTACATTTTGTGGTAAATATTTTATGATTTCACTAGATTTTTGAAAAATGCCTGACACACAAAATGTTGCCAATATGTCTCCATGCAAGTTACTTTGCCTGGATAGATGGTCTTTCATAACTTCTACCTATTTCACAGACTTCACATTCTATCATTCTCTGCTTCAAAACATGTGCCAATGCAAAATAGTACTGATTATCGTTTTCTAAACAAACTTCTTATTGTTTCACATCTCTGACCTTTTTTGTTATCTCTCCCTTAGGAATGAACTTTTCTGATTATTTAACTATGGGATTCCTGTGTATTTTTCAAAACAGAGGATATGTATCTTCTCTCTTAGGAAGCTGTTTGTATAATGGCTTACTTGTTTAAAATTGTTTCACAACTTGAGGACAGGATTGTATATTATTTGTATTTATGTGTGAAATTTGTATTTGCTATTGTGTTTAAAAATCTGTCTTGAATAGCATGTGTTAATATAATTTGCTTCATAAATCAAAAGCACAGCACAATGCCTGGCACACATGAAGCTGTTGAGGGAACAGGGAAAATGGATGAATAGATGAAGGGAGTCTGAAATAGGAGCTATTATGTTGTTGAAGTGGTCCTGTTCTCTTTACCCTCAGCTGCGACTATGACAGTGCTCATGGCCCCCTGAGCAGGCTGTTTCCTGCTATAGAATCCCAAAAGTTTGACAGCCTTTCTTCATTTCATCCCATCTTTGTCTTCTTTAGTCCAAACTTCTAGTGTTCCTGCTGGTACAACATTCTCAAAACCCTTCTGTGCTAGAAACATACAACCTACCCAGGCTGAATCATGAAGATATAGAAAACTTGAACACACCAATAACGAGTAACAGATTGAATCAGTAATAAAATGCCTCCCATCAAAGCAAAGTCCAAAACCTGATGGATTCACTGGTAAATTTTACCAAGCATTTAAAGAAGAGCTAATATCAATCCTTCTCAAACTCTTCCAAATAAATTGAAGAGGAGTGAATACTTACCCTGATACTAAAGTCAGACAAGGACACTACGAGAGAGAAAATTACAGGCCATTTACCCTGATAAACACAGATGCAAACATCCTTAGCAAAATACCAGCAAACCAAAATAAACAGCATATTAAAATGATCATTCACCATGATCAACTGGAATTATCCCTGGGATGCAAAGATGGCTCAACATACACAAATCAATAAATGTGATAACCACGTTAATAGAATGAAGAATAAAAACCATATGATCACCTTAGTAGATACAGAAAAAGCATTTGACAAAACTCAACATGCTTTTGTGGTAAAAACTCTCAACAAGTTAGACTAGAAGGAAGGCACATCAACAAAATAAAGCCAGTATTACAAAACCACCACTAACATACTCAATAGTGAATAGTTGAAAACTCTTCCTATAAGATCAGGAATAAGACAAGGATGCACACCTTCGCCACTTCTATTCCACTTAGCACTGGAAGTCCTAGCCAGAGCAATTAGGCCAGACGAAGAAATAAAAGACACCAAAATCAGAAAAGAAGAAGTTAAATTTTCTCTGTTTGTTATATAGAAAACCCTGAAAAGACCTCACCAAAAAACTCTGAGGAGTAATAAATTCAGTAAAGTTGCAGGATACAAAATCAACATACAAAAATCAGTAGTATTTCTACATACTAATAAAAACCTATCCAAAAAAGAAATCAAGAAAACAGCCCCGTTTATTATACAATAGATACACACACATGCAAAAGAAACCAAAAAACAAAAAACAAAGTTTTAGGAATAAATTAATACAAGAATGTGAAAGATCTGTGCACTGAAAACTGCAAAACACTGATGAAAAAAATTGGAGAAGACACAAATAAATAGAAAGATATCCTGTGTTCATGAATTGGAATAATTTATATTGTTAAAATGTTTGTACTATCCAAAGGGACCTACAGACTCAATGCAATCTCTATCAAAATTCCAATGACATTTCCATGGTAGAAGAAACACAATTCTAATATTCCTGTAGAACCACAAAAGACCACAAATACCCAAAGCAATCTTAATCAAAAAGAACAAAGCTAGAGGAATCACACTTTCTGATTTCAAAACCTACTACAAGCTATAATAAACAAAACAGCATGGTATTGGCATAAAAACAGACACACAGATGTGGGCGGTGAGGGGAAACTTCCCCTTTGCCCAGAAGCTTCACTGAAAGATCAATTCATAATAAGGCATATTTATTTACTGTGTGCACAGGGAGATTCACAAAATGATTACCCAATTTCCTAGTGGGGTCCAGAAGTTTATATACCCTGATTTTACAGGGGAGAGGGAGATGAGGAATATAGGTAATTCTGTTGAGTGGCCATAAATTGTTGCCAGGAAGGATAAATAGATACTTGGAAGAATGAATGGATGAGGGAAACAGATGGACTTGTAAATGGTTCTCTTTGGAAATTAAATTAACCTGACAGACAAATATTATCTTAAAATGGTTTGGGCCAGGTCTGGTTGCATTCTTTATCTTCTTTCCTGCTATTTCCCTGTTATTGAGATAACAGGGAGGGGAAGGGAAGTCAATTGTTCTTTTTGGTGGGTCTGATTTTATGAAGATAGAGGAAAGCCCCTTCCAACAACTGTTGATCTCTAAGGGCCTTTAATTCAAAATACTCTTTATAACAAGTAATCATATTTAGAGGTAAAATTTCCTGAGCTCCTTCATTCCCCCTGTCTGGAACTTCCCTAGAAGTTTCCTACATTAAAAGCTGAGTCAGTGGCTGTGGAAAGAGAGATCAAGTTAATAGTCAAGTAATAAGAGATCTGAAGAGGAAGACAAGAACATACATTAGAATGACAACGAATAAGCAGGAAAGAATAGATCTAAGCACATTTCCATACACCCCACTAAACTAGTCTTCCATTCCAGGGAATAGTCAGAACAATATAACAGATTTGTTTCATTAATCTGATGAAGAATTTTTATCTTGTCTTTTAAGAAATGTAGATCTGTCTCTAATAGCCCTGAGTGATTTATGTAGAAATAGCCTTTTTTAGGCAGTAATCATACAAGCTCCTCCCTGTTGGGCTTTCAGGGCATCCTGGACACGGTTTTGAAATACAAGAGTGGCTAGGTTGTCGACTTCTGACCAAAGTTCTCCCAATGCTTGTATAGTGATATTGAACACTTGTTCTATTAGCATGGAGAGATTCAAAACTGCCTTTTCAATCTCATAAGTTCCAAATGGTAGGAAAAGAGTACTGACCACCAAAAAGAACTTAGATTGTGATATATGAATGTGTTTTCTATAACACTGTGTCTAGTATGTTTGTGTGGTACCACTTTATGAATGACAGAGCCCAAGTTTGCCTGGCATTTAAAGGGGAGTACTTGGTAAACAGAGGGTGTCAGATAACCAAGTCCACGGTGTCCTGATCATCTAGGTGGGGACCATTTGTATACTTTATTGCCACACAAGACAGAAAGACCAGTGCTATTTACAGATAGGATCAGGTTGGAACCTGTGACCCCTCAGCCTGGACTTTGCTGTGCCTTTTCTTCCTTATTGGCACTTCCTCATCTCCAGTTTCTGTGTCCATGCCTGTCTGTGGGAACATAACAGGTTGTGAAGTATTTGATATAAAAGGCCTTTGGTCCAGTTCTGGCAGTTATAAGGCTTAGTTTTGTCACCTAACCAAGTCAGTCCAGACTTTTGGTCTATCCATGTGTAATCTTTAGTGCCTGGCAACTTAACAAGGGGAGCAAGTAAGCTTCCCCAAGTTACACAGGCCTGGTTGGTGAGCCATCCGCAACATCTGATGATTTGATAAGCATTGAGGGTTGATCATGAGGGTTAATGTCAGCACCATCTATGACCTTTGTGAGAGGTGCAAGAATGTCATCTGTGGAATCAAACCTTAAGGTCTGATCACAATATTGCTGTAGTATGTCACCCAGAAAAGATCCAGCATCATCTCTGTTTTCTTTCTTTCTTTCTTTCTTTCTTTCTTCTTTCTTCCTTTTGACAGAGTCTCACACTGTCACCCCAGCTAGAGTGCAGTGGTGTCATCATAGCTCACTGCCTCACAGCAACCCCAAACTCTTGGACTAAAGTGATCCTCCTACCTCAGCCTCCCCAGTAGCTGGGACTACAGGCATGCACCACCACACCTGGCTAATTTTTCTATTTTTTGTAGAGATGGGGTCTTGCTCTTGCTCAGGCTGGTCTCAAACTCCTGACCTCAAGCTATCTTTCTGCCATGGCCTCCAGAGTGCTAGGATTATAGGTATGAGCCACCATGCTGACCATCATCCCTGTTTTCAATGCAGAGGGAAAAATTTCTTTCTAGTGACTTTACCTGAGCACAAGACAGTTCTTGAGCTTCCACAGAGGTTTCTCTGTGTCCAGTTGACTCACCAACAGGAGAAGGAGGATGTTTTTTCTCTGATTATGGATGCCACATCTTGTTGTACATCCATCTTCCAGATCGATTCTACCAGGCACTCACATTGGCAGAAACAAAAATGAGTCCAGGTTCCTTTGCATGATCTAGATGTTGGCATAACCAGCAATTAGACTAATTAGTTAATGTAGTTAGTTTGAAAGACTCGTGCAAAGGCATGCTGAACCTGTGCCCTACCTGCTGGAAAAACAGTAAGGGTTAGCAAGAGCAAGGCATAGTTTGAAAGAAGAGTTATAGTGGAAGATTAAAAGGGAGAATGGGATAGGTTGAGGCAGTCTCCAATCATCTTCCAAAGTGCAATCCTTGAAGAGGGAGGATTAAAAGAAGTGTTTAAAAGGGACTTTTTTGGGGGGGTGTAAAATAAAAAAAACAGAAAAAAAGGAGTTTTTAGATGAAAAATGGGGTTTCTTGACATGTGATCTTGGGAAGAAACTGTCTACTTCATGAAGATGTCTGCTTCAGGGACCTGGGAACTGGCCCTGGAAAACCTTGCTTTCAGGGCACCTGCAGAGATGGCCCTCCAATTGTCTCAGTGTAGTTTGCCATGGCTTGTACGAATCCAGGGAGATTTTTCCTTTATTTTGATGGCAGCATAGGTGGTTAATAGTACTTCATAAGGGCCTTCCCAGCAAGGTGATAGCACATGTCTTCTTTTAAAAACTTTGATGTATGCATGATCTCCTGGTTGAAAAGGGTAGCAAGACTAGTCAGTTGATGGGGTCATGCTCCTCATATATGTTGATGATATGCTTCAAGCATATTAGTTAGTGCCTATATATAGCTAGTCATGGTATCAAATTGCTCATTTAAATCCCCATAGTGTTCAGTCAGACCAGAAGTAAAAGGCTTAGAGGTGCCAGTAGGCATGGGGTGACCAAACACTATTTCAAAAGTGTCTCCTATTTGGAGTATTCTGTATTTTTATAAGGGCCAAAGGTAATGGTTCTGGCCATTTAAGTCCAGTGTCTTGATAGACTTTTCCCACAGTCCTTTTCATGTCTAGATTTATATGTTATGTTTGCCCTGAGGATTGGGGGTGATATGGGGTTCAAAATTTTAATGAATACCCCAGAGTCTTTGCAAGAAAGTGGTTTATTTCTACTGTAAAATAAGTTCCTTGATCTGAGTTAATCCATAAAGGAACACCAAAATGAAGAATAATCTCAGTTACTAATTTCTTTACCACTTCAGCATGCCTAGTTGGATAGCATTCAGTGCATCCACTAAACATGAAAACAATGACCAAACAGTGAAAAAATCCTAAAGCTGGAGGTAAATCTATAAAATTAATTTGGAGTGCCACAAGGGGCAATGTGGGCCTTTGGGGGCTTCCTGGAGAGTTCTGGTTTCCTCCAGAGATTTGGTGAGATTTACAAATCTCACTGGGAAATAATTTGGTCAGAGATTCTGTAGATCCTAGGGAAGTACAAACTATATTTTAGTTCCTTAATTATCCCCTGTTTGCACATATCTCTCATCCAATGGGAGATAAGTACAAGCCAAGAAGTTAAAAGAAAAGGGGCCTCAGGGGTATGTTTGGCTCAGTATACAATCTGCCTGATAATTTTTTTTTGGTAAATTGTAATTTTTTTATTGGAAAACCAATATACAACTTGGAATGGATTTGAGGCAAATTGTGCCATAAGCAGATTTTCTTCAAGTGGCTAAAACAAGATTTTAAAAGCAAGTAACAATAAAATGTTTCTGGTACAGGACCAGCAGTACAAAAAAAATAGTGTATGAGTACCTGGATAATACACGTTTTGCAATAGTGCAACGTTTAAGAACATATTGTTGACTGTCCATAGGCCATGCAGAGTTACAACTCCACACTTCAACAACAACATACTGACAGTTTCTAAATAAAACTACTTTTAAAAAAGTCATAACTCAGATGTTCCCTCATTTGACCAACCCTACCTAAGGTTAGATGTGCAGAAGGGCTTAGATATATCCAGAGTAAGCCACATGCAACATGTTACTTGATCAATTTTCTAAAATAAATTTTCAGGAAAATGACAGTAAGATAAGGGAAGAAAACATGGAGGAATGAAGTCCTAATTACTATACCTGCATATTTTTTTGACAGTAAAGAGAAACCTTTTACAGATAAGTTACAAACAAAGAAAAGGCAAGTAAACAATTTTGTACAAGAAATTTAACACATTCTGTACAATGTCTTCACTTTGCTGTCATCATTTGTGCAAACTCTTCATAGTTTACTTGACAATCACCATCAATATCTGCTGCCCCGATCATTTCATCAACCTCCTCATCTGTTACCTTCTCTCCAAGGTTTGTCATCACATGGTGAAGCTCTGCTGCACTAATATAACCGTTGCCACCCTTATCAAATGCACAGATGTTTCTCTAATTTCTTCTTCACTGTCTGTGTCTTTCACTTTTCTTGCCATCATGGTCAGAAATTCAGGGAAGTCAATTGTGCCGTTACCATCAGCATCTACTTCATTAATCATGTCCTGTAGCTCTGCTTCTGTGGGATTCTGCCCAAAGAGACCTCATTACAATTCCCAATTCCTTTGTTGTTCTAGTTCTATCACCACCCTTGTCAAATAGTGGAAAAGCTTCTTTGAATTCTGCAACCTGCTCTTCAGTCAGTTGGTCAGCCATGCTGCAAGTGCTACTGATTTCTGAGACGCGACCACACAACCACTCGCTCGCTTGCTCCACTCGGACTAATACAATCTGCGTGATAATTGTTTACCATACTTTTGTATCCACTGATCCTTTTTGGATTGTGGGGTATTAGCATGATGATCAATAATAGCAGACAGGTATAAGGGCAGGGTAATAAATTGAGTGGAAAAAGTGAAACAGAGATAAAGTTCTGAAAAAGGGCAATGAAAGTTTTCATGAGTTATCCCTTTAAAACTCCTCCCTTTTGGGGACTTGAACCTTGCGTTCCTTCCCAAGGCCAGTGATCAAAGGGGCAGAAAAAGGTTCTTTGCTGTTTGTTTTCTATTGTCTTAAACCATAGGAGATGGCACAACAAGGTTGTCCATATCATCATATACACATATCAAAACATCATGTGGTACACCAAAATATCTATGCAATTGTTTTGTCAATTAAAAAAATGTCTACTTTTTGTGAATTTCAAAGGAATCCACAACATTTGACATGAGGGCTCTCCATAAATCCTTTCTGGATAACCTCATCTCTATTCCAGGCTTCTGCTGAGAAGGCTGTTTGAATCTGTAAGTCACACATGTCTCTGCCCTCATGAAGTTCAAAATTTAGCATGGCAGTCAAAAAACACACCCACTTACACACAAAGCCCAAATACAGCAGTTCAAAATGGGTGGCTGAGATTTCCCTAAATGTAAAGGTAATGCCAGCATATACGAACATGTGAGAAAATATTTAAAACAGCACGAGTGGACAGGGCCAGAAGAGCTTACAGATATCAACTTAATACATTGTTGACATAACACATTGAGAATTATAATATTGCAACCAGAATTTTCACAGAAAGAGTCTAAGTGGGCAATGGAAACTATATTTCATTCAGAGTTCCAGAAAATTTCAGAGAGAAAAAAACAGGGGAAGTGAGATAGAAATGATAATGATATGTAAGCTGAAAAGTATTCTTTATTGAAATACACTTTTTAATATAACTCCCGGGTTTGTTGAACAAAACTGTCAGTGATCTACATGAAATAAAATAAAAAGAATACCAGCCTTTTGTTCAGTTTTTAAATTCTGCAGATTTAGGAATATTTCCCAACAATAAAAAGCATGAAACTCAAGGATAAAAGTTATAATATTATATGAAGCTGAGAAATAGCCCAAATATATAACATTTGAAGGATGAAACTTCAGACCTATCCCCCACTGTATTGTTTTGGAAGATTACTTAGTATATGTTAATTTTAAAGCACATAACAAAAACATTTATTTTAGTTAATGAAATTTATATGCAGAGGAAATTAGGACATGTTATGACCCATCTTTATTATGTCATGACACATCAGCTGTCATGTTCCCTTTCTGCCATTACATAACTTCCCTCATTTTCAAAATCCACCTTAAAATATAAATTTCTCAATGTGAATTTAAAAATATAGCTGCAATTAACCCTTAAATACATTCTTTAAAATACCTCTGTGTTTATCTAGACATGATCATCACTCCTTCATTTCATATTAGATATTGCTATTCCCTAAATTCCTATCCTCAGTCTTTTTCCTTCTCAATTTCTATGTTGTCCCAATCCCATACCTTCGTCTGTCATTCATACATTGAAGATGGCAAATGATTTTCACCTTCAAACTAGACATATTTTTGAATTCAAGAATTTTATCTTTGACACTGTGGTCTTCACTTGAGTTTTCCAAAGATACTTTTTATTCTCATTAAGCCCAAAATTGAGTTCACTTTTTCATCAATGTCGCTCCTATCTCTCAATATTTTATTTCAGTAAATGACCACAGAATCTGTCCAGTCATTCATAAGGCAGAAATATAAGCTTTTATATATATAAAACTATATATATATAGTTCCTTTTGCATTCATATGGAAACAATCCTTAAAATCATATGGATTCCTGCTCCATTTTCATTGTATCACATTTGTTCTGCCTTTTATCTCCTGAGTCATTGCATTGGTCTTTGACAGATATCTCTGCTCCAAGCTTCAGTATCCCTAATCTGTTCTTCACTACAGCTAGAGACATGCATTGTAAAAGTATAAAACTGCTCATGTGACTCATCTGCCCTTAAATCCCTCAACTTTTCCTCATCACATTTAAAATAGAATGTAAACTTTCTAACAAATACAAAGCACATTCTGGCTTTATATTGTCCTTCCCAATTTCCTTACAACCACCAATATAAAGTCAATGCAGAATATAGAAGCATGAATGTGGTATATTTTCTTATAACTATCTGATTTTCTATACCATGGTCAATCTTCTTCCTATTTCTTCCTCACCTATCAAACCAATCAATATGTAGTGGTGGCCCTCTATATACCAAGAGTTATCCTGTGTATTGAGGCACCATGATCCCCTTCACGATTCATTTCTATTCATCCTTTAACACTCAAGTCACCATTATATCCTCTGAGTTTCTCCATAATGCTGTTTCTCTGATAAAGCTCATTTTCACAATGATATGTTTCCTATGTTGATGCTAAATTGTAGCTTACTGATGGAGGGGCAGTCAGTGAACCTTAATAAATTCCCTTATTATCCCAAAATATTCCAAAGAAAATACAATCTACATAAAATCAGAAAAATGACTAGGGAAATGCAGCTCGAAAAAAGTCTCCTAGCTCCCCCAAAACCTCTGTCCAACTTATGTTTCTCCTTTATAGAAATTCTGGAGGCATACAGCAAAAATCACACTGCATTGTGATTGTTATTTTATTTTTTAAAATCCCAATATAACCTGAGCTTGTAAAAGATACTGATGGCAGAGCTCTTTTCTCTCTCTAGAATACATAAAACTATCTGACCTATAGTTAACACTATATTTTGCTTTTACTAATTTCTTCAGGCATCTGTAAGCTTCTTGAGAATAGACTACATATTTCTTATATACAAGAGGAAATATAAAAAAGTAGTGTGACTACCAGAGAAAATAACTTTTAACAAAGGAAAATAGGAAGGAAGGAAGGAAGCAAGAGAGGACCACAAAGCAACCAGAAATCAAATAACAATGTAGCAGAAGTAAGTTTTTACCTATCAATAATAATATTGAATATGAATGGACTTAACATTCCCATCAAAAGACATAGAGTGGCTGGATGGATTAAAAAAACAAGACCCACCAATATGTTGTCTACAAAAACCCACTTCACTTAAAAAGACACATAGACTGAAAATAAAGGAATGGAAAAAGATATTCCATGCAAATGGAAACCAAAAAAGAGCATGAGTACCTATATTTCTATCAGATGAAATAGACATCAAGACAAAAACTGTAAAAAGAGACAAAAAGGTCATTACATAATGATAAAGGGGTCACTTCAGCAAGAGGATATAACAATTTAAACATATATGCATCCAACATTGGAGCACAGAGGTATATAAAGCAAATATTATCAGAGCTAAAGAAAGAGATACGCCCCAATACAGTAATCATTGGAGACCTTAGCACTCCACTTTCAGCATTGGACAGATTATCCAGACAGAAAATCAATAAACATTTGACTTAACCTGTACTATAGACCAAATGAACCTAATACATAATAGAATGGTTTCCTCAAACAGCTGAGAAATACACTTTCTCCTGAGCTAATGAATCATTCTCAAGGACAGACCCTATGTTAGGCCACAAAAAAAGTCTCAAAAAATTCAAAAAATTTGAAATCATATCAAGTATTTTCTCTGACCACAATGGAATAAATCTAGAAATCAATAACAAGAGGAATGTTGGAAACTATGCAAACACATGGAAATTAAACAATATGCTCCTAAATGACCAGTGGGTCAATGAAGAGATTAAGAAGGAAATTTAAAAATTTCTCAAAACAAATGAAAATGAAAACACAACATATCAAAACCTATGGGACATAGTACAAGCAGTAATAAGAGGAACGCATATATCAATAAGTGGCTACATCAAAAAAGTAGAAAACCTTCAAACAAACAACCTAACTATACATCTCAAAGAACAAGATCAGAGCAGAAATAAATGAAATTGGAACCACAAAAGCAATACAAAAGATCAACAAAACAAAAAGTTGGTTTTTTTGTAAATGAAAACAAAATTGGCAAACCTTTAGCTAGGCTAAGAGAAAAAGGGAGGAGACCCAAATAAAGAAAACCAGAGATGAAAAAGGAAACATTACAACTGATACTACAACAATCCAAAGAATCATTAGAGACTACCATGAGCGACTATAAGCCAATAAATTAGAAAAGCTAGAAGAAATGGATAAATTCCTAGACACGTACAATCTACCAAGATTGAACCAGGAAAATTCCAAAACCCGAATAAACCAATAATAAGAAATGAGATAGAAGCAGTAATAAAAATTCTCCCCTCAAAGAAAAGCCCAGGACCCAATGGTTTCACTGCTGAACTCTACCAAGCACTCAAATAAGAACCAATACCAATCCTACTTAACCTATTCCAAAAAACTGAGAAGGAGGGAATACTCCCAACTCATTCTATGAGGCCTATTTCACTTTTTGATACCCAAACCAGACAAATATGCAACAAAAAAAGAAATCTATAGGGCAATATCTCTGATGAATAGAAATGCAAAAATCCTCAACAAAATACTAGCCAAGAGAATTCAACACATTAAAAAGACTATTCATCATAATCAAGTGTGATTCATTCCAGGAATGCAATGATGGTTCAACATACACAAATCAATCAGTGTGATACATCATATCAACAGAATAAAGGAGAAAAAAACATATAATTACTTTGATACTGAAAAAGCATTTGATGAAATTCAACATCCTTCATGATAAAAACTCTATACAAACTGGATATAGAAGGAACTTTCTTTGACATAATGAAAGCCACATATGACAGACCCACAGCTAGTATCATACTGAATGGAGGAAAAAAATGAAAGCCTTTCCTCTAAGATCTGGAACAAGACAAGGATGCCCACTTTCATCACTGTTATTCAACATAGTACTGGAATTTCTAGCTGTAGCAATCAGACAAGAGAAAGAAATAAAGGGCATCGAAATGGAAAGGAAGAAGTCAAATTATTCTTGCTTGTAGATGATATGATATATCTAGAGAAACCTAGAGACTCCACCAAAAAAAAAACAAAACATTAGAACTGGTAAACAAATTGAGTAAATCTTCAGAATACAAAATCAACATACAAAATTCAGTAGCATTTCTATATGCCAAAAGTAAACAATCTGAAAAAGAAACCAAGAAAGTAATCCCATTTACAATAGTTACAAATAAAATAAAACACGTAGAAATAAACTTAACCACAGAAGTGAACGATCTCTACAATGAAAACTATAAAACATTGATGAAAGAAATTGAAGAGGACACACACACACAAAAGGAAAGATATTCCATGTTCATGAATTTGATGAATCAATATTGTTAAAATGTCCATACTACCCAAAGCAATCTACAGATTCAATAAAATTCCCCCCCAAAATACTAATGACATTCTTCACAGAAATAGAAAAAATAATTCTGAAATTTATATGGAACCACAAAAGACCCAGAATAGCCAAAACCATCTTGATCAAAAGGAACAAAACTTGAGGAATCACATTACCTGACTTCAAATTATACTACAGAGCTGTAGTAACCAAAACAGCATTGTACTGGCATAAATACAGACACATAGATCAATGGAACAGAATAGAGAACCCAGAAATAAAGCCACACATCTATAGTGAACTTATCTTCAACAAAGTAGCCAAGAACATACATTGGGCAAAGGACAGTCTCTTCAACAAATGTTGCTGGGAAAATTGGATATCTATATGCAGAAGAATGAAACTAGACCCTTATCTCTCAACATATACAAAAATCAAATGAAAATGGATTAAAGATTTAAACCTAAGACCTGAAACTATGAAATTACTAAAAGAAAACATTGGGGAAATGCTTCAGGACATTGGTCTTGGCTAGGAATTCTTGAGCAATAATCTCAAAGTAGAGACAACCAAAGAAAAATTAGACAAATGGGATCACATCAAGCTAAAAAGCTTCTGCACAGTAAAGGAAACAATCAACAAAGGGAGGAGATAACCCACAGAATGGGAGGCAGTATTTGCAAACTACCCATCTGACAAGGGATTAATACTTGGAATATATAAGGACCTCCAAAAACTCAAAAGGAAAAAAATAAAATAATCTGATAAAAACTGGGTGAAGGATTTGAATATGTATTTCTCAAAAGAAGACATACAAATTGCCAACAGGTATATGAAAAAAATGCTCAACATCATTAGTCATCAGAGACATGCAAATCAAAACTACCATGAGATATCATCTCACCCCAGACAAAGTGGCCTTTATCAAAATGACAGGAAATGATGAATGGTGGTAGGGATGTGGAGAAAGGAAAACCCTTGTACACTGTTGGTGGGAATGTAAATTAGTGTAACCACTATGAAGAACAGTGTGGGGGTCTCTCATAAAACTAAAAATAGAACAAGCATATGACCCAATAATCCCACTGCTAGGTATATATCCAAAAGGTTGGAATTGGTATGTTGAAAAGATATCTACACTGTCATATTTATTGTAGCACTATTCACAATAGCCAAGATTTGGAATCAACCGAAGTGTCCATCATCAGATGAGTGGATAAAGAAACTGTGATACATACAAGCAATGGAATATTGTATAGCCATAAAAATTAATGAATTTCTGCCATTTGCAACAACATGGATGGAACTGGAGAACATTATATTAAGTGAAATAAGCCAAGCACAGAAAGATAAATCTCATATGTTTCCACTCATATGTGGGAGCTAATAATAAAAACAATAATAAAAAATTGATCTCATGGAGACAGAGAGTAGAATGAAGGTTACAAGAGTAGTGGGGAGGAAGGATAAAATGGGATGATTAATTGGTGCAAAAATATAGTTAGATACATAGAATGAACAATATTTGATGGCACAACAAAGTGACTATAATCAACAATAAGTTATGATATACTTTAAAATAACTAAAAGAGTGGAACTGGCATGTTCCTAAAACAAAGAAATCATAAATGCCTGAGGTGATGGACAGTCCAATTCCCTTGATTTGATTAATTCACATTGTATGCCTATATCAAAAAAAATCACATACCCTATAAATATATAAAACTATTATGTACCATAATAATTAAAATTAAATTTTTTTTAAAGTAGTGTGAAAATTGTGTAACATCTAGTCAAATATCCTAACTAGGTGATATGGAGGTTCTCCATTTTGTACAAAAAGAAAGTCTCTGTGAGTTACAAAATTTTAGAATACTTCATGTACATACTTTTGACAGGTAGCACAGTGTTTTAATTTGAAATGCACAAAACTACTATGAATTTTTTTTCTCTGAGCAACCACATGTAGAATTGACATTGTATCTTAAAAAATCTATGTATTAAAATTTTTATAAATCTAATAGCTAGTTTTGGAAAATAATTATTTCAAAAAAGCATTTTCTGAGCATGATACACAAAAAATGATTTGTTATAAGTAAAAATAGAAATGCACTAGAAATATTTTTGCAAACCATATTCATGTCTGATTTTTAGTTCATCAAATAAAAAATTATTAGCATGTTAAATATTTCATGCATGCTTCACTTATTCAGTTTCTGTAACATATTATGTCCCCCTAGAATATATATAGTTAAGACATTTTCTTTTCCCTGATCCCTGTTATAATTATAAATTCATACCCTGGGTGATACTGGAGTGATTACTAAGTGCCAGGAACTGTGCTTCACATTTTACATACACTATTGGTTTTATTTTAATTTTCACTTACAGGTGGGAGTGTTATGGACTGAATGATTGTACCCCCACAAATTCATATGTTTTTGCCCTAATCACCAATGTGATGCTATTTGGAGGTGGGGTTTTTGAAAGGTAATTAGGGTTATATGAAGTCATGAAGGTGGAGCTCCCATCATGGGATTGGTGCCCTTATACTGAGACAAAGAAACCAGAGCTCTCTTTCTCTGCCATGTGGCCATACAATGAGAAGGCAACTGTCTGCAAATTAGCAAGAGAGTCCTTGATCTTGGACTTACCAGCCTCCAGAACTGTGAGAAATAATTGTTTGTTTTGTAAGCCATCTAGTCTATTGTGTTTTTGTTATAGCATCCTGAACTGACTAAGACAAAAATAATGGTATCAAGAAGTGATAAGTGAGACAGTGCTGTAACAAATACCTGAAAATGTGGAAGCAGCTTTGGAATTGAATAATG
Organism: Daubentonia madagascariensis; assembly: GCA_023783475.1. Lineage (NCBI taxonomy): Eukaryota > Metazoa > Chordata > Mammalia > Primates > Daubentoniidae > Daubentonia > Daubentonia madagascariensis. The sequence goes on from JAKFHU010001209.1 coordinate 67,200,051, forward strand.
GGCAGAGGCTGGAGGTTTTTTTTAGTGCATGCTAAAAAAACCAAAACAAAACAAAACCCAATAGTGTGGCAAAGGGACTATTAAAAGTGATTTTTCCATTTTCTTAAAGAACACAAAAATAATTATGTACAGAATGTTGGTAGAAATATGGATGGGTAAGGCTATTCTGATGATGACTCAGATGAAATGAGGAATGTGTTATTAGAAAATGAAGGAAAAGCAATCCTTGTTTTAAAGTGTAAAGAACTTGGCTGAATCGTGTTCATGTGCTAGTGTTTTGTGGATGAAAACCGAGAGATTAAATTAGACATTTAGCTAAGTAGATTTGGAAGCAAAGTGTTGAAGGAGCAGCTTGGTTCCTTCTGACTGCTTATAATAAAAGACTAGAAGAGGGAAATTAGTTGAAGAAGATTTATTAAGAAAAAAATCAGAACTTAAAAATTTAGAAAATTCTCAGCCTCTTGATATAGCAAATAAGCAAACAAAACACTAAAAATGTGACTGATTAACTGTTTGACAAGGAGATTAGTATGGGTGTGAACCAGGGACCTAAATTATCCACTCCCATAGGAATACTTAAGGTTTGAACTAAAGATGACAGACATGGGAAAAAAATGAAGGAAGGCTGCCAGGTTTTATTTTAGTCCACTTTGTGCTGCTATAACAAAATACCTGAGGCTGGGTAATTTACAATGAACAGAAATTGATTGACTTATGTTTCTGGAGGCTGGGAATTCCAAGATTGAGGGGCCAGCATCGGGTGAGGGCCTTCTTGCTGCATCATTCCATGGAGGAAAGGTATCAAATGAGTGAGAGACACTCATAATGAAGCCACTGCCATGATAATGGCTTTAATTTTTATGAGGGTGGAGTCCTCATGGCCTAATTGCCTCTTAAAGATCCCACATCTTAGCATTGTTGCATTAGGAATTAAATTTCCAACATATGCTTTTTGGGGGACATATTCAAACTATAACAGACTTCTCAGACCCTACGTGACTTGACCATACAGCTATTCAACCATGAGCATACTTTATTCTTTAAGAAAAGGGAAAAAAACCCTCCATAGGTGATTCAGAGATCAGCAGGACTGCCACTCCCACGACAGGCCCAAAAAACATGGACCTAGCTGGCAGGGTTGCCTCCACCTTGGTTTCAGCGGGTGGGACCACTGCTCACTAGAGAGCTCTGGGGGACAGAACTGCCCAGGGCTATGGGAGAATGATCCCTCTTTAGCAGAGGCACTGGAATGTGACTCCTTCAGGCAAAGCCACAGTGGCACGACCTCAACCTCACTGGGTCCTGAGAGCTGAGCAACTGCTCCGGTAGATCCAGAGGACAGAGCATCAAGCTAAAGAAGATTACTCTCAAGTCTTAATATCTAATGGAGTTTGCCTTTCTAGGTTTTGTATTGTTTTGGGACCCATCATCCCTTTCTTCCTTCAGATTTCTGGCTTTTGGAATGAGAATTTCTGTCCTACCGTTATATTTTGGAAGCATGTAACACATCTAATTTCATAGATTCACAGCTGGAATGGGATTTTGCCTCAGTATAAATCATACCTTGAGTTTCACCTGTATCTGATTTAGATGATATTTAGAGGGAACTTTGGACTCTAGATTTTAGAGTTGATGTTGAAACAAGTTAAGACTTTTGGGGCTATTGGGATGAAATGAATGTATTTTGCATGCAAGAAGGACCTCAATTTTGGAGGGACAGGGACAGAATGCTGTGCTGTGGAATAAATTGTGTCCCCTGTCACTCAACTTCAAATATTTGAAGCCATAACCCCCAATGTGATGGTATTTCAAGATGGGGTCTTTGGGAAGTAGTTAGGCTTAGATGAGGACATGAGGATGGGGCCCTCATGATAGGATTAGTGCCTTTTAAGAAGGGACACTAGAGAGTTTGCTTTTGCTTTCTTTTTGTGCAATGTGAAGATGCAGCAAGAAAGGGGCCATCTATAAGCCAGGAAGAGAGCCCTCACCAGAACCCAACTATGCTGGGCTTGGACTTTCCCAGTTTCCAGAGCTATGAGAAATACATTTTTGTTGTTTTAGCCACCCATTCTATGGTATTTTGTTATGGCAGCCCAAGCTGACTAATGCAGCTGTGTAAAACTCGTTTGGTTATGGATTTAAATTAATTTGAGAAAATAATGCTCCAATATCAAGATAAACAAGTTTCACATTTACAACTAAAATTTTTAAAAACTCTTATTGAAGTATAACATATATACAGACATGTTCATATATTATATGCAGTCAACTCCATGAATTTTCACAAACTGAATGTACCATGGTAACCAGTACTCCTATCAAGGAAGTGAACTTTACTGGAATCCTAGAAGACTCTTTGTTCCTTATTCCAGTTACTACACAACCAATAGTAACTACCATCTTGACATTTAACAGCATAGGTAGTTTTGACTAATTTTGCACTTTATATAAATATAATCCTACAGCACGTGCTCCTTTGTATCTGGTTTCTCTCAATATGTCTCTCAACATATTGTTCTACATGGTAGAAAATTATTTATTTTCATTGTTGTATAGTGTTAAATTATGTGAATATACTATGATTTATTATTAGTAGTAATTCTACTGTTGAGCTGTTGTTATTTTCTTGTTTGGAGTTATTAAGAATAGTGCAGCTATGAACATTGTAGTACATTGGTGAACACATACACTTATTTCTGTGGATATATATATCTAAGAATGCAATTGATTATTCATGCTTTTATTCAGCTTTATTAGATACTGCCAGTTTTCCAAAATGATTGGTGCAAATGAAGAGGAATCAAGCTTAAGTGAATATTTTAAAATTATAAATTGAAAAACATATACATTGTAGCTCACAAAAAGTAAGTCCACATGAAAACAGAGCTCATTTGAAAAAAAGAATGGTGACATTTAAGACATTCTGTAATAATTAAACACATAATTATATGTTAAGTTCTCATTTATGTAGGGTTGAATTAGTAAAGTTCTGTATGTCAGAACTTCTTTTAGAAGTGGATAATTATTCTTGATAATTCAATCCAAATGTCAATAATAACTTCTCCAGTGAATAACCTGACACAGTTTTGTGTTGGCAAAGCTCAGATTCATGTCTGTAAATTGTTTGGAAAAGCACCATTATTTCTGTACATTCTGATAAGCATTTTGTTTTTCTAGGATGTTAGGAAGTATTTTTTAAATTCTGAGAGTAATAACTGTTCTCAAGGCAAGTTGTAGAGTCTGTCATTGAAGACATTTACTTGGAACCTTTTAAAATACAGAAAATATCACAGTACCCATGTTATTGAATCTCATTGTGAATATCACAGTTACATACGTAATATGTACACACATATTAAAGTTACACACAAAACACTAAGTCACTAGCAGGGAAAAGATGCTATTAGTAGACTCAATTTAGATTTTAAGAAGTTCTTTAAGAAGAGAAAGCTTATTGAAAAAGATTAATGGTTAAGAAATAATAGCTAAAAAAATAAAATAAACCAGTGCCTATAGTAAGTAGAAGAAAGTATTGCAGTGTAAAAGCAGTTATCCCTAAGAATAATACATACATACGTATATACATACATATCTAATTGAGTCCAAACTCAGAGTTTACTAACTTCTCAAATAAGCTGAAGCCTTAGGCAGTCAGCAGGGTAAGTAATTAAGACTGAATTCAGGCAAGCTATATATAATAAATTGTGATGATCATCATTTCAGGTAGGTATACACATTTATATTTATGAATGAATGGGCTTGGGTAGAATGTTATTATTTAGCTCCTAAGTCTGTTTATTAACAAATGCTATATTGCTAGTGTATCTTGAAAATTTTCTCTTTTTATTTGAAAATTTAAAGTAAAAATGTTATGCTCATAATCAATATATGACAGTAGATATGCATTTTCTATTTCAGTCATATATATTTTAGATTTCTATCATAAAACATTATTATAAAAAGATTTCAAAAGGAAAAATTAAAGACAGAAAATAAAGCTAATGAAATATATTTTAAAAACAGTAGTAAAAACATCTTTTTCAAAATATGATATCTGAAATGTCTTAAATAGTATGATCAAATTGTCTTGCTTATCAGGCAAACAACTTCTGTATTTTGTAAACATGAATCTAAGAACAAGGTATGCTATAGTATGATATGATATTTTCTTTGAGCTGAATGTGTCAAATATCTGGCTCATTTAATTGTGTATTGTCTGATCAGGAAAGGAGAAAAAAAACCACTACTCTTGATCTAGAATAATTCATATACTGTGTTGTTAGGGAAATTAAAAATAAAATGAAGAAGGCATGGATTGAAAAACAAAAAAGGCAGGACTCTGTGTTCTGTTTGAATACAAAAGGATGCTGTGATTCATAGTTACTATATAAATGGAAAGATGATTTTATTCTTTAGAGAAAACTAATGCCTGCCTTCAGGGGAGATCAACATTGCATCTCTCATCAGCTTATTATCGCCATCAACAAGCAATTGTTCTGCTTTATCCTGATGTTTAAGCACTCTTAAATTATTAGAAGCAATAAACACAAGCCAATTTAGAGCTAAATAGAAAAGTACCAAAAACTTCAGATGTATAAGATCTCAATACTTGATATAAAATGCAAATTGTCCTGTTTTATAATTACACTTACTTAAAGATCCAAAATCAATTTTGTTCTCTGCACACATTATGAAAAGAGCGTAGGTCAAATATGTATATCAAGTGCATAGTTTCATAACCTAAAGGTTAAACTTTATTCACCATAAGCCTTTACTAAGTCTTAATTTTCTACCTTCCACACACAATTTCCTTGGAAATTATCAAAGGAAGGAAGATTTTACTTCAGGAATTGATTATTCTACTATCCTCTTGTTTAGTTTCCTTTCTTCAATTTTCAAAACCCTATAGCTGAAATTATTAATAGACACATCTGCCTTACTAAACTTCCATAAAATGCATTTTGATTATGATAGTCTTTTCTTAGAAACATTAGGTTCTTCCTTATTGTGCTCAGGACAAAGTATACATGTGTAGACCAGGTTTTAAGGCACATCATATCCTTGTCTCACTCTATGCAGCCAATTACCTCTAAAATAGCCTTAGCATTCTCCCCGTCATTCTTTATGTATTTGAAGTCATACTTCTTACCCAGACATCTTCTTCCTTCCTACTGTCATTCAATATCTCGTTCTTTAAAATTTGTTCCAGATGGAACAAACTTAAGCACACATCTTTTCCAGTCCATGGAATTCTCTGAAGCTACATTGACTGTTGCTTCCTCAACATCTGTGCAAATTCCATTTAGTAATCAATTTCATCTCATTAATACATATTTACTTGTGTTTTTGTTTAATTTTTTCATAAATATTTCAAATCTCTAAAGAGATGTTTTATTTATTGTGGCATATGGGCCCCAACTATGAAAAAAAAGGTCCATATCTATATCTTCAAATCCATGTCCAAGAAAAAGGTCATGTGTGTGAAAATAATGAATAAGGACTGTAGAATCGCTCCATTTATACCGTGGCTTTGTGCTCAGCATACTCAGTGATTTGCATATAGTCTTAGTGGTGGTGGTGGTAGTAGTAGTAGTAGTAATGACAATAGAAAACACTTCTTTGCCCTAGCCATGGTAGTGAGCATGACTCACATGTTAATTCTTAATTCTCATACGGTCTGCCTTATAAAGATGAAAACACTGCTAATTCAGCTAATTCAGCATTCAGATACTAGGTAATTAGCACAGGATATCAGGCTCTAGATTATAGGATTATAGGCCGCCAACTCTCCAAAAAAGCTGATTTGCTTGAATTATTTAGTTAAACTTCTTTAAGCAAATTTTTCAGAAAATAAATTGTTTAGCTCCTAAAAGTCATTATTCCATAAATGTAACATAATGCTTTGCAAACCAGTGCAGTCAAATATGAAAGACTGATCTACCTTTCCATGTTGGTTAAAGTTATTGCAACCTTTCTTTTCATGCACACAAACATGCAAATAGTATTTAAGCCATTTTCTTTTTTAAATCAATAATAATGAAACATATAAAGGCAGCAATGACTTCATATGTGACAATTGAATTAGCATCTTATTAGTTGCACTCATATGATAGGGAGGACAAGGACCTTTTCAACATCATCTGAAGAAATAGCTCAATGAAAGAACTTTCCTTATTCTAGTTATGATTGTTCTATCTTTGTTATAAATACCTTTTAAAATATAGGTTGTTAATAAACATCTATTGAATACTCATGAGCATGATACTAAGCATTATTTTAATGCAAATAATAGTGTATTATTTCACGGCCTCCTGCGATTTTTATCTGGGTATCTTAGTGTATTACTTTTACTCATTCACCCACTGATCTGTACCACTGATCTGGATAAAACGTCCCACAAATTTTCATGGTCAACTTGATCCCTCCTTCTGCTTTAAGATGTGGTGTTTATCAGCCCTAAAACGAACCATTTCACAGACAAACTATTAAGTAACTTAGCTGTTGCACCCTTCTTTCCATCTACGAGAAAGAAATAAAGCCCTAATAAGACCCTACTATGGGTCTGCTCTCTGCTCCACCTAAATTGAAACTCGGAGAAAAGAAAATGGTTGCACTAAGGATTTGGGCAGTTCATTATTTTTTTATAGGTAGAAGCCTACTTGGGTGTTCATAGCATTTCTTTCCTTACATTTATAAATAATTATTTTTAGAATTTTTCAATTTCTATGTATTTACATATGGATCAGATCTTGCTAGAAATACAGATATAATTAAATCAAAACGACATTCAATTGGCAAGGTTTAAAATGTAAGATATTTGTTTCTGTACAATTTTTTAAAATGGCATTTGGTGATGATTCTGGGACTAATTTTATGAGTTTTTGATCTTATATGATTCACTGCTTGTGGCTTACAGCTCTTTTACAATTCTAAATATTTGGAGATTTTCTAGTTATCATTCTGTTATTGATTTATAGTTTAATTTCATTCGGGTCTGAGAAAATATATTGTATGGTTTCTATTCTTTTAAATTTGTTAAGGTGTGATTTGTGGTATAGAATGTAGTCTGTGGTAGTGAACATTCTATGTGAGCTTGGAGTATGTGTTCTGCTGTTTTTGAATGGAGTGCTCTATAAATGTTGATTTGATAAAATGGATCAATATTGATTTCCAGGTCAACTATATCCTTGCTTGATTTTTTGGTTACTGATGAGGGAAGTGTTTGATTCTCCAACTATAACAACAATTTGTCTCTTTCTCTTTTGGTTTTTCTCTCAAATATTTAGATGCTTTGTTGTTAGGTACAAACCAGTTAGGATTATATTTTTTTTGGAGACTTGACCATTTTATAGTTAGGTAGTGCCCTTTTTTATCCCTGATAATTTCCCTTTTTCTGAAGTCTGCTTGCCGAAGTATAGATATTCTTGCCTTTTTTTTTTTTGATTAGTGTTAGCATGCTATCTTTCTCCATCCATTTAATTTTAATTTATCAAAATTTTTATATTTAAAGTGAGTTTTTCTTGCAGACAGCATATAGTTGTGGCTTGTAATTTATCTAGGCTGATAATTATTATTTTACTGGTGTTATTAGACTATTCATATTTAAAGTAATTATTGATATATTTGGATTAAAATGTACCATATTTATAACTGTTTTATACTGATTACATTTGTTTTTTGTTACTGGTTTCTACCAATTTTCTATCTTTTTTTGCTTTAATTAAGTATTTCATATGATTTTTTTTGGCATATCAGTTATACTTTGTCTTTTATATTTCTAGTAGTCAAACTAGGGTTTGCAATATGCATTGGTAAGTAAACTTAGTTCACCTTTAAATAACACTATAATTTACATGTAGTATAGGTGCCTTGTAACAGAGTGTTCTATATTCTCCCATCTGTCACTTCCAATGATGTTGTCATTATTTTACTTTTTCATATTTTATAATCCTAATATATTGTTATTATTAGTGTTTTAAACAAACAGTTAACTGTTAGAATCAATTAAGAATAAGACAAATAAAAGTGTTATTTTACCTTAATTTATTCCTGTTTTCATGTCCTTTCTTTTTTTATGTAGATCCAATATTCTAACTTGTATCAATTTCCTTCTTCCTGAAGAATTTTAATATTTCCTGCAGGACAATTCTGCTGTCAATTAATATCATCAGTTTTGGTTTCAGAATAATATAACTTCTCCTTTATTTTTGAACATTAATTTTTCTAGGCATATAATTCTAAGTTGACAGGGTTCTTTTTTTCTATAAACATATTAATGATTTGACTCAATTATATTTTGTTTGCATTATTTCAGGAGAGAATTTGGCTGTAATTCTAAACCTGGTTCTTCTGTAAGTAAGGTGCTCCTTATCAGCTTCCTTCAATATTTTCTATTTGTTTTTGCTTTACTGCAATTTAAATGAATATTTCTATTGGGATGTATGTGTATATGTGTGTGTCTATGTTTGTGTGTGATATTTAATCTGCTTGGTGTTTTCTGAGTTTCTTGGTCTGTGGATTAGTGTCTGTTATAATTTTGTAAAGTTCTTGGCCATTATTAGTTTTATTTTTCTTTTCCCTCTAGTGTTTTAATTATGAATTTCTTAATATTGTCCCACAGATCTTGAATGTTCTGTTGTTTGTTTTTAAAATCTTTTTTCTTCTTTTTGTGCTTTAGTTGGTAAGTTTCTGTTTTCAAAATTGTCTTATCTTCAAGTTAACATATTTCTCCCTCATTTGTGTTGAATCTACCAATGAGTTCACTAAAGTGTTCATTTCTTTTACTGAATTTTTTTTGGTAACTTTAAACTATTTTTTTACTGTTTCTTATAGTATACATTTCTATGTCCTAAGTAGCTGGTGTCAAATTCAGGGTTTTTTTTTCTTGAAAAGTTTCTTAGAATTCACTGGTAAGGCTACCTGGGGCTGAGTTTTCTTTGTAACAAGGTTTTTGACAATCCAGTACAAGACTATTTATACTTCCTGTTTCATCTTTTGTAAGTTTTGTAATGTGTGTTTTTTGATAAATTTATTATTTCACCTAAGTTTTCATAAAGCTGTTATAAAGTCATTTATAATATTTTCTTATTAACATTTGTCTATAGGATCTATAGTGATAATCCCTCTTCTATTTTTGATATTAATAATTACTCTTTACTTAGTTTTTTCTTGATTAATCTATCTAAGGCATTACCAATTTTCCTTGTCTTGGAAATAATAAACTTTTGTCTGTCAATTTTTTTTCACTTTCTTTAGATTGAAATATTTACTAATTTCATTTGTGATTCATCCTTTCCTGTGGATTATTTTGAAATTGTTTAACCTAAAAATTTTAAGTCTCATTTTATTATAACTTATATCAAATTTCATTTAATTATCTATTAATATACATTGCATAATTGTAGTATTTTTAAAAGTATTTATACTTTTTAACCTTTTATGTGTTTTCTCTTTGTGTATGTACCATGTGCTTTGAGTTTTATGCATTTTTAGGTGTATTATTTTGTAATTACCAATTAAGTCATATTGGATGATAAATTAACTTAAGAATATCTCTATCTTAAGTTTTCTCTAGTTGCTCTGTCAAATACTGAGAAGTGCTAAAATTTCCAACTCTGTTTCTTGGATTGCCCCTTTGATTCTATCAGCATCTGTCTCATACATTTTGAAGCTGTTATTAAGTGTAAACACATTTGTTAAAGTTTATGAGAGGGCATTGTTTTGGACTAGGCTCCTAAACTAGGTCCCAGCAAACCAGACTGAACTGAAATGGAGCCACTCATACTAAATGCAAGGATGCAGCTAGATCCCCAAAGAGACCATTTTTTTTTCTGAAACAGGAGATTCACACCAACCAATCATAAAGAACTGTCTCCCTGAGTCAGCATGCTAAAGAATTCCGCTCTGCTTTAAGCCTTACAAAAAAAGTGAACTATAATAACCTCATGTTAACAAATCTGCTTTTTAAAATTATTCTATTATTTCCTTGCTCCCACTTTAGACAAACCAACCATTCTGTCATGCCCAGTGGAACATTTATTCTATTTTGTAGAATGAAGTGTTCCCTGATTCTAGAATCACAAATAAAAGAAAATTATATTTTTATATTAAATTTGTTGTAATTTTGTTTGTTGATACATTTATGATGGTTAATTCTTCTTGATAAACTGCTTATTTTCTTGTTAGATAATATACCTCTTCACATGTAGGAGTAGTTTTTTCTCTGAAGTCTATCTTATGTTGTATTAATATACCCTCTTTTGGTATATTATTGTATATAAATACACCCTCTTTTGCTTACTATTTGATATACACACATCAATTAAAGATAAAAAGTGTATTAAGGAAATAAAAAACTGAATTGACATATGGGTGACATAACTGTTTTCATAGATAACTTTGAGGGTTTCATAATATACACTTACTTGAAATAAAAAGTAAATTTAGCAAGTCAGGAGGACACCATGTCAATTTATAAAAATGAATTATATTTTTGTACTAGCATCAAAAAATTAGAAAATAAGTTTAATGTGCAATTTCATGCACAATATAAACAAGCTATTTAACCAAATATGTGCAGTAAAAAATTTAGAACAAAGAATGAAGAATGACCAATCACTGTGAGAAATATGGGATTATGCAAAGCTAAATAATATAAGAATTATAGGTATCCCTGAGGGAAAAGAAAAAAAAAGCAATATGCATGAAAAACCTATTTGAGAGAATAATAGAGGAAAACTTCCCTGCTATTCTAGAGGTTTAGACATCCAGATACAAGATGGTCATCAAATATGTCTGGGAGATTCATAGCAAATAGGACATCACCAAGATATGTAGTCATCAGCCTAACCAAAGTCAAAGGGAAGGAGAAAATCCCACAAACTACAATACAAAAGGAACAAGTTACTTACAAAGGAAAACCCATCAGACTGACAACAGACCTCTTAGCAGAGGCCTTTCAAGTCAGAAGGGATTGGGTTCCCGTATTTAGTCTTCTTAAAAAGAACAACTGCCACCCAAGAATTTTGTTTCCTGCAAAACTAAGTTTCATAAATGAAGGAGAAATAAAGTCTTTCCCAAACAAGCAAACACTAAGGGAATTTGATACCACTAGACCTGCCCTACAGGATATGCTTTAAAGTGCCACTAATGAGTAACAAGATTGAAGCAGTAATAAAAACTCTCCCCAAAACAACAACAGCAACAACAAAAATCCCAGACTAGACAGATTCCCAGATGAATATTACCAGACATACAAAGAAGAATTGGCATCCATTCTACTAAAACTGTTCCATAACATCAAGAAACAGGGAATGCTCCCTTACTCATTGTGTGAAGCCAGTATCACCCTGATACCAAAGCAGGAAAAGATACAATAAAACAAGAAAACTACAGACCAATATTTCTCATGAACACAGATGCAAAACTATTCAACAAAATACTAGCAAACCGAATCCAGTAGTAAGTTAAAAAGATAATTCATCATTATCAAAGGAGTTTCATTCTAGGGATGCAAGGGTGGTTCAACATATACAAATGAATAAGTGTGATTCACCACATAAACAGAATTAAAAACAAAAATCATACAATCATTTCAATAGATGCAGAAAAAGTATCCAGCACCTCTTCATGAAAACCTTCAGCAAACTAGGAATAGAAGGAACATACCCATATATGACAGACCCACAGCCAACATAATACTGAATGGGGAAAAGATTAAAGCATTCCCCCTAAAAACAAAAACAAGACAAGAATGCCCACTGTCACCACTTCTATTCAACACAGTACTGGAAGTCCTAGCCAGAGCAATCAGGCAAGAGAAAGAAATAAATGGAATCCAAATTGGGAAAGAGGAAGTCAAACTATTCCTGTTTGCTGATAATATGATCTTATATCTAGAAAACCCTAAAAACACCACCAAAGTACTCCTAGAATTGATAAATTCAATAAAGTCTCTGGTTACAAAATTAATGTACACTAATCAATAGCATTTTTATATACTAATAACAGTCAAGCTGAGAATCAATTCAAGAACTCAATAACATTTATGGTAGCTACAAAGAAAATAAAATACATAGGAATATATTTAACCAAGGAGGTGAAAGGTTTCCACAAGGAGAACTACCAAACACTGAAGAAAGAAATCATCTAGATGACACAAACAAATTTAAAAACATCCCATGCTCACAGATGGGAATAATCAACATTGTTAAAATATCCATACTGCTCAAAGTCATTTACAGATTCACTGCAATTCCCATCAAAATTCTAACATCATTTCTCACAGGTCTATAAAAAGTAATCCTAAACTTCATATGGAACCAAAAAAGATCCCCAAAAGCCAAAGCAATCCTGAGAAAATGGGCACTTAGGTTGATTGTATACCTTTGCTATTGTGAATTGTCCTGCAATAAACATTCTGGTATAGGTATTTTTTTATAAAATTACTTCTTTTCCTTTGGGTAGATACTCAGTAGTGGGATTGCTGGATTGAATGGTAGGTCTACTTTTATTTCTTTGAGGAATCTCCATATTGTTTTCCACAGTGCTTGCATAAGTTTACATTCCCACCAATAGTGTATAAAGAAAAATCTGAAGGCATCACATTACTTGACTTCAAATTATACTACAAGGCTATAGTAACCAAAACAGCATGATACTGGTATAAAGGTAGACACATACACCAATGAAACAGAATAAAGAACACATAAATAAGTCCATATAGATATGACCAACTAATTTTTGACAAAGCAGATAAAAACATACACTGAGGAAAGGACATTGTAGTCAATAAATGGTGCTGGGGAAACTGGATAGCCACATGTAGAAGAATGAAACAGGGTCCCTGTCTCTTACCATATACAAACATTAACTCAAGATGTATTAAAGACTTAAATGTAAGCACTGAAGCCATAAAAATTCTAGAAGAAAATGTAGGAAAAACTCTTCTAGACATTGGCCTAGGCAAAGAAATTTATGAGTAAGACCACAAAAGCAAACACAGCAGCAACAAAAATAAATAAATGGGACTTAATTAAACTCTAATGTTTCTGCACAGCAAAGGAAATAAACAACAGAGTAAATAGACAACTGACAGAATGGGAGAAAATGTTCACAAACTATATATTTGACAAAGGACTAATATCCAGAATCAACAGAGAACTCAAATAAATCAGCTAGAAAGAAACCCAAATAACCCCATCAAAAATTGGACAAAAGTCATGAACAGGCTCATCTCAAAAGAAGATAGACAAATGGCCACAAAACATATGGAAAAATGCTCAACATCAGTGATTATCAGGGAAACGCAAGTTTAAACTACAGTGAGATATTGCCATACTCCTGTCAGAACTGCCATTGTTAAAAAGTAAAAAAAGCAAAACAAAACCCAAACAGATGTTGGCATGGTTGTGGTGAAAAAGGAACAATTATACACTGTTGGTGGGAATGTAAACTCGTGCAAGCACTGTGGAAAACAATATAGAGATTCCTCAAAGAAATAAAAGTAGACCTATCATTTGATCCAGCAATCCCACTACTGAGTATATACCCAAAGGAAAAGAAGTCATCTTGTAAAAAAGATACCTATACCGAATGTTTATTGCAGGACAATTCACAATAGCAAAGATATAGAATCAACCTAAGTGCCCATCAACTGATGAGTAGATAAAGAAAATGTGGTGTATATACACCACAGAGTACTACTCAGCCATGAAAAGGAATGAAATAATGTCTTTGCAGCAACTTGGATGGAACTGGAGACCATTATCCTAGGTGAAGTATCTCAGGAATGGAAAAACAGATACTACATGTTCTCACGTATAAGTGGGAGCTAAACAAATGATATATATGTCATAAAGAGTGGTAATGGACATTGCAAACTAAGAAGGGAGGAGGAGGGAGGGGGTGGGGTTAAAATCTACCTATTGACTACAATGTACACTATTTTGGTGATGGGTACACTGAAAGCCCTGAGTTCAACATTATACAATTTATCCATGTAATAAAAACCACTTTTATCCCCTAAATTTTTTAATTAAAATTAAAAGATAAAAATTATGCAGGAAAAAATGTTCAAAACCCTCCAAAAATCCAAAGCCAAAACAAATAAATATAAATAAATAAAGATAGATATTATGCCACAGACATACAGAGTCACTATTTTGAAGATGGTATTTTTTTTCCTAATTGACTTACAGATTCAATGCAAACCCAATCAAAATTACATTCAGCTTTTGTATGTGTTTGTGTGTGGTGGGTATGTGTGTTGGTGGAAAGTGACAGACTGATTTTAAACTTTAAATGAACATTCAAACTACCTAAGGATATCCACAACAATCTTTGTAAAGAAGTACAAAGTTGATATATTTACACAACCTGTTTCCCTATGCACTGGGTTGTTAGGATGTGCTGCAGGATAGAACATGACATGAATGTTGCCAAAGTTAAAAAAAAAAAGGCAGACAAGTTCCACCCAGAGAAGAAACCAGTGGATGATTCAGTGTTGCTGAGAATAGACAACATGTACACCAAGTATGACTGCTACAGTGCTTATGTACAAAAAGAGGAGAGAGAGAGATTGTGCACAAGATCCAGCCCCTGGCAATGTGTTTGTTCCAGTGGCCAGAGGATCTGATCCACAGGTGACATGGGCAGTATAACTGCAGGCCTCTCCCCTCCTGTTGCATTGGAAGGACCACCACTCTTACCCCATGAGGTCTGAAATACGGAAAGCCAGAAGTGTTTCTCAGGGCCATTGGTGCAGCCACTTAAGCCCTCCTGCTTAAGCAGAACAAAGGAGTGTACATCAAGTTCAGGAAAGGAAAAGATATTCCTGCATAAAGTGAAGCCCAGCAAAGGCTATGAGAGTTCTTACCCTCCTGGTAAGGAAATGGTCTAGGCTAAAAGCCCATTCTTACGCAGGTAAGCAGGGTCAATAAACTGTGCAAGACTGCCTTTCCCAACATTACCCATTTTAAAGACTTGCTATAATGCTTCTGTCATCAAGACAGTATAGTACTGGCATAATATTCAAGAAGTAGATCAATGAGCACCATGAAGACCCTGAAAATAGGACAATGTTTAGATCATTTTTTTTCCAATAAAGGCAAAAAGCAATACAATGCAGGAAAGAAACATCATTTAAACAAACGATACTGGAATAATTAGATATTCATATGCAATAAAAAGAAACTTAATTCCTATCTCACACTATCCAAACAATTTTGAGATGGATTATGGACCTATGTAAAAAAAATTCCAGACCATAAAAATTTCATAGGAAAACATAGGATAATTTCTATATGACTTGATGGTACACAAAGGCTTTATTGACAACAGAAAGAAAAAGCCATAAAAGAAAAATGATAACATTAAACTTCATCAAAATTAAATATTTCTACTTTTCAAAAGTCACCATAAGAAATGAAGTAGAATGACTAAAATAAAAAAGACATGCAATGTCAAATACTAGCAAGGATGTGGAAGCACTAGAACTCTAAAACATTGATGGTACTATAGCAATTGTACAGATACTATAGAAAAAGTTCTGGCTATTTCTTTTAAAAGCTATAACCCAGTGGAATTCACACACAGTTACGCATTCAAGAGAAAAGAAAACCTAGGACCACAAAAAAGATTTGTACAATAGGTTCATAAAATATTAGTCATATAGTAATGGAAAATTGAAAATAGTTTAGGTGTCTATTCTTAGAAAAGCTTGAAAATTTCACCCCTGCTGCCAAAACTTGATAGATGGGGAATTCATCAACACCACGGGCTTCCAGATGTTTGGATTTCAAGGACAAGTAAACGATCTAAAAAAATTTGGGGAATGGAGTAAGGTTGCTAAGGTGGCCAACTTTTATTTCGCCAAACTTGGACATAACAAACATTCAAATAAAATGCCCACTGTCTGCTATCATCAGGGTTTCATAAATGAAGAAACTTGAAATACCACAAAAAAAGAAAGAAAATACTCTCTAAATTTTACTTTAAAAATCATATATATATTCTTTTACATAGATTATGTATGTGTCTATATGTAAAAATATTTTTAGATTCTCTTAAGAAGGATTAAAACGATGTTCTTTACATTGAATGGTTAGCTTAAAAAAGGTTGAAAAAACAAATGGTGGCATATTTGTATAATGGAATATTCCTTGACAAGAAGAAAAGTACAGCAAGACAGACTTCTATCTAATATAAAGAGTAACAAGAACAAATTTTAGGAAACATTATGCTGAGTGAAAGAAGACTTAAGTAATATATTACATACTGTATGATTCATTTTATATGAAGTTCTAAAACAAGTAAACTGTTCTGTTGTGAAATAAAATCATAATAGTGACTGTCTCTGGAAGAATTAAGACAGTAAATGACTGAAAAGGGGCAAAGGAAACATTCTGTGTGATATTACAACTTTCTATGTATTTATAGGTATTTGGATTATACAGGTGTTTGAAATCATCCAGTACTGAATGTACACTTAGTCTAGTGCAATTCATTTTATGCATATTTTACCTCAAAGGAAAAAGCTAAGCAAAATTATGATCTAGCTAATGGTATGCATGGTGAAGTATTTAAGGGCAAATGAACTGACACCTCAATTTACTTAGAAATAAACACAAAGAGCAAAATAGATTCATGGTTTTATAGAGGAATTGACAGGTGATAAAGCAAGTAGAGTGAACAAGATAATTCAGTTTCTTTTTAAATTTTAGGTATTTGATAGCAAAAATATCATTCTGGGGAAAAAAGGAACTTGTGAGTATTAAAAAAAAAAGGCTTGGAAATGAAGATTACCAAAGTGGGAGTATCTGTACTGGTGAAAGCATATCAGTTTCTGCGATTGTTTCATTTTAACCACCAAATAATTTAGTGTTTGTGTATAGAGCTCTGTGAGCATTAATGGAGCCAAAGCATTTTAATGACAGAATTTAATTGTGGAGAACTGCATTACCGTCTTGGATGAGCCAAATTGTTCCAATGCACAGGTACTGCAAATAAATTGCACCAGTTGTAAACAAATTTCTCACTGTAAGTAATGCTTCTCCTTTCATCATCAAAGCTATTAAGGGGACAGTCAAAACTTTTGGAGAATATTAGTACTTTCAAACTATTACAAATTTTTACTGGATGTGAATTAAATGAACAAATATATCAGAGCCACTTTGTGAGCAACTGAACAAATTTTTTAAAATAACAAAAGAGAGTAGAGAATATATAAATGAAGTATTCAGGTACATTTTTTAGAAGCATGAAGTACCAAAGCTAATTCAGATAACCACTACTAGTGCATTCAAAATAATGATAAAATAAAAAGAAAGAAGAGGTAATAAAATAAAAACAAATCTTGTCACCATAACAATTGAGCCAGACAAGTTCACATATAATATTTAATTATAATGTTGAAAAAATAAAATAAGTATAATAAATCAAAAGTTTGAAGCCCTTATAATTCACTTTTTCAAAACTTCAGTGGTATGCTTCTAAATAAAAAAGAAAAACAACACAGAAAGTCTCTTGACTCTGTTGAACTATCTTAGAAAGAGTTGATGCTACAATAGTGTTTAATAAGGGAGGCACTAGCAAACTTATCCAAATGTAGGATAGCACAATTGAATTTCTCTATAAAATTATGTGCCCAAAGTGTTTAGCAGGGCAATATTTACAATACAACACACACAAAAAGTAAAGTAGCATTTACTAAAATTTGAGTTTATTCCCCTCATTCTTCCCTACCTAAAACTACATATTCACTTTAAAATGTATTAAATTAAATATAAGACTTTTTATAGTAACTAATTTTTATTTTTTAAAATTTTATTATTTTTTATTTCAAAATATTAAGGGGGTACAAATATTTTAGGTTACATGGATTGCTTTTGTAATGCTTAAGTCCTGGTTATAGGTGTGTCCATCTCCCAAATAGTGTTCATTTTACCCATTAGGTAGGTTTTTGCCCCTCTCCTCCTTCCCCCTCCCCCCTGGTTGATTTCCACTAAGTTTTACTTCCCTTTGTGCACATGTGTGCTCATCGGTTAGTTCCAATTTAATAGTGAAAACTCTTAAAGTTTATAAATAGAAAAATAAAATGACTAGAGCAATTAATCAAAGCTATTCACATCTAAATTGAGGAAAAAAGGGAGGTATTAGGAAAAAAACAACCTCTCAGACTAAAACATAGAGCAAGAGATCCATATGTAGAGAGGAGAGCAATTTCATAGGCACCTCTGAGAAAGTCCCAAATCAGAGATGTCAAATACAAAGAGGTATGTCATTAAAAGAGTACATTCAGAGTAGCTAAATCAGCTGGATCAATCCTATTTCTCTGGTTTTGGTGTTAAGCACCATAAAGAAAAGCTTAGTGTAGCTTCAGTTTTCCAAAGAAAAGAGAGTAGAAGACTCCTGTGTTTACCTCAAGGTTAAATCTGCAATACAACTTTCTGTGACTGGTGTTCTTGCAAACTAGAATCTTAGAGCAGATTCTGGAATCAGAGAGGCAAAAATGTCTCTAAGACAAGTAATCTGAAGACCAGAAAATATAATAATGCATTGTAAATAAAAAATTTTGTTCTTCTAGGTTATGGGAATTAATTGGAAAATTTGATATAGGTTTTAGAAACTGATATGATTGTTTTAAAATCAACCCAATTTTTCTTTTCAGTGAGCCAACCTAGCTGTTTTATTCATTTTAAATGTACACATAATTCTTTAGTTTGAAAAGTTCAGATCTTCATCTATAAAGGAGATTCAGATAGAGCAATTAGGCTACCATAAGAGAGATACAACAGAACTTCTCTTCTACACTGGGCAGGATATGGATCCATTTGGCACTATTCTAAGAACAAAGGGAAGAATAAACTTTTGTGTGGTATTCAATTTATAATGTTTTTCTCTTAAAGATTGTCTAAAAGGTAAATACCAGTTTACATTTTGTCCTCCACTTTATTGGTGCAACCACTTAACTACTACATGTAGGCATTTGGACAGCTGTTATTTGGCTTTGAACTTACCATTTATATTTGGATAAACTAAGTTTTATATTTTTCAACTGTAATTGTAATTAATAATCAATTAAGCAAAATTGTGGAGAATTCAATCTAATCCAGCAATAATTAAAATCAGTCTTTGTCAGACATTTTATAAGATGCTGAGGATATCAGGCTGACTACAGCAAAATATGGTTGCTACATTTTTGGGGGTTAACTGCCTAGGTAACTAAATAGTTAACTGAGTGGTGGGTAAATATTTATACTATTGATATAGGTAATTCTATAGGAGGAAGAATGAATTTTGAAAGCAGCAAGAGAAAGATGTTTTTATTTATTTATTTATTTATTTTTAATTTACAATACAGACTTCTAAATGAAAGCAGAGGATTTTGCTGGAATATACACTTTAGAGGCTAGAAAATAGAGTTTTGATAATGAGCATGTTGATATTGTCTACGGAACACCTTTAGGAATAAGCATCCATTATTTACTGAATGCAGTGGTTGTTAATGTCTTCCACTCAAATATTTCAAGATAACTGATTTATCAAAGATATCATTCAAATTCACTTTTGGCAATATCTACTAGAAAATATATAAAATTTTAAAGGGAAAACTGCCTTTTATAAAGTCCAACAAAATGAAATATTTTTGTTAATCATTGATTATTCCTACATAAAAAGGCAGCTTAATATATTAAACATAGAATGTGTGCTCTTTTTAGCTTTGTATTTCATTATGAAATATTTTATAATTTTAATTTTATCCATTTATCTGGGTGTATTTACAGATAAAATTGACATAATTGCTTTAAAAAGTAAAAATAATGTCCAAATTTTTAAAAGGGGATATTTCATAGATATCAAAAGTTTCAACATAAGACCTGATATGTTTGTGCTTTTAATCATTTTTCAGTTAACTTTAAATATTTTGTTGTCATCGGTTACTGAGATTTCCCTTTCTTTAGAGTGCAACCCACAAGTTAGGCAGAACCTCAGTGAAGTATTGAATACAACCATTATTAGGGCTGTTGCTATGGAGCTGAATTGTATCTCCCAAAATTCATATCTTGAATCCCTACTGCCCAATATGATAATATTTAGAGATGGGGCCTTTGGTAGGAAATTAGGTTTAGATGCGGTCACAAGGGTGGGAACTCATAACAAGAAGCACTAGAGATCTCGTTTTTGCACCCTCTTTCTCTCTTTCTGGATTTGAGGACACAGACAGAAGGATTCTTCTCCAAGCAGAAAAAGAGTCCTCACCAGAACTTAACCATGCTGGTACCCTTTTCTTGGAATTGCCACTTTCCAGAACTGTGAAAAATAGATTTCTGTTGTTTAAGCTACCCAGTCTGTGGTATTTTGCAATAGCAGCCCATGCTATCTAAGACAAATTTTAGCACTGAGAAGTGGAGTTGTTGTTACAAATACCTAAAAATGTGGAAGTGGCTTTGCAATTGGGTAATGGGTAGAAGCTAGAGGAGTTTTGAGATGTATGCTAGTAATGGGGATGTCGGGGCAAATTTGGTGATGGTCCAGAAAGAAAAGAGGAGAGATGGAGAGAAGTCTTCCATCTTCTGAAAGAATACCTAAGTAATTATGAACAGAATGTTGGTAGAAATATGGACATTAAAGGGCATTCTGGTGGTGTCATGCTATTCTCCTTACAAAAGGAAAGACAATCTGTTGTAAATTGTCAAAGACCATGGCTGAATTGTGTCCATGTTCTAGTATTTTGTGGAAGATAGAACTTGTGAGAAATGAAATTGGATTTTTAGCAGAGGATATTTTTAAGCAATGTGTTGAAGGAGCACAAAAGAAGGAACTTCAGTTTCTCCTGACTGCTTATAGTAAAATGTGAGAAGAAAGAAACTAATGGAAAAAGGAATTGTTAAGCAAAAAAGTAGCCAGAACTTAGTAGATTTGGAAAATTCTCAGCCTGTCCATATTGCAAAAAATTAGAAAGAGTGTTTGGAAGAGAACATCAAGGGTGTGCTGGACTATCACTTGATAAAGAGATTATGGAATTATATGAGCAGGAATACTGCCAGTTTGAGCTGAAGGGGAGGGCTTTGGCATGAAATGAAGGAAGGCTGCTGGAGTTAGATCCTCCAGGACAGGACTGTATTGCTATTCTGCTACAAGTATATGCTATTCTTCAAGAGAATGGAAGAATGACTTCAAAGGCAAGTCAGAGATCAGTGGGACTGCCTCCTTGGTTTCAAAAAGGGCAGGTCAAATATCAGGCCACCCAGATCCTTAGGGCTGTGACCCATGGCCAGCAGAGCCATGAGGCAGAACTGCTGCCCCAGTTGTTCTGTCAGGCAGAGTATCAAACCGGAGAGGATTATTCTCAAATATTAATATCTTATGGTATTAGCCTTGTTAGGTTTTGAACAGTCTTGGGATCCATTATCCCTTTCTTTCTTCAGATTTTTGCCTTTGGAATCGTATGTCTATCCTATGCCTGTCTCACCCCTGTATTTTGGAACCACATAAGTTATCTAGTTTCACAGTTTCACAGCTGGAGGGAAATTTTGCTTCAAGGTGAATTGAACTTGGAGTCTCACCTATATCTGATTTAGAGGATGCTTAGATGAGGCTTCAGAGTTGATGCTGGAATGAATTAAGACTCTTGGGGCTGTTGAGATGGAATGAATATATAATTAACCCTCTGTATCTGTGGGTTCTGCATCCAGGGATTCAGCCAATTGCAGATCAAAAATATTAGAAAAAAAATTACATCTATAATGAACATGTAAAGACTTTTTTTCTTGTCATTATTCCCTAAACAATGCATTATAACAACTATTTGTATAGCTTTTCATAGTATTAGATATTATAAGTAATCTAGAGATGATTTAAAGAATATGAAAGGATGTGCATTGTCATATGCAAATACTACATTTTTTATCAGGGAATAGTGTACCCCGGAATTTGGATATCTGTAAGAGGTCCTAGAACCAATCCTCCTGGGATATTAAGAAACAACTATATTTTGCTTGTGAGAAGAACATGAATTTGGTGGACCAGGGACAAAAGCTATGGACTGAATTTTGTACCCCTCCTCAATTCATATGTTAAAGCTCTAATCTTCAGTGTGTTGTTATTTGGAGGTGAGCTCTGTGGGTGTTAATTAGGTTTAGATGAGGTCATGAGAGTGAAGCTCCCATGAAGGGACTGGCGCCCTTGTAAGGCGATTAGGAGACCAAAGCTCTTTCTCCACAATATGAGGAAACAGAAAGAAGGCAGTGGCATGCAAACCAGGAAGAGGGCTCTTACCAGATATCAAATCTGCTGGTGCCTTGTTCTTGGTCTTTAAAGCCTCCACAATCACATGAGCCAGTTTCTTATAATAAATCATATGTATATATTGCTATGGTTTAGATGTGGTTTGCCCCCCCAAAACTCATGTTAAAATTTGATCCCCAATATGGCAGTGTTGGGAGGTGGGGCCTAGCAGCAGGTGTTTGGATCATTGGGCCAGATCTCTTAGGAATAAATTAATGCTCTCCCTTAAGGAAATGAGTTCTCACTCTCCAGAGAATGGATTAGTTCCCACGAGAGTGGGTTGTTAAAAGAGTCTGGCTTTCTTGGTTTCTCTCTCTTGCTGCTTCTCTCTCTTGCCATGTAATCTTTTTGCACATGCATGTTCCCCTTCTGCTTTCTGCCATGATTGGAAGCAGCATGAGGGAGGCCCTCACCAGATGCAGCTGCCCAATCTTAAACCTCCCAGCCACCAGAATTGTGAGCCAATAAACCTTTCTTCCCTATAAATTACCCAGCCTCAGGAATTTGGTTCCAGTAACAGTAAAGACGAAAACTATCTATCTATCTATCCACCCATCCACTATTTTTTTCCTCCGGGGAATGCTGACTAACACAAATTTTGGTGCTGTGAGTCAGCAGCTAATAAGTAGTAGAGTAGGCTCTAGAAAACAGTTCTCTTTGACCTCCATGAAATACCATCTCCTGCTCATTGCTTTTTTATTTTAATTTTTGGCCTACTCATCTCTCCGAATACTTATGAATACATACTACAAAATTTTGCAAATACAAGAAAGATTTCATAGATCATCTTTTTAAAATTAAGCTACTCAGAAACTTGTGGTAAAGTGCAACTTTGTATATTAAGAGTTTTACTCCCTTATATTTATATTTAATTTTTAATTAAATTTCTTAATTTATCTGGCCCTCTACATTCCATAAGCTTGATTTTAACAAAGTACAATACTGTATTAATGCACTTCAAAATTTGTCCTTCAGAATGTAAGACCTAGTCCAACAAATACTACTGTTATATGATAAAATATTTTAAGTGTAGGAGGTGGATTATGGCCTCCTAAGAATCTATAAAGGTTTCCTTCTTGTTTATTATTTTCTTAGTTGTTTGGAGGGGTTCTTATCTTTACACTTCTGTAGTCGCTACAAGGTTGCATTATTTGGTAGGGCTTCCAAAACAAAATACCATGGACTAGCAAGCTTACGCAACAGAAATTTATTTTTTTAGCACCTAGAAATCTGAGATCAAGATGTTGACAAGTTTGGCTTTTCCTGGGAACTCTCCCTTTGGCTTAAGGATAGCTACTTTCTGGCTATGTCCTCATGTGGTCTTTTCTCTGTGCATATATATATATTCCTGCTGTATCTTGGTTGTACTAATTTTCTCTTTTTATAAGGACACCAGTCGGATTGGATTAGAGCCCACCTTAATGTCCTCATTTAACCTTAATCCCCTCTTTATAGTACCTATCTCCAAATATAGTCACATTTTGAGGTATTGAGGATTTGGGCTCCAAGACGTATACAATAGATAGAAAGAATATTTTATTATCTTGGTTGATACTGTATTTAATCAACAAATAAAATGTTATATCTCACTTCTGTAAGATAGCCTGTTAACTGAATCACAAAAGATAGTTAAATAAATAAGGTCAAACTGTGTTTGAATTAACATTTATCGTCAGTCTCTCTGGACCCACTTTTCATTCTGTTTCTGTCAGTGAAAACATCACACATTAAAAATTATCATAACATTTTAAAAATATATTTAAAGTAGTGAGGAAAGTAGAGTGAATATCTTTATTTTCCCAATTATCAAGATTTTGCTACATGCGCTTTACATACATCCCTTTGACTTTTTTTTTGTCAAAGCATTTAAAGCAATTTCCATATGTCATTTTACCACTTAATCTCTAAAAGAGCAATATATTCTTACATAATAATAAAGCCAGTATTATTTCAAACAAAATTATCAAGTGTTTCCTTTATGTGAATTAATACCTAGTCAAAATAATTATATTTCTCTGATGCCATAGAAATTATGCCATTTGTTGATGTGAATCAGGATCCATAAAGGGCCACATATTGCATTTGTATTAGACTGTGTCTCTTCAGTTTCTTATATTATCCCTCTCTCCCTACTTCTGTTGTTGTTTTTGTTAATACTACTGACTTATTGAAGAAAATAAGTTAGTTGTCTAGTTGAACTTACCATATCCTGATGTGTCTGTTTATTTTTTGAGGTGTGTTTAAATTTCTCCTACAGCACCTGTTTTCCCATGTAAATTGAAGTTAACGCTAGAGGTTTGATTGGATTCAGGCCAAGTCTTTTAGCGAGAATACTTCATAGATGGTCCTGTGTGCTTCATATTGAATTACATCAGAAAGCACAAAAATCTAGTTGTCTCACTTTTAGAGATGCTAGCATTTACTGGTGGATTCAGGTGGTAATAGCTTCATATTTTCACTTGTAAAGTATTCCAGTTGTCTTTCACGTCACTGATAATCAATGCATCACTTAATTATTAACACTTTTTCTTCACTATATTAGGAAAACATAATTAATTAATTAAAACAAATGTTGAGAAAAATAATTCAATGTTTTTTCAAATTCATTTTATAAATTGTATTTATTTATCATGTACAACATGATATTTTGAAGTATATATACATTGTGGAATGGTTAAATCTAGCTAATTAACAAGTGGATTACCTCACATAGTTATCATTTTTGTGGTGAGAACACTTACCATCCATTCTTAAGCATTTTTCAAGAATACAATATAATATTATTAACTATAGTCACCATGCTGCACAATGATATCTTGAATTTATTCCTCCTATCTAACTGTAAATATTTTTAACATCATACCTATGCACAGCATGAGTTGATAATTAACTTCAAATGCAAACTTTACATAAAAAATTAAATTATAAGTATTTATTTAAAAAGATTTACATGTTGTATTCGATTATTAACTATTTATTTTATAGTTTATTCCCCCCCCTTCTCTTACAACACACACACACAACTTGTCTTTAATGCTTCTGTAAAAAATAACACCATCCAAAATACAATCAATCTACAGAAAGGAAAAAATACTGAACACAATATAATTTTTAATTGGAGAATGTCGCCATGATTTTTAGAGGGAGAAAGTATCCAAAGGAAAGATGAAGGAGACAATGAGATCTTTATGGAGTAGACAAAGTTCAAATAAAGTGTGTGATTTGACTAGACAGGCTGTGTTATGATACAGTAAACCAAAATACTTCATAATAAGTAAAACAAGATAAAATTGTTTTTAGCATATAACTTAATTGAAACTCAGTAATAATATATATTTTTCTAATACTTGCTTTGTATCTTATTTTGAAATAGTTCTAGTATTTTTTTCTTTGGTACGTCTGTCTTAAATTTGTAATATATCTAATGTAATAATAAAAAAAGAAATATTTCTTAAATATTAATTTTAAACTCAAGTTAGTTTCTAAAATTCTAGTTTGTTATGAAATCTTTCTCATTTAATCTAATGAGCAAAAAATGATTACTGGGAGCATTAGAATCACAAGATAGTGAAATATAACTAATGTGTGTCATAATTAGACTTGGTTTTTGCATACTGAATATCTGTGTTTAGTTTTATTTTACATTATGACATACATGTCCACACTAAAAAGAAACCCAAAAGAGAATATATGTATAGCTTTGGAAAAAAAAAACAAATATGCAAACTTCCAAAAATGACCTTAGATATTGGTAAAAAGAAATACAATAACAGCAATAGGTTATGACACTATTCTCACCTCCTTGTAATGAGTCATTAATTAAACATGCTGTATAAATTTTTGTTGCCTAAGGGGGAAATATGCGAGAACTCTCAAATTATCATGACGAGTAACCTGTTGGTTTCCTGAATTTTATGAAACCCATTTCCTACTTTTATATTCACAGGAATCGTTGCTCCCTCACTGTCACTATTAGTATTTTTGCATAAGGGTGTTAGTTTTGGGGGGAAAAAGAGAAAAAAGAAAGTAGCTTCTGCAAAGACTTTCCTATCACATAATTGGATCTGTCACTGGAAAATTTAATCTCCCCATTTTCCAATATTTGGACAAATTATTGTTATCCTTATCATCGTCATCTTCTTCCTCCTTACCATCTTTTTCTTCATCATCATTATCATTATAATCTTAATAAAATATGCCATTGTATATTTCAAGTAAAAATCACATAACCAAAAGTGAAACAAAAATAAAAACAACTTATACATAGGATGTCAAAATCCTAACTGCTCAACTAAATTAAAATTGAAATTGAATCTGGTTTAAATTTCTTTAAATCCCAGTGCATTGAGAGGCTAAGGAAAGAGGATCACTTGAGGCTAGGAGTTAGAGAAGAGCCTGGGCAACATAGTGAGACCCCATTTCTAAAAAAAAAAAAAATAGTTAGCCAGGCATGGTGGCAGGTGCCTGTAGTCCCAGCTACTTGGGAGGCTGAGGTGGGAGGATCACTTGAGCTCAGAAGTTTGAGATTACAGCGAGCTATTACTGGGCCACTGCACTCCAGCCTGAGTGACAGAGCAAAACCCTGTCTCTAAAAAAAAAGAAAAAAAGTTCCACGGCCCAGTTAAAAAATAATTATTTTAAAAAATAAAATGAAATATGATTAATTTAGCTATTTCCTCAAAGTTGGAAATAGTTCAATTTTTTGACTATTATTAGTAATGCTAAGATAAACTGTTTTTTTCATAAATCTTTGGTTAAAGCACTGAATATTACTTTGGAATGATTTCTTGAAAGGAATTTCTGGATCTTGACTATATTGTCACCTTTTCTCCACAGTGTGGAACTTGATTTGTCCTTCTGTGTTCTATATTATTACAGAAAGAATTTGTCTTTTTACACCCTCTCTAACTGTAAGTGACGTCATTTTTTATTACAACATTTTGACAGGTATGAAGGAAAAATATATGGACTCTACATTCCTGGAAGAAAAATTCACAAAAAGAGAATAGGCACAGATTAAAAGACGATAGGATTAGTTATCAGGAAGATGAGTAATATAAAGAAGATGCAGTAGAATTGTCTCCCAGAAATGCTCCTGTCCTAATGCCTGAAATCTACAAGGATGCTAAATTATATGGTAAAGGGGATTGAGGTTGCAGGTGGAATCAAGGTTACTAAGCAGATGACTTTAAAATAGGAAGAATTCCCTGTATTACCCGGGTAAGCCCAATGTAATCCCAAAGGTCCTTATATGTGAAAGAGGGAGGTAGAAGAGGCAGAGGCAGAATGAAGTGGGATGAGAAAGATTTGACCTGCTGTCTGTAACTACCCTTGAAAATGGAGGAATGAGGCCATGAGCCATAGAATATGGGTGGCTTCTAGAAGCTGGAAAGGGAAGGGAAATAGAGTTTCCCTTTGAACCTCCAGAAAGAGACTCTGTCCTGCTGACACCTTCTTTTTGGCAAGTGAGACCCATTTCAGCCTCTGGAACTATAGAACTATAAGATAATAAATTTGCGTTGCTTTAACACACTGAGATTGTAGTGACTTGTTACAGCAGCCACAGGAGACTATTACAAAAGCTACAAGAAAAGCAAACATGCTATGGTAGTATTAAAATTTATATTGTAGCCCAATATCCATGCAAATCCCCTTCATAGTGTTCTCTTGTGATCCTTTTGATTTCTGTGGCATCAATGGTAATGTTGCCTCTTTCATTTTTGATGTCGTTTATTTGAGTCTTTTCTTTTTCTTAAGGTAGCTAATGTTTCACCAATTTTATCTTTAAAGAAAAAAAACTCAGTTTTGTTGATTTGTTTTCTATTTTTAAAAATTTTCTCTTTCATTTATGTCTATTCTAATATTCATTACTTCCTTCCTTCTGCTGCCTTTGGTCTGTCTTTGTTTTTCTTAGACCACTTTCTAAAGTCAGGTGTTTTGGAGATCTTCTCTTCTTCTTTTTCTTTTTTTTTTGTGACAGGGTCTCACTCTGTTGCCCAGGCTAGAGTGCAGTGGCATCATTATAGCTCACTGCAACCTCACACTCCTGGGCTCAAGCGATCCTCCTGCCTCAGCCTCCAGAGTAGCTGGGACTATAGGTGCCACCACACTTGGCTAATTTTTCTATTTTTTGTAGAGACAGGGTCTTGCTCTTGCTCAGGCGGTTCTCGAATTCCTGGCCTCATGCAGTCCTCCCACCTTGGCCTCCCAAAGTGCTATGATTAAGGTGTGAGCCACCGTACCTGGCCTTACTTCTTTTTTTAACGTAGGTGTTTATTGCTATGAATGTCCCTCTTAGTACTACTTTTGCTGAATTCTGTAAGTTTTAGTATACTGGCTTTTCATTTTCATTTGACTTGAGGTACTTTCTGATTTCCTTTTGTATTTCTTCTTTGATTCAGTGGATGTTAAAGTGTGTATTGTTTAATTTTCATATATTTATAAATTTTCCAATTTTAATTCAGCTATTGATTACTAGTTTCCTTTCATTATAGTCAGAAAAGAAACTTGATATATTTTCAACATTGTTAAATTTGTTAGGATGTTTATATAAATTTTGATATATTCTGGAAATATTACAGGTTTGCTTGATAAAAATGTGTATTCTGCTGCTGCTTGGTAAAATGCTTTGTATATTTCTGTTAGGTGTTGTTCAAAGCCTCTGTTTCTATATTGATCTTCTGTCTAGTGTTCTATACATTATTGATAGTAGGGTATTGAAGTCTCTCACTATTATTGTTTGTTGTCTATTTCACCCTTCAGTTCTGTCAGTGTTTGCTTTACATAATGATGTGCTCTGTGTTGGATGTGTATATATTTATAATTGCTATATCTTCCTAGTGAATTGACAGTTATCATTATATAATGTTCTTCTTTGGCTCTGTGACAGTTTTTGACTTGAAGTCTATTTTGTATAAGTACAGCTACCCTTGCTGTCTTTTGTCTACCATTTCCATGGAATATTTTTTTTCTATCCCTTCATTTTCAACCTAAGTATGTTCATAAATTTGAATTGAGTTTCTTATAGATAACACATAGTTGGGTCTTGTATTATTTATTTATTTTTCCTATTCAATCACTCTGTCTTCTTTTGATTGAAAAATCTAATCCATTTACATTTAAAGTAATTATTTGATAAGGATGGATTAACTATTGTCACTTTGTTAGTTTTCTCCTCTTAGTTTTGTAATTCTTTTCCTTTCTTGCTGTCTTCCTCTGTATTTTGTCATTTTTTTGAGTAGATACACATTAATTGCCTTTTTTTTTTCTTTTGTTTAACAGCTATAGGTATTTTCTTTATGGTTAGTATGGGGCTTATATAAAATATTTTATAAGTATAATAGTCTATTTTAAGCTGATAACTTAGTTCAATAGCACACAGAAACTCTACAGTAAACTACACAGTCACACAGAAGCTCTATACTCCATCTCACACTTTATTTTACTGCTGCCACAACTTACATATATTCATATTGTAAATATTTTAACATATTTTAGTATAGTTATTGCTAATAGTTTGTCTTTTGACTTTTATACAAGAATTAAAAGTCAAGATTACTAAGTAATCATTTCACTGTGTATATGTATATCAAAACATCATGTTATATATCCTGAATGTATACAATAAAATATTTTTAATAAAAAATGTCATTTATACACCATTATTGCAGCAATATAGCATCTGTATTTATTTATGTATTTACCTTTACCATCAAGTTTCATACCTTCTTATGCTATGATGCTGCTGTTAGCATCCTATCATTTCAACTTGAAGAATACTTTTTAGCATTTCTCGTAAGGCGGGTCTATTGGTGATGAACTCCCTCAGCTTTTGTTTGTCTGAAATAGTCTTTATCTCTCCTTTACTATTGAAAGCCAGGTATGGCGTAGTCTGCTGCTGAAGTGCTTTATTAAATTTTTAGTTGTTATGTGTTCCTCAGTTCTATGATTTCTGTTTTGGAACTTTAAAAAAATATTTTCTGTCTCTTTGTTGAAATTCTTTTTTTTTCTTTTATTTCAGAATATTATGGGGGTACAACACATTGGTTATATATATTGCCCACGCACTGCACATGTCAGAGCTACAATCGTGGTCATCCCCCAAACTGTGCACACCATACCCATTCAGTGAGATTTTTCCCATCCCCTCCATCCCTGCTCCTGCCTGCCTTCTCCCTGATGAATATTATTGCCATGTGTGACATAAGTATTGATCAGTTAGTACAAATTTGATGGTGAGTACCAGTGGTGCTCACTTTTCCATTCTTGTGATACTTTGCTTCAAAGAATGGGCTCTAGCTCCATCCAGGATAATAGCAGATGTGTTAATTCACCATTGTTTTTTATTGCTGAGTAATACTCCATGGTATACATAAACCACATTTCATTAATCCACTCGTGTATTGATGGGAACATGCGTTGTTTCTACATCTTTGCAATTGTGAATTTTGCTGCTGTAAACATTCACGTGCGATGTCTTTATTATAGAATGTCTTTCTTTCCTTTGGGTAAATATCCAGTAGTGGGATTGCTGGATCAAATGGTAATTCTACTTTTAATTCTTTGAGGTATGTCCATGTTACTTTCCATAGAGATTGTAGTAATTTGCCCCACCAGCAGTGTGAGTGTTCCTATCTGTCCACATCTCCGCCAACATTTGTTGTTTTGGGACTTTTTGATATAAGCCAATCTCACTGGAGTTAAGTGATACCTCATTGTGGTTTTGATTTGCATTTCCCTGATGATTAGAGAAGTTGAGCAATTTTTTATATGTTTGCTGGCCATTATTTTGTCTTCTTTTGCAAAGTTTCTGTTCATGTCCTTTGCCCATTTTTTGATGGGGTTGTTTGATTTTTTTCTTGTTGATTTTCATAAGTTCTATATAGATTCTGGTTATCAGCCATTTATCAGATGTGTAGCATGCAAATATTTTCTCCCATTCTGTAGGTTGTCTGTTCACTCTAGCGGTAGTTTCCTTGGCTGTGCAGAAGCTTTTTAATTTGATCAGGTCCCATTTATTTATTTGTGTTGCTGCTGTGATTGCTTTTGGGGTCTTCTTCATAAATTCTTTGCTAGACCAATGTCCATAAGAGTTTTTCCTATGTTTTCTTCTAGAATTCTTATGGTTTCACATCTTAGGTTTAAGTCTGTTATCCATCGTGAGTTGATATTTGTGAGAGGTGAGAGGTATGGATCTAGTTTCAGTCTTCTTCATGTATCCATCCAGTTTTCCCAGCACCATTTATTGAATAGGGAATTTTTTCCCCAGTGTATATTTTTGTGAATTTGTCAAAGATCAGATGACAGTATGAGGATGGTTTTATATTTGGGTCCTCAGTCCTGTTCCATTTGTCTATGTCTCTGTTCTTGTGCCAGTGCCATGCTGTTTTGGTTACTATAGCCTTGTAGTATAGTTTGAAGTCTCGTAGATTGATGCCTCCTAATTTGTTCTTTTTGCTGAAGATTGCTTTGGCTAGGTGGGGTCTTCTCTGGTTCCACATGAAGCATATAATTATTTTTTCTAGTTCTGCAAAAAATGATGTTGGTATTTGGATAGGGACTGCATTGATTCTGTAAATAACTTTAGGTAGCAAAGACATTTTAACATTGTTGATTCTACCTATCCAAGAGCATGGTAGGGTTTTCCATCTGTTTACATCCTCTGCAATTTCTTTTCTCAGTGTTTTGTAATTCTGTCCACATAGGTCTTTGAACTCCTTAGTTAGATATGTTCCTAAATATTTAATTTTCTTTGGTGCTATTGTGAAAGTTATTGCATCTTTAATTTGTTTCTCGGCTCAACTGTTATTGGCATACATGAAAGCTATTGATTTGTGTGCATCAATTTTGTATCCTGAGAATTTGCTGAATTCATTTATCAATTCCAGTAATCTCTTGGTTGAATCTTTGGGGTTTTCTAGATATAATATCATATCGTCCATAAAGAGTGAAAGTTTGACCTCTTTTGCCCCCTTGTGGACACCCCTGATTCCTCTCTCTCACCTGATTGCTCTGGCACTATGTTGAATAGAAGTGGAGATACTGGGCAACCTTGTCTGTTTCCAGAGTTAAGGGGGAATGCTTTCAATTTTTTCCCATTCAGTATGATATTGGCTGTGGGTTTATCATATGTCTTTAATAATTTTGAGGTATGAGGCATCTATGCCTATATTGTTAAGAGTTCTTTTCATAAAGTGGTGCTGGATTTTGTCAAAAGCCTTTTCTGCATCTATTGAAAGGATCATATAATCTTTGTTCTTGCTTT
Organism: Daubentonia madagascariensis; assembly: GCA_023783475.1. Classification (NCBI taxonomy): domain Eukaryota; kingdom Metazoa; phylum Chordata; class Mammalia; order Primates; family Daubentoniidae; genus Daubentonia; species Daubentonia madagascariensis. The sequence continues at coordinate 67,232,602 of JAKFHU010001209.1, forward strand.
TATTTATGTGGTGAATTACATTTATAGATTTGCATATTTTGAACCATCCCTGCATCTCGGGGATAAAGCCCACCCAACCATGATGAATTATTTTTTTGATGTATATTTGAATTCGGTTTACTAGGATTTTATTGAGAATTTTTGCCTCTATATTCATAAGGGATATTGGTCTATAGTTTTCTTTTCTTGTGTCCTTTCTTTGCTGAAATTCTAACTTTGTTCATGCATTGTTCTCTTGACCTCAGTAAGCATTGTTATGACAGATTATTTTGCATTCTATGTCAGGTAAATCATGTAACTACTTTTCATTAGGGTCAGTTTCTGGACATTTATCTTGTTCCTTTGCTTGGAATATCTTTGCCTGTTTTTATTAATACATTTTCCTTAATTCTCTGTGTTGATGTTTGCACATTAGACAAAGCAGGACTTCTCTCTGTCTTCACACACTGGGTCTATATAGGAGAAGCCTTCTACCAACCAGCAAGGCCAGAGATTCTGGTTCCTCTACTAACTTATTATCTTTCCATGGAGAAGCAGACAGCTGTGATTTTGTCCACTACTCTGTGCTTACCCAAGGTGCGGAACTGTTGTGTCATCCAGTCCAACTACCATTTCTCTTCTGCCCCAGATGGCTAAACTGTACCAGACCCATCAGAGTTCTAAGGCTGGCAAGTTGGATACCAGTTCTTTGTGTAGTCCTGGAGAAGTTGAGGTGCTGGGCCCTTGGATCAAATCCTTCTTTCTCTAGATGGAAACTGAGAATTTGGATATTTTTTCTGCTTGCTCTTTGCTGAGCAGGGGGAGGATTTATGGCATCTACCAGCTCAAGCCACCATCTCCATTCTCTCCAGAAGGCTAGACTATGGCAGACCTGTCAGAGCACCAAGAATAATAAGATAGAAGCTGGTCTTGTAGAAACCCCCCTGATAAATTTTGGAGCACTGGACACAGAAATCTAGCGTTGCAAGTACTGAGTGAAGTTGAGAGCTAAGGGTTCTCTTCCTCATTGTATGGCAATGCTTCAGGGGCAGGGACTCCACTGAAAGAGTGTTCTGCATCTCCTTACCGACTTTGGTGATTCTGATTTTGCATTTTTCCAGGGTGAAGGAGCCTTTCAATTAGCTTCAGCACGTCTCACGAAGAGAATTTGTCCACAAATTGTTGTTGAATTGGTGTATTTATGGGGACATGAGAAATTAATGTGTTTATGAGGACATCTTGCTGACATCACTCTGTAGGAGATCCTTAATCCTACTTAAATTTTCTATTTTAGAAGACAGTTGCCATTTTTAATGTTTATGGTGTACATTCTGACCTGTTTTGTGGGCTGAGTTGCAGTAGAAGTTTAATTCTGAGAGCTCTTTTAATGTTATTCTGATTTGTTTTGCTTTTTGATTCTGAAGGGGTTCTCAATCCTTGCTGGTGCCACCTGGGGGTAGAGAAGACCTTAGGCCAGTCATGTCATTGAGCCACTTTCAGGCCTAGAGATGGAAGAAGCATAAATCACTGGGCTTAGGTCTTCCTACATCATTTGGTAGAAGGCTAGGACATGTCAAGCTTTGTGAATTCTATGGCTAATGCAAGTTACATTTCACTTCCCCAATTGTGGAGCAGGGTTGAGTCAGCTAACAAGGGCTTTCCTGATGTCTTGGAAAGCAGATAAGTTAGCTATAATAGTTACCTGGCTATTAAATGAGGGTTAGGTTGGTTATCCAGTGCCCACCAGGGCACTGAATGTAGACTGTGTTTTCAGTTACTCTGCATCTGCCAAGTCTTTGAAATTGCCACTGTGGATGAATCACCACACATGTGTCCTAACTCCAAAGAAGGGACAGGTGCATCTCACCAGGTCTTTGTTGAGTTTTTCCATTCTCAGTCATCTGGCCAGAAAATGAAATATTTTCTTTAGTTCTTTGTTTTTTGTTTTGGTTTTATTTTTGTCTATGCCTGTTGGAGGTTTTGGGTCAAAGATCTGTCTGTCACCCAGTTTGGGATATACATGAGAGATGAGAAAAAAACTCAGAGACTCACCTGTTGTCGTTCCTCAGGTCCAGACGTCACTAGTCAGTATTTTTCTTTTTAGCTTTCAGAGTCCTTTTGTTGTTGTCCATTGACTTGTTTCAGGGTAAGTTGCATTTATAAGTAAGGATTAGGGAAAACTGAATCTATACCACTTTGTTCCAGAACACAAATTGGTCTCAGATGTTGAATGTTCTTCTCTAAAAATGTAATCAAGTATAAACACATTTTGAGTAACATCTATACTACTCCAAAAAGCACTTGCCATCAAGTCAACCATTATTTATTATAAAAGAATTAAGCCAGACATTATATGAGACACCAGTATTTGTGAAAGACACAAATGATGTTCTTGAGTATTTTCCAGTGTTACTACTGAGTCTTACTAGTGAGCTAGTGAGAGGAGGAAGCTAGGGAGGAAAAAGAAAATTAAATCCATATTGTGCCATAGAGAGATATATTGTAAGTACTATATAAAATTTAAGATAACATGAGAGTGGTTTTGAAAGTGTCTCCTAGGTAATGTTGTCAAGTAATTTATCATCTGAAGTTAAAAAGAAATGCTATTAAAGCATATGACAATTTAATATATGTAAATTTGGACTGTCCCAGTGGTCCAAAATATATGGTCAGCTTACCTTTAATAAATTTTTGTTTAATTATTTATTGTGGGAACATTTGCAAATATTCATATATTTAGAAAACATTATGATGAATCCATTTTCCCCATCGACATTCAATATCTATCGATATATGGCCAATTTTCATTTTATGTACACTTCCTTTTCCCTCTTTCCTATCAATATTTAAGAGCAAATTTGAGGCGGTTTCTTGGGTCATTCCTTGATCAAAGTGCTAATCACTTTTATTCTATGCTTTTCTTTTTCTCCCCCTTCCCACTGCACCCTTTCATAACCGCTCATCCACGTTTCTTTTCATTTTATTCATAGGGCTGCAGCTCTGATGGTACAACTCTTCCAGAAGATATATCCTTAATGATTACCTCTGCACACTGACAAACTCAGAAGAAGGAGCCACACCACTACAACTCCAGCCCTAACTTCTCCTCTGGACCAATGTTTCCATTATTGTGGCCTCATAATGAATGTGACTAAAGCCTTATTGAACATGAAGATCTTACTCATGCTACACTGGCTTGGCATGTTTTTATCCTGTTTTGGACACACCCAGGCTGAGCACCGTCAATACCATAGCCCCCCAGAAGTGGTGATACCCTTGAAGGTAACTGGCACTGCCAGAAGCATGAAGACTCCAGGCTGGCTCTCCTATAGCTTGCACTTTGGGGGACAGAAACATATTATCCACATGAAAGTCAAGAATCTTTTGCTGTCTAAACACCTCCCAGTGTTCACCTACACAGACCAGGGTGCTCTCCTTGAGGACCAGCCTTTTGTTCAGAATGACTGCTACTATCATGGTTATGTGGATGGGAACCCAGAATCTCTGGTTGCTCTCAGTACCTGTTTTGGGGGCTTTCAGGGAATATTACAGATAAATGACATCATTTATGAAATCAAACCCAAGATGTTTTCTACAAAATTTGAACATCTGATATATAAGATGGACAGCAAGGAGACACAATTTCCAACCATGAGATCTGGATTTATGCAGAATGAAATAGCATGTCAAATGGAATTTCAAGAAATTGATAATTCCACTCTGATGCAAAGTTCTTATGAGGGCTGGTGGACCCATTTTAGGCGTGTTGAAATGGAAGTGGTGATTGATAATACTTTATACATTCGCTATGAAAGAAATGACTCAAAGTTGATGGAAGATCTATATGTTATTGTAAATGTAGTGGATTCCATTTATGAAGTAATGGGTATTAAGGTGTTCTTATTTCTTTTAGAGATCTGGACTGATAAAAACCCCATTATAGTAGATGATGTAAGGAAATCTGTGGGCCTATTTTGCAAGTGGAAATTGCAAAGTTTTCTTGCCGAGATACGCCATGATGTCGCACATCTTTTCATAAATCGGGGATTAAGAGGATTAAGTGGTTTAGGCATGGTTAGAGGTGCATGTACAGACAACCGTAATTGTGCAGTTGTTACTTTCATGAACAAAACCTTGGGCACTAGTGCAATTGCTGTGGCTCATCATCTGGGTCATAATTTGGGCATGAACCATGATCAGCCTACATGTAAATGTGCATATCCTAAATGCATAATGCATGAAGATAACCCACCAATAACTAAATTTAGCAATTGTAGTTATGCTTATTTTTGGTACTATACTGTAAGCCAGACAAAATGTATGTTTGAAAACGTACACACAAAGGACATCTTTAACCTAAAGCGCTGTGGGAACGGTGTTGTTGAAGAAGAAGAGGAATGTGACTGTGGACCTTTACAGCATTGTGTAAAAGATCCCTGTTGTATGCCAGACTGCACTCTGACTGATGGTGCTGCTTGTGCTTTTGGGCTTTGTTGCAAAAACTGCCAGTTCTTACCATCAGGGGAAGTGTGTAGAAAGGAGGTCAATATATGTGATCTTCCAGAGTGGTGCAATGGAACTTCCCATAAGTGTCCAGATGATGTGTATGTGGAAGACGGAATTCCCTGTAAGGACAGAGCTTACTGCTATGAAAAAAGATGTATCGACCGCAATGAACAGTGTAGGCAGATTTTTGGTGGAGGGGCAAAGAATGCAAATCACACTTGCTACAAACACGTGAACACCCAAGGTAACCGTGTTGGTCACTGTGGTATGAAAGGTGCCACTTATGTAAAATGTAATATCTCAGATGTCCTGTGTGGAAGAATTCAGTGTGATAATGTGGCAGAAATTCCCTATTTGAGTGATCATTCTACTGTTCATTTGTCTCACTTCAATGATGTAACGTGCTGGGGTACCGATTACCATTTTGGGATGACTATACCTGATATTGGTGAAGTGAAAGATGGCACAGAGTGTGGTCCAGAACATATCTGCATCCACAGGCAGTGTGTCCACATAGCCATCTTGGATAGTGATTGTTCACCTAAATTTTGTAACATGAGAGGCATCTGCAACAATAAACATCACTGCCATTGCAACTATTTGTGGGACCCTCCCAACTGTCAGATAAAAGGCTATGGAGGTAGTGTTGACAGTGGACCACCACCTAAGAGAAAGAGGAAAAAGAAGTTTTGTTACCTGTGTTTATTGTTGCTTATTATCTTGTGTATTTTATTATGTTGTCTTTTTTGGCTTTGTAAGAAGAAAAGGCCTGTGAAAAAACAGAAAAATATTCAGGCTATACCTGGACCTGGAAAAGAAAAGGAAAAAATTCAGAGTCAACCCAGCAGCAGGTTGCCATCCCTGAGTCACGATGAGAAACAAAAGCAACCTGGAAAGGAAAAGGAAAAAATTCTGAGTCAACCCAGCAGCAGGTTGCCATCCCATGAGAAACAAAAGCAACCTGGAAAAGAAAAGGAAAAAATTCAGAGTCAACCCAGCAGCAGGGCGCCATCCCTGAAACAAGATGAGAAACAAAAGCAATCTGTACCAATTCCAAAAACTGTATCCAAAAAAGGTATCCATTAAAAAAATTAATTCCTAGTATGTTTCTACTTACTATTAATTGTTTTAAATAATTTGAAGGTTTAGTTTTCCTAAAATTGACTTCTTTATATTTCCTGGAAAAAGGCGTGGCACATGAGTGGTGTACCAGTTTTTAAGTTGCTGCCTCTCAGCTCCCAAACTGCTTCCCCTTTTGTACTCTGCTTTATAGGAACCAGCCCTCTCCCTGTAGGGTTCTGCAATAGGGAGAATGAGTAGGACTTTAGAAACCTGGGAGATCTGTTTTCTTCCTTTATGTCAGGAACAGATTTCCTAAATAACAGATTTTACGCTGCCAGCGACACTTGGTTTTAATCTCCCCCCACTTTTTTTTGTTTTTAATTCACTCCAGACCAACCTCATTGCCAGCCTTAGAGAGACTCTGGCATAGCTGTCTGGTGTATTACCCTCAGAGTTCTGAATTCCAGTTCTTTGAGCCCTTTCCAATATCCCAAATTTCCAGCACCAGCTTAGCAACATGTACTGAGTTCTGAGTCTCAGGTCAATGTGGTCTGTTCTACAACCTTCTAGGTTCAAGTAAACACAAGCTCTTCCATTTGTTCGTCAGCTCCACTCTCTTGCAGTTAATGTTTTATATTATACTTAGTAACCAATTAGTAGCATGGGGTGTTTGCTTTAACTTACTCTGTTCATCAACAGCCATTAGCACAATTACTTGTATTTAATTCTGTCTCTCTAAAATCACTGATGTGATTTCTCTTTTTTCTGACTGGACCCTGACTGTTAACAGCACTAATTTTTGCACAATAGAGAAAAGCAGTAGTGAGGAGGTAGCATATTTTTTTTTCAATTCACTTTTGGTTTTTAGTTCTTCCTTACCACTTCCCTTCACCATCTTTGGAAAATTACTTAAATTTATAGACAGTCTAATTCAAAATAAGGTGGGATGATAACAACAATTCTCTTTCAAATTCTGGGTTCATTTGGTTATAAAATGAAATAAAGAAGGTACTTATAATTTTAGGTAGACTATAGTAAGTTTGGGAAGGTAAGTGATTTTCTGAACAAAAAAAGAAAAAACTATACAATGCCAATTTTTAAAATTTTTACTTTAAATGCATCAGAGAGCATTTAAACAAAGAGTAGAAGATTTCAAAAATGCAAAGCAAAGAAAAAAGTCTGAATTGTGAGCACTTTTTCCCCATGGAACACTGAATATAAATTAAGGATCGGGTTTGGCCAACTCAGTTATAGCAACTCTGTTGGGAAAGGAGAAATATGAAAATCCCTTAGTGCCTAGACAAGATTTATAAATTAGAAATTTAGGGTCATAAAATTCAAAATCAGTTTTCCTTATGCCACATTTGCTAATTTTAGGTCCTCTGTGAGATACTGAGGAGATAGTGTGAAGCTTTCAGAGGCAGAAATATCTATAATCCTGTTGTACTTGGGAAACAAAGACCTAGTGGAAGGGGGCGTGAGCACATGTACTGCCTCTCCTTTAATACATTTATCTGGTTTTGAATGAGCTTGAAATATAGGCTACAGAATTGATATTTGAAGGTTCGAGTATCAGAACCCAATTACCTATTGCCTTTCATAGCTTAGAAAATAGAGGCACTTGGGCTCTCAATAGAAATTCTGTAGGATATATGTCTTACTAAAATTATACTATTTTTGACCTAATTCAATCCAAATTATATTGGAGTTGTCAATCAGCCTATTATACAAACAGAAGAAAGGTGGAAACTTCTCAAGTAGAAGGTAAAGGTAATACCACCCAGAGAATCTATTATTCTGTTAAATATAATGTATATCATACAATAAAAAACAACACATAACAAGAAGCAAAATGTTATGGATGACAACAAAGAGAAACGAAAACAACAAAGATAGTAAACTAGAAGCTAGAAGCTATCTAAGAGATGATCCACAGAGTGGAAAAGATAATTAACACACACAAAAAATCCCACTATGATTAGTATTTTAGAGAAAATGGAAGAAATATGAACAAACTATGTGAAAGAAGATAGATTCATTTCACCAGAAAATTGGAATCTATAAAAAGTTACCAAATGTATATTCTAGATTTAAAAAACAAAATACTGAAGAAAATCAGTAAACTGTTTTTGAATTATAGACCTCATAGCGCAGAATACTGGATTAGTTAACTAGAAGAAGAGACAACGATAAAAATCTCATCCTGACATACATAGAGAACAAAGCACTTAAAAAATAAGATAAATGCTATGTAGAGCATATCAAAAGCCTAAAATCCCTAAAATAGAATCCAACTTGAGGAAAAGAGAATTGAGTCAAGTTATACAAAAATATACAGTTGCTGACAATTTTTTTCCAAAAGTGTGGAAAGATATCAACCCATTCAAGCAGCCCAGTGAATTCCAAGAAGGATAAACACAAAGGAAACACGCCTAGGAATATCATAGTAAGATTGAAAGAGACATGAAAACATAAGAGCACATAAAAAGAGACCGTATTTTAAAATGTATGTTACAGTGTGTGGTTGGGATCAGATGTCAGTTCTGTGTTCCCTGGATCTTGGTTCCCAGTACCAAAGAATGGTTACTGGTACAGAGTTGATGGAACAAAAGAGCAGACCAAGTGGATGCAAACAAGCAAAATGCCAAAGTTTATTAAAGCATAGTACATTCCAGAGAAGGAATGGGTCGACCCCCATGAGTGGAGGAGACCCTGAGTTTAAAGACAGAGTATGGAAAGTATAGTACACTCTTAAAGTCAGTAGAGAGAGGACTGCTCCAATGAGGAACAGTGTCACTCCAGGGTTAGGGTCTGTCCTTTATTAACCTAATAATGTATGTTAATGGGGTGGAATATTCGAAAAGTTTACCTGCAAAGTGGAACCCTCCCATTTTACTTGGGTATTTCTGGGGGTTGCCTGTATTGTAAACTGTGCATGGACTGTGGGTATAAGATTTTACTATTAATGAGGTTAGATCACTTAAGGATACTGTCACTTTATTTGTACACATGCTCCAAAGACCCTCATTTGTGGCCTTGATCATATCTGTACTTTGTGGCCTTTCTACCTCTTTCTGTTTGGTCAGTCCTTAGAGATCCCCTATTATAGACCAAACATCTGTTCAGTCCTTGGAAGCCTCCTCTCATCAATTTGTTCCTCCTAGGAGACAAAGCATCTCCTAGTGCCATCTGCTCCTCAATGGACACCCCTAGACAAAGCGTCTGTTACCCTTCCTCCTTGTCCCAACCTAACAGTAGGGCAATAAGGTTGATGGCTGGCTTTAACAAAATGAAATGCAGAAGACAATGGAATAACAACTTTACACAATAAATGTAGCTGCCAACCTAGAATTCTTTGGTTTATAAAAATAACCTTCAAGAATAAGAATAAAGAGAACAAAATTTTCTTTTGACAAAAAAATTATTGCCAATAGATAAGCACTCAAATAAATACTAACGTTACTTCTTCAGGTAGGAATAACATGATATCATTAAGAAATGTAGACATGCATGTGGGTATGAAGTACATAAACTCTATCAAGGTCAAGACACTTTTGTAAGTGATGATCCCAGCCATTTAGTTCACCTCCAAAAAACTGAGGGTCTTGGGAATTTAATCATGTCAATGAAGTCTTTTTTATATCATTAGCTGAAGAAAAATGGGTGCCCTAGAATGTCCATGATTGTAGCTCTGACATGGGCAGTGCATGGGCAATATATATAACCAAAGTGTTATACCCCCATAATATGCTGAAATAAAAGGAAAAAAAAGACATTAAATGCTTGAAGAAATGGAGTAACCTCTAATGTTTAGAAAGCTTGGGTTGGTGTGGAAGCCATGATATTGTTCATGTGTGAAGGAAACAATAAAAAGATATTTTCACATAAAAAAATTTTTTTAAGATTAGGAAACAAAAATAAGTCAGAAGAAGCCAAATCAGGACAGTAAGGTGGATACCTAATAATTTCCCATAAAAACCCTCACAAAAGTGTCCTTGTTTGATGAGAGGAATAAGCAGAAACAAAGCTGTAGTGGAGGAGGACTCTGGTAAAGCTTTCCAGAAAAAGGGTATTTATTCTGCTAAAGCTTTGACTAACTTTCTTAAAACACTATCATAATAAGTAAATGTTATCATTCTTTGGCCCTCCAGAAAGTCAGTAAGCAAAATGCCTTGCATCCCAAAAAACTGGTGCCATGACCATTGCTCCTGACACATTCACTTTTGCTTTGACTGGACCACTGGGCCACTTCCACCTCTTGGTAGTCATTGCTTTGATTGTGCTTTGTCTTCAGGATCATACTGACAAAACCATGTTTCATTTCCTGTTACAATTCTTCAAAGAAATGCTTCAGGACCTTGATCCAATTTGTTTAAAATTTCCATTGAAAGCTCTGCTCTTGTCTGCAACTGATATGGGTGCAAAGATTTTGGTGCCCATCAAGTGGAAAGTTTGCTCAGGTTTTTTAAAATTTTCTTGTGTGTATGTAGTTTTGAGAGCTCCTCTTGGAATTGATTTCTAGTATTATCTCACGGTGTTCTGAAAATATACATGGTATGATTTTGATTTTTCTGAATTTGCTGAGACTTTTGTGGCCTACATCTGTCTTGGAAAATATCCCATGCACTGATGAGAAGAATGTATCTTCTGTAGTTTTTAGGTAGACTGTTCTGTAAATGTGTGTTAGGTCCATTTGTTTTAGAATCCCATTTTAGTCCAGTGTTTCTTTCTTGATTTTCTACCTCAATGATCTGTCCAGTTCAGTCAGTGGAGTGCTGAAGTGTCCCCAATTTTTATGGTGTTGCTGTTTATTTCCTTGCTGAGATCTAGTAGAATTTGTTTTATGAATCTAGGAGCTACTGTGTTAGGTGCATATATATTTAGGATTGTTGTATCATCTTGTGCCCTTTAACATTATATAATAACCACCTTTGGTTTTTTTTTAATTTTAACAATTGTTTATTTAAAGTCTATTTTTTCTGATATAAGAATAGCAACTCCTTACTTTTGGTTTCCATTTGTGTGTATGAGACTTTGGGAGGTAAATGGGTTTACTGGAGACAGCATATATTTGAATTGTGTTTTTATACATTCAACCAATCTATATTTTTTTGGTGGAGCATTAAGATGTTTACATTCAATCTTAACAGTAATATGTGAGATGATACTGTTTTGGCCATCATGTTGATTGTTATCTAGTTTCTTTATTTTCTCCCTTGTGCTACTGTTTTATAAGAGCTGTTTTTTTTCTAACTTTCAGGTGTTTTTACACTGATGAGTATTGATTGTTCTGTTCCCTCTATAGAGCACTTTTAAGCATATCTTGTAGGGCAGGTCTAGTGGTTATAAATTCCCTTATTGTTTGCTTGTCTGGTAAAGACTTTATTTCTCCTTCATTTATGAAACTTAGTTTTGCATGATGTAAAATTCTTGGCTGGCAGATATTCTGTTTATGAAGACTGTAAATAGGAACTCAATCCCTTTTGGCTTGTAAAGTTTCTCCTGAGAAGTCTGCTGATAGTCTGGTGGGTTTGCCTTTGTCAGTTACTTGATGCTTTTGTTTCACAACTTGTAGGATTTTCTCCTTCACTTTGACTTTGACCAGACTGATGACTATGTACCTTACTGATGTCCTATTTTCCATCAATCTTCCAGGTGTTTGATGACCTACTTCTGTCTGGATGTCTAAATCTCTAGTGATTCCAGGGAAATTTTCCTCAAATAGGTTTTCCATGCTTTTCTCTTTTCTTCTCTCTCAGGGCTACCTATTATTCTTATATTTGTTCACTTGACATAGTCCCTTACTCCTCAGAGAGATAGTTCACTCTTATTGATTCTGTTTTTTACAGTTTTGACTGACTGAGTTAATTCAAAATCCTTGTCTTCAAGCTCTGAAATTCTTTCTTCTGCTTGACCTAGTCTCTTATTAAAACTTTCTACAGTATTTTATAATTTCCTAAATGACTCTTTCATTTCTAGAAGTTCTGTTATTTTTTTCCTATTTCTTAGTGAATTTTTTATCTATATCTTTAGTGAAGTTTTTATTCATGTCCTGAATTATTTTTTATTTTGGTTCTTTGTGTTGGTTGTCTACATTATCATCAATCCTATTGATTTTACTTGCCATCCATAGTCTGAATTCCATACCTAACATTTAAACAATTTCCTTTTCATTGGAGTCCATTGCTGTAGAACTATTGTGATCCCTCAGGGGTATAAAACCAGACTATTTTTTCATGTTGCCATGGTTCTTATTCTTATTCTTATTCCTTCTCATCTGAAACCTATTAGCTCAAGAAAGATAGCTTTGTGGAACACCTGTTCCCCTCCATTGAGAACTCTGTTGATCAGTGAAGAGATGGAGAGGTCACTGGATGGCTCACTTGAGTTCTACTCTGGAATACTGACCAGTCAGGAAAGGGATTTGTGCACTGAGCCTTTAATACTCCTGCTCTCCTGTGCCTCCTCATTCCTCTAGGGTTGTCACAGGTGGTTGGCACATGTGGCTTGAGTGCTCGCCCCATCCAGGTCCACTGGTTGAAGTGGGAGGGGGTCAGTGCACAGCTGTGCTAGTGTTTGCTCTACCCACGTTGGTGGCAGTGGTGTGGGAGCACAGCAGCCACTCATATGGTGTCTGAAACTACTTGGGTTGTAAGATCTCTCCATGGCCCAGTGGGGGCAATTGGGAGTTGGCAGAAACAGACCTGAATCCTAAGTAGATGCAGAGCTCTTGGTCCAGAACCTAAAAATGGTACCTGCTGTAGTGCCAAGGGGTCTCAAGCCAGCGAGATCTCACTGTACCTTCTCTCTGAAACAACTCTGCTGCAGTCTCCAGTCTGCTCTTCATGTCAATCCAGTGTCCTGCTGCAGTGGAGGGGCCCTGCTGCAGCTCTGATTGCAATGTCCACATGGGAAATATGGAGCCCCAGGTTTTCCTCCTTTGTCCCTTCCCTAAGTGCAGGTACCTAACCTGTGTACCTCTTCCTGCTGAGTGGGTCACCCCCCCTCTCCTTCACTTTGGGAGCCTCCAGTCTGTTGATTCCCAATTGCCTCTCTAAGACAGTTGAGCCAAGGTGAATATCTACTCACCACTTCCTATCCTTTCTATGAAAGCAGCATGAAGAAGCTGCTTCTAGTCCACCATCATGGCCCTTTCCCCCATGATGTTTACTTCTGATTAACCCCAGTTCCAGGAATGCCTCTAGGATTTCCAGTTTATCAATTTTTCCTTGTGCAAAAGCATGTATGTTCTATAAACCCTCCTTTTATGTCAATTAACTTAAATGCTTACTTACTGTAAATTCTGCCCTGAAGTAAGTTCCTACACATTCCCTATGAAGTACATATATCCATTCCCTATATTATATAAGCCCTGGGTGTGGGGGTAACAGTGTAGAGATCTACCTGTCTTGTGGCTGCCCAAGATCTCCACTTCCATCCCTAAGTTCCCCAATAAAACACCCTATGCTGATAAACTGGATATGTCTTCCTTTTTCATTGGTCTCTATGTTCCTTCTGCTTCTTGGGGTCACTGTGCATATACAGCCCCCCTTCATGAAACAAACTGTGAACCATGAATTTTGTATCCAGCTAAGCTAAACTTAATACATGGAGGAGAAATAGCTTTTCGTAGACAAGCAAATGCTAAAGGAATTTGTCACCACTAGACCAGCCCTACTAAAATTGCTGAAGGAGTTCTAAACATGAAAATGCAAGGTTGATATTAAGTATCATAAAAATTCACAAAACCGTAAAACTCACAGGTCTTATAAACAATTACACAATTAAGAATAAAAAGCAGCTAGGTAACAATTAACACTATGACAAGAACAGACCCTCACATATCAATATTAACTTTGAATGTAAATGTACTAAACGTCCCACTTAAAAGATTCAGATTGGCAGAATAGATAAAGAAACAGAATTCAACCATATGCTGCCTAGAAGAAACTCACGTAACTGATGAAGACTTTTATAGAGTCAAGGTAAAGGGGTGGAAAAAATATTTTATGCAAATGGAAGCCAAAAGCAAGCAGCAGTGAAACATACAACTTTTCAAGATTGAATCAGGAAGAAATAGAAATACTGGACACACCAATAATGAGTAGTGAGATTGACTCTATAATAAAAAATCTCCCTTCAGAAAAATGCCCAGGATAAAATATATTCACAGCCAAATTCTACCAAACATACAAAGAAGATTCATCACATGTGGTGCATCTATTGAAAGGACAAAAAAACCCATAAAATCATCTCAATAGATGCAGAAAAATCACTTGGTAAAATTCAGCATCCCTTCATGGTAAATGTTCTCAACAAACTAGGTATAGAAGAAACATACCTCAAAATAATAAAGGACATATATGACAGACCCATAGCTAACATCATACTGAATGGAAAAACTTGAAAGCCATTCCCCTAAGAACTTGAACCAGACAAGGATGTCCACTTTCACCACTCCTAGTGAACATGGTACTGGAAGTCCCAGCCAAAGTAATCAGGCAAGAGAAAGAAATAAAAGGCACCCAAAATGGAAAAGAGGAAGTCAAATTATCTCTGTTTGCCAATAATATGATCTTATAAGTAGAAATCCTTAATGACTCCTCTAAAACTGTGGTCCCCAAGTCCCAGTTCCCAACCCTCCTGGCCTGCCAGGAACCAGGCCACACAGCGGGAGATAAGTGGCAGGCAAGCGAGCAAAGCCCCCTTCACCCACAGCTACTCTCTATAGCTCACATCACCACTGAGCCCCATCCCCCATCAGATGAGCAGTGGCATCAGACCCTCATAGGAGGACAAACCCCACTGCAAACTGCGCATGCAAGGGATTCATGCTGCATGTTTCCCATGAGAATCCAACACCTGATGACCTGAGATGGAGCGGAGGTGGTGACACCAACCCCCATCACCCTTCCATGGAAACTGTCTTCCACAAAACCTGTCCCTGTTGTCAAAAATTTGGGGACCACTGCTCTAAAAGACTCCTAGATTTGATAAATGAGTAAAATCTCAGGTTTTAAAACTAAAGTTCAAAAATCAATAATACTTCTATGCACCAATAATGACCAATCTGAGAACCAAATCTAGAAGTCAAAACCATTTACAATAGCTGCAAAACAAACAAATGAGCAAATAAGCAAAAAAAGCCACCAAGTAATATATTTTACTGCAGAGGTAAAAGATCTTTATAAGGAAAACTACAAAACACTGATGAAAGAATTAGGAAAAGACACAAACACACAGGAAAACATCCCATGCTCATGTATTAGAAGAATCAATATTGTTAAAATGACCATACTGACCAAAGCAATCTACACATTCAATGCAATTCTTATCAAAATACTAATGTCATTTTTCACAGAATTAGAAAATTCTAAAATTCATATGGAACAAGCAAAGAGCCTGAATAGTCAAAGCAATCCTATGCAGAAAGATCAAAACTGGAGACACCACATTACTTTACTTCAAATTTTATTATTAGGCTATAGCAATGAAAACAGCATCATACTTGTATAAAAATAGGCACATGGATCCATGGAACAGAAAAGAGAACCCAAAAATAAAGCCACATACCTACAACCAACTGATCTTTGACAAATCAGACAAAAACATACACAGGGGAAATGATGCCCTAATTCAATAAATGGTGTTGGGAAAATTGGATAGTCATATGTAAAAAAATGAAACTGCATCCCTATCTTTCACCATACAAAAAAATTAACTCAAGGTGGATTAAACACACATTGTTGGTGGGACTGCAAATTAGTACAACCCCTATGGAAAATAGTATGAAGATTTCTCAAACAACTAAAAGTAGACCTACCACTCAATCCAGCAATCCCACTACTGGGTATCTACCCAAAGGAAAAGAGGTCATTTTATCAAAAAGACACCTGCACTTGAATGTTTATTGCAGCACAATTCACAATTGCAAAGATGTGGAATCAACCCAAGTGCCCATTAATTCATGAGTAAATTAACAAAATGTGGTATATATATATATATATATATATATATTATGCAGTACTACTCAGCCATGTAAAAGGATGAATTAATGCCTTCTGCAGCAATTTAGTAGGAACTGGAGACCATTATCCAAAGCGAAGTATCTCAAGAATGGGAAAACAAACGCCACATGTACTGTATAATAAATTGGAACTAACCAATGGGCACAGAATTGTATAAAGGGAAGTAAAAGTCATTGGAAATCAAGCAGGAGAGAGTAGGGAGGAAGGGAGGGGCAAAAACCCACCTAAGGAGTACAGTGAACACTATTCAGGTGATGGGCACATTATTATCCCTGACTCAAGCCATGTATCAAAACCATGTGTACCTCCTTAATATTTTGAAATAAAAAAAGAAAGCAAAGCATATTGAAAAGGTAGATAACAGTATAGTAAATTACGTACAATGATCCTACTAAAGCATAATTTATAATAGTGAAGCTACAAATAATCTAAATTTCTATCAAAAAAAGGAGCAGTTAAATCGTGGTCCATCCATTCTTTGGAATACCTTTAAGATTTTTAAAAACATAGTAAGTTAAAGTTTTATGCAATGATATGGAAAGATGTCAATGATAAATAGCTTTTGAAATAGTAAATTTAAAAAACAATTTATGTTAAGAAAATAAAAAAACAATCAATGTTGTCAAGGACATGCAGAAAAGGGAACACTTATATACCATTGGTAGGAATGTAAATTAGTACAACCTCTAGGTAAGATAGTATGGAGATTTCTCAAAGAAGTAAAAATACATCTATCATTCAATCCAGCAACTGAAGTTACTTAGGAATGGAAAATTAAATACTGCATGTTCTCACTTAGAAGTGGAAACTAAACAATGAGTTTAGCATGGACATGCAGAGTGAAATAATCAACACTGAAAACTCCAAAAAGTGGGAGGGTGGGAGGCAGATGAGGGATTAAACATTACCTATTGGGTAGAATGTACACTATTTGGGTGATGGGTATACAAAAGCCCTGACTTCACCACTGCATGCTATATGTGTGTCACAAAACTGCATTTGTACCCCCTAAATATTTTTTTTTAAAGGCTATTGCAACATTAGAGGTGAGAGTCAAAGCTAGGCCAAGGTGGTTTTTGTAGAGAAGATGAGCAGTGTTCAGATTTGGAAAATATATTGAAGGCAAAACCAACTAAATGTAGTAGGGCTTCACGTTGTGGTCAAGGAAAGATTCAGGAATGACTCCTAAGTTTTAGAGCTCAGTAACTGGGTGCTGAGTGAGTAACAGTGCCTTCATCTGTAAAGAGATGTTCTGGAGTAATAGCAGTTTGTCAGTGATGAGGGTAGGAATCAGGAATTCTGTTTCTTGCCTTTTAAAAAATTATGGTATAGTATCCATAACAAAATTTATCATTTTAGCCATTATTAGGTATACAGTTCAGTGGCATTTAATGTCTTTACATTATGTGGAACCATTATCACTATCCACTTAGAGAATTTCTTCACCATCCCAAAGTGAAACTGTTGTTGTTAAAAACAGATTTCCATTTCCCTTTCTGCAGACAATAGTATCCACCATTCTTTTTGTCTCTATGAATTTGAGTATATAAAGAAATTCATATCAGTGGATTAATACAATATTTGTCCTGTTGTGTTTAGCTTATTTCACTTAGCATAATGTATTCAATTTCACCCACGTTGCAGCATGCATCAGAATCCTATTCATTTTAAAGTCTGAATAATTTTCCATTGCATGCATAGTGCACATTCTCTTTATCCATTCTCACTTGGATGGACATTTGGGTTGTTTCCACCTTGTTAGGTTTTTAAAGTATCTATAAATATCTAAGAGAAGATGTGAAGTGGTCAGCCAAATATGATTCCAAAGATTGAGAGGTCAGGCATGAAAACATGAACTTGAGAGTCCCGGGCAGAGGACTTGATGACATCACATAGAAGGAGGATGTGGTATGTGTAAAAGAGCATCTCATTAGGAACCCTGGGGAACTCCAACATGAATAGTTAAACAGAGGAGGAGCATCTAGCAAAGGATCAGGGAAGAGCTACAAGTCAGGCAGAAGGGAAATCAACTCAGTGTTCTGCTGCTAGAAATAAAGAGTGTTTCAAGATGACAAAGCTGTAGAGTGTCTCAAACCCTGCCGAAAAGTTAAGTAGTAAAAAGACAGTGTTGTGTCCATTGTATTAGAATGACAGGAATGAACACCAATTACAAACGGACGAGAAGAGATCGAAAGGCTAACAAGTTGACGTGAACCATATTTTTCCCTTTTTATATCTTTCATGAGTTTTCCAACTTTATCCCTTCTCACGATCCATTTATTTAATAAAACCGATGTTGATCTATTCTTGTAACACACTCCCCAGGTCCTTTTCTTTGGAGTTTTTTTTGTTTTTTCCAGTGTCATACATCTGCTTATGATCTGTTATCAGAGTTCCACCTGCCACTCCAGGCTGTGGCTTAGTTTTTTTGTAAGGACTTAAATTCTCTGATGCAGAGCAAGTTTGATGCCATTTTTGGTTGACTAACCCACTCAGGGCAGCATATTCAGGATGTCACGTACAATCACGCTTAAATCCTGTGTTGGGTAAAATCGTGTGGCTCAGACCCACTCCATGATCATAGAGCATTTTAAAACTGATTTTTCTCTAAATGCGGTGTTTTGTCTTTGACTTATTGAAACTCATGTGTCACTATTCGCTCTGCTCACACTCCCTCTCTGTATTTTTTCCCCATTGAACTGGCATCGCAGCACTGGAAAAAACTCAATGTCTGTTAAAAAAAAAAAAAACTATTAGAGACCAGTGTTTATTCCCAAGAAATCCTTTGTAGAGAATCAAGTGATTATCTTGCAACTAACGACAAAAAGCAACAATTCACATGTAAACGTCTTTTAAAATAAAAGTTAAAAATACATAAGAAAAAAGCATGGAAATACCTGGAGGAGTAAAAATAATGCAGTTTGTTCCATTTTACTCAGTGAAAAAAGTCAATTTATGGTTCACAATTTCAATGCTTTTTTGTTGGTTAACATCAATATTTTGTTATAAAATATTGTGTTAACTAAAGATCACTCTACTCATCTACTCATATAACTCTTAGATCTCATGCCACCTGCAAGAGATCTATGAGTTAACATTTCTAGAAAGTGAAGATAGTTAATCCTTGAGGTTATTTATATTTTCAACATAATAACATAATGAGAATTTTTTC
Organism: Daubentonia madagascariensis; assembly: GCA_023783475.1. Taxonomy (NCBI): domain Eukaryota; kingdom Metazoa; phylum Chordata; class Mammalia; order Primates; family Daubentoniidae; genus Daubentonia; species Daubentonia madagascariensis. The sequence continues at coordinate 67,251,349 of JAKFHU010001209.1, forward strand.
CTAATTTTCTTAAACAAACTGCACAATAACTAATACATCTTTTTATACCTCAATAAAGACTTGGAAAAATGACATTAAAAAATAGTCAATTAGGGAAAACAATTCCTATACACTTAAGTAATATTGACCAAAGTGATCCTTTACAGTCATTCTTCAAAATAGGCCTAGTACATAAAGAAAATTTAATAGGTCCAAGCTTACACTCATAAACACTTATGAAAGTTCTCCTGCTTTCTACTCTGACCTGATGTCTGGATAATGAAACATTATTACAGAGCCATTCAATTACGTCAAAGAAAATGAAATGCTTATGGTCAGATTTACTCTTCTAGGAGCTAGAGTTAAGGAAATCAGGGTGAAAATGAAATATTTCAATGGTGGAATATTGCAGATGTAGGCTTACTAACATGAAATGTCTAATGGAAAGATATCAACGGATATCAAACATTTCCAGAGAAAAGCTCTCAAAATGAGATGAGCTATAAATAATCCTATTTCTGTGGATTACCTCAAGCAGTCCAGGCCACTTGGCTAACTGGCACATAGTCAACATAGGTATTAAATTTACTCCCAGATTGGTTATTTTTTCCATTATCCTCTTTCCTCTTTTAAGTACTATTTTTATATTAATTTGCTGACAACAGTTCCATGACTCTTTTCGCTCTGTTAGGAAACAAGTTTGTGTGTAGATAATAAATGACTTTAGTTATTCTTTGACATAGAGTTGCAGATAGTCAAGGATGGCTGGATCCTACAGGAAAAATTTGATAATGGGGATAGACATTTTTTCTGCACCTTAAAGTATTGAAGTGCTCTACAGTAAGGCTGAGTGGTAAGGAAATAATCTGAAAGCAAGGTAAGAGCATGAGCAAAAATACTGAATTTGAAGTGAGCACAGAGTATACAGGGAACCACTAGGATGGGTATGAGGAAGTTTGTCTGTTATTCATGTAGAAGATAATTCAGAAATAAAAGTGTGTGATACGGCAGTATCAGACTAGAATAGGATGTGGAAGGCATTTGTCATGCTCCAAAGAATTGAGTGATTCCTGTTGCTAGGCAGCTGATTCTAGAACTTCAGAAATTGAGAGACAAAGGGGGAAGAGATTTATGTTTCCCTTTGCCATGAGAAATCTCAAATAAAAACCTTTGTTTATAAAAATGGGCAGTAAAAACCATCTACGTCTAAGGTTATAAGTAGAAAGGATGATGGAAACTACTAATTCTTCAACTGGTAAGTCATTCAAGAGTTTGACTGTGAAGGAGAAAGGCCCGAGATATTTATATATGTAGGTACACACAGACACATGGACACACAGACTCACACACCAGAAATTTTTGTTGCCTAGTGTTCAGTTTCTGTTTGAAATACAAGCCCCTTAATATTTTCTTGTCTTTTATATTTGTTTGATATCCACTAAATTTTTTAAATGTTGTGCCTCACAAGTTACAAAAAAACTGATTAGCCTATGAATTGAAGTGAAAGAGGAGTTGGAAATTTGAACATAGATTTTATTTATTTGAAGGAGCTTCAGAGAGTAGAACAAAGAATTGATAAAAGATAGGCAGACTGTCAGTATATTTTAAGTCTGCATTACTGAAAAACTTGGATTTTTATTAACAGTAGTCTATGTTACCCACGACAATATGATGTTGCTTCAATATTACGGTATCTGAGTCCCTAAAATAATGTAATGTGTCCAAAATAAGTCTGGCTTCCATATTTTTGGAGTCTGTTCTCTTCTTATTACCTCTTCCTAAGCTGAATTAAGGAATAAATTCTGAGAAAAATATATATGTCTTAAGTCATTCTTGATAATAAAATATATTCCATTATCCCTTTCCTTCACAGAAAACCACACTCCATAGTAAGTAGCAAAAGAAAAAGAAAAGGTATGTCAAGGAGAACCACAGGAAGGAAATCAATATATTAGGAAATGAAGATTATAACTCATAAGTTAGACGTGTTTGCCTCAGAAGTATTGATGCCGGTTTTTCATGTGGATTCCAGGCATTTTGTGAAATAAGATATCTTCCCACTAGCATAATTTAAAAATATTTTCTCACAGTATATAATTTGTCTTTTTAACCTCTCAACTGGATGTTTTGCAAAGGAAGGTTTTTAATTTTTAATTTTTTGAGGTGAAATTATGAACTTTTCCTTTAATGGATTATGCTTATAGTATCAAGCCTAACAACTCTTTGCCTAGTCTAATTTCTCTCATTTTTGTTCTAAAAGTTTTATAATATTGCATTTAACATTTAAGTGTTTGATGAACTTTGGGGTAATTCTGTTTAAGATATGAGGTTTATTTTATTTACCTATGGATGTTTAATTGTTCCAGCACCATTTGTTGAAAAATCTATCTCTCATCTATTGAATTTTTTTCTTCTTGGTCATAATTTAATTGGAAATATTTGTCTGAGTATATTTCTGGGTCCTCTGGCATGTTGCCATTTGTCTATGCTTTTATACCTATACTGGTACCACAGTCTCTTGATTACTCTATGTAGCAGGTGTAAACATGGGGGAGAGTAATCCTTCACTGCATTCTTTTTCAAAATTGTTTTGACCATCCAGGGGCATTTTCCATTCCATATGCATTTTAGAATAAGCCTGTCTATGTTTACAAAATTATTGCTTTTGATAGGACTTACATTAAACCTATAGATAAATTTATAGAGAACCGACATATTTAATCTGTTGAGCCTTTCAATTTATGAACATGCTATCTCTCTCCATTTATTTAGGTCTTCGACTTCTTTCAGCAGCATTGTGTAATTTTCAATGTACAGATCTAGGACATGTTAAGTTTGTCTCTACATATCTTTTTTGGAGCAATTATTAATGGTATCATGTTTTAACTCTAATTCCTTACTTACATCGTTAGAATACAGAAATGTGGTTCATTTTATGTTGATACTTTATCCTATAACTTTTTGTACTCTTTTCACTTATGTGTTTTTTTGTGTTGTCATAAAACTTGAGCTTGTATATATAGACTAATTTATATCTTCCATTCCAGTCTGTATGTTTTAAATTCTTTTTCTTGTCTTATTTTCAGGGAAAATTTCCAGCATAAAATTCAGTACTAGTGCTGGAATGGACAGCCTGCCTTTTTCCTACTCTTAGAGGGAAAATGTACAGATTTTCATCAACACGGTGTTAGCTATAGGGTTTTCTTTGTTGTTTATCTTTATGAAGTTGAAGAAGTTCTCATCTATATTTAATTTGTTAAGAGTCACTATGACCAAATGATGAATTTTGTCTAGTGCTTTTTCTGCATCAATTGATATGATCAAGCAGCATCATTTGTTGAAAAGACTCTCTTTTGTCCATTGTTCTGCCTGCACTCCTTTGTTAAAGATCAGTCGGCTATATTTACGTGGATCTATTTCTGGACTTTCTCTTCTGTCCCATTGATATCGTTGTTCTATCACCAATACCACACTACCTTGATTGCCACATTGTCTTGATTACTGCAGCATTATAATTATAATAGATAGGTTGACTTTTCATTGATGGTTTTCTTTGCTGTGTAGAACTTTGGTTATATATAGTCCAATTTGTCTATCTTTGCTTTTGTTGCCTGTGCTTTTGGTGTCATGAAGCTATTCCACTATGTTTGCTTCTAGGAGATTTTTACATTTTTAGGTCTTATATTTAAGTCTTTAATCTATTTTGATTTGTATTTTGACTATAGTGTAAGATAAGAGTCCAATTTAATTATTTTGTTTGTGGATGTGCAGTTTTCAAAAAAACCTTGTTGAAGAGATTATACCCTCCACATTGTGCATTCTTGGCAAACTTGTTAAAGATCAGCTGACTATATAGGAGAGGATTTATTTTAAGGCTCTCTATTATGTTCTATTGGTTCACGAGTCTGCCTTTATGCCAGTAATCACACTGTTTTAATTACTGTAGTTATGTATTATATTTTGAAACCAGAAAGTGTGATGCCTCCAGGTTTGTTCTTCTTTTTCAAGATTGATTTATCTGTTCATGATTTTTTTGGTTTCATACAAATTTTAGAATTTTTTTCTATTTCTGTAAAAAAATACCATTGGAAGTTTGATCGTATCTGTAATTGCTTTGAATAGGATGAACATTTTAATAATATTATGTATCCTTCCCACCTCTGGTCTCTATCGTATTCCCTGTGCTCTCTGATCTTTGTGAATGTATCTCCCTGTCACCTGTTTTCTTGGGCTGAGTGTCCCACGATGCTTCTCTGTAATTTCACAATGCTGTTTTTGGAATGAGCGATCTGTGTGCAGGCAGCCATTGGTGTTCTTCACCTTCTTCCCTGGGAGCAGTGAGGTGGGAGGTCTCTACCAGACCGCCACTTTTTCCCTGCTATACTCTATTTTTAAATTTCTACTCTAATCTTTATTATTTCCTTTCTTCTGACGATTTTGAGCTAATTTTTCTAATTTTTCTAATTCCTTGAGGTATAAGGTTGTTTATTTGAGCTCTTTCCTCTCTTTTAACGTAGGTGCTTATTGCTACAAACTTCCTTCTTAATACTGCTTTTGATCCATCCCATACAGTTTGATATGTTGTATTTTTATTTCCATTTGTCTCCAGATGTTTTCTAACTTCACTTTTCATTTCTTCTGTGACCCAATCAATGCTCAATAGTGTGTTGTTTAATTTCCATATATTTGTGAATTTTTCAGTTTTCTTTCTGCTATTTACTTCTAGTTTCATTCTATTGTGGTCAGAAAAGATACTTGGTAAGATTTCAATTGTATTTAATTTTTTAAGACTAGTTTTGTGGCCTAATCGGTGATCTATCCAGGAGATAACTTTATGGGCACTTGAGAATAATGTAAGTTCTGCTGCTGTTGAGGGGAATGTCCTGTATATGCCTTTTGCATTCATTTGCTCTGTAGTGTTGTGTAAGTCCCCTGTCTCCTTATTTCTATCTTGTCTGTATCTTCTATCTATTGTTGATAGTGAGGTATTGAAGTCTTCTACTACTATTGTATTTCTGTCTATTTTTTTCTTCAGTTCTGTCAATATTTGTTTTATATATTTACATGCTCTGATTTGGGTATATATATATAATACATAATTGTTATATCTTCTTGGTGTTAACACTTTTACATTATATAATGTCCTTCGTTGCCTCTTGTGACAGTACAGCCACACCTGCTGTCTTTTCATATCATTTGGGTGGAATATTTTTCTTCATCTCTTCACTTTCAACCTCCATGTGTACTTCAGTCTCTTGTAGACAGTATATAGTTGGGTCACTTTTTTATCCATTTACTCACTATGTCTTTTTATTGGGGAGTTAAATTGACTTACCTTTAATGTAATTTTCATAGGGAAGGATTTATTATTGCCATTTTGTTTTCTCTTAGTCTTGCAGTTCTTTTGTTGCTTAATTTCTTCACTTGGTTCCTTTGTGCTTTGTTGATTTTTTTTGGTATTCGTATGTTTTGATTCTTTTCTTTTTCTTTTGTGTAACTTCTGTATGTATTTTCTTTGTTGTTTTCATGGGGTTTACACAAAATATCTTATAGTTATAACAGTGTATTTTAAGATAATAACAAGTGAAGTTAATTTGCATACAAAAATTCAACACTTTTATTTTTTTTTCCAACCCTTTATTGTTGTTTTCAAAATTTACTTCTATTCATATTGTACATTTATTAACATATTTTAGTAATAGTTACTTTTAATACTTTTGTATGTTACACAAGTATGTTTATGCTAGAAGTAAAAGTCATTTACCATCATCATTACAGTATTACAGTGTTCTGTCTTTGTTTATATATCACCTTTACCAATGAGTTTTATACTTTCTTATGATATTGTGTTGCTTTCAGTGTTCTATCATTTCAACTTAAAAATCTACCTTTAGCATTTATAATGCAAGTATAGTGGTGAAGAATAACCTCAGCTGTTGTTTGTGTGGGAAAGGCTTTATCGCTTACTATTAAAAAATAATTTTGTTATGTTTACTGTTCTTGGTTGGCAGTCTTTTTACTTTCAGAACTTTTAATGTATCATTTCACTCCCTTCTGGCTTTAAGGTTTCTATTGAAAAATCCACTGATTGTCTTATGGGAGTAGGTACTCTTGTACATGATAAGTTGCTTTACTCTTGATGTTTTTAAAATTCTCTGTCTTTGGATTGGCTATTTAATTACAGTGTGATTTGGTGTGAATTTCTTCACATTTATTTTATTTAGGATTCTTTGGGTTTTGTAAATCTAGGTGTTCATTTCCTTCCCCAGATTTGAAAAATTTTCAGCCAATATTTCTTTGAATAAACTTTCTAGTACTTTATTTCTCTCTTTTTCTTCTAGGACTCCAATAATGCATATATTGGCCCACTTACATTTCCCCTAAGTCTCTTCAGTTTTCTTTACTCTTATTCCTTTTTCTCCTTATTTCTATGACTGAATTATTTCCAATGGCCTGTCTTTGAATTTGCTGATCCTTTCTTCTGCTCAATCTAGACTGCTTTGAACTCTCTAGTAAATTTTTCAATGCAGTTATTGTGTTATTCAGCTCATGATTTATTTTTTGGTACATTTTAATATTTTCTGTTTGTTGAAATTCTTACTTTTTTCATGCATTGTTCTCCTGACCTCCTTGAGCATCTTTATGACCATTGTTTTGAGTCCTCTGTCAGGTAAATATTATCCTTCCATTTTGTTAGGGTTGATTTCTAGAGATTTATCTTTTTCCTTTGTTTGGAACATCTTTGCTTGTTTTTAATTTTTGTTGACTCTCTGTGCTGGTGTTTTCCATTAACAGTCACCTCTCCCAGTCTTCACCAATTGGCCTCGTACATTAGATGACCCTCACCAATCAGACTGACTAGACATTCTGTGGGCTTTTCAAATCTTCGTAGTAGTCCAACCAACTTTCTTAGTTCATTGTAGCCCTCAGGCATCTACGGTATGTCAGGTCCCATCAGTGACTAGGAGTAGCAAGATTAAAGCCAAGTCCTCAGGCAGCCACACAAAAAGTTGGATCATCACATGCTCTTTCCCTTCCCAAGTAGAATCTGGGAACTGGGGTTTTATGTACCTTCACTGTGTGGTGAGACGAGAGGAAGGGTGATAGTGATCATCAGCCCAAATCTCCAACTTATTTCTCACTAGCCCTAAGATGGCTAGGTTATGCTGGATTGCATTAGCACTCTGAGATAGGCTAGTCAGAAGTCCATCTTGTTTGCATCCCTCATAAGTATTTGATCATTAGAAGTGCAGAGCAACTTTTACCTTTCCCAGAGATAAGTGTGAAGCTGAGGATTTTGTCTGATTACTCTGTGCTAGCCCAGGGGAAGGGGTTATGGTAACATTCAACCCAAACTTCTGTCTTTGTTCTCCCACAGAAGGCTACTTTATGCCAGACCAATCAATGCTCAAAGACAGGCAAGACAGAAGCTAGACAAGATTTCATTAGAAAACCAACACTTTATTGAGAAGTCCCAGGGAATTGGGAACTTTAAATGCACAAATCAGCACTTTCCCTCCTCAGGAGGAAGCTAGGAGCTAGAATTTTTCATCCCCTTACTCTGTGCTGAGCAGGGGGAGGATCTATCATGACCACCAGCCCAAAAACGCTATCTTTGTTCTCAACTACTTGGCTAGATTGGCCAGTCTCATCAGCATTCCAAGACTGGCAAGACAGAAGACAGTCCTCACTATAAAGATGGCATGCAAGATGCATGAACCAACTCTTTCCCTTCTCTAAGAGAAGCTTAGAGTTGGAGTGTCTTTTCCTGATCCTATAGTTCTGTGCCAGGAGTAGGAATTCTGGTGAGAGGATGTCCCAAACCTGCCTCACTTTGATAAGTCTAGTTCTGTGTTCTTTTGGATGGAGAAACCTTTTAATTAGTTTCTAAATTTCTCAAAAAGGTAATTTGTCTGTGAATTGTTGCTGAATTGGTGTCTTTGTGGTGGGGGAAAGGTGGTGTAAGGAGGGTTCAGGGTATCCTACACCACAGTCTTGCTGATATCACACCAAATCCAGGCCACTTTGTTTGGACCAAAATATGACTCAAGAAGCTGCCTAAGAGATTATTAATCCTATTTAAATATTCTGATTTAAGAGGTAGTTGTCTTTTTATGCTTAGAGTGTATATTCTGGCCTGATTTTGTGAGCTGAGTTCTAATATATATTTAATTTTCAAAGTTATTCTGGTCTGCTTTGTTCTTCTGGCTCTGATGGGGTTAAAGCTCAATCATTGATGGTGCCATCTGGGAGCTGAAGGCCATTCTCAGCCTCTTAGTACCATTGGGCCACATTCAGGCACAGAGAGGGGAAGCACAGAAGCTACCTAGCTTGTATCTGCTTATGTCATTTGGTGGAGGGCTTAGAGATATGAGATTTTACTGATGCTTCTGTGTGGCTGATTCAGACTGCCCTTCAGTACCTTGGTTGTAGAACATGGGTTGGGTCAGCTAGCTAGGGCTTTGAAGCTGTCTTTTAATGCAGATTGACTACTTACCTGGATATTGATGAGGATTAAGTCCACCTTCCTGGGCTTTGATGTTACCAATACACTAGCTGTAGACTTTGTTCTGGGTGGGCCTGCTAAGTCTTTGAAGCTGCCACTATTGATGAATCATTACATCTATTTCCTGGATGTAGAATAGGTGCTGGAGCATCTCGCTGGGTATTTGTTGAGATTTTCTCTTCTCATAAGCCAGAAAAACCAAACTTTTATTAAGTTTTTTTTTTTGTCAATGACTGCTGGAAATTCTAGGATTAAGACCTCCCCACAACCCAGTTTGTGTTATTATACAGAGAAAAAGGCAAAATCCAGGGAACTCACCCTGTTGCCAGTCCTTAAGTCCAGAGGTCTCTAGTAAGCCTGTCTTTTTATTTTCAGCTTTCAGAGTCTTTTTGTTGTTACCGCTTGGAATATTTCCGTTATTTCTAGCTGTATTTAGAGAGAAGGAGCAGGGAATTCTGGCTCTATATCACCTTGTTTCAGAACTCGTATTAACTATAGGTTTTGAATAATGTTCTTTTTAAAAAATGTATCAAGTGTAAATGCTTTTTGAGTAGCACCTGTATCACTCCAAAGAAAAGTCACCATCAAGTCAACCATTACATATTACATACAGAATGAATATAAGCATTTTAGGGGATACTAACATTTGTGAAGACATAAATGATGCTCTTGAGTATCGTCAAGTTTGACAAGGGTAGTGAGAAGAAGAATGAAGGAAAGAGAAAACAGAACTAAATAAATGAATACGGTGTTGCAGGTAGTTATGCGGTGAGTACCTGCTACGGGCTGAGTGGTCACATCTCCCAAGGATACCCATGTTGAAATTTTAACTCCCAAAATTATGGTATTAGGATGTCGAGGCTTAGGAGTTGATTAGTTCACAAAGGTAGAGTCCCCATGAGTGGGATTACTGCCCTTATAAGAAGACACGTGAGAGCTTGTTTTCTTCCTCTCCGCTCTTCACCATGTGAGGATACAATGAGAAGATGGTCATGTGAAAACAAGGAAGTGGACCCTCACCAGACACTGGATCTGCCAGCACCATGATGTTAAACTTCCAAGCCTTTAGAACTGTGAAAAAGTGTGAGAAAAACATTTCTGTCATGTATGCATCCAGTTTATGGAATCTTATGTAGCACAAACTGAATAAAATGTAAACTGGCACCAGCAATGGTGTGTTGATTTAGCAAATACCTAAAAATGCAGACGCAGCTTTAGAACCAAGTAATGTGTAGGGACTGAAAAAGTTTTGATGTGTATGCTAGAAAAGTCTGATATTGCCAGGAAGAGAGTTTTAAAGGTAATTCTGGTGATGACTAGAAGAAAAAGAGGAAGGCTGCAGAGAAAGCCTCTTTGTCACATCAGTAATCATGAACAAAACATGGGTAGACATATGGATGGTAAAGAACATTTTGCTCTCAGAAATAAGGAAAATGCTATTGAGAACTGGAGGAAAGCACATCTTTGACATAAATTGGCAAATAATTTGGAAGAATTGTTTTGTATTTTAGTGCTTTGTGGAAGGAAGAGCTGGCAGGTGGTGAAGTTGAATATTTAGATGAGGAGACCTCTAAGAAAAATGCTGAAGGAGTGGCTTGATTCCTCCTACCTGCTTATAGTAAAATACATATGAGAGAACGAAGATAGAATTGTTAAGCTAAAAGGAATCAGAACTTAATAATTTGAAAAACTCTCAGTCATATTTAAAAAATGAAAAATTGTGTTCAGAACAGAACACTCAAGTGCAGCATATCAACAGCTGGATAAGGTGGTGGAGAAATGAGTGTGTGTGTGAACCACGTACTTAGTCAGCTATCTCATCAAAACTCAGAAATAGACATGGGGTTATGCCGTCCGAAAGACTGCCAGCTGACGCTAAAGGAAACGTAAATGAAGAAACAGAATGAAGGACGGCTAAAAAAATATCCTATCCTTAAAGAAAAAGGAAGAGGAACCTAAAGGTGATTAAGAAATCATCAGCACCATGCCCTAGGTTTCAACAGGGCAGATGGCCTCCAACGGGAGACATGGGAACAGGGCCGCGTGGCAGAACATTAAGGGTGTTGCTTTCGCCAAGTGGAGAGCTGCAGCATGGGTGGGTCCGCCACAGATCCCCAGAGACAGAAGCACTCTGATAAGCTGCGGGAGTAATGCTGCCAGCTCAGTGCGTCTGAAAAGCAAGGCATAGAACCTAAGAGGATTACTCTTAATGTTTAAGATCACTTGTGGTTTGCCGTGTTAGGTTTTTGACTTATTGGAATCTCATCATTCCTTCCTTCTTTCCTATCTCTCCCTTTTAAAATGGGAAAATCTACCCCATGCCTAACCCACCATGACATTTTGGAAGCACATAAATTATTTGGTTTCACAGTTTTACAGTGGAGAGGAATTTCGCCTCAGGATGAATTTCATGCTTATCTGATTTAAGTGATATTTAGATGAGATTTTTGGCTTCAGACTTTAATGTTTATACTGGAAGGAGTTAAGACTTTGGGGTTATTGGGATGGACTGAATATATTTTGCCTGAAAGGAAGACATGGATTAGGGGAGGAGGGTCTAAATGTTATGGCCCGAATGTTTGTGATCCCTCAAATCATATGTTGATATCCTAACCACCAGTGTGATGATATTAGCAGGCAGGGCTTTGGGAGGTAATTAGATCATGAGGGTGGAGTTCCCATGACTGGGATTAGAATCTTTGTAAGAAGAGACAAGAGAGCTTGAGTTCTCACTCTCTCCTCTGCCATGTGAGGCTACAATAAGAAGATGGCATTTTGAAAATCAGGAAGCAGGCACTGGACACTAGATCTACCAGTGTCTTGATCTTGGGCTTTATAGCCTCCAGAACTGTGAGAAACCAATTTTCATTCTTTAAGCCACTGAGTATATGGTATTCTCTTATAGCATCTCTAATTGCTGAAGATAATACCATAAAAGAGATTTAAAAATAACATAGGAGTGGCCTTAAAAAATATGTCTCAGAGAATATTATCAAGTAATTCATCATTAAAAGTTGAAAAAAGAGCTATTAATACTTACACCAATTCAACATGTGTAAACTGGTACTAAGCAATGCAAGATATATGGTCCCTTTACCCTTCAGACTCTTCAATTTTAACTAGATATTATAGAAATATTAATATCTACACATATTCCTGTATTTAGAGAACAGTGTAATGAATTAATATTTGCCTATAATCCAGTATCAGTAAATATCATGTATGGCCAATCTCTATTTCACACACCCCCCAACCCCTTCTATACCATTAGTATTTAAGAACTAATTACAGGCAGATTATTGAGTCATTCCTTGGTTAAAATAATCACCATTTTTTTTTTGAGACAGAGTCTCACTCTGTTGCCCAGGCTAGAGTGCAGTGGCATCATCATAGCTCACTGCAGCCTCAAACTCCTGGGCTCAAGCGATCCTCCTGCCTCAACCTCCTGAGTAGCTGGGACTACAGGAGCGCATCAGACACCCGACTAATTTTTCCATTTTTAGTAGAGATGGGTCTCACTTTTGTTCAGGCTGGTCTCATACTCCTGGCCTCAAGCAATCTTCCTACCTCAGCCTCCCCGAGTGTTAGGATTACAGGCATGAGCCACCGTGCCTGGCCTAAAACACTAATCACTTTTATCCCATGCCTTTTCTTTTTCACCAGGCTCTCTAATGATCACTACCATCCAGATGCTGTTTTTTATTTACTTACAGGGCTGCAGTTCTGATGATTCAACCTTGTCAGATGTCAGACCCTTAATGATTAACACAGCACAGTGACCATCTTAGATGAAGGAGCCACTCCAGCTGTGATTTCCAATCTTGGCTCCATCTCATTAGGACCAGTGACTCCATAACAGTGACTTCACAATCTCACTGTGATTGAAGCGCTGTTGAACATGAGGATCTTACTTCTGCTACACTGGCTATTTGGGGTATTTCTGTCCCGTTCTGGACTCACCCAGGCTAAGCACTTTCAATATCACAGCCCCCCAGATGTGGTGATTCCTTTGAGGATAACTGGCACAGTCAGAGGCATGAAACCTCCAGGCTGGGTCACCTATAGCCTGCACTTTGGGGGCCAGAGACACATTGTCCACATGAAGATAAAGAAGCTTTTGATGTCCAAACACCTTCCAGTGTTTACTTACACAGACCAGGGTGCTCTCCTTGAGGACCAGTCTTTTGTCCAGAATGACTGCTACTATCATGGTTATGTGGAAGGGGACCCAGAATCTCTGGTTTCCCTCAGTACCTGTTTCGGGGGCTTTCGAGGGATGCTACAGATAAAGGACGTTGCTTACGAAATCAAGCCCATAGTGTTTTCTACCACATTTGAACATCTGGTATATAAGATGGACAGTGAGGAAACACAATCCACAACTGGGAGATGTGGCTTTATTCAAAATGAAATAACATGCCAATTGGAATTTCAAGAGATTGATAATTTCACTCTCAAGCACAGTTCTTATGAGGGCTGGTGGACCCATGCATGGTTTATTGGACTGGCAGTGGTGGTGGACAACACCTTATACCTCCATTTGGAAAGCAATATCTCAAAGGTTCAGGAGGAAATATATATTGTTGTAAATGTAGTAGATTCCATCTATGATGCCATAGGGGTTAATGTTTTATTGCTTGGTGTTGAGATCTGGACCAAACAAAACTACTTTGCAGTAAATGACGCACGAAAATCTCTGTTAGCATTTTGTAAATGGAAGGTCAAAAACCTTTCTCCTCGGCTATCTCATGATGCTGCACAACTTTATACAAATAGCACCTTACAAGGATTACCTGGTATGGCCTACATGAGAGGCCTATGTATAGATGGATATAATTGTGGAATTATTACCCACGTAAACAAATCCTTGAATGATTTTGCAATCAGTGCTGCCCATGAGCTAGGTCATCTTTTAGGTATGTTTCATGATACTGCTACGTGTAAATGTGGGAAAAAATCATGTGTAATGAGTCTGAATAGGAATCTCTCGATGAGATTCAGCAACTGCAGTTATGCTGATTTTTGGTCAATGACTAGACAAAACAAAAAATGTGTAAGCAACTTTGCTCCAACAACAGAACTCTTTAAGCTGAAGCGCTGTGGAAATGGTGTTGTTGAAGAAGGAGAGGAATGTGACTGTGGACCTTTACAGCATTGTGTAAAAGATCCTTGTTGTTTCCCAAACTGCACTCTGACTTATGGGGCTACTTGTGCTTTTGGGCTTTGTTGCGAAAACTGCATGTTCTTGCCTGCAGGGAAAGTATGCAGAGAACAGGTCAATGAATGTGATCTTCCAGAGTTTTGCAATGGGACTTCCCATAAGTGTCCAGATGATGTGTATGTGCAGGATGGAAATCCCTGTAAGAACAGGGCCTACTGCTATGAAAAGAGATGTAATGACCGCAATGAACAATGTAGGGATATTTTCGGCCTTGGAGCAAAGAATGCACAACTGAGTTGCTACAGGGAAATGAATACCCGAGGTGACCGCTTTGGTCACTGTGGTATGCATCGTTCTACATATGTAAAATGTAATATCTCAGATATCTTGTGTGGGAGGGTTCAGTGTGAGAATGTGACCATAATTCCCTTTATGAGAGATCATTCTACTGTTTATGGGACTCACTTCAATGGTGTCACTTGCTGGGGTACTGACTACCATTTTGGCATGACCATACCTGATATTGGTGAAGTGAAAGATGGCACAGAATGTGGTCCACGACATATATGCATGCGCAGGAAGTGTGTCCCTATGTCTGGCTTTAAAAGTGATTGCTCACCTAAGACCTGTAACATGAGGGGGGTCTGTAACAGTAAACATCAATGCCACTGCAATGATAACTGGGCCCCACCCAACTGCAAGGAAAAAGGCAGTGGAGGTAGCATTGACAGTGGCCCACCACCAAAGAAACAAGGGGAAGAAAAGATTCTTGAGTCAATATGGTGGATTATTCTTTTTTATGTTTTTTGTTTTAGTTGCATCTTTTTAATTTTAATAATATACAAAAAAAAATCTAAGAAAGAAGAGGAAAACGTGCAGACTGAACCTAAGAAAGAAGATAATGTTCAGATTCACCATGAGGAAGAAAAACAAAATGTTCAGAGTAAAACCTCACAAAATATTCAGATTCAACCTAACAAAGAACAAGATGTTCAGACTCAACATCCCCCAGGAAGAAAAAACATTTAGGATTCAAAGTAACAAAAACTTACAAAATTATAAGACTCAATCTGTGGAGAGAAAAAATTTCAATCTCAATCTGGAAAAAGAAGAAAATCAGTAACAATTTCAAGAAATGTAACCAGTTTCTAATAAAGTTTCTCAAGAATTAAAGTTTAGTGTTCTGAGAGTAGAAACGTTAAGGTATGTCTCAGGAGACTCTTGAGAGAAAAACTCTGGGATATATTCTTTTTTCAGAATCGTAGGCATTAGCTACTAAAAGTGTAATTTTCAGAATGTTACTACCTACTCTTCATTATCCTAAGCAATTTGAAAGTTTGTTTCTCCAGATTGTTCTTTTCATACGTTTTGAACAAAGTCATATATCATGGGTCATGTGACACTGTTTAAGTTGTTTCTCTTAATTCCAAAACCCTTCCCCTCTTGCATTCTGTTTTAAACAATGACTTTTCTGCGGTGCTGGCACTCTCCTTATAAAGTTCTGCCAATAGGAAGAACAAGATGGAGATTGTAAAGCTGGGGTATCTGAGCACTTCCTGTTCATGTCAGTGTTGCCCAGATACATTTTACACTGGCAGCAATAGTTGGTTTAAATTTAAATCTTCTTAAAAATCACTCCCAGAACCAACTTCATTGACAGCCTAAGAGATATCAGCTTAACTTGTCTAGTATGTTACCATCATAGTTCTGAGTGCAGGTCTTTGAGCTCTCAACCAATGTCCCAAGTTTTAGCACCAATAGCTTAACATTACCTACTTCTCAAAGTTCTGACTCTCAGATATTGTAGTGTGGTTCTAGAGCCTGCTCGGTTCAAATAACTCCACCTTCTTCCCTCAGCTCCATAAGGAACCCTCCCTCGCACAAGTAGTACTTATGGTTAGTTACCAGTTACAAGCCCAGTGTCTTCTATGCTGTCTTCAACAGCTTTTTACCCATTTTATTATATTTATTTTTCCTTCCTTTAAAATCATGGTTGTAGTGTCTTAACTGAACCATGACTCTTATTGTACAAGTCTTGGTATAGTGTAGAAAGTAGGAGTCATTAAGCATCAAAGTTTTGAATTTTAATACTACCATTCACCATCTTGGGTAAAGTACTTAAATTATTTATAGTTTTCTGCAAAGTAAGAACAAGGAGGATGATAATAACAGTTGTCAATCAAATTCTGTGTTCCTTTGGTTATAAAATTTGATATAGAAGATACTTTCATACTTAGGTGTAATATAGTAAGTCTTGGCAGGCAAATTATAACTCTGGGACAAAAAACTATATAATACCAAATAAATTTTTTATAACTGCATTTTAAAGGGATCAGAGATTTGTAGAAGAAATGAAGACTAGGTGACCTTAAAATAACAGGAAGAAAAAACATCTGAATATCAGCCATTTCTTTTCCCTGCAGAACACTTCATAATTCTGGATATAAATTAAGGATCAGGCTTGGCCAAGCCAGTTAGAAGGACTTTGTTGAGGAAAGAGAAACTTGAAAACCTCCACTTGTCTAGAGGAGACTAGACTGATAAAGTAGAAATATAAGGGCATCAGATTAAAAGCCAATTTTCCCCACACCACTTTTGCTGAGTTTAGGTCCTCAGTGGGAGGCTGGCGAGACAGGCCTAAGCTTCTAGAGGCAGAATCATCTACAGTACTGTTGTGCTGGAGAAGCAAAAACTAATGAAGGGAGGCTTGACCCTAGCACATGTATTGCTTTCCCTTTAAGACACTTGAATGGTTTAGATGTGCGTTGGTCATGTGCTAGAGAATTCAGCTTTAAAACGTTGAGCATGAGAACTTTATTGCCCATTGCATTTCAGAGCCTAAAAAACAGACAACTGGGGCTCTCCATTAAAATTCTAGGAGGGTACATGAGTTTTACTAAAACTATCCATTCTCTGACATATCTCAATTCTTAATTTTATTTAAATTTTCATTCACTTAGACTACCCTCCAAACAGAAAAGATGAAAATTCCTTAGTGTAAAGTAATACCAGTGAGAGCTTCTGTGGTTCTATTATATAAAATGGCTAGCATACAACAAAAATTACACAGAAAATTACAAAATTACAACAGAAATTTTGGCAAATTTTGGCCACATAGAGATGACCCAGATATCAGAAAGTTATGATAATGAAAAACCACTGTGATTAGTATTTTAGAGAATACAGAAGAAATATAAACAAACTAAGTGAAAGAAGGTAGTTTCATTTCACCAGAAAATTGGAATCTATACAAAATGTCAAATGTATATTCCAAAGGTGACAAATACAAATATGCTTATTCAAAAAAATCGGTAAATTAATAATATTTTAGACTTAATAGAATAGAATATAGATTAGTTAACTGGAAGAAAAGTCAATTTTAAAAAATCTTTATACACATAGAAAACACACAGAAAAAAAAGAGCTTTAAAAAATAAGTATGATAGTTTGGTGATATATGGAACATATTAATAAGTTTAACATCCTTGAAGTTATGCTCCCAGTTAATGAGAATAGATAAAATTGAATAGAATATAATTTGAAATAATATTCAAAGATTTGATAGCTGGGAATTTTTCAAAAGTGTGGAAAGATATGATCCCACTGCTTCAATAAGCTCAGTGAATTCCAAGTAATATAAACACAAAGAACCATACATGTAGGCATATAATAGTTGTAATACTGAAATACAAATACATATAAAAATCTTCTAGGTAGAGAGATATTATATAAAAAGTTTATATTTTAAAAGGAATGACAGTAGGCTTGATGATTAGCCTCCACAAAATGATAGAAGAAGGAGACAATGGGATAACTTTTTTTACTCCATAAATATAACTACCAACTAAGTATTCTTTAGTTTGTGAAAATAATTTATTCTTTTCAAGAATAAGGAGAACAAAACTGTACTTAGGCACACAAATCTTTAGTAGGTCAACACTAAAAGAAATATTAATGGTACTTTCTTAGCCAGGAAGAACATGATACCAGAAAGAAATATGGATGTGTAGGTGGCTATGACACAAGAGAGTATAAATACATAGGTAGCAATAGTAAAATTTAGCTTTAAAAAACAATATTAATAATGTCTTGTGAATTAAAAAATTTATACAGAACAAAAAGGCAAACATAATAACCAGAAAAGTGGTGAGGCATGGCAAGAGAATTAACAGGTTCCAAAGGTCTGGCAGTAATAGGCTATATTAAGTTGAAGGTGCATGTTGCAACCTCTAGGTTAACCAATAAAGTAGCAACAAAAGAAACTAACTATGAGAAATTAATCTTAAAAAGTCATAATAAATAATATTTGATTACTCTAAACATAGACAAGGAAGAAGAAAAACAGACATAATACAGATGTGAAAAAAATAGAACTATGGTAGATATATAAGATCCAATATAGCAAGTAAAAACTGAAATAATTCAGAGTAAATAGAGTATAAAATCTAGAATTATGCTGCTTATTACAAGTATAATTTAAAAAATAAAGAGGCAAAGAGTACAAAGCTTGGAAATTTTTATACAATGCAAATGTTAACAAAACAAAGTTAGTGTAATTCTTCTAATATCTAATAATGAAGACTTTAAAACATAAAGAATTACTAGAAATGAAGATAACTATTTTGTAATGATAAAGTTGTAATCACCAGTCCAATCAACATACATATCAATTGAAGAAATGAAAATCCTAAGTTTGTATGCAGCCCCCAACATAGCTTCAAATATATTGGGAAAATAACAGAAATAGACAAATCCATAATCATCCAGAGGGAGAATTTCAACCCAATTCTCCCAATAGTGACAACATAACTAGACAATAATCCCACAGGACAAGAAGATCTTCAGTACCTAATAAAAAACTTAGTATAATAGATACATAAAGAGAGAGAATAGTACATACAAAATTGGTGAATTCATTTTGGTTCTTCTGAATATGAACTATTTACCAAAGTCAGCCATACCTTGGGCCATATAGAAAGTCTCAAAAAATTTCATATTTTTAATAAGAAAATATTACTGTAACCCCTATGAAAATAAGGTAGAAGTCAATAGCATAAAGATAACTAGAAAAACTCCAGTTGCTTTTAAATAAAATAGTGTATTTATAAATAATCTGTGTTAGAGAAATAAAAATGGAAATTAGGAAATTTGTGAACTAAAATACAAATAACTACAAACATGTAAATTGCATGAGATTTAACTAAAGCAGCATTTAGGGAAAGTGTACATCCTTATATAACTATAATAAAACAAAGGAAAGACTGAAAAAGTATTGATTTAACTTTCTTTTTTTTCCCCTTTTTTGTTATTTTTATACATTTAGGGAGTACAAGTGCAGTTCTGTTACCTGGTTATATTGCATAGTGGTGAAGTCTAGGCTTTCAGTGTACTCATCACCCGAATAATGTACAGTGTACTCATTAAGTAATTTCTTATCTCTCAGCCCCCTCATACCGTCCTACCCTTCTGAGTCTCCAATGTCTATGATTCTACACTCCATGTCTATGTGTACACGTTATTTAGCTTTCACTTACAGCAAGTGAGAACATGTGGTATTTGACTTTCTGAATTATTTCAGTTAGGGTAATGGCCACCAGTTCCATCCATGTTGATGCAAAAGGCATGATTTCAATCTTTTTTTATGCCTTAGTAGTATTACATGGTATATATATATACCCTTTTTTCCTTATCCAATCATCCACTGATAGACACTTAGGTGGATTCCATGAGTTAGCTACTATGAGTAGTGCTGTGATAAACATGCAAGTCCAGATGTCTTTTTTATATAATGAATTCTTTACCTATGAGCAGACACCCAGTAGTGGGGTTGCTGGATCAAATAGTAGTTCTATTTTCAGTTCTTTGAAAAATCTCCATCCGGTATTCCATAGCTGCTGTACTTATTCACATTGCCACCAACAGTGTATAAGTGTTCCTTCCTCTATATCCTTGCTAGCATCTGTTGTTTTTAGACTTTTTAATAATATCCATTCCTACTGGAGTTAGATGGTATATCATTGTAGTTTTAATATGCATTTCTCTGATTATTAGTAATTTTGAGTATTTTTTCATGTTTGTTGGTTGCCTGTATGTCTTCTTTTGAAAAATGTCTGTTCATGTGCATTGCCCATTTTTTAATGGGGTTATTTATTTTTTCTTGTTGAGTTGTTTAAGTTCCTTGTAGATTCTGAATATTAGCCCTTTGTCAGATGCATAGTTTGCAAATATTTTCTTCCGTTCTGTAGGTCATATATTTACTATGATTCTTTCTTTTGCTGTGCAGAAGCTTTTTAGTTTAATTAAACCCCATTGATCTATTTTTGTTTTAGTTGAATTTGCTTTTGAGGACTTAGTCATAAGTTCTTTACATAGGTCAATACATAGAGAAGTTTTTCCTAGATTTTCTTCTAGGATTGTTTTAGTTTCAGGTCTTATATTTAAGTCTTTAATCCATCTTGAGTTAATTTTTGTATAGGGTGAGATTTATGGGCCCAGTTTCATCCTTCTGCATATGGCAATCTAATTTTCCCAACACCATTTGTTGAATAGGTTGTCATTTCCTGAGTGTATATTTTTGTTGACTTTGTTGAAGATCAGTTAATTGTAGGTATGTGGCTTTATTTCTGGGTTCTCTTTTCTGTTTCATGTATCTATATACTTATTTTTATATCCGTACCATGCTGTTTTTGTTACTATATCCTTGAAGTCAGGTAATGGGATGCCTCTAGCTTTGTTGTTTTTGCTTAGGATTTCTTTAGCAAATATTCAGATTCTTTTTTGGTTCTATATGAATTTTAAGGTTGTTTTTTCTAATTTTGTGAAAAATGATGTTGGTAATTTTATAGGAATTACATTGGATCTATAGATTGCTTTGGGTAGTATGGTCATTATAATGATATTGATTCTTCCAATCCATGAGCATGGAATGTTTCCTATTTGTTTGTGTCATCTATGATTTATTTCACCATTGTTTTTCAGTTTTCCTTGCAGAGGTCTTTCATCTCCTTGGCTAAATGTATTCCTATATATTTTATTTTTTATAATCTATTGTAAATGAGATTGAGTTCTGGATTTGGTTCTTGGCATGGTTGTTATTGGTGTATACAAATGCTACTAATTTTCGTATGTTGAGTTTGCATCCTAAAACTTTACTGAAGTCAATTTTCAAATCTGGGAGTCTTTTGGAGGAATGGTAGGATTTTCTCAGTGTAAGATAGTATCATCAGTGAACTATTACAGAGATAATCTGAATTCCAGTTTTCCAATTTCAATGTCTTTTATTTCTTTCTCTTGCTCTGGCTAGGGTTTGCAGTACTATGTGGAAGAGGAGTAGTGAGAGTGGGCATCCTTGTCTTGATCCAGTCCTTAGGGGAAATGCTTTCAACTTTTCCCTACTCAGTATGATACTGGCTGTGGGTTTCTTATATACATCTTTTATTATTTTTAGCTATGTGTCTTTGATGTCTAGTTTGTTGAGGATTTTTATCATAAAGGGATGCTGAATTTTATTGGATGTTTTCTCTGAATCTATTGAGATGATCAGAGGGTTTTGGTCTTTAATTCTGTTCAGTGAATCACAATAATTGATTTGTGTATGTTTAAACATTCTTGCATCCCTGCAATAAAACCCACTTGGTCATGGTGTATTATATTTTTGATGAGCTGTTGGATTTGGTTTGCTATTTTGTTGAAGATTTTTTCATCTATGTTCATCAGGGATATTGGCCTGCAGTTATCTCTTTTTATTTGTTGTGTCCTTGCCTGGTTTTGGTATCAGGGTGATACCAAACATCAATTTGTAAAAAAAAAAAAAACAAACAAACAAACAAAAAATACCCCCACAATATCTGTGAAACACAATAAAGTGAAGCTCAGTAAAATAAGCTACTCTTGTATATGAAAAGATGGTCTACATCACTAATTATTAAGGAAATACAAATTAAAAACCATGATGAGATGTCATCTCACACCTGTTAGAATGACTATAAAAATATTAAAGGTAAAAAGTGTC
Source organism: Daubentonia madagascariensis (assembly GCA_023783475.1). Classification (NCBI taxonomy): domain Eukaryota; kingdom Metazoa; phylum Chordata; class Mammalia; order Primates; family Daubentoniidae; genus Daubentonia; species Daubentonia madagascariensis. The sequence goes on from JAKFHU010001209.1 coordinate 67,273,006, forward strand.
AGTGAGGATGTATGTAAAAGAAAACCATGTTCTACTGTTGGTGGGAATGTAAGTTGGTACAGCCATTATGGAAAACAGTAGGGAGGATACCCAAAAAATTAAACATAGAAATGCCATATGAGCCAGCAATACTTCTTCTGGGTATAGATCGAACAAAAATATCTGTATATTGAAGAGATACCTACACTCCTGTGTTCATTGCATCATTATTCATAATAGTTAAGATATAGAGTCGACCTACATGTCCATCAACAGATGAATGGATAAAGAAATTATGGGATATATATACACAACAGAATCTTATCCAGCCTTAAAATAGAAGAAAATTTTCTCATATGCAACAACATGGAGGAACCTGGAAGTCATTACGTTAAGTGAAATAAGCCAGGCACAGAAAGGCAAATGATCTCATTTATGTGTGGATTCTGCAAAATATGAACTCATATAAGCCGAGTAAAATGATTACCAGGGACTGAGATGAGAGCACTGGGCAGATGTTGGTCAAAGGATACAAAATTTCAGTTGGACAAGAGGAATATTTGAAGAGATCCATTGTACAACGTGATAAATATAGCTAAAAACATTCTATTGTATTCTTGAAAATTTCTAAGGGAATAGATTTTGTGTTTCCACCACAAAAAAAGATGAGTTGGTGAAGTAATGCATATGTTAATTAGCTTAATTTAGCCATTCTACAATGTATAGTTATATCAAAATATGTTTTATAAATATATAAATATATATCCACTTTTTATTTGTCATTTGAAATAAATAAATAAAATATGAAAGAAATTATATTTTTTAAATTTTTAAAAAAATTTTCCATTTTTTATTGCATTTACAGATCTTGCATGAAATGTTAAGTATTTGCTGGATCAAAATGAGTTAAAATCAGCAATATTTAAAATGTAGCATATTTGGTTCTATATAAATTTTCTTTAATACACATTTGGCAATGATATCTATTTTATGATTTTTTGATATCTAACTATTCACTTCTTATAGATCACCTTTCTTCCAGTGTGAAATCTAGCTTGTTAACTAGTATGAATGTTTATAATTACAACAGTTCTTTGAAATAATTTTACCCAAGGACATTACTGATACCAATTTAAAATATATCAAATACCATATATCTACAAATCTGAGTACAATTTTATGTTCTACCTCGATTGAAGTTGAGTTCAGACGGCTAATGTCCTTTGGGTCAGCTGTAAAATGATTGGCTCTATATCATCCACACAAAATGACAAGGCAGCCTTTGTATATTTCATTTCTTCTAAGCTAAATAGTTCCATCTCAAGTGCGTCAGTTTGTCCTGAGGTGCTTCTTTTTTGTTTTTAAATTGGAATGTTTGTTTTGTGTTTTTGATTTTTTGTTTCATCTTATTATTTAATGTTAAACACATTTTATTTATTTTAGTCTTTAACAGTAACACCGATTTAAATATCTGATTCATTAGTATTCATGTTAAAAACACTTTATTTGATCTTGTCAAATTTTGGCAATGTCTAATCTAGGGTGAGAGCCCTAGTATACGTAGCTACAAACTCAGGAAAAGGATAACAGTGTCTGTTAGAGGGTAACGGACACTGCAATTACAGTTTTCATGGTGGCCTCAGCAAAATATTTTATTGCAAATTCTAAACCTTTAAATATCTGATCCAGTTGGAAAAAAAAAATCTCAGCTGGGTAATGAAAACTTTTGGGCCATTCAGGTTTTTATTCACTTCTCAAATAAGGAAGAAACCTTATAGGAAATGCTACAATATCACATTTCTGATTTCCCACCTAATACCTTGGATCCGGCTCCCAGGAATCAGAGCCTGTAATGAGGATTCTCCTTCAAGTGCTTTAATTGAGATGATGTTCTGAGAGAAAAATGCTGTGAAAGAAAGGAAACAGGAGAGGGAAGGCAAAAGATGTAAGGAAGAATGTGCTTTTGCTGGAGTGTAACTTAAGCCCACTTTACAGGGAACTGGAGTATAAATTTTATCATTAGGTGGGTCTTAGGTTGAGGCAAAAACGGCCTTTTATTCTGCAGCTTAGCATCCCTGTACAATCAGCCATTGGCTGCAGGCTGCCTGGGTGTGCACAGGTTAAAGGAGGAAAGGCAGGGATTGCAAAATCACCCAGTACGATGTTTACTCAAGTTGATCCAAGGACAAGTCTCAAGACAAGGGTGCTTCTGTGAGCCATTAGCAGCCTACAATCATGACAGCTTAGAGGCATGGGTATTGCCAGCTGGGGGATGGATATTCTAGCCCAGTAAAGGACATCTAGGCAAGGCACCAATATTGCCTGCTGTACTAAATAAATACTATGTAATATTCGAGTTATGCTTAGGCATTGTAAAAGAGGAAACAAAATTAAGAACAAAGGAAGTGAAGGACCATTAGTCCTAAGAATGAAATAACAAGTGAATTAAACTTGCAAATATTTAGGTAATTGGTTTTTTTCATGGTTATTCCAAATTAGACCTCCTTTTTAGTAAGCCATTTGACGTAGCTTAAATCACTTTTCCCTGTTACTAGCTAGATTTCCAATAAAGTAACCGATTATATTTTATTTTGACTTTAAAATGAAGAGTTCTTTTCTACACGTACAATTTAATGCATGTCAAAGTTTTAGATGGAATAATAAAGGGGCATTGAGAAATTATTGTATATTTTCACAATTTGAATCCCCTATTATAGGTTTAAAAATTATATAACACCATGGCATGGTTAATGAACTATTCTCTGGAGCTCTAAGGCTACACTTGTATGCGTTTTTGTTGCCAATGCCAGTACTCCTCTATTAGTCCTTTACCACTGCTGGTCCCTAAGCCCCGGCTGCCCACCGGTAGCGGTCAAGTCCGGTTAGGGACCAGGAGGCAGAGCCGCTGGGGAAAAATTGTTTTCCATGAAACTTAGGAAGCGGGTGGGGCGGGAGCACACAGCGCGAGGTGAGCGGCTGGCCAGCGAGTGAAACTTTGGCTTCTCTGCTCCCCACCGCTCACATCACTTCCTGACCTCTGCCTCCCTCTACCCCGTCCCCAACGCCCCCCCCACTCACCTGCCACCTTCCGTGGAAAAATTGTCTTCCATGAAACCGCTCCCTGGTGCCAAAAATGTTGGGAACCACTGCTTCACCAGATTGCTTCCTGCCAACAGAGGGTGTCTTTGAAAGGTGGTGGTGGGAGAGGGGCCTGTTTCTTTCAGTTTTCTTGCTGCTCTTGGTACTACATTCTAGCAATGCCCCTTATTCGTTCGAGCGGCAGTCCGTCCGTCCTAGCAACAGTTGGTCCCATTTGCTAGTTCAATTTCCTGCCAAAAGCAGGGTTTTTTGTACGTCCTCTAAAGTACCAAACTTAGTAGTCATGAAATCTTCCCACAGTTATCAGCTCTTTGTGAAAAGGAGGAAGGAAGGGAGGGAGGGAGAGAGGGAGGGAAGGCAGACAAGCGAGCCAGCCTAAGGTGGATTTGTTGTTTTCCTTTGTTTTCTGTTTTTCAACGGAAACTGGAAACTGACGATATGTGAAATCACCATTTAGTAAACTGACCCATTTCATTACCTTTATGTTATTGTGCAGGTAATTTTAAAGGGGGTTAAAACATTTAAGAGAATAAGATGCTTGATTTGTCAAAGATTTAACTAAACAAAGCACAATAAATAATAAATTTGGGATATAGTTTTTAATTCATAAATGTTTATTTTGTTAGTTGTGTAAGTACTACATGAATATTTAGAAGAACATAAATGTTCTAATGATACCAGAGTTGGAAATTATTATATGTCTGAGACCCTGCCCCAAATAAAGTGTTTTAAAACAATTTTTACAATTCATCTCTGGCTTTCAGTAAGGAGTAGAAGGGAATATTTACCTTAATAAATTTTATGCCTCTGAAAATTAACTCAGTTAACAGAGAAAAAATACAGCAAATGAAAAATAAGGTATAAGAATTGTAATTGAGTTTGATATGAGACTCAGAAATATTGTATGTTCTTAGATTATTATTACATAGAGAAGAATGTAGACACATGAACTTTCATATCAGAAACAGAAATACCTAGCAAATCACTGGGATTTGTTAGGTATTTCTGATAAGTCAACGTTCTAAGAAATTGGCTTACAGAGAATTTTTTTGTCTCATATTAGTTCTTTGAGGTGGGTGTTATTTTTGTTCCCATTTTGCAGTTGAGGAGACAAAGGCACAGAGACATTTGATGATTTACCCATATTTAAGCTGCTAGTAAGTAGCATAGTCAACACAGTGGTTATGTTAGTGCTATAGTCTATTAAGAAACAAAAATATAATTAATCTTAATAATGCTGGTAAAATTATATCCTGATTTGTAACAGAAATAGAGATGGTCCCCAAATTATGAAGACTTAACAATTTTCAACTTTACAATGGTGAGAAAGCAATATGCATTCAGTAAAAACCATACTTTGAATTTTGAATTTTGACCTTTTCAATAAATTACATGAGTTATTCAACACTTTACTATAAGACAGGGTTTGTGTCAGATGATTTGCCCACCTGTAGGCTAATGTAAGTGCCTGTAGGCTAATGTAAGTGCCTTCTTAAATCAATTCTTGAAATACTGTTATGTGTATGACAAAAAAACTTTATAAAGCCTTTATTTGTAGATACCGAGTCAGAAAAAACTGGCAACTATTTGGGTTATTTGTATATATAAATATATAAATTCATATAAAATTAATGTCTTTAAATGCCAAGAAAATCCATAGTTCCTGGCCTTCACTGGTTAAGTTATCAAGACTATGTAACTGTATTACTTTCCTGTTGCTCTGTAACAAAGTATTACAAATTTAGTGGCTTAAAACAACACAAATTCACTATTTTGTAGTTCTGGAAGTCAGAAGTCTAAAATGGGTTTCAGTGGCCTGAAATCAAGGGTCAAATTCCTTCTGGAAGCTGTAGGGAAGACCATTCCTCTGTGATTTCTGGCTAGCAGAAGTGACCAGCTTTCCTAGGCTTTTGATACATTCCTGCTCTTCAAAAGCAGCAGTGTCCTTCTTCCAAACAGTCTGCTTCTGTTGTCACATCTTCTCTGACTCTGAACCTCCTGCTTTCCTCTTATGATGACCCTGGTGACTACATTGCACCCACTTGAATAGTCTCAAGACTCCTTAATCACACCTGCAAAGTCCTTTTGTTGTGTAAAGTAACATATTCATAGGTTTGGGCATTGGGATGTGAACATCTTGGGGGCATTATTCTGTTTGGCACAGTAACTAAACTCATTTACTGATTCAGCAAATAATGCTTGACATATGTCAGGAATTATTCTTGGCATTGAGAATAACAGTGAACAAAAACACCAAATTCTCTAGCCTATTGAAGTTTACAGTCTAGTGGGAAAGACAGAAACTAAGCAAAATTAGTAAGTGTAGCATATACAATATGTCAAATGGTGATAATGCTATGAAAAGAAACAAAGCAGAGGCATCACACAGAGTATTGAGGGTATGACAAATGTACATAGTATGGTTAGAGAAGGCCTATCTCAGAAGCAAAAATATCACGGTGGCAGGGAGTAAATAATGCAAACATCTGGGGAAAGAGCATCCAAGACAATGGGAAGAGCAAGTGGAAAGGCCTCAGGTAGGAGCATGTCAGGTGTGTGTGAGCACCCACCACATGCTGAGCACAGGCAAGAGAAGTAGGACACAGGGTCTATGAGCAATAGGGAGCCAGACTGTGCAGGGCCTCGTAGCACACGTTAAGAAGTTTTGCTAGTTGGTGATTTTTCTCAGTGAGATGACACCATTGGTAATGGGCAGGGTTGTGACAAAATGGACATGTTTTAGCAGATTTATTATGGCTGTTATTATGAGGATAGACAGAAGGAGGGAGAGGATGAAGGAGAAATTAGGGAAATTGAAATAGTCTAAGAAAGAGGTACGGTACATCCAGGAAAATGGGAAGGGAGAAAAAAGAGCAGATTGTGTTGTGTGTGTGTGTGTGTGTGTGTGTGTGTGTAGGTGGTCGTCGGGCAGTGGTCGTGGAGTTTGAATCAACAACTCAGCTGGGACATGTCAATAGGAGACATCTGTTGGCAAAAGAAGTGGTGGTATCTGTTACAAATGGACACAGGAAGCTGGAATTTAGAAGAAGTGTCCTGGAACAAGTTGCAAGTTATCAACACATATATGATCACTGAAGCCATGGGACATTGTGAGATCACCAAGGGCGTGAGTATAGATACAAAATGAGAAGTGATTCAAGTGCGGTGACCAGGGGTACTCTGGATTGAAGCGGCTCAAACAGGCTCAGACTCTGGAGAAATTGTGGCAACACATCCAAGATTTTTCTAATCCTCAAATACAATCTGATGTTAAAAATCCAATATTTCTACAATCAACTAAGTCATGGATGTTATTTATTGGAATGTCTTAAGTTATTTGAATAAGCTTTTTTTAAAAATCCTGTGAAGTTTCACAATTTTGGGCCAAGTATTAAAAGTTAATTGATTGGCTTTCATTCTATTTTTCACATTATTCATCAAATATGTTTCCAAATAATTAGGCCATTTAATCTTTTTATTTTTCATTTGGGCTTATATTATATGTTTTGCTTCAAACAGTATATCATTTCCTAATTTCTATAAAATAATCTCTACATACATGTTGTAATTTGACTTATTTAGTTTATTTTCTCTCTCATCTCTTTTTTATGGTTTGTCAACTGTGTTAAAATATAATTTATTAACATCAAATCTCTTTTTAAAAGTCATTTTATTGTGTACTCACTTTAATAGCATTAGAGATGTACTGAACTGCTCTGATTTTGGTTGGCAACAGAATATTGCATGAGGTATGTGTTATATTTAACATTAATTTTGTTTCTCCTTTAGACTTCTGCAGACTCATGGACTCATGTTTATCATGTTTAAGAGAAATTCAAAGAAACATATTCTTAAATTGTTCTACCTTAAATCTGGGTGTTCATTTTTAATATTTCATTATAAATTGTTAAATTTATAAATATCAATAAACTACACACTAAATACACAGAATTACAAGCTAAAAACAGAATAAAGCTCTTCATAAGTAGTAGCTTTGTCATAATTCAATGAATTCATATTAGAATTTATGCCCCTAATTATTTTGATCATTTGTCATAATTACTGTCATACTACTTACCATTGATATGGACATATTCAGTATTTTAAAAATAAGCATAAATATGGCTTAAGTATCAGCTATGGAAAGAATGGCTATTTGAGATAGGGTGGTTTTTAAAGCCTTGCTAGGGGTTGCATATAAGGTAGAAGAAAATACTAAAATAACAAAAGTTGTTTCCAAAAGGACGGAGAGATCATTGGTTTAAAATGCCACCAAGACCTTCAGTAAGATGAGAACAGAGACTCACCCAGGAATTTGGCAAGACAGAAGGTATAAGGAAGCCATATGCAAAGGTATGTAAACATAACAACCAAATAACTTCAGGAAGTAGTTTCATGTATCTAGAAAGTGTAAAAAAATGTGGGAGGGTTGGGAAATTAATCTGGAAAGACTGTAAACTCCAAATAACAAAGAACTTTTTTGTCTATGCTGAAGAGTTTCAGGTTGATCATGAGTTGAGTGAGGAAATAAATGGACAGTTACATAATTAGATGCTTGGTCCTTAGAATTATTTCTGGCAAGAATATGTGGAAAGTGTTGAAAGACTAAGAACAGTATTATCGGAACGTAGATAACGAGTTATTAAGCCCCAAACAAAACATTTGAGCACCTTTTATAAAGTATAACTAATAAGACTTTTTAACATACTTAAGATATGATTGTGAGAATGGAAGAGTAGAAAGCACCATTTCCTGGCTCAGGTGATGCTATTCACTGTAATGTGGAATATGAGAGAAAAAGCAGACCTAACAGAGTGCAGTGCTCCAAGGTATCTGTTAACCCACCCTTTTGCAGGGATGAGTCGGAGCACAACACAGTAGTAACCATTTTTTAGTTACTCTTCCATGGGACACCTGCCTTTCAACTCCTTACCCGACTCGAATGAGGCTTGGATTCCTATCCAGGCAGAGGGGTGAGTTGAGACACACGACACAGCTCATTCCATGCACTCCTCTGCCTCTCCCGCTCTCTTTTTCTCCTTTGTCTCTTCCTCTGGTCTATCACTGTTCAGCTCTTACTCTCTTTTGTTGTGGTCATTAGTTTCTTTCTGTGTGTGTGTTTGTAAATGTGTCACATGCATTTTATTTCTGTCTTATTCTGAGATGGTGGGTCCGTCTTGAATCAGTAGAAATTCCATCTCATTGGAAAGTTGCAGATAATTCTTTGAGACATCATGGACTTGTTTTTCAACAGTTTTGTAATTTCTTTTTCCTGCAATTAGGTGTGATCACCAACATTGAAGTGTTTGTTTCTATTCTCACTTTGGTGCCAGCTTGTCATTTCGCTGAGACAAATGAAATAAGAGTTTCCACTCGCATTACTTCCACCTGCTCAGCAGTACCAGTAACCATATAATTGTGCTTCCCTTTGTCGCTGAAGTAGGTTCATTATCTGTTCTCCTGCCTGAGACCAACCTGTCCACTTTTGCACTACATCTGTTTCTCTCTTACCTACTCGAGGACGTAGCTCCAAATCTGACCCCGCTCTCTTTCCTCATAAGTTCTTCCCTCTGTGTGATTATTTCTATCCACATAAAATGACTGTAATTTGTTTTATAGGGAAAAAATCTCTCTCATAACTCCATCTCCAGCTAACACTTCTCATCTGGGGGCTCCACTCTACAGCAGAATTCACCAAAAGTTCTGCCTAAACTCCTTGGCTCTACTTCCTTTCCCCAAGTTTATATTAAATACACGCCAATCACTGAAACTCCACTTCTAAGGCAGTAATGACCTCTACATTCCTATGTCCAGTGATCAATTCCCCCCTCATCCTGCTTAACCTTTCAAGGCATGTGTTACTCTCCTCTTGAAACATTCCCCCCTAAGCTTGCTCGACCCCACATCCTCCTGGCCTCCTCCTGCTTCACTGGCACCTTCTCAGGATCACTTGTTGTCTCCCTCTTTTTCCTGCTCCCCTCATGTTGGAGTGTCCATGACTCACTTCTCTCCCCTTCTTTGCACATCCACACTAACTTCCTTAGTAATCGCATCTGTTCCCATGGCCTCAAATGTGACCTATATGAGAGTGATTCCTAAATTCCCGTCTGCATTTCAGACTTCTCATCTGAACTCCCGACTCACAGATCCCACTACTGACACGGAACTTCTATTTCATCATAGTAAATCAACATCACAGATGGAATATGTTCAAAAACAATCTCCTGATTTCCTCCAGAACATGCCCCCTTACCAGTCCTCCTGGTGTCAGTTAATGGCAGCTCTGTTGTTCCTGTCCCAAACCCGCGAGTCACCTTGATCTCCCTAACACCCCATGCCTGCTGGGCCTACTGACCACACCTTTTCATTTACACCCATACAACCTTGGTCAGAGCCACTCTCCTATCTCAATTGGACCATTGTGTCAGGCTTGTGACTGATTTCCTGACTTTTCAGTTGGAATCATGCTCCTCTTCAGTCTGTGAACAACAGGAAAGCCTGAGCAATGTGATTTCATTGAAAATTTATTGTCACCACTGGAGTAAGAACTCTCCAGTATCTTCCCACGTCACTAAATGTAAAATTCAAACCCCTTACACCCATTCTCAGAACTCTACACAAGTGGGTCATCTTTACCTCTCCCTCTGTGTCCTTTTAGTCCATCCTCACTGACTGCTCCCTGCCACACTGTGCTCCTTAAACGTGTCAGGCTCCTGTCTCAGGGTGTTTGTATTTGAAGCTCCTTTATCTGCGATCTCCTTCACAGATACCATGTTTTCCAATGAAGCTACCCATGATTGCCTTTTTAAAAATTGAAAAACATAGAAAAATACTGGCTCTGTTTAGCCTCATTTTCTGCCTTATTTTTCCAAGGAGCTTATTGTCTGTCTGCCTATCTGTGTATAATCATCTATCTATCAATGTAACCATAATCATCTATCTATCTGTTGCTTATTTATATTGTTTCTTTCCCCATGAGGGTATAGGCTCCATAAGAGACCAAATTTTGTCTCCTTTGACCACTACTACATCTGCAGATCTTAGACAAGTCCCATATACATAGTAAGCTTTAATAAATATTTGTTGAATGGACACAAAAGTGAATGGTTTATCTGATGACAATGATGTAATATAAAAAAATTCAAGCATCTGGTTTTAAGTTTAATGTTTTCCTGAAGTGTTCTAAAATAACTGAAGTTGTGGTATTGTTTAGGTACCCTGGGCTGCTGCTGGAGAAGGGGGAATCAGTGAGAAATAATACAGAAAATTCTTGGCAAATTATATCCTATTAATTTTTTACACTAAAAAAAAGAAATCAAATCCAAGGCATTTCCAAGAAGAAAACAGTCACTTCTATAAGAGAAAGCATTAGAATGGACTCAGAATTCTGCAAAATTATCTTCAATAAATAAATGATTGCTCATGATAATGAGTTCAGAATAGAAAGCTTAACTCCCAAATTTCATGTCTATAAAATAATGTGTCTCTGTTTTCTCACTAGAAAATATTTCTCACTATTTTCTTTATCTATTTGCAATAGACAAAATGTACATACAGATAGACATATATAAATATATTTGTATATATTTATGTATATAAACACAATGTTTTTCTGTCTGACTTTCATGATGACAGTGGCTTCTGTCAAAATCTTGCTACCACCACCACTTTGCAGAACATCATGTTTGCAGAACATAGACAGTCCAATTCATTGCACAGGTGTCACCATTAATAAGCCATGTCTCCCTTTAGATAAGGAAATATTAAGAATGTAGAAGTATATAAAGAAGGCCAGCAGCTGGGTATGGTGGCTCACACCTGCAATCCCACATTTTGGGAGGCTGAGACAGGAGGATCGCTTGAGCCCATGAATTCAAGACCACCTTAGACAACACAGTGAGACCAGGGCTCTACAAAAAATAAAATAAAATAAATTAAAAAGAAGGCCAAAATATAAATTTGGCATACATAGATATGGAATGAATGTTCTCCAAGTTTAACATAATGTTTTATTGATGTTATTTCTAGAGAGAACCTTTTGATGAGAGAAAAGAATAAGGGTTTGGAGAGAAACCAGCCTGAGCTCAATTCCCTGGTGTATGTACCTGGTGACATGACCTATGGAACTGATCTGCTTGTGAATGTGACATTCAACATCTCTCTGCCACAAAACACTTGGATTTCAATGCTTTTACTTTGTCACTCCCTTTAAACTTGTTCTTCAACTTTACTGAGACACCCATTTCTGGGTAGTATGTAATTCCTCCCAATCTATCATATCACTCTTGACTTTTCATTTTAATCATTCAGCCTGATCACATGGATAAACATCTTATCTGCAACTTATTTACATCATTACGATATCGAGTATCCCAATCCATAAACATATGACATCTCTCCATTTATAATAAATTTCATAATTTTCCACAAGGATCTCATACATCCTTCATTAGCTTAATTTCAGGTAATGCAGAATCCTTTATATTTATTGGCCTATAACTTTTTGCACATCTTCCTGCAGAGCTCCCAATCCTGGACCAAGACTATTTTCCAGATTCTTTGCTTCTATACCATGTGACTAAGAAAAGCCCCCAAATAAGAAATCACAAAAGTCTGTGCCAATGGAAGTGTTCAGTTTCCAACTCAGGAAACATGCAATCTTCTTTCCCTCAACAAGTCTCCCTCTTTTCCTTCAGAGTAGCAGCCTCAAATTCCTGCCCCCCAACATTTTTCATATTCTCCTGCTCAAATGTGTTATTTTACAGTCAGCAGATAATTTGGCTCAAATTTACATGATAATAGGTGGCTTTCTGTTCTCTTCTTTCCATGCGACTCCATCTGTACATTAATAAGCTGTGATGATTTGATGATGTCCTCCTCCCTCCTGTTACAGGGATGGAACTGTGCTTTTCCTTCCATTTGGATTCTGAACCCTAAACACTTCGTGGTCTTATTTGTTTATAACATTTCATATATTTGTCACCTATTTCTTGAAATTTTTGTCTTTCTTATCTATAATTTCTTTTCCATCAGCAATTTTAACATGCTCAAGACTCTCCCATCTTAAAAAACAAAATCTCTCAGTAATAACTGCCATACAGCTTCTGCCTATATCCCTTCCCTTCTCAGTCACTCATGTTGAAAACTACGTGCACACTAATGGTTCTCACTCCTTTAGCTTCCAAGTGTTCCTTTTCCCAGTGCTTCACTGGAACTGCTCTCACCCACGTGGCGCACACCTAGGCCAACCGTATGCCCTGTGTGTCTGGAGTTGTCACGGGTTACAGCCTGTTACCCCAATGTAATTCCTAATAGCACCACCTTCCACTATCAGAAATATTTCAGTTTAGATAATAAATTATAGGGTCCACCCACAGACTACAGACTACTTTTTTAGTAAATAAAATGGAGAGTACCCTTTGGTCCTTGTGTCTCTGGACATTGTTAGGCCATTTGGCATAGTTCAAATTCCTCCTCCTGAAACCACTTCTGTCTTTTGACTTGCTTGATGCAGCTTTCTCCTGGGAGCTCACTTGCCATTCTTACTCTTTTCCTAACCTAATCCTCAGCCAACACCTGGGCTTTTCTCCAGGATCTCGTGTTACGCCCTTTCCGCTCCTCACGTTACACACCGTCCCTTCGAGTGCTGTTCACCTTCCCATCCTCGGTCATCATCTGTGTTCTGATGACCACGATCCACGAGTCCAAGACCGTAGCTCATAGCAAGCTTCCTACTGACATCTCTGCACATCCAGATGCTGCTCAGATTCAACCTTTTTCACACTGAATGAAGCATTTCCCTCTCCCAGTACTTTGTCTTCTCTCAGTATTTCCTGCCTCACAGGATGGCATTGCTGTCTGCTCAGCTGTGAGACACAGAACCCACACCTCCCCATCGCTCCTCCTTCCCACTCCTGCAGCCAACTTATTTCTGTCATGAATTCTTGGGGTAGTGATACCCTCACAGTTACCCCTGGCTCTAAGCTCTTTCTTGTGCTGAATTACTTTTATTTTATTGATTTTTTTCAATTCACTTTATACTTGGTGCTTTTCCTCTTCTGTGCAGATTAGAACCAGACTTGCCAATTCAACAAATTTGCCTCTATTTTTATTGAGAAAAAATATTAATCTTGAAGAAATTAAAAATTTTAAAATTTAGAATCAAATACAGCTCTGAACTATTTTGATGGTTCTAATCATTTTTTAAAAAGAATAGTTTTCTTAATGTCTAAATTTAAACACATCCATAGATGTAAAGGGCTTTGTAAATCTATTCTAATTCTTTCATTTTACAGACAAGAAAATGACGGCACAAAAGGCTTTAGTAATAACATTACTTTATCTAATTTTAGAGATATTGTTTTGTGCAGGATTTGGCCAAACCACATTTGTTATATTCTTTTTAAATTATAGAATGCTACCTCCCTAATAAATTACCTTGTTATCAAAATGATTATTATAAATTTATTTTTAAGAGAAATATTGGTTTTGACAAGAATTCCAAGAAATTTGTGATTTACCTCTGGCTAAATATTAATACATGAAATTGGGTCACCTTCGTACCCAGTGGCAATCTCTGCGTGTGTGTGTGTGTGTGTGTGTATGTTAGAAGAAAAGGTAGGGGCATACTTGGATTTTTATCATAATAAATTTTAATGTATAGTAAGTACTAATCAAGAAAGGATGAATATGTGTTTATTTGGAGGTTTTAAACCAGTGAACATCCCACTTTCTGTGCTGTTGCAAACTGTCACTTTCCAGGTTAAGCCACAAAGGTCTGGGCTACCGTTTCACGCCTTACTTATGACATCTCAAGATATCATACAGTCCCATTCTAAGTTCCATTTAACCATGAACTTCTCTTAAAGAACATTTCCCTACTGCAATAAAAACCTTAACATGACTCTAGGAAATAACCTGTGCGTGTTTTGTGTTTTTGTGTGTGTGTGTGTGGGTTTAGTAAAAAAGGTAGGTGATACTGGAACTTTATTACAAAAATTCTAATGACTAGAAAGTATCTAATCAAGAAAGGATGAGCTGGATCTCCACTCTATTTTAATTTTTGTATTTCTATAACACTTGCTGCTTGTTTGTTTTCATATGTCTAAAATATATGCTCTCTTTTACCTTAGCGAATACACATTTGCTATTTTGTGTAATGGAGTAAATGCTACTTTACATGTATAACTTCCTCAACCAGAAATTCACAAGTTGGGATTGCTTAATTGTTTTGCAAGCTATTGACATTTAACATTTAAATTTTGTTGGACTTGTTATATACTGGATGATGTGGAAATGGATTTGGCTGACAAAGTCCCAGTCATAACATCCCTTCTGTCCTTGCTAAAAACATGTGCAAGACACTGTTTAGGATATCTTATTCATTTCCAATACAAAAAATCCCACTCTTAAATTGATTTAAAAATATGTCATGTACATGAACTATGTTCAACAGAATATGGTCCTTTTGGTATCAATTTCTTTAGAATTTAGAAATTTTTTTTGGCTGTATGCACATCTTATATTTAGGTTGATTTTAATTTTAAAAAAATTATAGGTTGGGCCATTAAAAACTGTCACTAGAAATAGGGAAATAGACATGAGAGTACTGTCAACCATTTAAAATCTTTAAAAAGATAAGCACTTTTTAAGTTAATAATTTTAATAATAAATATATTAATAGTCTCATTTGCAGTTTGTTAAAAATCTCTATTGCCAGCTTCTAAGTTTTATGTCATCCTTTATAATTTCTTATTAGACATTCTCACTTGGTTATTCCAGATTTACCTTAATTTGAGCATCAGAAAATTTCAAATTATGTTCTTTCCTCCTCAAAGTTCTCCTCTTCTTTTCCCTATTTTTAATGTTAGCCTTTACCCTTACACTCAGGCACTAAGTTTAGAAGAATCCTTGACTCTCTTTTTCTGTAACATCCAACCAGTCACCAAAATCTATACAATTTTTCTTCACATTCTCATTGGAATTATTTACTTATCCATTCTTAACATTCCTCTTCAGTCCAGGTTGCCATCATCTCATTACAGGAATATTGCAAAATATTCTATATTCCTTGTAGTTTCTGATCCTTCTATGCTCAACTTACTCTAAACACCAATCATGGAGGGGTTACACTCAATTATTATTTATTTTTAATAGATTGGATATTATTTAAGAACTTACATGATTTCCCTTTGCCTAATTAAAAAGTAGATTTTCTAAATCTGGCACAGAAAACCTTAGACTAGTTCCCTATTATTTACCTAAACATATTATACAACTTTTTCAAAACGACTTATCCCTACTCTCGAAAACTCCCAGAATATTCCTAATGGCTTCTTTCTTATTTGTGCCTTTGCCTCTGCCTCCCAGCTCCACATTCTACTCATTTACTAAACTCAGCTCAACAGGATCAGTTACAGCGGATGTGACTTCTCCCCATTTGAACTATTTTGTATACATTTGTGTCACTCGATTGCATGTTTACTGCCAAGCATTAAATATATTCACCCATCAGTTATCTTCCCTAGTATATTCTGTGCTCTTTTAGTGAAGAGCCAAGTTCCATTTACAATACTTTTGTTTCTCATGGTGCTTAGCAAGCTTGGTAAAGTTCTTCGTTTGTTATGCTAATGCTGACACACACTTCTTTGCCTTCCAGGCATTTTGCTATTTGAGAATGAAAGGAAGGAAGAAGAAAAATTATGAGAAAATTAATAGAGAAATCTGAATAAATAGATTCATTGGAGGGAAAAGGGATCTAAAATAGTTCATTCCAGGTGTTGTAGCTAAGAGGAAGTTATCAGAAGTTAAGCGCTATCCTGCCCTCTTGCTTGTGTTCTTCTAACTCTATTGTTTGAAGTTCAGTGACTATTGACTCTTTTTGAAGTAACAATACCTGAGGCTATAGAACTTGGATTTTGATAACGCTCACTGTTAGCACATGCAATTTCATAAAGTACATTTTATTTTGTTCTCTTTCTCCACCACTTGAACTTTAGGCTTATTTCTTAATTTCTTTCTTAATAAAAATTGTGAAATTTCTATTTTTAGACATAATGATATGCATATATATCCAAGGTAAATCTAGTTTCTTTGATGTTATAAAACATCTCTGATATTTTAGGCCCTACCTAGTAGAACTAATAAAACCTTCTGTATTTGACTAGCTATTGACTAGTATATTACAAATATATGTAATGCCTTGGGGAATTATGGTAATTGAATTTATTAGGGATATCATGGCATAAAAAATATTATTATTGGACATAAATATAGAATTTAATCACGAAATACATTGCCATGTGGATGGAAACTATTCCTGAGAAGTTCATCCAAGAAAAGATTAGACTGTAATTTACAGGGTGACATTTTGTTAGGAAAATGATATTCCAATTTAATATATATTCTCTGTAGATAAAGCATATTTTATGACTCTATGTTCTTCACAATAATTAATATTGTGTGAGTCTGTGCTGCTATAACAAAATACCACAGATTGGGTGATTTACAAACAATAAAAATCTATTTCTCACAGTTCTGGAAACCAAAAAGTCAAAGATCAAGGCACCAGCTTCCAAGATGGTCCCTGGCTGCAGTGTCCTTACAAGACAAAAGGTGAAAAGGCCAAGCTGTTTTATAAGCTTGTCTAATCCCCTTTATGAAGGCAGAGCCCTCATGACTTAACAGTCTCCTAAAGCCACACCTCTTAATAGTATTGCATTGGGGATTAAATTTCAGTATGAATTTTGAAGGAGAGAAAAACATTCAAACTATAGCAAATATATTGCCTTGTTTATTGAATAAATTACACTACTTTAGCATATGTCAAGTTTAGGATACCAAAGCATATGGCAAAGGATTTTTTAATAGTTGAGTAAAAAACATACTTTTTAATAAAGCATTATTTATAAATATCTGAGAACTCTCTTGTAGGAAAAAAAGTGAAACAACATTATATTACCATATATGTTATTATATGTAATAAAACAGTTTGTTGGGTTTTCCATATTTGAAATAGCAAGTTAAGAAGAGATTCTAAGTATCTTTCTGAAAGATTTTCATTTAAAAGAACTATAACAGAGAAGAATTTCTGGAACTATGTAGTCAGTCAGTTTTCCATTATGTTCGCCTCTCCCTAAATTTGATGAGCTGCTAATAGCTGTTGCTTGTAGTTCTTGCCCTTCTCACTTGGCATGTTTTAAACAGTAAATATTATTTTTTTCCCTGCCTATTGTCCTGATTTTTAAAGTGAATGTGGGTCTGACCTTTTGTTCTTCTTTTAGTATCTATGAGTAAACTACAACATTTATCTTAGTTCTATCACAGGTACTTATAATGATCCTGTTTTATGTGATTTGCAAATATACACACTAGATATATTGAACAGTTGAATGTTAAAGAAAACAAAACTGTAATAATATTGCTAAATAGTATTATAATCTACAAACATAATATAGAGAAAATACACTTAAAATCAAAACCAAAAAATTATCATGGAAACAACTGATTAACTTTAGTAACAAATAACTAACCTTTTGGTATAACACAAGAAACTATAAATTAAGTTAAAAGATAAGCCAGGTCAGGCACAGTGGCACATGCCTGTAATCTTAGCACTTTAGTAGGCTTGGTGGAAGGATCATTTGAGCCCAGGAGTTCAAGACCAGCCTGGGCAATAGTGAGACCCTATCTCCACAAAAAATAGAAAAATTAGTAGGGTGTGTTGGTACCTGCCTGTAGCCCCAGCTACTTGGGAGGCTGAGGCAGGTGGATTGCTTGAACCAAGGAGTTGGAGGCTGCAGTGAACTATGATGACACCACTGCACTCTAGCCTGGGTGACAGAGGAAGACCCTGTCTTAAAAAAAAAAAGCCATAATGTTAGAGTGGGAATTCGTGGTGCAGGATGAGAAAGAATTCTCAACACAAATATTGAATTCTGAGTGGTATTGAGGGTGCTGAGTAGTACGTCCTGAGAGCTGCACAGCAGAGGAGGGAGCAGTCTCAAGACAGAGACAGGAAATTGAGTTCCCTGAGACAGAGGTAGAAAAAAGAAGTCCCCATGACAGAGGTAGAAAAGTGAAGTCCCCACACAGGCCACCAAATGTTATAGTGGGAACTCATAGCATGGGATGAGAAAGAATTCTCAACACAAAGATTAGAATAGCTTTAAAGGAAGTAGGTTTATTTTACTTCCCAAGGATGGGAAGGACAAAGGACAAGAGAAAGAAAGGAGAAGTGTCAGCAGAGAGGGTAAAGGGTTTGGGGTCTTTATGGGAGTAAAGGGGGAAAAAAAAGAGTGATTGCTGCCAACTTATAGCAAAGCACAGCTGTGAAATGGCTGAGTCTGTTTTTTTTGTTTTTTTTTTGTTTTCTCTCTCTCTTTTCTGTGAGGCTGGCTTATCAGGGTCCTTGGTCTGGTAGGAACTGGGGTGGGAGCTTGCAGCCCTACTGTCTGCTCAGGGCTGTTCAAGGCTGTTAAAACAAACTCTCAAATAAAACAACAGGTGGTTAATCTCAAAGACTATGAGTTGAGGCGTAGGTGGGTAATCAAACAGAGGTGCAGTTTTGCTGAGATCTTTCCCTTCAAAAGGGCAATTATGTGCTGTGAGCTTTCTCTTTTTTCTTTTTGTTCGATAGTTTATCTTTTTCTGTTAGTTAGTTTATTAGTAAGGCTGTCCTATCACATACAAACTTTCACTTCTGGAAAGATAAAGTTAGCACTTTTCCCTATTCCTCCCACAAAGTAAAACTGAAAACCTTGAATATTATAGGTAAAACAACTCTAAGAATACTCCAAAAAAAGAAGAGAAAGAGACAGTTCATTAGGTCCTCAGGATCCCCAAATAACATCTGGCAAGGTCCTTGGGTTTTCTTTTTGCCTCATATATTACAAACCAGACCTAAGGTGACAACCTGGAGACACAAACAGGTACATACAGAAAAGTCTCAACAAAAGCCTGCTCTTGTTAGGAAAGGAGCCAGAAAAGGGGTAACCAAGCAAGACAGAAAACTTTTAGATAACAACTATTCCAGCCAACCACAAGATAAAAACTCTAGCCCAAACACTACCCAAAACAACAAAGGTAGAGTGGAAATATTAGACTTCTACCCTCAGCAGACTGTAAGGAGATGCCCTAACCCCCTGCCTGGGTATTATGAGAGAAGACTGAAGTTTTTAATGGAGACCATCTGGGTGTTTTGGACTTCCACCCTTCACCTGGTAGTAAGGCACCCTTTGTCTCCCTGCTGGAGTGATGTCAAGAGAGCTTACTAGAGAGTCAGGGATTTCACCATCACCCAACAGCAAAGAGGGCACCCAACTCCCTGTGGTGTCAGTGCAGGCAACATGAGAAGCAGTAATGACGCACACCAATTCCTCCAAGGTGTTAGTGGAGAACCAGAATTCCTACCACACCCAAGAGTAATGAGACCTCCCCATTGGGTGTCAAAAGAGGCCAAATGGGGAACCTACACATATATCCCACCTAGCAGTATAGGGATGGTGCCCTGTCTTCCCCTGCCAGAACAGCATCGTAGGAAGCCAGTTAAAATAAAGGTTTACATGTGATTCAGAATCTTGAAACATAAAGGACAAATGTCCAGGATTCAACAGATAAACACCCACATTAAGAACCAGAAATATCTCAAACTGAATGAAAAAAATCAGTAGGTACCAACACCAAGATAACACTATGTCAAAATATCTGACAAAGATTTTAAAGCAGACGTCACAAAAATGGCAAACACAAAATAGGATACACCAAAGAAATACACACCAAGACACACATAGTCAAACTTCTGAAAACTAAAGATGAAGAAAACATTTTCACAGCAGCAAGAGAAAAACAAGACCTTCCCTGTAGGAGAAAACAATTCAAATGATAGTACATTTTTTTATCAGAAACCTTTGAGTCCAGAAAAAGTGGTGCAATATTTTTCAAGTACTTAAAAGAGATACTGTTTATATGGAATTCTTTATTCAGTGAAAATATTATTCAGAAATAAAGAATACACGAATACATTCTCAGATGAAGGAAAGCTAAGAGAATTTCTCACCAGGACACCTACACTAGAGAACAGCAAAAGGGAGTTCTCTAAAGGTAAAGTAAATGTAATAGAAAGAACATTTGGACATCAGAAAGGAAGAAAGAACAGGGAAAAAATATATATATTTTTTCTCCTGTTAATATTTCTAAATTATTTTTGAACATTGAAGTTAAATTATAACACTAATGTAGTTTTAAATGTATATAAAGGAAACACTAAAGACATTATGTTGTAAAAGGAAGAGGAGAAGGGAACATAAAGGGAAGTAAAGTTTCTACACTTCACTTGAATGAGTAAAATGTTGACATCAATAAACTATGATAAGTTATGAGTATTTAATATAATTCATAGAACAGCCAAAAGAAACCTACACAGAAACATATAATGAAAATATGACATATAAATCAAAAGGCAATTCTAAAAAATGTTTATAATAAAACACAGGAAAGAAGAAAAAGAGAACAGAAAAACAAAGAAATAGAAAGAACAAAAGAAAACCAGAAGTGAAACAGATTTACATTAAATGTAAATGACTTAACATGCCATGTCAAAGACAGAGATTGTCAGAGAGGATTAAGAAATATGACCTATTTATATGCTGTGTGTAAAAACCTCACTTCAAACATAATAATAAGGGCCGGTTGAAAGTAAAAGACAGAAAAAAGATATATTATGCAAATATTAAACATAGGAAAGGAAATGTTATATAATAGCAGATAAAATTGACATCAAGGCAAAGAAATTACCAGAGACAGAGAAAAATACTACATATGGTAAAAGAGTCTATCCACCAAAAAAAAAGACAGCCATCCTAAATTTGTATTTACCATACAACAGAAGTGCAAAATATGTGATGCAAAATCTGACAGAATTGAAAGAAGAAAGAGATAAACCTACAATTATTACTGTAAATTTGAACACCCTTCTCTCAGCAATTGATAGAACAACTAGACAAATTCAGAAAGCGTCTTGCACAACTTGGCAATACCATCAACCAACAAAATATAATTGACAGCTGTTTAGTACTTTAGAAAATATTAAAGCACGCTGAAGGGTGGGAATCATAAAGAGAAGGGCAGCAATCAATCACACTGTAACCACAGATGGATAGAGGAAAGCAACGCAGCAGAGAGCTGGTTCTTCAAAAAGATCAGTAAAATTGAGCAAAATCTAGCAAGATTGATGAAAAAAAGAGACTGAGACACAAATTACCAATATCAGAAATGAAGTTGAAAACATCATTATAGACCCTGCAGATATCAAGAATATAATAAGGGAATACCATGAACAGCTCTGCATATATAAACTGGACAACTTAGATGAATTGGACAAATTCCTCAAAAGCACAAACTACAAAAATGCACCTAATACTAAACAGAAGATTTTTATAGTCCTATAACTATTCTTAAAATTGATTTCATAATTCCAAAACTTCTGAGAAAAGAAATATACAGAACCAGATGGTTTCACTGGAGAATTCTAGCTAATCTTTAATGAGGAGTTAATACAAATTTTGCACAATCTCTTCCAGACAACAGAAGAGGAGAGAATAATTCTCATTTCATTTATGAAGGCAGTATTAACTTGAGAGCAAATTCAAAGACACTACCAAAAAATAAAATTACAATACCATTCTATACAGACTTATAGAATGCCTTATTAGTTATCATGATATTGCACACTGCATTACTTCTGGTCAAGGAAAATATCTTATATGAAAAAAAATTACAATGGGTCTGTGACCATGGAATTAACTGGTCCCACCAAATATCTCATCACCCAGAAACAGCTTGCATAATAAAACAGTGGGATGGCCTACACGGTGGAATCCGTTTCAGTGCCAGTGGGAGTTCCACTTTATGGGATGCAGCACATGCTCTCTTCTATAGCCTGATTACACGCTTACTGGGATCACTGTGTGAACATGGGAGCGGCTTCTCTCACTGTTACATCTAACTCACTACCAGAATTTTGTTTTCTGTTCCCTCAACTTTTTGCTTTGCTACTTTTGAAGTTTTTCTATCTAAGAAATAAACCAACTATGACAACTAAGTGTTTAAATTTAAAGTTCTATGTGGTCAGGTTATGCTTCTCACTAAATTAACAAGCAAAAAAAGAGGGTTCCATTCCTGGCTAGGATAATTGATTCCAGTTACCAAGATAAATTAGGTTGCTGCTACTCAGTGGTGGCAGCGAATACTATGTCTGGAACTCAGGGTGTTCTTTACAGTCCCTCCTTGAACTCAGTGTTTCATAGTAAAAGTTAATGAGCTACCATAGCAATTAAAAAAGGCAAAATCATAAAAATTCAGATCCTTCAGGAATGAGAATTTGGGCCATACCACCATCAAAGAACTCAGAGCTGGAGGCAAAAGAAACATGGAAAGGGTATGGAAGAGGAAGTTATAATTTTCAACCATGACCTCTAGACTAGTCACAGTCCATATTTTCATGGATCATAAAAGTCTTACTAACATACATAAGACACAAAATAACAACCATGTGGAGGTATGCATAGAGTACTATAGGTTAACAAGGTTAGGGCCAACACACTCAGCCTGGAAAAATTGATGAAGATGGTTCTTAAGTTAAGTCTTAAAAATATAAATATTCACTTTTCAAATAAATCAAAGAAGTGAAGTAATTTAAGGTAAAGAGAACCTAACGTGTGCAACGATCAGTTGGGTAAGATCCCTGTAAAATAATGGATAGAGGCAAGATTATAAACAACTTATTATGCCAAAGTAATGAGCTTAAATTTTATCCTGAAGACCCACGGATCAATTCAAGTGTTTTCAACAAGAAAAAGAAAGGCATGGTCAGATTTGTATTTTGGAAAAATGGCACTGGCAGATTGGAGGGAAATCAGTAGCTAGACAACTAGGTAGATGGCTATGGTAGTAATCCAGTCTAGAAATGATGAGAGCTGAAATACAGTCACAGCAGAACTGCAGTGGAGAAAACAAATTTAAGAAATATTTGCTATGGATTTAGCAGTAAATGGGAGATCAAGAACTTCGGACAACAAATGTGAACTACTTTTATAAACAATGTGACTTGAAAGAAGGAAAAGGCTCATTAGCCACTACAGACTGCGAGGCAGATCAAACCTGGGAAACAATTTGGTTCATTTTCAAGGGAGGATAAAGAGACAGGAGAGGATAATGTCATGTTGTTTAATATCTGTAATATTTTTAGGATTAGGCAAAATTATTCATGCTCCCTCAACAGATGCCACTGAGTACTATGTGCAAATATTAAGCTAGATCATTTGCTTCTCCATTAAATTCAAATCAACTCCTAGTTATTTCATGGAAAATTAATATATGAATATTACAAATTAATATGCACATTGGAAGTACTATGTATACTTTAAGTATTAAGTGTGTTTGATTTTCAATCAGAAAATTAAATATGTATATGCCTTATGAATCAGCTACTCCTCCCTAGATTTGAAAAACTTTTGAAAAGATAAGCAGGGAATATGTCTAAGGATGATTATTTCAGCAATAATTTGTGCAAGCAAAACAACCTATGTTTATCCACTGAAAGCAAAAGAAAAAAAAAAAAGAAACGAAGTGGATTTATAAAGCTCTACATAATTATAGAGGGAGGCTCCTTAAATCTGATTCCTCTCCTCTCCTCTGCTCCCCTCCCCACTCTGCCCTATCCAACATGAAAACACCATGGGTGAGACATTTTCCTGTCTTAGTTGGTAATCCTGTGTCACTTTCTTAGTGAAGATTTCTGATCACCCTATTTTTAAAAACTGACTTCTTTATTTTTCTTTATAGTACCTATCACCATCTGACATCTACATATAGTCTGTCCTCCCCAACACCAGAATTTAAGTTCTATGAGGGCAGAAATTTTTTCCACTTTGTTTATGCCTTATCACCATTTGCCTACAAGAATGACTGGTATAGGCAGATGTTTAGGAAATGAATGAATCAATGGATAAATACACATTGCAGTAAGATATATGAGGAATGCATATTATATTAAGATATATGAGAAAGCTTGAAAGATAGAAATGATTACCATTTTTAAGATTAGCTAAAAGTATTTCCAATTACTCAAGAATTGCATAGCAAAACTATGCAACATACACTCTGACCCTTTACAATACGTTCTGAAATGAAGATAAAACCTACTTTCATGTGTTGGTCAGCAAATATTTTGCAGTGAAATTTCTTTTGTGATCAACGATATTCTCATTGAAGAAAGTGTGTGTGTTTGCGTGTGTGTATGTTCCTCTGAAAACAGTCATAGCATTTTATGTTTCATTCTTGGTCAAAGGCAAAACACAGAAAAGAGTATATAGTAGCATCAGGGAATGACTTGTTGCTCCACCTTCTAGGAGTATGGTCAGCAGATAGTTGCAGCTCTCAGCAGTTGGGAGCAACAAACGTTTCTCAGCCTACCCCCTTTCTTCTCCTCTACAGGTGTTGAGCTCAAGAAAAATTCTTAACCAATACCTTGCACACAAATTTCCAACCGTGTCTCAGAATCTGTTTCCCAGGGAACCCAATCTGTGACAGTGTGACATCTGAACGTAAAATAAATGTGAATTTAAAATCCCAGGGGTACATTTACTATAGCATGCAACTGTCTTCTTTAGGCTGTAACAAAGGTCACACTGTAGCACAAGGGAATAGCGTAAGAGATATTTTCTTCTTTGTCCTTGTGGTAGTCATTAGTGTCATTGATCAATATCTCTGGGACCTGTATTTCTGGGTACACGCTTGAAATTAGGAATAGCCAGTGAGACGTGATTTGGCTAGTGAAATATAAACAGAAGTTCTTATGTGCCAGTGCATGATCTATCATGTTTCCTTCCCTTTGACAAAGCAAGCAACCATATTGAGATGGAATCAAGTAGAAATTAGAGGAGTCTTTAAAATGATTCTTGGAGCGTTTTCCCTACCCATATTTTTTTACTATAAAATCAGTTTATATGCAATCACTGGTATGTGTACAGGTAAAAAACAAAAAAAGAAGAATGGGATAAAGAAGGAAAAGAGAGTGAACTTCCTTTATTTTAATGACTAACATTAAGAATTTGGGGAATCACCTCTTCCTGCAACAGTTTAGGAATTGCAAGGAGCATACCCGCATACACACAAACAGGGCCACATTAAACTGGAACAACTTCCTTCAGATTCAGGGAGGGTGTTGTGAGAGTAAATATTAATTTTTTAAGGTCAATATGTAAGTCTCATTAGCATGAAGGCCTTAGGGTCTTCCACAAGTCTGTAAGAATAAATAAATATTTGTTAAATCAAAAAATTAAAAAAAAATTATTTTGTAGACGTTCCTAGTTTGGAACACCTCTTCCCTACAAAGCATTTAGTCCATCAGTTAAATTAAATACGTTCTTATATTCCAATATTCCAATGATTTTTAAAGATAGTGATTATAGGTGAACCTTAATCTGTCAAATTTTTTAGTGTAATTGTTACCTCATGAACAAAGAGTTAACTATAGTAGCCATGAGAGACAGAGAAGAGAGACTACCTTCTATTTCTCTGGCATATTTTTTATTTTCCAAATAGATGGTGGTACCAAAATATCCCGTCACATATTATCTTGTGGTATGTAACATTGCTACTCTTCCTTTGAGGGATGGGGTCTCGGATCTGTGAGGGTCTGTGACTACAATGGAATAGACACTATGTGACTTTCCAGACTGTCATAAAGGTGATGCAGCTTCTCCTGGGATCCTTACCTTTGACCCCACTCCACATGCCATGAGAAAGCCAAGCAGCCACACGGGAAGGTGTAGTTGTTTCGGCCGAAGCCCCAGAAACCCCAGCGGGGATCACAACTGAGGTCCTAGGTAGGACCTCCAAATATGTAACAGAGCCTTCAGATGATCTCAAGCCTGTCTTTACGCTACCCAAGCTAAGAGTGAGTTGTCTCTACTGAGCCCTTCCCAAATTGGAGGTTTGACAGCACAACAGGAAATGCAGGGAAAGGGAACTGAGAAAGAGAGAAGGGAACAAAATGAAGGGAGACGTACAACTGTCAATGTACAATGCCTGGAGAGAATTTTTAGCCAACAGCCCAGCACAGGTAGGAGGAACCCAGCTGAAGCATGACAATCTTCTCTGAGTTGAGGGAGATGAAGTTGTGAATTTGCAGAGGCCATGGGAACTAGTGATTGAAGGAAAGAGTGTCAATCATTTAACATCAGTCTAGTTCAAAACAAAGTAATTTCAGTCCTGCCCAGGGGCCCTTGCATTTGGTATTCCTTCTGCCTCGTATCCTCTCCTAGATAACCATCTGGCTCCCTTACACTCCACTGAAATTTTGTGTTCAACTATTATCTATTCAGAGAAACATTTTCTAGTCACCTTGTTAAAATATCACTTCCTATCAACCTCAATCCACTACTTAGCTTTTGTTTTTTTCTTAGAATATATCACAATTAGCGTAGACATCAAATAATCTTGGAAATTATATAAGCAGATTCAGAAAAGCCCAGAGGAGAAATATGGAACCTAATTATTTGTCATTTAAATTTCTAAAGAAAAGGCTTGCAAAAACGATAACAGAAGACAATGCATTAAAGTATTTTCCACAAATTTGTGACATTTGTAAACTTTCAATGGTATAGGATCCATTTCTAAAGTTATGACTTCTTCACACCTTTAAATGAGGGTTATGCTTCCAATTCCTTAAGGTTAGAAAGTTCCAATTATAGGGGCTACATGTGGAGCTAAATGGTTTCCATAACTTTTGTGAACAAAAAATTGATCCTGATGCTAGAACTGTCTGTGCTCTGATTGCTATGATTTTTCAGCCATCTAATTAAGAAAATGAAACCAAAGAAATCATTGGGGTAGGCAGATTTTTAGATGCCATAATATATTTCTTAGGAGTGAACATGTGTTATCACCAAGAAAATTTAGAACAAAATATTATAAAAATCAAACATAATTTGCATCAAGGAATAATGTAGTACTTTTGATGTTTTTAGTACATTGTAATATTTGAGGTAATTGGCATATTAAATTATTTTATAGATGATACTTGAGGTTATAATTTAATAATGAGTATATAGTTATTTGACATGGAATTGTGCTCCTCAGTGTTAAAGCTTTTAAGATAATTTTATAAATTATATTACTTGATTTACCAATTATTTAAGTACTCAGGAAAGTTTTTCAGAAAATTAAAAATTTTAAAAGGAAACTGAATGTGTTAAATTTGTAAACATACATGTGTTTAATAATTTTAGTTACTTCATAAAATCCTCTGTGAAAATTATTGCCAAAAGTGTTCTATATTTATAAATAGAGATACATTGTAGTTTGAACTCAAAAGCTTAAGGAAAAACAAGGCTTTAACCTTGCAACTATGATTAGTTGAATATTTATAATACAACAAAAAAAAGTATACAAAAAAGTATTCCTTTGTGGTAAACATTGGAAACACTATAACAACATACATTTATTTGTTCATTTATTTATTTCCCACTTGAATTAATTTCCATGAAGGCCACTATCAAAGAAAACTCTTCAGTGTCAGATCTCCAGCTTCTTTGGATTGCCAATTTATATGATCCTATTTCTTTTTAAAACTGGACCACATGTAACCCTGAGTATATGTCCTAAAGTTTAAGAAGATTATTTGTAATTAAGATGTCCCAAGGTTGTCTTAAGATTTATGTTTATTAGGAAGGGAAAATAAGGTGGGTGGATTTAGTTTGGAGCAATATTTAACAGGCAGATATGGGCAAATGATTTTGGATAAGAGTCCCAAGCCCATTCAATTGAGAAAGGACAGTCTCTACAGCACACGGTGCTGGGGAAACTGCATATCTACTTGCAAAGAATGAATTTGGACCCTTACAAAACACCATACACAAAAATTAGATCAATATGGATCAAAGACCTAAATGCAAGAGCTAAAACTATAAAACTCTTATAAAAAAGAGAAAAAGATTTATAACATTGCATTTGGCAATGATTACTTGGATATGATAACAAAGGCACAGGTAACAAAAGAAAAACTAAAACTGGAGTACAAAAAATGAAAAATTTTTGGTCATCAAAGGACATTATCAACAAAGCAAAAAGGAAATCCACAAAATTAGGGAAAATATTTGCAAATCACACATCCATTAAGGAATTAATATTCAGAACATATAGAGAACTCATAAAACCCAAGAACAACAACAAAAAAAAAACTATTCACAAATGAGTAAAGGGCTTAAATAGACATTTCTCCAAAGAAAATACACAGATGGCCATATGTATATTTTGAATGTCATGAAAAGATGTTCAAGGTCACTAATCATTAGAAAAATACAAATGAAAGCTACAATGAGATGCTGCTATACCCCCATTTGAACAGCTATTATCCAAAACCTAGAAATTAAGTGTTGGGGAGGATGTGAAGAAATTGGAACACTTGTGCACTGCTGGTGGGGGTGTAAAATGGTGCAGCCACTGTGAAAAAGAGTATTTGGTTCCTCAAAAAATTAAAAATAGTATTACCATTTAATCCATCAATTCACTTCTCGGTAGGTAGGCAAAATAATTAAAAGCAGGAACTCACACAGATATTTGTATACCCACATTCATTGAAGAATTATGCACAATAGCCAAAAGCTGGCAGCAACCCAAGTTTCCACTGATGGATGAATGAATAAACAAAATGTGGTATATACATGCAATGGAATAGAATTTAGCCTAAAAAAAGGAAGGATATTCTGACATAGGCTAAAACATGAATGAACCTTGAAGACATTGTGCTAAGTGAAACAAGCAAGTCACAAAAGGGCAAATGCTGTATGATTCCATTCATATGTAATACCTAGAGTACTTTAATTCACACAGAGAGGAAATAGAATAGTGGTTCCCTGGGGCTGAGGGGAAAGGGAATGGGGAATTATTGTTTAATGGGTACAGAGTTTTAGTTTGGCATGGCTATCTATGAATGGGTAGTGGCAACGGCTGCAGAACATGAATGTACTTAATGCCACTGAACTTAACACTTAAAAATGGTTAATAGGGTAAATTTTTGTTACATATATTTTACCATGATTTTAAGAAATAAAAACGTATTAAAAAAAATTATTTTGATAGTCTAGTGGGCCCCTGGGCCAAAGGAAAGAAGGAGTTCATGAAACACTGTTCAAAGAACTAAAAATAATTCACTTATTTTTCATTTCTGCTGGCTTTGCTCACATCTTTGAATAGACAAGGAAAAGAGAAAAAAGCACTTGAGAGCAGAAATCCATGGCAACAAGCAATTTCTGTTTATTGATAGCATCTCTGCGAAATTCAGAGTCTGGCTGCTATACAGTAGAAGTGTATGAGAAGTCTTATGAATCCATTTACTTTCCTCTGATTGAGCAAACAGAAAATTCATTCCTGTTCTATATTCACAAGAAATAAATTCTTGTATTTTTATTTGACAGCACATTTCAATATGGCAGCTGTTTTAGGAGTTTTTAATAAAGATTATAGAATAACAACACAAACAAACAGAAAAGCCTTTAGTCAGGAAACAGATGATAGAATAATTTCATAGGTGGTAATGTGACCAGCCTAAAAGCATTGGGTATTGTTGGCCTGATAAGTGTAGCAGATAATAAGTTATATAATCTTTAGCTTTGTTAAGAGAAAAGTTAAGGTGAGCAATAGGCTTAAAATGAGCTTCTAAATTTGAATGAGTTCTCCTGGAATACAATTTTATTTTTCAGGTACCAAGATAAGAAAATTTTTAACAGGGTTTAGCAAAGTTTGACATGTCTCTCAACTCAGTACTTACTTTCTATAATGCCTTCTTCAACAACTAGATCCCAAAGGAGGGCTTTTAAAACATTTTAGTCTGCTTGTAGAGTGATAGAACTAATAAAAATTTACAGAATACATAACATATCTAAATATTTTAGTAACCCTCATGAAGTCAGTGAACAATTTCTTTGGTATCTGTCTGGGAACTCCCAAAGATGGTTAACATGTAAAAAAATCACAATAGGGATTTTTAATTCTAAATTTGGAGACTGGCTTGAAAAAGGCAAAATATTTGAGAACACTGATTAAGATAATGTAAATTATAATGGCTTAGAATCAAAGAAATGGGTACTGTTTTATTTTAGAGAGACATTATTTAAAACAAACAGAAGAAAGCAACAGAAGCAAGTCCTTTTAGAAATAACTTAGAAGTAACTTCTGCTAAAAATGTTTCAAAGCATTACAATAGAGCAAAAATATTAATTTATGTAATTTATTATGTATAGTTTCTCAACTATTGAATTTCTTTCTTCATCATTTATGTTTTCACTAGCTGGTATTTTTATACCTTGAATATACCTTGTATTTTTATTTGAATATACCTTTATACTTATGTTTGTGACATACACAAATGTTCAATTAGACAATTATGAAAATTTAATCATGAGATTTAAAATATGATTGCCATTGGCATATTAAATAAGACAATCAAATATCATTTTTAAATTACTGTTTTAATTATCTGTAAAAAATCTGATTGTATAAAAACACATATGTATCTATTACCTTGTTCAAGTATTTTCATGTTTGTCTGAATATAGTTCAAGTATAGTATCAACAATTCATAACAGTATATTTTCATTGCAACTAGTAATGAAATTATTCAAGTTTTGTTTCTTCAAAAGTTGACACAGACGAAACTAAAAGGCAAGTAACCAAAAACTTCACAGCTAGGCTATTCCATGAGTATATATTACATATTACTTTTATAGTTTTAAAGAAGCAAAAGTAAACTTGTATGTTGACTTTATCCAAAAACATTTACACATCTTCTAATCTATTAATTAATGGTCATAATATAATGTATAAACATAAGGAACAAGGTCAAAGTAAAATATTTTGTGTCTTCTTTCCTTACCTAGTTATCTAAGTATCCAAGTATTCAGTTAGTCAAGTCTCACTAATAAATGATCTAAATTTAATCTTTACCTAAAGCAAGGGTCAGCAAACTAAAGCCCACAGACCATATCCAGTCTAGGTTATTTTGTTTTTGTACAGCCTGTTTTTTTATGGCCTGCAAGTTAGGAATGATTTATATATGTCCAGTAAGAGTTTTGAAGATGGGTGGGAGAGTGGTTTAATAAAAAAAAAAAGAGTTCTCCTTTGATTTACTAATTTCCTCTGAGAGTAGTAGATAAAAGATTACAATTTTCATAAAATGCTTAATATTTTTAAACAGAAAATGTTGTCAATCTTGTGCAAATTGGAGGAGTTAATTTTGATAAACCAGAAAAATACAAGGTAAAAACTGAGGTCCTGTTATCAATGTAAAATGTTGATCTGTTGAAGAAACTATAAACAGTATTAAGTAAGAATGACTTTCTCAGGGAAATATCATTGTCAAGAATCTGAGTAATTTTATGATTCCAGCATGAATTTGACAGGTACAAAAGAAGACGATTCTGGTTGTTTATAGATTCTCCAGAAAACCTTTGCAGTTTCTCTGTGGAGCATACGTGGCAGGCACTCTCCAGGTGACATCTGCCAGGGGGGCTCTTGTGTTGAAGTCCACGATAGTTAGTCCAGCCTTCCACCATTTCCAGGATTAACATCTTCATGCATTCTATATATAAACACCAAATGCAAGTACCTTAGACTAAAATATGTACAGCAGGCTTTTAAGCTTTAAAAAATATAAGAGAATATATTTATGACAAGGCAAAATATCTTCGATAAAAGGTAAATTTATTGGAATGATATTGGTATATTTCACAAGATAGCTGAACTTCAAAAAA
This sequence comes from Daubentonia madagascariensis, assembly GCA_023783475.1. NCBI lineage: Eukaryota > Metazoa > Chordata > Mammalia > Primates > Daubentoniidae > Daubentonia > Daubentonia madagascariensis. Next base: position 67,304,895 of record JAKFHU010001209.1, read on the forward strand.
TCTGTAAACCAAAAATAAAATACTAAGACTTTATTTTAATACTTTCTCCTTTTATTGCTTCTCTCTTCTTTTCTTTTTTTTTCCCCTTTGCCTGGTGCCATGTTGCAGATCAGCTTTCTACACATCCCCACGTGGTGGAAAACACATCCATCAAAGAACTCATGGGACCGACTGTAGTGTGCTCTCAGGCCTCATGTTCAAATCTCTACAGAGGGTAAATAACACACATGCCTATTTTCAGATAAACCTGCCATGACCAAAGGGGAAGATTATATAAATACAGGACAGATTTTAAGGAAAACTTTATGAATGGGGTTGAAACAGTAGAAGTTTCCAGAACAGTAGAAGTTTTGGGAATGTCCATAGGTTTGGCTACACATTGCTGTGTCGAGTTAGTACACACCAAACAAAACAAAGAAACATTAATGTTGTTTGGAGTTAAATATATCCCTTTTGCATATATCAGAGGGTCAATTTATGGGCATAATTAATAAAACTGAAATATTATTTAACATTTGACAAGTCTTTCCGTCTCTAAGTTTTTCACTACTGCAAATGAAATGTTGGATGAAAACATATTTCTACAAACAATAAATGATCCAATGTAAAAGAAAGGGTAGGAAACAACTGTTGACACAAAGAAATCCTTTTTATTCTTTCTCAACATAATTTAAATATTTATCCTTTCAAAGATATTGTTTCTCACATGCTCAATATTTACGATATATAACATATAAATTCTTTCATGGCTCCCTTTATATTGCTGGCTTATACATATTATTTTATTGCATTAAGACTAAAAGACAGGATATTTGATCCTCACAAGTGCAGAAAGCAAAGCTCTAAACTGATGCTTAGAAAATGAGGAGCATTCATTTTAATACTCAAGTACACACACATGCATATGTTTTTTCTTTTTCTCTCCTTTTTCTCTTTCTTTTTGATTTGCTTCTCTGTTGCAGAAGCCATACTGTTTTCTACCATGATTTGTTCATTAGGTAGTGTGGTAGAGTGATAAAAGCCATGCCTGAATTATAACATTCAGTTCCCCTATATATTTCAGATATGTTTGTGTATCATACTATAAAGACACCCCATTCTTAATAGTGATGCTACCTGCTTGTTAATTAATATCCATAAGCCTCAGTGTCCTCAGCTATAAAACTAAAATATTTTTTGATTATTAAATAAGATGGTATGTGTACCTCAACTGGCTTGAAAGTCTTGCATCCTTAAGAAATTTAAGTCTCATTTCAGTTTTTAAATCTTTTAGCTGAATTAACCAAAAGTAGCCCTTTAACATTATTGAGATGAGATGTATGAAAGCACAGCATAAAGCTATGTTCTGGGTCTCTCTCTCTCTCTCTCCCCCCCCCTCGGGAGTGGGAGCACAGAGAGAGACTGAATAATGCCCCTCCAAGAATGGCCACATTCTAATCCTTTGGAACCTATGAATGTTCCTTATTTAGCAAAAAGGACTTTTCAGATGTGATCAAGTTAAGGATCTTGAGATACAGAAAGTATTTCAGATTATTTGTGTGGGTCCTATGTAATTACAAGGATTCTTATAGGAGGGACACAGAAGGAGTCAGAATCAAAAGAATGTAAAGTTAACACTGGGGCAGAGAGAGCAAAACAATTTGATATGAAGCCATGAGCCACAATGAGGACCCGTCTCCAGCAGTTGGAAAGGTAAAGAAACAGATTTCCCCCTTGAGTCTTCAGAAAGAACACAGCCCTGTAGGCAAAATTTAGACTTTCTGAAGAACTGTAAGATAATAAATATGTGTTTTGTTAAGTAGCTAAGTTAGTTTTTGGTATTCTGTTACACCAGCAATAGTAAATGAATACATACATGCACACACACAAGTATGTATACATCATGTACATTAAAGATATATATTACAATAGTGGTATTCTCATAGAATAACAGCTACAAAATCCAATCCTTTTTATCTCTTATGTTACTTGATAAATAACTCCTTCTGTATTGGTTTGTAAAAATAAAAGAAGATCATATTTGAGGAATAGATAACTCATCCTTCGTCAGAGAAATGTTATGGATTCCTGCCACTTCTTCAATAATTGTTTTCCATTTTCAGTATTTCTAATGGTTCAGCAGAGTCTGACTCTACAGTAGTCTAATTGATATATATCTCTACAATTTGATGTGTTCTACATGTTTTCATGGCATTTTGAGCACCCTATTTTTACACAATTGTCAATGTTTATTGCACAATGGGCTTTAAAAGAGATAGAGACAAAGTAACAAATTAGATAATTTAAATATTTCCTTGTCCTATCTGAAATAAAAATAAAAATTGAAAAAACTTTAGTTCCAGATCTGGCTTTAAGGAATTATGTAATGTTGAGCATCAAAATTCATCTTTCTGTGTGGTGGTTCAAATTCTAAGAGATGAGATTAGACGTTCTTTACATTCTCTAAATCTTCAACTGAATGATTCAAAACCTTAAAATGTTTTTATTAAAACTACGGAATATAATTTATATCTACTAAAAGTCTGTAGATTTCATTATAAATATAAACTTAGTCAAATGCAAACTTAATTATTACATAAGTAGTAGTGACTATGTATCTCCACTATGTTCAGAAGGCCTTAAATTTTTTAAGCCATGAAGAGTTAATGTAACAATTGATTCACAATGAATTGAGTTGTACACTGGAGCACTTCATTTGATCCTTTCAGGCATTATAATGTTCTCCAGCATGCACAAAAAATGACTTCATCATACCTCTACTGAAAGTGAAAAAGGTTAAACATCGTATATACATGATCTGTATCTTTGAACGACCCTGTTGTTTTATAGTTAAGACAGACATCAATTCTGATGATTAAAGGTAATTTTAAATTAATTAGAACATATCAATTCTTCTCTTACTTGCTTTTCATTTTTTTCTGAATTGGTTAAATCCAATAAATATATAGTAGATACTGACTGATAGCAATTATGCAAATTAAACACTTTCTATTATTTGAACTGAGAAACTCTCAATTACGAAACATACCATGACATTAAGAAAGGAAAAATTTCAATTAATAGTAAGATATTTTTGATTATTAGGCAAATCCTGGTTCTAGATATGTTAAAATGTAAAATAAATATAACTTAGAATGAATGACATTTCTGTATGCAGTCTGGTTCAAACAATGTGAACGAGGTACTTTTATGAGCTGTAATGTATCCTTGACACTGGGAGTACATGATGGGTATGGGATATATGGGTAAGTGGCAAAAATAAATAAAACTTGATAGCTGTGATAAAAAAATCTAAAGTGAAATTAAACTATGTCTTAGTCCATTTGTATTTGTGCTTCTATAACAAAATAACTGATCCTGGGTAATTTATAAAGAAGAGAAATTTATTTCTCACAGGTCTACAGGTAGGAAAGTGCAAGATCAAGGTGCCAGTAGGTTCAGGGTCTGGTGAAGGCTGCTCTCTACTTCCAAGATGGCACAATTTTGCCACATCCTCTAGAGGGAATGAAAGCTGTGCCCTCATGTGGCAGGAAAGATGGAAGGGAAAAAAGGGGGCCAAACCCTGAGTGAAGCCTCTTTGACAAAGACCTTAATCTTTTCTACAAGGGAGGAGCCCCTCATGACTTAATCACCTTCTAAAGGCCCCACCTCTTAATACTATTGTATTAGAGATTAAGTTTAAGCATGAATTTTACAGGGGACAGAAATATGTAAACCATAAGAGAATGGAGTGTCATCTTTCCTGGAATTGGTATTTATATATTTGTCTATCCATTTATCTATCAATCTATATTATCTATGTAGCCCATAGATTAAGCAAACTCCAACAAAAAAATAAAGTTGTTGAAAAAGTGGTAAGAATAGGACCTTTATTTCCACAGAAGATAAGTGTCTGTAAGATAACAGTATCCATACTATTTAAGAGCACTAAATTATTTATACAATTCCAACACTGAATGACTCTGCCAGAAAATGAAAAGTATTTTGGTAATGCAATAATATAAAATGAGAATGGTGAAAAATGCTGAAAGCTAAATAACCACTCTATTAATCTTCTGTATAGCTCTTTTGTTATCAATTTCATTTAGTTCTGCTCTGATCTTGGTTATTTCTTTTCTTCTGCTGGGTTTGGGATTGGTTTGCTCATCCTGTTCCAGTTCCTTGGGATGATTCAATAAATTGTTGATTCATGATCTTTCTGTCTTTCTTTAGGATGTAGGCATTTACGGCTGTGAATTTTCCTCTCAGGAGTGCTTTAGCTATATCCCACAGGTTTTGATAACTTGTGTCCCCTTTATCATATAGTTCAAAGAATATTTTTATTTCCATCTTAATTTCTTCCTTGATCTATCATTCAGCAGTAGGTAGTTTAGTTTCTATGACTTTGTGTAAGATGAAAGTTTCTGTTAGAGTTGTTTTCTAATTTTGTTCTACCGTGGTCTGAGAAGATGCATGGTATAATTTATATTTTTGAAAATTTGTTGAGACATGTATTGGGGCCTAGGATGAGATCAATCTTAGAGAATGTCCCATGAGCTGATGAGAAGATGATGGGATATGTAGTTTTGGGACAGAATGATCTATAAATGTCTGTTAGGCCCATCTGTTCTAGAGTTCTGTTTAAGTCCATTTTTTTCTTTGTTCATTTTCTGTTTGGAGGATCTGTCCTTTTCTGTCAGGGGGTTGTTGAAGTCCTGGCTATTATGGTGCTGCTGTTTATCATTTTGTTTAGATCAGATAGGATTTGCTTTATAAGTCTAGGAGAACCTGCGTTAGGTGCATAAATATTTAGAATTGATATGTTTTCTTGATGAATTGTTCCCTTTACCATTATATAATGACTATCTTTGTCTTTCATCACTTTTGCTGGTTTGAAGACCATGTTATTTGATATGGTAACTGCTACACTAGCTTTTTCTTGGTTTCAATTCCATGGAATATTGTTTTTCATCTCTTCACCTTGAGTCTAAATAAGTCTTTGTGGACCAGATGTATTTCCTGGAGACAGCAGATACTTGGCTTGTATTTTTTTTATCCATTCAGCCAGTCTATGTCTCTTGAGTGGGGAGTTCAAGCCATTCACATTTATTGAAAGAATTGATAAGTGGGGTAGATTTCTCTTCATCTTGTTGAGTAGGACTTTGTTGCTTTGCTTTATCTCTTGAGCCATTGTAGTATCTGGGCTATGACCTTTAGCTTTTGGGTGATTTTAAACTGGTGGGTTCTATTGTGCACATCTATGTATAATGCAGTTCTGAGTACTTTCTGCAGGGCAGGTTTTGTCTTGACAAACTTCCTCAGTGTTTGCTTTTCTGAGAAAATCTTTATTTGCCTCTCATGTAAGAAAATTAGTTTTGCTGGATACAAAATTCTAGGCTGGCCTTTCTATTTGAGAAGACTGAGAATGGGGCCCAAATCCCTTCTGGCTTGTAAGGTCTCAGTTGAGAAGTCTGAAGTTATTCTGATGGGTTTTCCTTTGTAAGTTACCTGATGCTTTTGCCTTATGGCTCATGGGCATACCTCTTTCATGTTTATTTTGGACAGTCTGATTACTATGTGTTGTGGTGTTTACCTCTTTGCAATGAATCTCCCAGGAATACTTTGAGCTTCTTGTACCTTGATACCTAGATTTCTAGCAAGGCCAGGGAAATTTTCCTCAATTATCCCCTCAAATAGGTTTTCCAACCATTGTGTATTTTCTTCTTCACCCTCAGGGATGCCTGTGATTCTGATGTTAGGCCTCTTTACATAATCCTATATTTCTTGTAGGCTTTGCTTGTTCCCCTTATTTCTCTGCTTTATCTATTTGATTAACTTGTTAATTCAGAGCTATTTTCTCCAGGCTCTGAGATTCTTTACTCTGCCTGATTTATCCTATTTTTAAGGCTTGCCACTCTGTTTTGTAATTCTTTGAATAAATTTTTCATTCCCAGAAGTTGTTTGATTTTTCTGTAATAATTCAATTTCTTTAGTGAATTTTTCATTCTTTCCTGCAGGAATGAAAAAGGAGAAATTACAACTGATACCGCAGAAATAAAAATATCATCTCTGAATACTACAAAAATCTCTAGGCACATAAACTGTAAAATGTGGAGAAGTGGACAAAATCTTAGAAACACACAGCCTCCTTAGGCTCAATCAGGTAGGAATAGAATTCATGAACAGACCAATATGAAGTACAAGAATTGAAAAATCAATAAAAATATCTTACAAAAAAAATATTGGACCAGATGGTTTCACACTCAAATTTTTACCAGACCTAAAAAGAATAACAGGTATCTATCCTGCAGAAATTATTCCATACCATTGAGAAGGAAGAAGTCTTCCCAACATGTTTTACAAAGCCAACATAACCATGAAATCAAAGCCAGGAAAGGATTCAACAAAAAAAGAAAACTGCAGACCAATATGCCTCATGAATATAGATGCAGAAATTCTCAATAAAATCCTAGCAAACTGAATTCAACTACTCATCAAAAAAAATAATCCATCATGACCAAGTGGGCTTGATCCCAGAAATGCAGGGATGGTACAACATATGCAAATCTATAAATGTAATTCACCACATAAATAAAAGTAAAAGCAAAGATCATATGATCCTCTAAATAGACAAAGAAAAAGCATTTTACAAAATTCAGCACCCTATTATGATAAGAATGCTTAACAAAATAGGTATAGATGGGACTTATCTCAAAATGATAAAAGCCATATATGACAAACCCACAACCAACATGACACTGAAAGGGGAAAAATTGAAAGCATTCTGGCTTAGACCTAGAACCAGACAAGGTTGCTCTCTATCACCACTTCTATTCAACATAGTGCTGGAAGTCCTAGCCAGAGCAATCAAACAGGAGAAGGAAATCAAGGGTATCCATATGGGGGCAGAAGAGGTCAAACTATCAGTGTTTGTTGATGATGTGATCTTATATCTAGAAACCCCAAAAGAATCTGTCCAGAGACTACTGGAACTGATAAAGAAATTCAACAAAGTCTCAGGTTACAAAAATCAATGTACACAAATCAGTAGCATTCTTACATGCCAAGAATAGTCAAGCTGAGAACCAAATAAAAGACTCAATAAATTTCACAATAGCAACAAGGAAAATAAAATACCTAGGAATATATTTAACCAAAGAGGTGAAAGACCTCTACAGGGAGAACTATGAAACACTGAGGAAGGAAAGAGAGGATGTAAGCAGATGGAAAAACATACCATGCTCATGGATGGGCAGAATCAATATTGCTAAAATATCTATATTACCTAAAGTGATCTACAGATTCAGTGCAATCCCTATGAAAATACCAACATTATTTTTTGCAGATCTAGAAAAAGTAATTCTATGCTTCGTATGGAACCAGAGAAGACCCCGTATAGCCAAAGCAACCTTAAGCAAAAATAACAAATTGGGAGGAATCAATTTACCAGACGTCAAGCTATACTAAAGGCTATAGTAACCAAAACTGCATGGTACTGGCACAAGAACAGAGGCATAGACCAATAGATCAGAACAGAGAACCCAGATACAAAACCATCCTCATATTGCCATGTAATCTTTGACAAAGCAGACAAAAATATACTCTGGGGAACAGAATTCCTATTAAATAAATGGTGCTGGGAAAATTAGATAGCCACATGTAGAAAACTGAAACAGAATCCACACCTCTTGCCTCTGACAAAAATCAATCACGATGGATAACAGACTAAACCTAAGACATGAAACCATAAGAATTCTAAAAGAAAATATTGGAAAGCTCTTATAGATATTGGCCTAGGCAAAGAATTTATGAAGAAGACCCCAAAAGCAATCACAGCAATAACAAAAATAAATAATAAATAAATGGGTCCTGATCAAATGAAAAAGCTTCTGCACAGCCAAGAAAACAATCATTAGAGTGAATAGACAACCTTCAGAGTGGGAGAAACTATTTGCAAGCTATACATCCAATAAAGGGCTGATAACTAGAATCTATAAATCTATATAGAGCTCAGGAAAATCAGTAAGAAAAAATAAAACAACCCAATTAAAAAGTGAGCAAGAGACATGAACAGAAACTTTTCAAAATAAGATAGACTAATGGCCAAGAAACATATGAAAAAATGCCCCTGTCTCTAATCATCAGGAATATTCAAATCAAAACCACCACAATGAGATATCACTTAACTCCAATGAGAATGGCTTTTATCAAAAATTCCCCAAACAATATATTTTGGTATGGATGCGGAGAGATAGTGACACTCATATACTACTGGTGGGACTGCAAACTAGAACAACCTCTCTGGAAAGTAGTATGGAGATACCTCAGAGAACTAAAAATAGAACTACCATTTGATCCAGCAATCCCGTTACTGGGTATTTACCCAAATGAAAAAAAGACATTTTATAAAAAAGACACTTGCACTCAAATGTTTATAGCAGCACAATTCGCAATAACAAAAAAGTGGAAGCAACCCAAGTGCCCATCAATCCATTAGTGGATTAATAAAATGTGGTATATGTATACCATGAAGTACTACTTAGCCATAAAAAATGAGGAACTATTATCTTTTGTGTTATCCTGGGTGGAGCTGGAGCCCATTCTAAGTGAAGTAACACAAGAATGGAAAAACCAATACCGCATGCACTCACCATTCAATTGGTACTAATTGATCAACACTTATGTGCACATATGGAAGTAACATTCATGAGGGATTGGGCAGGTGGGAGGGGGAGGAGGGGATGGGTAAATTCACACCTAATGGGTGTGGTGCACGCTTTCTGGGGGATGGGCATGCTTGTAGCTTTGACTTGGGTGGTGCAAAGGCAATTTATATGACCAAAGTATTTGTACCCCTATAACATTTTGAAATAAATAAATAAATAAATAAAAGTAATAATCCAAAATTGAAAAACAAATAAATAAATACACATTTTAAGAGATATAAAAACAGTCATCATTTTCTTTCTGGGTCAGAGGCACTTAATTTGTTTCAAAATAAAATCAAGCTATTTGGTCGTCACATACATATTTCTGAATGTAAACCCTGTACACGAGGTATCAGAAAATAGGAAAAGGAGCGTGGTAGTACAATCAGAGAGCCTTGTTGTAGGCCTTACCTCTGAATGCATTTCATTAGGTGACTCACTAAAGTTCTGTGTTTCTCTTTTGCAAAAAATTGTAAGCTCTCACCTATTTTATAAGGCGGTTGTGAGTAGTCAATGAGACAATGTATTTGAAGATGCTCAAAATGGGGAGAATAGCTAAAAACAGCATGTACATCAGCAATCCCAATTGATAGATGTTCAGCAGCAAAGCAATAAAGTGAGTATAGGTTGGGCATGGTGGAAACTATGTTGAACTGAATTAGGTGCCCTGTGAAATCATGTAGTTGTTTGTTAAAGTGTTGTGCAAATCCACAGAACACATCTGTGGATTGAAATTGCCCATTGGGCTACCATCTTGAAAGCTCTGGCTTACAAAGTAAATAGTAACAATGAAAATGGGAGTATTTATTCTTTAGACAGGAAAGACTTCCTGGGAAAGGTATTTTAAGGCAGTATTCAATATTATTCCCACATAAATTGATGGATGAAAGAGAAGAGTCACTCACTTTGAGAGACAGCAATTGAAATGCATAAAAATGAATGGAACTCATCATCTAAAAGAGTCAACAAGAAGAATTGCCCTTCTCGAGGGGAAAGTACTGTGACATTAGACTTGTGAAGGAGGCTTGCTGTATGGAAAGAAAAATGAAAGGTAATCAATAAATGATGAGACCTACTTGAGATCTGATATGGCAATTTAATTGTATGAATAAAAGTACATAAATGGCCTAGTTTTAGAGAAACTTACTAAAAAATAGAGATGACATAAAATGATGTCTAGGAATTGTTCAAAATACCCATGGGTGAGGAGCAAAGGTGAGACAATATTAGTCATGTACTGATAATTATTAAACACGAACAGAATAGAGAACCCAGAAATAAAACCATGTAGCTACAACCAACTGATTTTCAACAAAACATACAAAAACATACACTAGGCAGCATGCCCTATTCAATAAATGGTGCTGGGAAAATTGGATAGCCACATGCAGAAGAATGAAATAGTGAGGCCATTAAGTATGAAATGTCTGATTTCCTTAAGAACTAAGTTTGACAGTTGATATCTCTGACATTTCACTTTAACACTTCTTGTTTTTTTCTTTTTTTATTGTGAAGGCACATCCTCATTCAAATGCACATTTTGGCTTGTGATTATCTTTCAGATTTTTTTTTTTAGAGCAATTTTTATGAAACCACAGATAAGTCAAAAATTGTTGTTATTTTTGAATATGACTTCCCTTGTGAAACCAATGTAGAGCAGACAGCTCAAAATATCAATTAAGTATCTGGGAAGGACGTGGCTAATGAATGCACAGTGTACATCAATGGTTTGAGAAGTTCCATTTTGGTGATTTTAATTTTGAAAATGAGCCATGCAGGTGACCTGAGACCAAGGTGGATAATGATGAACTGAAAGCTGCAGTGGAAGCCAATCCATCTCAACTTACGTGTGAATTAGCAGCAAGGTTTGACATTACTATTCCAACACTATTGGACCATTTGAAAGAAATCAGCAAGGTAAAGAAGCTGGATAGATGGGTACCTGTGGAATTAAACATGTGTCAGAAAAGAAATTGTCTCAAAGCTTGCCTTTCTTTGCTGTCATGACATCAAGGCAAACCATTTGTACACCATATTGTTATGTGTGATGATAAATGGATCCAACAATGGTTGAATAAAGATGAAGTGCCGAAACACAGTCCAAAACCCAATATTCATCAAAAAAAGCTAATGGTGTCTGTTTGGTGGTCCAGCACTGGTATTATCCACTACAGCTTCATGAAACCCGGTCATTGACCAGGTTGATTACAGTGGATGTCTACTGCAACCAATTGGACAAAATGATGAGGATACCTGTGATTAAGCAGCCAAGATTGGTCTATAGAGCCAGGACAATCCTCTTGCACAAACAATGCTGCTCAATCTACAGAAGTTGGACTTGGAAACTCTCTGTCATCCACTGTATTCACCAGACCTTGGACCAACTGCCTACCACTTCTTCCAGGCTTCAGACCACTTCTTGCAAGGAGAAATATTCAATTCTCAACGAGCTGTGGAAAACGCCTTTCGTGATTTCATTGCCACTCACTCTCCAGGCTTCTTCACTGCTGGCATAAACAAGCTACCGTTAAGATAATTTCGAGAGTTTAGACACATACTTTGATTAATTGTACTGCTTCTTGTTTGAGATACAATAAACCTAACTTGTGATTAGAAATCAGACATTTCATATTTAGTGACCTAAAACAGGACCCCTATCTCTCAACATATAAAAAATTAACACAAGATGGATTAAAGACTTAAATGTAAGACCTGAAACCATAAAAATTCTAGAAGAAAATGTAGGAAAAACTCTTCTAGACATTGGCCTACTTTTGCATACTTTTTAATGGGGTTGATCCTAAGTGAAGCATCTCAGTCATGGAAAAACAAACACCACATGTTCTCATTAATAAGGGGAGCTAAATGATGGATGCACACAGGCACAAATAGATGTTAAGGATATTGGAAACTAAAAAGCAGGGAGGTAGGGAGGGTGGCGAGGGATAAAAACTTACCTATAGGACATAATGAGTAATATTCTGGTGACAGGCACACTACATGCCCTGACTTCATCATTATATAATACAATTCACCCTTGTAACAAAAACAGTTGTACCCCTTTAATATTTGGAAAAAAAAAAAAGAAACAAAAGCATAAATGTAAATTAAGATGGAAGATCAGAATATATGGTATGTAATTCCAAGACCTAATACCTCAAAGGTATATCATTACGTAAAAGAAAAAAATTGTTTCCTCAGTAAAAAAAAAAAAAAAAAAGCTGACTGAAGGGTACATAGGTGTTTATTAGACTATATGCTTTTGTATGTTGATGTCTAGAACTTTTAGATAATAAAAAGTTTAAAATACAATACACTAACATGTAGAATATTGATGAAAATAAAAAGTAAAAATCAAATGCAAGGAACACTATCAAATGTACAGCAAGAACTGGTAGGTTATGTTTAAAAAAAATAGGAAATAAAGGGGCAAAAATTGACCCTGAGCCTCAGAGTTTGAAAAGATAAGTAAGTACATGTGTTTTGCAATGGTACCATGTCTGTTTACCACAAGGAGAAGCTGATGAGTTGCATTTTCAATATGCCACTGTGACTTTAACTCTCACACTAAATGTGGTGTGTCTCTGGGCTGGTATAATTGTTTATGTGAATAAAACACAACACAAAACAAACAAAACAATGTATCTCTAGTACTGGCTCTATTGTCTTTTATACAATAGAAATGCAATCATTATAGAAAGAATTAACTAATGCTTCAAACATCGACAAATTGTCTATACATGGTCTTTTTTGTTTTAGCTTCTATAATTGCCTTTGCCAAAGGGAATTTGCAAATACAATATGACAACATTTTTTATCTGGTATTGAATAAAATGTTTATTTGAATTCAAAAATAGATTTGATTTCTCTAAGGTATTGAAAAAATTTCATAAAATGTGATGTGGTTCTAAAGAAAAAACTTTACTGGGGATCTAATAAACTCCACCAATCATATAGTCTGTTACTCAGTTTATTACTTAGTTCTAATAATTAAATTCTGTAAGACCCTAAGGAATAACTCTAAGTAAAAGAATGATCCTTATAATCAGTCAAATATATTTCCTGGAATTTGTTTCTAAAAAAGTCAGACTAATTACATAAGGTTACACAGTGACATTGTTATTTGAATATAATTAGTTTGATCATGAACTGTTAAAAAGGGTTTCTTAAGAATTGTTACAAAGCGACCTCAAGAACTCCTATTTTGTATATATAAATATTTTATTATCTTATTTGTGAAGAATTTGTACAGAGTCGTCTTTCTTTAAGCTACACAAATGAAATTATAGTAACCTAACAAATAATTATTGTCTCTCTTTTGTGCATTTGTAATTGAAATTTCAAGAACTGTTCTGCAAAGTTGTTTTTAAACTTATATCAGGTGATTTAAATATGACAAAAATAATACTTTTAGTTCATTTGAAGGAAAAAATGTAAAAACATTGTTTCTAATATCCCCAGCAGGCACTAAAGTCAATCTGTACTTGACCATTTATTGCTTAATTTCAGAAGCCCAGAAATTCATTACCCAATGTTCCACTGCCCCCTGCCACTTCCTTCCCCCTGAAAGAAAAAAAAGTTATGTCTGCTTGCTGATGTCTGATAATTTTTTAAAATAATATAAATTTTAATTTCATAATTACACTATTAAATATAAGATTTAAAATGCAAATGCCCCCAAAAGAAGTAAGGGTACCTTTAATCCCTTACTTGGGTATCCCAAGGTGCAAATGACTAACATAAAAGTCCTAGTAGAGCTGAATGACAGAAATCCAGGTAACAGAAGAATACATGTGGAGGATGTGAGAGTTGCAATTAAATAGCCTGATGACCAAAAAGAAAAACTTTCCATCATCAAGATGTTTCCTAGATTTGCAAGACTTTCTGATACAAAAAAGTCACAAGGTCAGGCACTCACTCATATAGACAAATTTTAAACACTGAATGATTCTGTGATTTGAGAAATGTCTATGTGGCAGATGAGGCCCTGAAATAAATTATAAAAGAATACTCATTTAAAGAAGTTCAACTTAATTCATTATTTCTGGAGGAACAAAGCCCAATCTGGAGTTTCTTCTTCTATCACAAGTTTTGCTTCCTTTATGCTTGAACAGGGAAGGTAATACATGTTGAATGTCTACATAAAAGATTTAGAATTTCCTTATCATTCTCTTATGTTCTATGTGAAATGGTCTAAAATATAAAACAAAGAAAAGACATAATTGTAGTGGAAGGAGAAACAACCTTATAAATCGGATTTTATAATTTCATTAAAACCTGGGAAAACGTTGACCTTTAAGAGATATATTTGGTTTGAAGTGAAGAAATTTCTATCTAAACAGTCGGTTCTAAATGTGCTGGTTATGAAACAAAAAGAAATGTTACATGGAAAATGAAAATGAAAGGAATTCCTAAATAAAATAAAAAGGGCCTATCAATGCTAATACTGGTGTTACTTTAATGTTTCTCCTCTCAAAGTTAGATAGTCTCACACCCCTGGGAAATCATGCTGCTAAATAAAGGCAGATTTCACACCAGCAGTCCGCTTAAGTCTCACTGAAATAAAGGAAAGCTCTCAGTGCTTATACCCAACTGTCTATAATTACACATTTAAAACCCATGTCTGACTTAGAATTGCTACCACACTTATCATTTACATAATTTATTTATGTCTTATGCTATTTCTTAAGTGTAAAAGATAAAATGAATTTGGTGATAAAGTTTAGTTACTAAAATTAAACTGGTCATAACAAAAATAAAGTTTAGAAAAGTTTCCTGTTTTGTCACCTCATAAGAGAAGAGAGGAAATCTACTATATTAATATCAGGTTGTAAGAGCAAGAAAACATCCAATGATCTTGTTTATGGAGGCAAATTCCTCATTAGAAATGTTATCTATGCTAAATATAATGAAGGACTTATATCAACTTTTGTGTATTTCCTAATAGAGAGCCAAGTTGGTGAAATGTCTGTAGCACATAATGACAGGAGACTTCTTTAAGGGATTCCTCTAGACTTTCACAGATATAGTATATAATATTTAACTGTATAATTTTGTGCCTTCAGAGTGATGAAAGACATTTAACCTCCAAAAAAGTCATGGATTGGTGGCAAAATTCTACAGTACCAGGGTGTCCTACATCTGCCGTGACTGTGTTACTTTGTTTTTCTTTAGTTTCCATTTTGGACTTTGGTAAAAAGAAAGGTTGAAAAAAATTACCTGACCTGTTCCATCTTTAATATTCTATAATTTTGCATTCCACTGTCCAGAGATGTTGAATCCTCTATAATATGCAGTAATATAGTCTTGTGTATCTTCTAAATGTTACTCTGCTTAAATTGTCAAAGCTGATCTCACATCTGAGTAATTTACATCAAATTAGTGACAGAATTGGCAGTTTAGAGTTATTATAACTAAGTCTATCAGAGCCCCAAACATTTGGGTATTCTCAGGAGAATTAAATAAAATTATTTCCAATATATATGGATCTCCAAATCAAAATATTTTAGAGAAAATCTCAAGTTATATATGAGAAAACAATTACTCCTTTTTATTAATTCACTCCATGGAGTACTACTAGCCATTAAAAAAATGGTTAACTACTTATTGTATTATCCTGGATGGAACAGGAGCTCATTCTTCTAAGTGAAGTATCACAAGAATGGAAAGACAAACACCACATGTACTCACCATTTAATTGGTACTAATTGATCAACAGTAATGTGCACAAATGGAAAGTAACATTCATAGCGTGTCGGGCAGGTATGAGAGGGGAGAAGGGGATGGGTAAATCCACACCTAACAGATGTGGTGCATGCTGTCTCGGGGATGGGCATGTTTGTCCCGTGGTGGTGCAAAGGCAAATTATGTAACCAAAGCATTTGTAACCCCATAATATTCCGGAAAAAAAAAGAATACACAGGTTTTCAAAAATGAAGATGATTTTGTAACTATAGACTTTATTTTCTCTATCTCTCCATATTTTAATTTATTTAAAATTTAAAGATAAATAAAGATTTCTAACCAATTGCCAAAAAAAAAGAAAACAATTACTCCAAAATGGTAATCAAGCCTAAATTATTGAAAGGCATATATATTCTATAAGCATATTTGCACACTTAGCAGTGATTAAATAAAAAATTTAATATGGTTATCTAAGTATTAATTTAAATGGCATTTAGGCCCTCATTCTCTTGCGGAATTACACTCTAGTAACTTAATGAAGTTTAGGTTTACCTCTGGGATATTTTCCTCAAATAAAAATATGCATTTTGAATATTAATGGTATAAAATACTATTTATATTGCAGTCATATTATTAAATTATTAGTAAATATATGGTTTCTGTGAAAAATTATTAAAAAGTGTTAAAGGTTAACTGTAAAATACTAAAATTTTAAAATAAGAACTACATTTGCCTGAGATAGTCATAACTCTAGAAACTAATTTCAAAAAATGCACTTGGAAATTTCTTTCCATTGTGAAGTAAAATAAAACAGATAGGAGATAATTGCCTAAACAGAAAATATCACTTTAATAAATGAAGCATATGAACTAAGCAATTAATAATTTCATAAAAACATGCACATATATCTACATGTCTACATATACACATGTGCATCTATGTATCTGTGTATTTCTGCATATATTAAAATTATTTTGAGAATAAGAGAAGACATGGTGTTTTAAAAATACAAGATTTAAGAAGAAATCAAGGAAAAGTTTGGATAAATGAAGATCACAATAAATATGAATGCTATGCATTATCCAAAAGTAGTGAATAAATCAGATTTCATATAAATCGATGGGATGGAATATATTTGACTTCCACCATAGGCAAGAGAACTCCTTGGCAGTGTTGACTGCTGACTCTTCTAAAATGCCTAACGCTGAATGTAGGGAATGATCCCCAAGAACATTGGATTCCATTTCACCTATTTTGCATGTGTTACTCATAAAAACAAACAAGCAAACAAAAAACCTTTTAGACGTGTATGTC
Organism: Daubentonia madagascariensis; assembly: GCA_023783475.1. Taxonomy (NCBI): domain Eukaryota; kingdom Metazoa; phylum Chordata; class Mammalia; order Primates; family Daubentoniidae; genus Daubentonia; species Daubentonia madagascariensis. The sequence goes on from JAKFHU010001209.1 coordinate 67,321,580, forward strand.
GTTAAGGAGAAACTATAGGAAATAACTTTTTGAAAGTCACGAAGGTGATGAAGGTGATGAATAGAACGGAACTGCATTAACATTCTGCCCATGAAATAGAGATTTATTTTACATGGAGTGAACTATTAAAAAAACTGCTGGCACCTGAGTTTCCCATGTTGCACCATCTCATTGAGATGAATAAGGAAATATCACTAACTATGGTCTCTACCTACTCAAATAGGAGCCATTCTCCAGCAAATCTTGCCAAATGAAGTCGGATAATCTTCAAGGGGGGTGTTCATATTTGAAAGAGTCTGTTAGCTTTCGTCACCACATGACATCAATCTTGTCATTTTCCTTCTGCTCCATTCAGCTCCTTTGTCTCTGCTTGCTTCTTACAAATTCACTTTTAGCGCTTTGTTACTGCCACAGTTCCTGGGGAACGCTGAGGTTTAGATCAACGGTGCCACCTCCCATAATTATTTAAACTGACATCACTTGTAGTGGTAGATCAGGGCTGTGTGGCATATGGGGAGAAAGCCTCTCCACTCTGTTTTAAAATTTTGTCATTTGCTGGGAGAAAATATTTGCAAACCATATATCTTGCAAAGGACTCATATCTAGAATATACATATAACTCTCAAAATTCAGCAGCAAAAAACAAAAAAAAATTAGAAAGTGAACAAAAGACATGATGAAGAGGTATTTCATGGAAGAAGTTATATGGATGGCAAATAAACATACAAAAAGTGTTCAACATCACTAGCCATTAGTATATTATAAATTAAGACCACAATGATAAAAAATATGCTTGCTACAAGCCACCAATTATATTTCAGAGCATTTATCCTAGATAAATGAAAATACAAAAACTTATGTATTATTCACAGCAGTTTATTTTTAAAAGCCAAACACTGGAAACTGCCAAAACTTCCTCAGCATGTGAATAGTTAAATAAACCATGGTACATCCATACTACTCCCACTGCTACTAATACTCAGCAGTAAAAGGGAACAGACTATCAACATACACAATAATTCAGATGGCTCGCAAGAGCATTTGTGTTGACTTTTAAAAGCCAATCTCCACAGATTACATACTGTATTATTTAATATACAAAATATTTTCAAAATGACAAAATTATAGAGATGGAAAACAGATTAGTGGTTAGCAAGGACTAGGGGTGGTAGCAGGGAAGCAGGAGGGTGCAGTGAAGGAATAGTTCTGTATCTTGATTGTAGTGGAGGGTTATATGAATCTACATATCTAACAAATTATGTTACATGAATCTACACATCTAATAAATTATGTTACATGAATCTACACACGGGCCATAGATCTACCTATGTGCTAAATAAACACACTATCAATTACTTGGTTTTAGTATTACAGAAATAATTCTGGATAGGAAGGATCAAACAAGATATAAGGAATTAAATGTCTAGATGGAGAATCTGAACTTAATTCATTGGAGATTGAACAGACACTATGAGTAAATAAGCCAAGGATTTCATCAGAATCTTATTATTTGTAAGTTATTGCTGATCTTCTGCATATGAAACTATACTTCAATTAGATTTCTGACACAAAAATTACAAAAGATTCACATTGGGTAATTGAGAAAAGTTTAGTAGAGGAACTACTACTTACACAGGTATGGCAGGGTGTTGGGAAAGAAAGAGTCTGACAGCAAGGAAAGAGACTGGTTATAAGAGACAGATATGTGGAGTGGGCCAAATGACAAAAGCTGTCACCTCCACGTGAGCCGGGGGAATGCATACTTCAGCTTCTCTCTTCTCCCTTTCTCTCATTATCTGCGGATGTTTGTCACTGGCTGAACCTAACGGGAAGCCAGTGGACTGGGGGACCCAGTGTGCATAGTCCATTAAAGGTCTTCTGGGCCGTGGATCCATTTGGAAATGGATGGAGATTAGATCAGGAGGGGTTAAGAAAAATATGCAGCATGAGCTCCCTGCCTCAGTCCCTCACAAAGTCAAGAAGTTCATAACTTGCTTATGTCTCCGAATTCACATAAATAGATGTGAGGGATGAGACATTAGGAAGGAAAAAAGAATCTCATTGGAATCATTAAATTGTGCTTTGCTTCTTGCTATTGCTTTAGTTCTTGTTTCCCCAAAATATCCTAAGACCTAAGTCTTTGCTCTGATATTTTTCTTTCAAATTCCCAACTTTCTCTTGCATTGGGACATAATACAGTGGCTCCAAAATATGAATTTAAGATTGGTTTTAGATTTGCTGCCTAAGAATCACTTGGGTATCTTGTTAAATATGCGAAGTCCCAGGCCTCATCTCTAGAAATTCTGACTCAGGAGATCTCCATTTAAAATGCTTTCCAAGAAAAAGAGACACATGTCTCATGCAGAAGAATTCCAAATAATTTATGTAAATAGTCAGTCCTCAAAGAAGTAGAACATAACTCCCCACTCCTTAATATATCACTGCACAATATATCACTGATATGATGTGATATAAACGGCCCTTTACCTCTGGGGTCTTCCTCCCAAAACACGTATTCCTAGTCTAATCCTGATGAAAACATCAAACAATTAAGGTAAATTTTATAAATTACCTAACCAGTATTCCTAAAAAGTGGCAAAAACATTAAAAAGAAGGAAGTCTGAAAAACTGCCATGGCCAAGAGGAGCCTAAGACATGAGGACTAAGCGTAGTGTGGTGTCCTGGGGGGATCCTGGGACAGAAAAGGACATAAGGGAAAAACTAAAGAAATATGAATAAAGTATGGAAAATACGGATTTTAGTTAGTAATACTGTGTCAGTATTGTTTTATTAATTATAAGAAATGTACCATACTAATGTGAAATGTTGATTATGGGAGAAACTGGGTATGGAGTAGTATATGGTGCTTTCTGTATTATCTTTAAATTTCTGTTTAAGTTAAAAACTATTCTAATATATAAAGATTATTTTTAGAAAAAGTGTTCCACAAGCTGATTCCGATATGCAATAAGACTTGACCTTCCCATGCAGATGAAAGCTGTACGAAGAACTAGCATTATCATCCCAGAAAAGCCATTTGAACTCTCTGAAACTTGATTTCCTCATCTATAAAATGAACATGATGATACTTCCTTACCCAGCATAAACAAGAAAAAGTGTAGGCAAGTAACCTTTGGAAATTATTAAGCACCATTCAAATATTGTGTCATGACTGTTATCACATACAGACATTTATTTCAATCTTCCTCCTTGTTTTATCTTTTAGTCATCCACAGATACCTGACTAGTCTCGGCGTCTGTGTCTCTTTATTTACTCTCAAGGGTTAGAGTTTCAATTTTCCAAGATAGAGAAGGGACCGGTCATATTTGAGTCAGACGTCAACGTTAGAAGGCGCCTTGGAGGAGCTGCCGCGCAGCTCAGCAGGCACAGTGGCTGCAGGTGATTCTCAGGGAACGATGCAGACTCTCACTGCTTCCCGCGTATTCTTCCCCACCTTGCCTCCTCCACGCCCTCATCACTCACTTCCTAGTTGTCCCTCAAACCCCTGTCGTGTTTCAGGATTACAGCAACCTCTGACTCCTCTCTTGCCTGTAACGTTTTTCCCTGTGATACCCACCCACCTGGCCCTCTTCCTCACCTCCCCATGGCGTTGTGTGAGTATCACCTTCTCAATGTCGCTGTCTCTGTCCACCCTATTTAAAATTGAGCCCCACAACTTCCAGTTACCTCTGAACTCTCGATCTGCCTTATACGGATCTTTTTGTTAATCAAATTTCCAGTTACCTGCTGGCATACCGTACAATCAATTCATTTATTATGTTTATTGTTCATTACCTTCCTCCCTGTAGTGAATTATGTAAGCTCGATGAAGGCAGGCATATTTTTGAACATTTTGTTCATTGATGCAGTTTCAGTGTCAAGAAGGCTTCCTGGCATATAGGAAGCATTCAGTTAATATTTGTTAAATATGTGAATGAATTGATCAGGGCAGTGAATGCACAGTTTTCTCTGTATTATATACTCATGGTAGAGATATGACACATTAAAAAAAGAAATCCATTGATTAGCATAATATATGAATGAAATGAATGTAGACTTAATGAGTTACATTTATATTTGGCAAGAAGTCTTGTAAAGAAGATTTACTTGCTTTTGTGGGCATAAATGTCTTGAAGATTTTAAAGATTCTGCACTGTGTATGCTTTCAGCAGTAAAATAAGGAAAACAAGTCTGAATGTCTCCATAAAATAAGGAAAACACACCTACATATCTGCATCTATGAGAGTGCAAAATCAAGGAACATTCTGGGAGCCTGGAGCAAGAAGACAAACCTTACCTTTGTATATCTGACTTTAGAAACCCATGAGTGTGTAATCATTTCCAATATTGAAAATTATTAAATAAAATTAGAAAAGCAATATTGGAGGAATGGCTGGGGCATAGTTTAGGGGAAATCTGAAGGGTTATACATAAAGGGAGATCTTGAGTTTGTAATAAAAGACTGCTTACTGAACCTGGATGTTTGGGTTCTTCACACCTATTAAATCTCTGGCAGACTCCACCACTCAATTATAAAGTAATTAAATGTTTATTCTATTCATCTTCTTCCGTAATAACTGTAGGTCTTTGCTGAATGTGAGAAAAAACTATCATTGTGAGAGAGTACATGTCTTTTCCTGATGTGATGGCTTTTGGAAAATGGACTATAAATGTAAACTATAGCATTCTGCTGCTTTGATTGCACTTCCTGAGAGCTGACACCAAATGTGTAAAGAAGGTACACATGGGAAGCAATAACTATTAATAGTAATGAGGTTTTTCCTGATGATAGCACAGCTTGCCCTAACAATCCCTGGCATATAGTTAATCCTTAGATTCCCAATTAACTTCCCTATTCACCAATGCAATAGTCCCCAACAGACAGTAGCATTAATAAACAAGTCTTTATTTCATACATTTGTAAATATTTATTGAGATCACCTACAATATGTCTGTAAATAGTTTATGTGCTTTAATTCACAAAAATGAATTTGAAAATATGCATTCTGTTGTCAATCACGTTCAAACCTGCGAGAGGGGTGGGCGTGAGCAGCTGAAAGGGGCAGGCAGTGCACGGAGGACGTGGTGGGTAGATGTACGTGGTGGAAGTAGAAGGCCTGCCTTCCTTCCCTCCTTCCTTCCTTTTTGTTGTCTTCAGTAATTTTAGCCTCTTCAATGGTTTTAACAATCATTTATGAGTACAAAAATCTCAAACGTGTATCTCAACACAGTAATTTTTTTCTGAGGTCCATACCTTAATATCCAATTGCTTATTCTCTATCACAATTGTATGTCCCAACCCACCCTAACGGGACATGTTAAAAGCCGATTAAACGGTTTTCCTAAACGTGCTTTTGTAAAAATAGACTCATAGGCACGGAAATGCTTGTTCATCCTCTACTCTCATAGCTTGACACCTCTCTGACTAATCTTCCCTCTCCAATGTATTTTTTGCCTTCTCGTTCTTTATTCTTTCAGTACATACCATTTGCCCTTATCCAAATTTTATAAAATATATAATCCCTTCTCCTATATCATCAATCTTCTGTGCTTGCCCATAAGCTAATTCTAAAATTTGAACACTAAAGTGTCTATAATCTTATAACATAAATCTTATTCTCTGCTAGACCATCTTTTATTTATCTGTTTTTACAGAGATGTAAGGACCTATTTTACACCTTTTTCTACTCTGACCTCTACTGGCAGCAGCAAGAGGCTCCCTCTCTCTTTGGATTTCAGATGTGTTTGGTTAACTGAGACTGACTCCAACAGGAAAGAGGAATGAGGAAGCGGAGTGGGTCTGGGTATTTATTATTCCCCTCCCTTGCTTACTACATGAAGCGTTGGCTCTTACTGGCTTTGTAAATTCATCAAGATCATGGTGTCCTTCTAAGCAGCCCTCTCTATATTACTCTCTTCTTCTAAGTTCCAGACAGTTCTGTATCACTGTTTTCCCAGAACTTAGTAATACCACTTCTCTGCTCTTACTAGTGAGGAGTATTGCACTAAATCTTGTGGTTTCCTTAAATGATGGCAGCCATTTGTGCACAGTCCTTTAATTATTAGCCCTCTTTGGATTATCCTAAATTGAGTGAGCCATCTGTTTCTTGCTGTGACCTGGACCAAAATTATCTTTCTTAACTTGCTTATCCTGAAAGAAATATAATTCTTTCATTCAACCTGTCTACTAAATTTAAATTGTTCTAAAGCTAAAGGTCAAATTGATTATATTTTTTAAACTTCTTTACCTGATTTAAGTACTGCCACTTCACATTTGAGTCATGCTTTTCCTGTACACTTCTTACAGGAAGAGACAGAGAGTATATGTATTTACTCTATATTAAGTTCATATACTTCCATTATTATATTTGCTGCCAGAATTAATCCATTTATCTTGAATATATTATTCTTAGAGAACTCTGATTTCTAAATCTGATTTGAACTATGTATGTTGCAGGCCAATTAAGCAGTTTGTCAACCTTTGATTTCTTTTTGATTTTATTCAATTTCATGCCTTCCTTTTTTGTTAATTTTTCAATTGGCTAGAGAAAAACTCGAGGTAAATATTTGCAGGAAAAATGAATTGTAGGTAGATTTTCTTTTCTTTTCAAGTATGTATATCTTTAGCACTCTTCTTATGTTTGATTGATAATTTGACATGACATACAATGTTAAGGTCAAAATAGTTTCTCTGAAACACTGTGAAGTTATAGTTCCATTGTCTTCAGTTATGTAGTATTGCTGATCCAACCCAAGTTGGAACTCACATTACTAAATTTAAAATATTTAGAAGAGTTTTTATTTTTATTTACTGCAGCTGTATCAGTGTTTCCTGAGATAATAAAGAATTTTATTTGGTTCATTTTAAAATCATTTTCATAATGTAAATGATATATAATAATAATAATGTAAATTATATAAAAATAACATTAAAAATGCAACTATAAAGACATTGAAAAAAGAAAAGTATTTCAAAGTGAATAAGCATGAAAGTTGTAGATGTAAAAAACTATGGAATGTAAAGTTTTAAGGATGTGGGTGCAAAGATGTTATTTTTTAGGAGAAATAGAAAGAGGATTAAGAAAGTCAGAGCCAGGAATAGCCTATTATTTAATGGAATATAGTGAGTGAGTAGAAGTTTACTACACATAGTAGAACTCAACAATATTTGTTATATAAATGAATGAATAACAATTACAGTCTTAAGGAATTTGGAACTGTTATATTTTTTGATGCTCTATGTTTTTGTGATTTATTATACAGGAAATCTGTGAAACATATGGGAGTTGGGAAGTATTAGTTAGGATTAGGTTTGATTATATTAACACACCACCCCTAACTAACAGTGACTTCAGACTGAAATTTATTTATCATATGAAATTAGTTTGGAAGTAGTCAGTTGAGCTAGTATGATGTTCTTGGTGTGTAAACACAGACTTCATCTATCTTTTAAAAACATTTTTTATTGATGCATAATAGATGTATATAGTTTTGAGATACTTGTGATAATTGAATACATTCATATAATTTAAGATCAAATCAGTGTACTTGAAATATCCATCACCTTAAATATTTGTCTTTTCTTTATGCTTGAAACATTAAAATTATTCCCTTGTAGTTATTTTGAAATGTATGATAGATTATTATAAACTACAGTTCTTTGGCATATAACTGATACCTCATAGTCTGTGATGGCTGTTCATAAAGAAAAAGAATACATACCCCGCTTTGAAGCCAATTATTAGAAGTCACACAAAAATTTCTTCTTATATTCTGTTATCTAAGACTTTGTCATGTAGCCATACTTAGCTGCAAGGGAGGTTAAGAAATGTAGTCTCCATTCTAGTGGCCATGTGTCTGTGACAAACTAAGAACTAGGGTTTTATTACTATGAAAGAAGTGGGGAATTAATTGGGTGAACAATGCACAGTGTGAATAAAAAGGGTGTAAGTTCTGGAAGCTTCTAGAATAAGAGATTTCAGGGTGGATTCAGAGCAACCTATAGTTCTCAAAAGTTATTTTGTTAAAAGAAGCTCCACCTCAATGTAGTTGGCCTTAATGTAGCAACAGAGGCTGACCAGAAGACCAGACTTAGGGAAATCCTGATGTAGGTTGTTGAAGGTTTCTTGTGGGTTTTATTTCAGACCTGGGTTAGTCAATAATCACAGACATTTAGGCCTAAATGGAAGCTTAGATATTACCAAGTTTAGTATTCCTATAATGCAGATTAGGTAAACATTTCTTTTTCCCCAAACCCTACCAAAAAAAAAGAAAGCAAATGGAAGCTCTCACTATGTAAATTTGCAAGTACTCTTTAATAAACGGGGGCTGGAATTAATGTTTGCTAAAACGATAAGAAATATGTGCACAAAACAGCTATTTAATGTCATGATTTAGGGTTGAACTTTAAATATGCTCTTAATTACCTCAAAATTCAAAAAAGAGATTGGAAAACACACCAAAGGTTTAATTTATCTGCAGTTGTAAGAGATGTTTTCATCAGATACTTTCATTAGCAAATTTAATTATAGGAAGCAGGACAATATTACTTCATAGCTTTAAAGAACTAATTAGTGTTTTGAAGCAACTTAAATTAATTTATGAATCAAGCAGCTCAAACATTTTCCATGCCACAGGAAGTTTTACTGTGTAAAAATCTTCCTATTCTTGTGGGCTTTAGAATTCTCACAGCTGTACAAACGGACAAAGGCTGCAAAGTGGTTCTAGAACTTTTTTTCTTGTAATCTTTGATTCATGCATTAGCCATGTGATGGTAATGACATGTTTTATTTTCAAATAAATTGTGCTTGTCTTTGGCCAAAGTTTAATTTGAAAAGTATTTGAGAAAAGTTATTTTCAAATTTTATTTGGATCCAGTTATCATTTACTGGTTGGAGGGACAGTAAAAAACAAAAACAAAAATAAAAACAAAAACAAAAGCAAAAGCAAAAAAAACCCAAAAACTTCCTCCCAAAACTAAAATTATGTTTACTATAGAGCAGTTTCCTTTACCGGACCTGATGCTATCCGTAAGAAATGTTCTAGTTTCTGATTTGATCTTCATCCTAACTATGCAAAGTGTTTTGTATTTCATTCTGTGGCAAGATACCCGGATGATTCTAACCTTTGGACCTTTATTAATGTATCAGTAGTGGTGTGCATGCATATGTTTTCATGGGTTGATTTTTACCTGAGGAAATTTGTAAGAGCAGCAGAATTATATATTGGTACCTGAAGGCAAAGGTAGGTAAGTATGCGGTGGAACAAGAAATCATGTTACTCATTGCCCTACCTGGTCTCGTAACCCTGCTTATGAACCCTATGGAAAGAAGTGTTATCAGGTACCGAAAGATCTGCCTTCCTGAGCTCTTCTGTAAAATGCAAGGGAAAATTCTGGTTATTGGTTTTTTTAGGCACAAAAGCAAAATGTCATTTTAGCATAGAATTCTTTCCTCGTCTCCTTTTCTCCCTTCCTTCCACCCTTTTCAATCCATCTGTCTCTCTCCCCGCCCCCCCCAACTTTCTTTCATCCAGGGAATACTGCTACAGAGGGAGAGAATAAATTGTAGACCTGTTGCTTAACTATTTACTTCCTAAGAAGTTAAAATATTCTTCCAAAGAAAAAAAATCAGACCTACACAATTTACAGGTAAGTTTGATGAGACTTCAAAAAACAAATGAGTTCAGTTTTAAACAATTTCTTTCAGACAATAGGAAAAAAGGAAATAACTGCTTAGATCATTTCATAAGGGATGATCTTTGTAAGTCTTTATACTAAAAACAAACAAGGGCTAAGCATGAAAAAGAATTAATGGCCAATTTTGATTGCTTGATTCTGAATACAAAATTATAATAGTGTACATGACAATTTCAAAATATATATAAAATTTTATGAATTAAAATTGAGTCACAATTAATAAATTTATTAATGCATTTCTCCACAAAAGTGTTTAAAGAAGAAAATCTCAATACTTTGCTATAGTTTGGATGTGGTTTGTCCCTGCCAAAACTCACGTTGAAATTTAACTGTCAATGTAATGATGTTGGGAGGTGAAACCTTTAAGAGATGGGGCCTAAGGGGAGGCATTTGGGTCTTGGGGGCTCTGCCCTCATTGGAACCTTGGTGCCCTTCTCTAGGTAGTGACTGAGTTCTTACTCTTAAGAGACTGGATTAGTTCTTGCACAAATGGATTATTTCCCGAGAGAGCAGGTTGTTGTTAATACAAAGCAAGCTTCCTCCTCCTGTTTTGTGCCTCTTTGCCTGTGTCCACTTGCCCTTAGACCTTCTCCACCATGTTTTGACTGAGCATGTAGTCTTCATCAGAAACTGAGCAGTGGCCAGCACCATGCCCTTTGGACTTCCAAGCCTGTATAATAACAGTGAGCTAAATAAACCTCTTTTTTTTTTTACAGATTATCCAGCCTCAGGTGTCCTGGTATAGCAACACTGAATGGACTAACATAGTTCCTTTCCACTGGTTTCCTCTGTAGTAGTCAGAATAATGGCTCCCCAAAGTTGTTCTCATCCTAACCCTAAAACCTGTGGATATGTTATCATACATGGCAAAAGGAACCTTGCAGTTGTGATTAAGAATCTTGATATGAGAGAGTTATCCTGAATTATCTACGTGGACACAGTGTAATCACAAGTGCCCTTGTAAGATGGAGGCAGAAATGTCAAGAGTCAGAGAAAGAGATGTGAAGACAGAAACAGAGGTGGGATGGAGGGAGGGATTTCTTTGAGTGTTTTATACTGTTAGCTGTGAAGATGGAGGAAGGGACCATGAATCAAGGAAGGGAGGAGTCCTCTCGAAGCTAAAAGCTGCAAGGAAAATCATATTCCCCCAGAGCATTTGGAGGAAGTACAGCCCTGCTAAAACCCCTATTCTGGCCCAGTGAAACCTCTTTCCAACTTCCAAA